>CM060964.1:301249544-301452044 GCA_030765045.1 Tenodera sinensis | reverse complement strand
TGATGCAGTCATAGCCAAAACATTCAATAAATATTATGCTAATTCACATAAAGTAACAAGAAATAATAAAAAAGAATGTAAAGAATTTAAGAAAGATTTGAAACAAGAAAGAAAATTTGACCCTAGCACTCAATGCAATATCTTTTTTCAAAATTTTAATATGCAAGAACTGAACATTGAAATAAATGGGGTAGTAAGGGGTAGTGATGCGCCTCCTATAGCCTCTCCTACCCAATTCCCATCCTCATCCTGCCCGTGGTGCACCCTGCTTTTAACAGATGAGGCTCTGGGGACCGAATCACAGCGGTATAACTGTTTCATCTAAAATGGAGGAAATGTCATTTACATATGTGCTGGCCTATCACAGCACAACAGTGTCCCTCAGAGGCACATGAGGGGAAGGTCGGTGGATCTAAATACCACTTATTTAGTCCTCCCGGCTAGGTCCGATGGACCCGTTGACCAACGATAGATGTGGTCCCCCTTGCAAAATGGGGGTTTAAGTCGGGTGATGTAACTGTCACATTGTAAAACTGGTGCCCGTTAAGAAAACAGTTACATGAAAGCCACATACATGAATACGAGTCCTGAAGATAAACATTCCGGAGTTAAAACTGTCCCCAATCGGATCTCCGGGTGGGGACATCTTTAGGCAAATTTCATCACAATTCCAATACTTTAAGAATTCTACAATGGAATGCAGGAGGCATGTCCCAGCCTAAAAAACAAGAGCTAATGAAAATATTAAAAGACCAAGATATAGATGTCTTCACAGTACAAGAAGCCAATATATCAGAAGAACAGGAAATATACTTTGAAATGGATCAGTACACTACACATATACTTCCAAAGGCTTGTCAAATAGCAAGTAGTATTCTTACAGGAATTAACCTCTTCAGGGATATGGGCGTGAAATCACGTCCATTTAAAATGACGGACGAGCGATATGGACGTGTATACACGTCCTGTGCGTTTGTGCATTTAACCCTTATTTAACCACTATCTAACTCAACTTATTTTAATTTTCCCCCGTTATGAAACATTTAATTAAATTCTATATACTTTACTGGCTTACCTTTATATGTTCCTTCTGCAGTGATATGCCTCAAAACAGGGATAAACACACAAGGGCACATCTCCACATTCGCCACAGATCATCCCAGTTTCCTTACGGATTCCCTTCTTGCGGCACACGAAACACCTTCAAGATGGGCGGGACTTCTTTGCTGTTGACGATATCCTTTTAGGATAATGTTTTCCTTGAAGTCTGAGGGGTGCAGGGGTTTTGGATTTTCTACCCCCAGTATGAAGAGGCCTCTCAACCTGGTATTGTTCAATTAGGCTGCGAGCTATTGATAGTCGAAAGTCCAGGTAGGTCATTGTCTTGTGTGGGTTTAGAGCTCTCCAAATTACCAAACAATTGTATATGGTTATATCCAGCTGGTGCAAAAATACCTTTTTATACCATTTCACTGTTTTTCGTAAAGAGGGATATGCTTGCAATACCTGATCTACTAGATCGACACCGCCCATGTGCATATTGTATTCCTGGATAACGTCAGGCTTGAAAATGCACATTTTGGTATGGGCATCTGTTTTTCCAGTGTCAATCATCAAAATCTTAGAGCTGCAATTGGATAATGCCGTAACTACCCTCCTGTCCTGCCAGGCAAGGTAGGTCAAAAGTGGGAGCTGACGCACCTCCATTTCCCCTCTCCTTAGAGCCTTCGTATTCACATCTTTTGGCAAACCAATACGATTTGAACGTGCTGTTCCAATTGCATTAGTCTTTCTTTTGTGTAAGGCCATGAATAATTTAGGAGAGCTGTACCAGTTATCTAAGTACACAGTCCTACCCTGATCAAGCACAGGTTCCATTAGGTGCATTACTATGGAGCCAGATAAGCCCAAATCTTTGTCTCCAGTATTGTCAGTCCCTTGACCAGTGTAAATGCAGCTATTGTAAAGATATCCCGTTTTACTTTCACAAACATCAAAACTCTTTATGCTAAATCTAGCCCTTTTTAAGAGGTAGAACTGGAACTTAAAAATTCAATGCCACAACTGGGATTTGAACCACAGACCTTCCGCTTGCCGTCTGAGACTAATTACAGGTGCTATCAAAACCACACCAATACCAGCTATGGAAATACTATCCAACCAATACCCCATTGAGTATGAAATAGAAAAAGCAGCTCTTACTCAACACGAAAAGTTGATCAGACTCCCATTCAGTACATGGAACAAGAGGAATTTTACACATACACTAAAGACTCAGGAGAGCTCCCTTTCCAAAATTCAAGACATCAAGAAGAATATATACCTTCCTAATTCAAAGGAAAACTTCATATCTAAAGTCAATCCGACACAAACATATATCACATATTATTTACACATGACAGAAGAAGTTAAGAAAAGTGATACTCCAACTAGTGTTCTTAAATTATTGGCATTAGAGCCGGGAAGCAACCTGATGGTCCATTCTGCACCAGCAACAAACCCTCAGACATAGTGAAACGATTGGCACAACCAATTTACAGAAGTGGAAGAAACATTACTGCAGATAATTTTATTGGTTCAGTGACTACAATTTGGTGAAAGATCTGCAGAAGGAGAGATTGTCCTTTGTCGGAACACTGAAGAAAAATAAACCAGAGCTTCCACTTGAGTTAGTCAATATAAAAGGCAGAACTCAGTATTCCAGTGTGTTTGCATTTAGAGAAGAGGCTGCCCTTGTTTCTTACACACCTAAGAAAGGCAAGAACAGCCTTGTGATATCAAGTCAACATTTTGACGATGTCATTGATCAAAACTCCGGTGAAAAGCAAAAACCAGAGATGATAACGTTTTATAATGAAACAAAATCCGGGGTGGATGTGGTAGACAAACTGTGTGCCACATATGATGTTGGCAGAAACAGTCGCAGATGGCCTTTAGTGGTATTTTTTGCTATGCTCAACATATCTGCAATAAATGCTCAAATTCTCTTCCTAGGCAATGGAAGTGAAATCAAGAGCAGGAGGTTATTTTTGAAGAAGTTATCCTGAGAACTATATTTCGATCATCTATCTAAAACAGGGACTGCCAATTGGCATGCACTGTGTGCCTATACAGTTCGCACGGTGCCGGCGTGCCTGGTCGTTGCTGGCGAGTGCTAGGGAGATACGCCAGTGGTGTTCCGTAATCTGCACTTGCGTTACCATTAAATAATTAAGGACAGGGTAGTAGTGAAGGAACAATTCAGAAACTGTATAATAATAGGTGGTTTAATATCTCTCTGGTACTTGATATTAAATTATAGATAAAACAACCCAATACCAGTAAGATTATTATAGCCTTCCATCCTATACAACAAAATGATGGCATAAAAAAGCAATATTTTTAACTATAAGAATAAAGCAGTACTTTGTGGAAATTAGCACAATTTTGATCCTGAAACAATTGCAAAATATAAAATTACAAAATAATATTTACTATACATTGCTAATATTACACAGAATACTTAATATTAGACGAATATACACGTTTCAATTAAGAATTTTATACATTCAGTTTTCGGTAGACACACTTCCCTTCTGACATCTTTTGGTTTTCACAATATTCACCACATTTGGAGACAATGAAACACAACTCTGGACCCTTAATGTACACTTCAAGTTATGATCACTGATGTTGACCCTCTGAGGGCTTTTAATCCGTTTCATAGCTGAAAATAAGGATTCACATACATAGGTCGAACTAAACATTGCAATCATAGATGCCGCACACCCGTGTAATCGAGGGAATCTTGATTTAGGAAATCTCCTGTAGAAATCTAGCAAACTTCCTCTGTTTCTGTAACTGTGAGCTAACTCAATGTCACATTTCAAGGTGATAAGCTCCAGTTGAACATCTTTGGGAGTATCATCAATATCCATGTTAAACAGTGTAGAAAATCCATTTTTAAGCCCGTGAGATCGTGAAATCTTTCATCAAACGCACAGAATCACAATCACGGATCACACTTTCCAACCTGGGAAAGTGACAAGGATCACCATTTGACAGTTGACGTTTCCATAATGAGAGCACATTTTTAAAAGCTTCAATGCTGCAGAACATATATGTGTTTAGTTTGTTTTTCCATTGAAGTGAAACATTTAAAGTATTCAAATGTTCACTTATATCGGCCATAAAAGCAAGATCACATTTCCACTTAACATTCGTGCGCTCGATAGGTTCTCCGCACATTTCCATGAACAAACGTATCTCATCCAATAATTCAAAGAATCTGCTTAAAACCTTGCCTCGACTGAGCCACCTAACTGCTGTATGATATGCTATATCACCATACTCATGCTCCAAATCTTCTAAGAAGCTTTTAACTTGTCTGTGTTTTAGACCGTGGGACCTCAGTTTGTTTACAATCTTCACAACCAGACTCATTACATTGCTTACATTCAGTGTTTTATCACATCTGATGAACTATGCAATGAATTACTGTTATTTCTTTTGCTAGTTTATTTTTCAGAAGGGTCACAAATCCGTTGTGCAAACCAACCATAGTTGGGGCACCATTGGTGGCCTCCAATATGAGTGTATCCCATGGAATCCCTACATTCTCCAAAACTTCTACAACACAATTCAGAATGTCTAATCCTGTTGTTGTGCCTTTTATTGACACCAGATCTAGCATTTCTTCCACAACTTCCAAATTTTAGTTTACTCCACGACTAAAAATACATAATTGAGCCATACTTGATAAGTTGGTGCTCTCATCAAGGACAATAGAGAATACAATGAAATCTCTTGCTCTTTCAATAAGTTGTGCATAAAGATTGTCCGCCAGATCTTGAACTCTGCGTGAAATAGTATGAGCTGACAGACTGACACTCTCGAACTAGTGAACACAGACAGGGGTGAATTTACTTGCAGCTATAAGCATACATCGTTTAATAAGTGGACCATCAGGAAAACTACAAGAAGATCTGGCAATTTCTAGTGCTATTTTATAACTCACATAACCTCAAGTTTCTGCCATTCCACCACACCCTTCTTCCTGTGATGTGTTCGTTTCTTTGAGCTTTTGTATCTCTGCAGTGCGTTCTACTTTTTCTAGGGCCGAATACTCATTAGCATGCAATGTATTAAAATTATGCTGAAGATTAAAACGTTTCAGCACTTGCAATTTTTTCTGGCAAATTAAACAAATAGCACCACCGCTACATTCCATGAAGAAGCACTCAGCTTCCCATTCGGGATTGAAATAATGTGTTGGCGTGGGTGCACTTCCCTTTAATGAGTGCCCTTCCATATCAAACTGACACTGAAGTACGGACCGCCACTGCTAAGGAAGACAAACCGACCACTACCACTGCGAAGCATGAACTGAGGCAACATGGTGCTTGTAGCCCAGCACTTTTTTTTAAATTAAATTTGTTTTAGGACTGGCCCCACCTCCGCCAGCCCAGGTGACGATCATCTGAGAGGGATATACATCGCCTCCCCTACCATGCACTACATCTACTCTACGAGGATGGAAGGGAAAGTCAGGTACCGCCGAAGCAAACCTGATGTTAATGGGTGACTCTAAAAAAGGCACCTGCATACAAGAGAGTATGCAGGCAGAGTGGGTTAGGTACAGGTCTTGGCACAAGGCCCAGGCCTGGAACCTAAGTGTTAGTGGTGGGTTATCATGCATAAGGCAGGAATTGAGGTGAGGTGTCGTGCTTAAACAGAGGTGTACTTTACCTGAATTGGGCTGGAGAGGGAGCTGCCTTGTTGCGGCACAGCAGACGCTGTCTATCCTGAAACATATATACAATGCAGCAGATTAGTCCTTGTCAGATTATGTTTACATACAAGTGTATTTGGGGTATTATGTCTAGGGGTATTCCCTTGTGCCATTTCTTTGTCGAGACTATGCTCTTGCAGTTTACCCTGTAGTCCCGAACCTCCCCCTCAGCACATGCAGCGCGGCAAGCGAGTTGGCTGTGGCTGATCTAAAAGGAGCATGCTTACAAGGGGCATAAGCAACGGACTTCAAGAAGCTCTTAAAAGATTTCGGCCTACAGAAATTAACGAAGATTCTTCAGGTCCTTCTGCTGAAAGTAAGCACAAAGTTTGCAAGACTTGCCTTTTAGACTCAAAAAAGAAGTAACTTTCAAGATATTGCTGCAAGAAATGTGAAATGTACTATTGTTTAGAGCATGCCGGACCGGTTTGCAAGAAGTGTGCTGAGAATTTGCAGTGAAAACTCATAAGTATATTACAGACACACACACATGCAATTCAGTTTAAATAACTGATTAATTGTAATAATATTTATAATTTCATCAAAGCTGATGATGTTTATTGTTAATTTTATGTTCAAATATAAGAATAATTACCCTTTCACATTTTTTAACATTCTCGGTATTCGTTTATTTTCTGAAACTTACATAACTTATGTTTTTGAAATGTAGTATGATGTATTGTAATACTTTGAAAATAAAATTTGGTATATTTTTATAACATAATTAAAACACAATAAAATACAAATAATTCACATTTAGGAGGAATTTCAGACAGCACAAAGGCAGATATACACGTGGTATCTCTCAAGACATTTTGCGCCCGAACACGTAACAATGGGTATTGTGTCTGATGGTTAAAAGCATTTTACACCCAATTGCTACGTATTTCACCAACATTAATAGGAAATATCAATGTTACACACACATATACTGAGTAGAAATTATGCAAATGTATAATTACCTCTGTCAAAGAGCATTTTGCGACGAAAAACTTATGTTATGATTTCTTGCATATTCCACCTTATGTTCCTAACATCAGAGACCACGCATTCTCCAAATAACTTCGTGTCGAATGAGAGACGCTGCGAAAAACACTGGAGGGTTGTGGTTGCAGAAGATCTTGCAGACCGCCCTCCGGTTCTTGCCAGGTCAGGGTATCAACCCTCTACTGGCCGTGTAAGTTGTGTTACATAATAGACGGTAATAAGGTTGGTTTGTTGGTGAATGTTTTTTTTTTTTTTTTTTTTTTTTTTTTTTTTTTTTTTTTTTTTTTTTTTTTTTTTGTTAATTAAGTATGTCAGAATATTGGTATGTCACGTCAGGAAGTTATGTCATAAATGTTGTTGTTTTTTTTTTTTTTTTTTTTTTATACGTTGCCAAGGACAAGTCGTGGGCGTTTATAACGCTCTCCAGGGTCCAAGTCATACTCGCCTAGTCCCCGTATTAATTGGTTGAAACTGGAAGGGAGCTTGTCAAAGAAGGGTTTTGAAAGTATGTTGATATATTGCTTCACTGAGGGAAAGTGAAGATCCTTCTGAATGGTAGCATTTGGTATATACCATGGAGAGTTTGTAGCCGTTCTAAGATATCTCGACTGAAGGACTTCTAGCTGTCTCAGGTGTGTTTGAGCTGCTACTCCCCAGATCTGGCAGGCATATGTAAAGGCTGGTCTAAGCACTTGCTTGTACAGTAACAGTTTGTTGTCCAAGGACAAGCGAGATCTCCTGTTGTAAAGCGGGTACAGCATTGCCATTCGTTTGTTAACCCTATTGCTGACGTCTTCCAGGTGTGTCTTCCAGGTAAGTTTGACGTCTAGGGTAACTCCTAGGTATTTCACACAATTAGACCACGGCACATCTTCCCCTGCCAGGCGGATGGGTGCCACGTCAACCATCGGGCGACGGCCAAAGGTTATAGCTTGGCTTTTCTGAGGGTGGATACGTAACCGCCATCGATTAAACCAGGTGGTCAGTAGGTCAGCATATTGTTGAATGCGCCTAGCTGACATATAATTTTTTGAAGATGTTGAGGTAATGGCGGTATCATCCGCAAAAAGATAGAGTGAGCACCGTGGTAGTGTAGGCAGAGTGTTTATATACAGAAGAAACAGTGTGGGTCCCAGTACACTGCCTTGGGGTACGCCGGCACGTATAGGATGAGAGGTGGAAGTAGCATCTTCATAAGCTACAGCGAAAGATCTGTATTGAAGATAGGAGTACAGTAGATGGATGAGATATGATGGAACTTGATATGTGAGGAGGCGAGAAATAAGTCCCTCATGCCAGACGCTGTCGAAAGCCCTAGTTACGTCCAACAATAGGGCTGAGACGTAATGACGTCTGTTAAAGGCTGTATATATCTCATCCACCAGCCGGAGAAGTTGGTGAACAGTTGAGTGTGATGTTCTGAAGCCGAACTGTTCGGGCCTAATGACATTGTGCCTGTCTAAGGTACTCCTTAGCCGTGTCTGTATCACGTTCTCAAAGAGCTTGCTCAGAACGGGAAGTAAGCTGATCGGTCTATAGCTCTCTGGAGATGACGGATCTTTGCCTGGCTTGCATATTGTGATAACTTTCGCATACTTCCAGGTTTGTGGGAAGTGCGAAGTTTTAAGTATGGCATTGAAAATATGTGCCAATAGTTTCAGCCAATCAGGTGGAAGGGCTTTAAGAGCGGCGTTTGTGATTCCGTCAAATCCTGGTGCTTTGTAGGGAGCAAGCTTGCGTATATATCCTGTGATTTCCTGCACCGACGTTTCCTCAAGGTGAGAATAATCAGCAGGAACCTGGAGAAAGTTGGTAATCTCCGTTTGGACTTGAGTGATGTGGTCCTGGTCAGCTGAATCCGCTGCCATAAAAGATGTTTCCAAATATCTAGCTTGCAATTCAGCTTTTTCTTTTCCCGACTGAGCTATCATCTGTCCGTGTCGAAGAGGTGGGTTTTGTTGTGGAATACCCATTAGTACTTTGGTTGTCCGCCAAAGAGAGCCGTCTTCAGGTTTTAAGTGACAAAGGTGAGACTCCCATTTGTTGTTTGAATGTTGGCGGAGTTCAACCTTAAGTTCCTCTTGTAGACGTCTGTAAAGTGTCTTGTCCTCCGGGGACCTGGAGAACATATAACGTCTCCTGGCTCTATTCTTGTTCTGTATCAGGGCCCTTATCCTACCAGGTAGAGGCTCGCTGTTAAATTGGTGTAGTGTTGGCTTTGGCGATGCGCTCTTGATCGCAGACACTATGGCCTCTGTTGTATTTTTCACCAATAGTTCAACTTCCTGGGAAGTTGTGCAGGGTTCAAGGCGTGGTTGAACTTGTTCCAATATATTGGTGAACTTTTCCCAGTTTGTAGTTCGAGGCGACGGAACTGGCCGTGCTAGTTTATATGTTGGCTTAGATGGAAAAGTAATGAGGACTGGATAGTGGTCAGAAGATAGAGCTGGCACTGTATATAATATTATGTGAGGTCTCACATTTTTGACCAGTGCAATATCAAGCCAATCTGGAGGTCTGCGATCGCCGTAGTGTATGGTAGGTGAGTTAGGGACCTGTACTGAGATGGCTCTCGAGGTCACATAGGCATTTAACTTTTGGCCTCGGTGAGATATACAGGTGGAGTTCCAGTTTTGGTGTTTACTGTTATAGTCGCCTGCAGCTATAGTTGGTACTGGAGAGGAGAACAGCAAATCCAGTTCCCTGTCTAGCAACGGCCGTGTTGGTGCAATATACACCGAGAACAGGTTTAGTGGTCCTCGAGCCGTGCTTATCTGGATACCAGTAGCTTCCATGTTTCTGGTATTTGAGATGTCAAGTTGATGGTGACAGATGGAGTCATTTATATATATTGCTGTTCCTCCAAAGCCATCTTCACGATCCTTTCTGCAGCATTTCATTCCAGGGATTTTCATCCTTATGTGCGGATGCAGGTGTGTTTCCTGTACTAATAGTACCTGGACTTTGTGCATAGCTAGAAAGTCGGTTAGTTCTTCTCTCTTGGATCGCAGCCCATTTGCGTTCCAGTAGCATATTATCAGCTTGGAGAAGTCTGGTTTTGCAATGGGCGTACTAGCCATGACGACTGCAGAAGGTGAAGACGGTGCGGATTAGCACTGTGTCCGCCGAAAGTGATGGTGGGCGCGACAGAAGTGCTTCTGCCAGTGCGGCAGCAAACTGGATGCGGAGGTGACTAGGAATACGGTCGATTACCTCGTAAAAGGCCGAATCCATTTCCTCGAAGTTTGAGGCAGATGATGCTTGGTTTGCGTGAGCATTCCTGGCTGGTGGTGTAGTAATAGTAATGGTGTTTTCTCCCATTGGTTTAGGTTGTCGCTGAACGGCCAATGAGGGGATGTTGGAGGAATGCCTTAGATGTTGTGCTTGTCTCTGTGGCAATGGCGTTTTCTCCAGAGGCTGAGACTCCTGGTTCGAGGAAGTGTTTGCTGCCGCAGCATAAGATGAGAAACTTAGGGGCTGGCGAGATGGTAAGCCAGGGTGCCTAGTTCCGTAAAAAGCCTCCTTTGGAAGACCGCGAGGGTTTGGGACCCTGGGTGCGGCATCAACTCTGGATGGTGTTCCTTTCTTGCGGCACTCCATCTCGTATCTTGCCTCTTGCCAAATTGGACATTTGGCGTATCTGCACGAGTGTGCATCCCCACAGTTTGCACAGGTGGGTTGCGCCCCATCTATCAGCCTCTTGGGACAGGAGTTTCTTTCGTGGCCTTTTTCACCACAAAAAGCACAAACAGGGGAAAGGTTGCACCCTGCAGCTCCGTGAGTGAACTGCTGACAGTTCGTGCACTGTTGAGGTCTACGGGGTGGTCTGTAGGCCTCCACTTTAACAATTGCAGAAAACATGTGCGTTTCTTGGTATATCCCCTCGGTGACTTCAGTTTTTTCTAAAGCCACACGGAAGTGGGGCAGGGGGCCTTTGTAAGGTCCACGAACAGCACGAAGCTGGGCTACGTTGACCACTGGGTAGCCCTTACTCTTTAAGAGGTCTGACACCTCTTCAGTGGTGATGTACTGAGGCACGTTTTTTATAGTTACGTGCAGCCTCTTTTCTTCAGCCAAAGGAGTGGCGATAAATTCCAGTTTTTGCGACTCCAAAAACCGGCGGACTTGCCTATGGGCTTCAGGGGAAGTTGTTTGAATGCACACTGTCTGTCGTGCATTTTTAACTGTAAATAGAGGCTCTCTTGCCTCGCGGAAGTGATGGATAACCTTCCTGGCATCCTCTGGATTACGCAGAAAGATTGACGTAGTCCTTCTTCTATTCTGTTGCGGCTGTTGGGCAACATTGCCTGTCTGGCTTACATTTGGAGTGGCAACATCTTCTTCCATGCTCTCTGCCACGTTATTTTGAGTAGACGTGGAAGCTAGAGCTTGGTATTGATTTGCCGTAGATACTGGCACGTTTACACTGGGATGAGAGGGTGTATTTCTCTTCCTCTTTGGCTGTACTGTGTGCCACTGTTGTTGGGATTTCGTGGCCTGGTCGTGATGGAATAGATAGCTATCTATTGCATCTAATCTTGCCTTGTGTGCAGCCATGGAGATGTACAGTTGAGTGCAATCGCTTCTCGGTATTTCATTTTTAGGCAGCATTTCAAGCAGCTGGGAATCAGCTTGTTTGATGTAAGCTTGCCGTGCTTGGCGCTCGCTTACAAGGGTGTTGCGAATATGCTCCTCCAAGGGTAGTGATGGCTCCTGGATGAGTTCCTGTCCAAGGAACGTTAAAATATTACCTCCCTCAAGGTAATATAAGCTCATTTTTCCAGTTTCGGATGTCAGGGGACTAGGCATGGTCAGTCGTAAAGTTTGGTGAGCGCGGTTTGCCCGGGTAATAGAGGACAGGACCAAAAGGCGCCGTATCAGTAATAAAACTGATGGCTAAGTCTTATTACCCTACCCACCGGTCTTAGAAATTGGTTTAGAGTGCTTTAAAAGCACAAAAGTCGTGTGGAAAGAGTACAATTGATACAGAATTTTTGTACCAATCGGTCAGCCTAATACAACGACGAATCACAACGCCGGGATGAAGAAATGATAGACGCTACTTCTCTCTGATTCGTCCACAAATCTGCATGCAGGAGCGCTAGTAAAGTTACGTCCGCTTCTCACGAAGGTTGGAAAGTGTCGAATGTTGGATTCAGGACCTTCTAGATTACCGGACCTGACACTGCCATCTAAGTTGTACAAAAATGGCGTCGGCTGGTGGGATTTATTTCTGAGGTGTTTCCACACGCTGTTTTTCGTATTATTTTCTATGTCTTCGAGTTATTGTTTCCTATAATAATTCCTATGTAAGTTTGTCTTCATATCAGCAAAGCGAGTGTTTCAAAAGTTTTATTTGGGCAGTATAGGAACAGGAATAAATGTAATAACGTTTTGACTGTGCCGTGTGCTATCCACGTGTTCATGTTTATTGTGTTCCATCTAGGACTATGGCTACATTAGCCGTATAGTGTGGTTAATTTATCTGTTTGCAAGTACAATTTGTGTCACGATTACAGTGGTGAGAGGTTGTTGAAGAAAAACTGTTCCAGTAGTGTATATTAATGTTGCCATACTACAACCTAACCTCAAACACGACAATGCACCGTAACTGTTGCATTCCCGGATGCAAATTAAAAATCAGAAACTTTCAGTTAAAACAAAAGGTAAATTACAACATAAAGCTTCTAAATTCAGTATTTAATTACAATAAATTGCAGCGTTATGTGTATTAGTTGCCGGTGTGTATATAACATGGTGAATAGTGTGAATAGTGAAAGACAATAATTTCGAGTGAATTCAATTAGTGGCATCTGCAACACCAACAGTTTGTTTCATGTAAGTAGTATGCTGCTCATATTTGTACATTATCTTTTGTCTTTGTAATTTAAATGTGTAGCTGTAGTTTAGAAGAAATGTGTTATGTTGCTGCATGTAAAACTGTAGACTATAGCAAAGTTTGGTAAATATTTACAAAATCGTCCGCTCGAGAAAACGAATGAAACATAGTGCAATGGATGCAGTTTTTATTGCTGGTTACGATCTTGTAAGTTTTATTGTGCGCTCAAGCTTCGTGTTTTATTTATGAGAAAATTTCGTACGGTCGATGAAGTGGTTTTATTTCGCTTATGCGGCGGATATTTAGCTAATAAATGTGCATAAACGAGTGTAATATATGCTACAATGATTGATTAATGCATTTACGTTGAAATGATTGCATAAACACTACCCAAATTGTAAATATTTCGATAACACAGGACCCTGTCACCCCACTCATATGCAAAACTAACCTAACCTAAGCTAACACAATGTTGCTTTACAATACTGATTTAAGATTACGTATTTCATGTATTTCATTTACAGTGCTGTTTTACGGTTATTATTTTTAATATTTCATCTGCTTTTGTGGATTCCCCCTGTAAAATAAAGTGTCCTGAAGTGCTGAGTAATATGTTGTTGCAAACTGAGTAATCAAGTTCTCAGTAATAGTGAAAGCAAAATTTCACCCTAAAGGTTTTGAATTCAGTAGGTAGCTTTAGGTCATTCTAAATGGCAGCATTTGTATATCAGCCATCCAGTATAGTATGTTTTGTGTAGGTATATAACATTCTGCACATTGTACAAATGTGAAAAACACTGTAAACAATGATTAATAATTCTGAGTCAACTCACTGTCAACACTTCTGTTTTATTTAAGTAACATGCTGCTTGCAGTTTTGTCTATCTTCTTTGTAATTTGAGTGTGTAATGCAGTTACATAATGGCATGTAAACCTGTAGATTGCATGAATGATATTTGAGGTTATATATTTCATTGCCCATGGTTTATCGTTTAATATTAAATGTCATTCTTTTTTGTTTACTTGAGTTTATGTTTAAGACAGTGTTTTTGTGTTTAACACAGCCCATATTCACAAAATAGGCGTGTTATTACACCACATTTTTATTTTACTGCGTTGAAATCGTAGCCTGTAGACGAGTTGTTTACAAGTAGTTCCCACCACTTTGGCCGCCATCTTGAATTACAGTGTCAGGTCCGGTATTTAGGAGGTCCTGGTTGGATTTCATTGGAGTATCATAGACACATTCGTAGTTCTTCGTTCGTAGAAGAAAAACAATTGTATCAATTCTAATATCGTATACCGTAGATGCGCTGAATTTTCTAACGCGGACTAAATATACAGTTAATTTTGCTTAGAACAAATATGTTTTTCCATGTTTTTATTCATAAATACTGTAATATAATGTTATTTTCAAGTTCAGGGTAGAAAAATTACCTCAGCGCCATCTCTTATGAACAGATAGGACAAGGTGGTAAAACACTCATTTAGGCTTGTATTCATGAAGGAGACTTTCGATGTGCTTTCGATGAAAGTAGAGATTTGAAAGTACAGACCAGCGGATCTTCTATCCGCTATGGTACAGACTTGGCAATTTCTTATTCAAGAACGAGACTTTCGCGAGCGATAGTCTCGATCGAGACTTTCCTTCGAAGTCACCGATTTTCTCGACTTTCGTACTTACCTTGACTTTGCGTTATGGCTAACATTCTAGCAGTACTAGATTTTACCGAGATTATGGAGCAAATCCAACACCATGCTGGTGATATTCGTGTTCCTAGGCGCATTATAAGAGATGCGCTAAACCCAATTGAATTTTATAGGGACAATGAATTCAAAAGCAGGTATAGATTCGATAAGCGTACCGTGATTGACATACTGGCGATGTTTATACACAGCATCGTTAAAAGAAACTGCAAGAGGATTACCTGTACCGCCCGTGATACAATTATTAATTGCACTTCGATATTATGCTACAGTTAAGAATTATTTAATTTTCTAATAGTTTCAAACAAAGGCTAATTATTGCCACCCTTGGTTAAAATGAGGTTTAAGTTGTGGTGCGCACTTGTAATTTGAGGCACGTTTCTGTTGCATTGGTCTTGATCCCATACAAAGTAGGTATTTACAATTAAACTCCGAATAAAATAATTTTCATCGTGATGAAATGAAATGGTAATTCAGTCTATTCATACCAATAATGCATCATTGTTCTCGTGGTGCTGAATAGCAAAATGTGCTGCTTGCATCAAATATGTACTAGATATAAATAATTTCTACCTATTGCTGCCAAAGTACTTACATATTTAAACCAAGACCAATGAGATATTTATTTTAAATGTGTCTATAAGTACTGCACGAGAGGATGCCATTTTCGCGCACCATCAACATATATAGAAACAAATATGTAGTTGCACAAAATCATATTTAGTCATATAAAAATTATATGAATTGGATGTTGAAGAACAAATACTTTGGGGGAAACTACGTAATTCTGGAGGGTGGTCACGATGGGAGATTGCAAGGAGGGGAAATATAAAGCGGGGTGCAGGGACCATATAATTCCTCAATTACCAAGAGCTTTTCTCCTGTATAAAAAAGTGTTACACAGTAAAAAATTCACACGTAATTAGTTTCATAAAAGTAAATACTGACTGAACAGGATGCATACATATGTCTGAATATGCAACATTGCTACAATGTTGAAAATGCATTTAATTTTGCTAGGACACACACGAAACCATTTTACCAACTACCTACAGAATTTGCAATATTCAGGCCCATGCTCGAACAGCTTATTAGGCAAACTGTTTCTTTAAAGAATGTACATGATATTGTAATTTGTGTATTGATTTCAGGTAATTTTCAGGTGGTTTCTGGTGATTTACAAGGACTGAGTCAACCAACAGTGAGCAGAATCATCAAAAGAATATCAAAGTTAATTGCGCAGAGAAGGCCACAGGTTGTAAAATTTCCAGGCAGAGCAGAATGTCGAAACAATACTCGCCAAGTGTATGAACAGTCACGACTTCCTGGAGTAGTGGGTGCAATTGATGGTACCCACGTCCCTATACTAAATCCTGGAGGTGACCATGCTGAAGTTTTCCGCAATAGGAAAGGCATCTTCAGTTTCAATTGCCAGGTACAGCGATGAAGTTGAAAATGTGTAAAATGCAGGTTTTTCTTAGACTATAGTAAACGTTGCTAATTATATTTAATTTATTCCAGGGTATTGTCACTCATGAGCGAAAGTTCATAGATTTTGTGACTGGTTGGCCAGGCTCCACGCATGACAACAGGATGTTCAGCAATACCAGGATCTGCTTGCAGTTTGAACAGGGGGTGAGGCAAGGCATTCTTGTTGGTGACAGTGGGTATGACTGCAGGCCATTTTTGATGACTCCTGTGTTAAACCCCACAACACCAACAGAAGCAGCATATAATGCTGCACATATACAAGCCAGAAATGTGGTTGAGCGAGCATTTGGATGCTGGAAGAAAACGTTTCAGTGCTTAAACAGAAAAATCACACTAACACTAAACAATATTCCAGCGGTTATTGTGGCCACTGTGGTATTGCACAATACTGCAGCAGACCGAGGACTTCTGGAGGAACCCGATGCTATAGAAGATAATATCATTGCTCATCAGCCACCTCCGCAACCTTTAGGGACAATAGCCAGGAGGAATATAATTGCCCGTTATTTTAATTAGGCAACTAAAAACTGAATCATGGTATACAGTAGAAAAGCTCAGGCATATTAATGTTTATTTGTGTGAGTGCATATTTTGAGGTTTACCTCATAAGTTATATACTCTTGCCGAAATAACAAACACACTTGAGGTAAATAAATGTGAAAGGTAGACCCAAGATCATGGCAGTAGTGAGTGTTCTGCCCCTCTGACCTAATATTCAGCCTAATAGTAGAAAATAGATATCTCTCCTGTGTCTTATTACATTTAAAATTCATTTACAGATTTGTTTAATCATGAATATCTACATCATTCACCACTATCGCCATGACTAGCAACCAGGGGTCATTCAGGGCTTAGCTCATGTATGTCTTCTGACACTTCAGCTATTACTCGCTGTTACCGCCACTGGCAGGCAGCTTTCATGTAGCACCACTGAATGAACAGGTGCTTTAATGCGGTACTGCAACAGTGAGGTTGGACCTCAAGATTTCCAGTGGGCTTTTTCAGTGAGCACCCTGGTTGAAATCCAGGGTATGAGTCTTACACTCGCAGGCTTGCCTGCGGTAAGGATGTAAGTGCCTTTTTCCCCACCACTAACAAAAAAAAAGTTGTTTTTTTTTTCCTCCCAAGCTTCCACGGCCATCGTTTAAAATATCTTGGCTATCCGGTTGTTGCCACGTCAAATTGTAAAATACCGACGTTTCGACCATCTTGTCGTGGTCGTTATCACAGGCAAACTGTAGCAGCTTGTTAACTTATATACCGGCAGGCAGGTGAAAGGTGGGTGAATGGTGAGCCCTGATTGGCTGGGCAGGTTCTCTGCATTGCGGCAGTCCTTCTGCATTGCTACGTCACTGCCGCAGAATCATTGCACTGCGGCACAAATGACGTGCTGTTCTTGTGTTTTGTTCTACCCATAGCCGTAAACCAAAGTTTGTTAATGTGCATGCCACCATTATTATTGAAATTCTTAGGACAACGGGCAATTTCTAAGGCCTCCTTAATTGTTCTGGGTCGCCATCTGTTTTCCCTGGTTACTATCTTGGTCTGATCAAACAGTATTGTATGTTTGGTTTCGTAAGCATGTGACGCGACCGCCGATTTTTCAATATCATTTTGTTTGCACTGACGTATGTGCTCCTGTAATCGTTCTTTCACAGTTCGACCAGTCTCACCAATATATGATTTGCCACAGTCACACGGTATTTCATAAACCCCGGGTTTGTTAAGTGGTGGAACTTTATCTTTTACGTTTACCAGTAAATCTTGCAGTTTAGTGGGTGCTTTGTGTGCCAACTTAATATCCGCTTGTTTTAATAATTTCCCTATTCGGTCTGTTACTCCTTCTACATATGGGAGTATTGCAAATTTTTGTTTGTCTGTTTTTTCTTTTCCTTGTATTCCTGTTTTGATACTGCTGTTTTCCAGGCACGATAGATATCCCTCTTTTTGTAACCATTGGCATGTAGGGCTTCACACAGATTTTTCTTTTCTTGTCCCAAATAGAAGTGTCGCAAACTCTTTTTTCTCGTAAGGCCAAGGTTTTTTAAAATTTCCTTTTTAGTTGCGGGGTGGTGATGGGATTCTGCATGAAGATAGAGATTAGTATGTGTTGTTTTTCTGTATACTGAATGTCCCAAAGTGCCATTTTTTCGTCTGGTAACCAGCACATCCAAGAAAGGAAGTTCACCATTTTTTTCCATCTCCATGGTGAATTTTATCTGCGGATGGCTGTTGTTTAGTTGGTCAAAGATCAAGTTCAAACTGTTACGTCCATGTAGCCACACTACAAATGTGTCATCTACGTATCTTATCCACACACTGGGACCTATTGTGGCATTATCCAAAACCATTTGCTCAAAGGCTTCCATAAATATGTTGGCTATAACTGGTGAGAGTGGTGAACCCATGGCAGCCCCTTGAGTTTGTTTGAAGAAATCTCCCTTATATTGAAAAAGGTGGATTTTAAACAGAAAACAGATAGATCAGACCACTCCTCTGGAAGATCGCGTGATCTAAGTTTTTGGCGCACTACTTCCACTGCCTCGTCCACGGGCACTTTTGTGAAGAGGGATGTTACGTCAAAACTGACTAACAAGTCAGTTTTCTTCAAATGAAGGCGCTGAATTATGTTGATAAATTCAGTGGAGTTTCTTACGTTGGACTTAATGTCCTCGGTTAGACGTCTTAATTTGTCTGCTAGAAATCGTGCTAGAGAATGCGTAGGGGAATTTATAGCGCTCACTATGAGCCTAAGTGGAATCCCCGACTTGTGTACTTTCGGGAGACCATACAACCTAGGTACGTTGTAGTTATTTCTTTTTAGCCTCGGTTTGAATAGTTCTTCTATGGAAGTTGCTCTGTTGATTAAAGCACTAGCCTCCCGGCGAATTTTGGCCAATGGATTTTTTGGAAGTGGTACGTATGTATCCTCTTGAAAAAGTGCTTTAACTTTTTGGTGATAGTCTTGAGACTTCATTACGACCGTAGCATTGCCCTTGTCTGCCTTCAAAATAACCAGATCTTCACGTTGCTTAATGTTAAATAGTGCCTGACGTTCTACTCTAGATAAATTCTGACGAGGTACTTTATGATGTGAGAGGATTCTTGCTGTTTCGTTGCGTATATGATCAGCCCGTTCTTCTGGGATCCCAATTAATACATCTTCTATACTGGCTATGATATCATCTGTCGGTATCTGTTTGGGTGTTATAGCGAAATTTAGATCTTTAGAGAGGACAGCCATCGTATCATTGTGTAGGGGCTGTCCTGATACATTTATGATTGTATTAAGCTGTGGTGCACGTGGTTCGTTTTTTTTTTTTTTTTTTTTTTTTTTTGTGGCGGCCAATTTGTTGAACTTTGCCTTTTGTTTCTTTCTGTTAGCATCCTGAGTCCTAGTGGTATGATTAGCCGAAATATCATCTAATCTCTTCCATAGGTCCGCGTTCAGTGTGCGGGACAACTCCAGGTGACAACTAAAAAGCTTCATTTCCAACATTGCCAATTCCCTTCTTGTTTCCCAAATTCTCTCACGCAGTAGCGCTTTTCCCGCTCGTTATAAAATGCGATTTATCTTCGGCGATGTTGCCTGATGCCTGATCTGTACAAATTTTGGTAAAACCTTTTGGTCTCTGCAGCGTAATAAGAAGGCCAAATTACAAAGTTTACGGCCTCTCTTTTCCCGTAGTCCAGAGAATTCCCTTGTCGCCGAAACGTTTTCTCACCGTAGAGATTTATAATATATTGTCTCAAGCTTCCACGGCCATCGTTTAAAATATCTTGGCTATCCGGTTGTTGCCGCGTCAAATTGTAAAATACTGACGTTTCGACCATCTTGTCGTGGTCGTTAGCAAAGGCAAACTGCGCCGCTAGTTTCAAGTTTCAAGTTTTCTTTATTCATAATTTTGGCCTGGTGCCGGTACAAGGGCCCCAGCTTACAGGCTATAAATTTACATTTATTTACAATTTTTCTTTTTACAAGCTGATAGTTTTGGGTATCACCAAAAACCCATACGGTGCCATCTTTAGGCCACCGAATGTAGCAGCTTGTCAACTTATATACCGGCAGGCAGGTGAAAGGTGGGTGAATGGTGAGCCCTGATTGGCTGGGCAGGTTCTCTGCATTGCGGCAGTCCTTCTGCATTGCTACGTCACTGCCGCAGATTCATTGCACTGCGGCACAAATGGCGTGGTGTTCTTGTGGTTTGTTCTACCCATAGCCGTAAACCAAAGTTTGTTAATGTGCATGCCACCATTATTATTGAAATTCTTAGGACAATGGGCAATTTCTAAGGCCTCCTTAATTGTTCTGGGTCGCCATCTGTTTTCCCTGGTTACTATCTTGGTCTGATCAAACAGTAATGTATGTTTGGTTTCGTAAGCATGTGACGCGACCGCCGATTTTTCAACACGCCAATGGTTACAAAAAGAGGGATATCTATCGTGCCTGGAAAACATCAGTATCAAAACAGGAATACAAGGAAAAGAAAAAACAGACAAACAAAAATTTGCAGTACTCCCATATGTAGAAGGAGTAACAGACCGAATAGGGAAATTATTAAAACAAGCGGATATTAAGTTGGCACACAAAGCACCCACTAAACTGCAAGATTTACTAGTAAACGTAAAAGATAAAGTTCCACCACTTAACAAACCCGGGGTTTATGAAATACCGTGTAACTGTGGCAAATCATATATTGGTGAGACTGGTCGAACTGTGAAAGAACGATTACAGGAGCACATACGTCAGTGCAAACAAAATGATATTGAAAAATCGGCGGTCGCGTCACATGCTTACGAAACCAAACATACAATACTGTTTGATCAGACCAAGATAGTAACCAGGGAAAACAGATGGCGACCCAGAACAATTAAGGAGGCCTTAGAAATTGCCCGTTGTCCTAAGAATTTCAATAATAATGGTGGCATGCACATTAACAAACTTTGGTTTACGGCTATGGGTAGAACAAAACACAAGAACAGCACGTCATTTGTGCCGCAGTGCAATGATTCTGCGGCAGTGACGTAGCAATGCAGAAGGACTGCCGCAATGCAGAGAACCTGCCCAGCCAATCAGGGCTCACCATTCACCCACCTTTCACCTGCCTGCCGGTATATAAGTTGACAAGCTACTACATAGCGGCCCCTACGAAACATTGCATAATAAACACAAAAGACCGCTGTCGTTATTCGACAGAACCTTCAGCCTGGGGGATCCCGAAATCGACACTCAAGAATATCTCGAAGCACTAATAAGACTTCCATAGAAGCAACATTATTACCCATGACTTGAGGCACGACTTGACGTTGGCAGTCTAGCAGTCCTTGCACCTAGTCAAGGCGGCCCAAGGGGGACACAACCCCCCAGTAATATTGACTCAAGCTAAGAACTTCTGGACATGATTTACAAAATAAATTAGCATAAATATAAGCCCAAACAATATGTGTAAAACTTAAGCACTAAAATACTAAGACGCAGCTATAGCGCAGACAATACTAAAAACTCAAGTAGGAATACTATTGACTGACGCAACTATTTGCGACACTAATCACTAAACTATTTCTATATATTCTATATACACTAGTGTACATTGACTGACGCATACACATGCGCCCATTAATACATTTCAATAAGACGCAGTCCCCTATTGGAGGTCAGATTAAAAACAAAGAATAGTACTAAGTTTAAGTCTCTCCAAATTAATTCTGACTATGTCCTCATGTTTCAGGATGTAACACCGCGACGGCGTTTCCATCCGGAAACGAACCTTAATCCTTAACTAATCCCACACCATGACTTCGCCAGGGCGTAGACATGGCCTCGGTCATGTTTACGTCCGGCCACCCAATTTCACCCGGCGACGGCCACACGGCCAGCCAACACATATTCTCCTTTGAATCCGCAGGTGCGATTCGCGGTACTGCCGGATATCCTTCCTCAAATTCTCTCCGGTGGATGTTTTTTAGTGTGTAGCACCTTCGGGTGAAGCTCACAGTCCCCACTGTGCCTCCCGGTACAGTGGAACTCCATAAATGGATTTTCCCTCCACTCGAAAAAAAAACATAGCGGTGTAGTTTGCCTGTGATAACGACCACGACAACGTGGTCGAAACGTCGGTTTTTTACATTTTGACGCGGCAACAACCGGATAGCCAAGATATTTTAAACGATGGCCGTGGAAGCTTGAGACAATATATTATAAATCTCTACGGTGAGAAAACGTTTCGGCGGACAAGGAAATTCTCTGGACTACGGGAAAAGAGAGGCCGTAAACTTTGTAATTTGGCCTTCTTATTACGCTGCAGAGACCAAAAGGTTTTACCAAAATTTGTACAGATCAGGCATCAGGCAACATCGCCGAAGATAAATCGCATTTTATAACGAACGGGAAAAGCGCTACTGCGTGAGAGAATTAGGGAAACCAGAAGGGAATTGGCAATGGTGGAAATGAAGCTTTTTAGTTGTCACCTGGAGTTGTCCCGCACACTGAACGTGGACCTATTGAAGAGATCAGATCATATTTTGGCTAATCATACCACTAGGATTCAGGATGCTAACAGAAAGAAACAAAAGGCAAAGTTCGACAAATTGGCCGCCACAAAAAACGAACCACGTGCACCACAGCTTAATACAATCATAAATGTATCAGGAGAGCCACTAGACAATGATACGATGGCTGTCCTCTCTAAAGGTCTAAATTTCGCTATAACACCCAAACAGATACCGGTAGATGACATCATAGCCAGTATAGAAGATGTATTAATTGGGATCCTAGAAGAACGGGCTGATCATATACGCAACGAAACAGCAAGAATCCTTTCACATCATAAAGTACCACGTCAGAATTTATCTAGAGTAGAACGTCAGGCACTATTTAACATTAAGCAACGTGAAGATCTGGTTATTTTGAAGGCAGACAAGGGCAATGCTACGGTCGTAATGAAGTCTCAATACTATCACCAGAAAGTTAAAGCACTTTTTCAAGAGGATATATACGTACCACTTCCAAAAAATCCATTGGCCAAAATTCGCCGGAAGGCTAGTGCTTTAATCAACAGAGCAACTTCCATAGAAGAACTATTCAAACCGAGGCTAAAAAGAAATAACTACAACGTACCTAGGTTGTATGGTCTCCCGAAAGTACACAAGTCGGGGATTCCACTTAGGCCCATAGTGAGCGCTATAAATTCCCCTACGCATTCTCTAGCACGATTTCTAGCAGACAAATTAAGACCTCTAACTGAGGACATTAAGTCCAGCGTAAGAAACTCCACTGAATTTGTCAACATAATTCAGCGCCTTCATTTGAAGAAAACTGACTTGTTAGTCAGTTTTGACGTAACATCCCTCTTCACAAAAGTGCCCGTGGACGAGGCAGTGGAAGTAGCGCGCCAAAAACTTAGATCACGCGATCTTCCAGGGGAGTGGGCCGATCTATCTATTTGCTGTTTAAAATCCACCTTTTTTTCAATATAAGGGAGATTTCTTCAAACAAACTCAAGGGGCTGCCATGGGTTCACCACTCTCACCAGTTATAGCCAACATATTTATGGAAGCCTTTGAGCAAACTGTTTTGGATAATGCCACAATAGGACCCAGTGTGTGGATAAGATACGTGGATGACACATTTGTTGTGTGGCCACATGGACGTAACAGTTTGAACTTGTTCTTTGACCTACTAAACAACAGCCATCCGCAGATAAAATTCACCATGGAGATGGAAAAAAATGGTGAACTTCCTTTCTTGGATGTGCTGATTACCAGATGAAAAAATGGCACTTTGAGACATTCAGTATACAGAAAAACAACACATACTAATCTCTATCGTCATGCAGAATCCCATCACCACCTCGCAAGTAAAAAGGAAATTTTAAAAACCTTGGCCTTACGAGCAAAAAGAGTTTGCGACACTTCTAGTTTGGGACAAGAAAAGCTGTGTGAAGCCTTACATGCCAATGGTTACAAAAATAGGGATATCTATCGTGCCTGGAAAACAGCAGTATCAAAACAGGAAGACAAGGAAAAGAAAAAACACACAAACAAAAATTTGCAGTACTCCCATATGTAGAAGGAGTAACAGACCGAATAGGGAAATTATTAAAACAAGCGGATATTAAGTTGGCATACAAAGCACCCACTAAACTGCAAGATTTACTGGTAAACGTAAAAGATAAAGTTCTACCACTTAAGAAACCCGGGGTTTATGAAATACCGTGTAACTGTGGCAAATCATATATATTGGTGAGACTGGTCGAACTGTGAAAGAACGATTACAGGAGCACATACGTCAGTGCAAACAAAATGATATTGAAAAATCGGCGGTCACGTCACATGCTTACGAATCCAAACATACAATACTGTTTGATCAGACCAAGGTAGTAACCAGGGAAAACAGATGGCGACCCAGAAAAATTAAAGAGGCCTTAGAAATAGCGCGTTGTCCTAAGAATTTTGATAATGATGGTGGCATGCACATTAACAAACTTTGGTTTACGGCTATGGATAGAACAAAACACAAGAATACCAAGTCATTTGTGCCGCAGTGCTATGATTCTGCGGCAGTGACGTAGCAATGCAGAGAACCTGCCCAGCCAATCAGGGCTCACCATTCACCCACCTTTCACGTGCCTGCCAGTATATAAGTTGACAAGCTGCTACATAGTGGCTTAACGAGTGGAACCAAACTTTGGAAAAGCTCAATCCCCAATCCAACGCGGTCTGGAGAATAGCAAAATGTTTGACACGGGCAAAAACGATAATTCCTCCACTAGTAAATATAAATACTAACAGCATCGCTGAACTCCCTCAGACCAAAGCAGAGGTCTTTGCGTCAACACTTGAGGAAGTATTCAACCCAAATCCGCCGCTGGGACAAGCAAATGAAGAAGAAATCTTAAATATCGAACAGGAAGTAAACGAAACCGACTACTCGACCACGCCCAACAAAATGCGTAAAACAAACGCTGGTGAGATAAGTTGGATAATTAGACACTTGCACAATAGAAAGGCCCCGGGGCCGGACAAAATACCAAATGTGGTACTTAAAAATCTCCCACAAGCAGCTCTTCGGCTGCTTGCAAAAATTTTCAACTACACTCTGGACAAAGGTGGATTCCCTCCACAATGGAAAGAGGCAAAGATTGTCATGCTTCCTAAGCCAAAGAAAAATCTCTCGTTACCGGCCAACTACAGGCCAATTAGCCTATTAAACACAATAGGCAAGGTACTTGAGAAAATAATCCTCAAAAGAATTAACGCCCACATCGTCAAAAACAATTTACTAATTGCAGAACAGTTCGGTTTTAGATCGCAACATTCCACAACACTTCAACTACTTCGACTAACAGAGAAAATTACCAAATGCTATAACACCAATAAATCAACTGGCGCCATTTTCCTGGATATTGAGCGCGGTTTTGATAAAGTTTGCCATACGGGCCTACTCCATAAGCTAAAAACATAATTTGTCCGACTCAGTGATCGCGCTAATCAAAGACTATATAAGCACAAGGCACTTCCGGGAGGTAGTGGAGGACTGCTCCTCCACTCGAACGCCCATTAGGGTAGGAGTCCCACAAGGCAGTTTAATAGGGCTGACGCTTTTTAATCGATATATTAACGATATGCCAGAATTCACGCGTACTGATAAATACATATATGCGGACGATACAGCCTTAGTAACGCAATCCACGCAACCTCGGATCATCCACCTGCGCTTGCAGAACGCTCTAAATGAGCTGGAGCCGTGGTTTGCAAAGTGGAGAATCAAAGTAAACACCACTAAGTGCCAATCAATCATATTCACTAAACGAATACAGCACAGGCTCAGCAGGCATTCACAACCGCCTCTGGTACACAGAGGCGAGCAAATTGAATGGAAAGAACAAGTCACCTACTTAGGTGTTACTATGGACCAAGGTCTGACCTGGAAAAAGCATATAGACACCATTAGGGCAAAGGCAAACGGCCAATTAAATAAACTCTACCCTGTGATAAATAAAAACAGCCAATTACAACTAAATATGGACCTTACACTTTACAAATCTGTGATAACGCCCATCTTAACATACGCGGCCCCCGTTTCGGGCTATGCCGCCAAAACACATATTAATAAGCTGTAAACTCTAAAAAACAGAATAGTTAGAGTAATAGCTAAGCTTCCACAAGTAGCACCGGCTTATCTTATACACAACGAGCTTAAGCATGATCTCTCTCCATCGAACAGTACATCAAAGCGCAAAGTGCAAACTTATACGATAAGAAAGATAAAAATCACAACCACCTCATTCGAGAACTAGGTGTGTATAACCTCGAACATGATACGCACAAAAGACCTCTCTCGCTGTTCGATAGAACAATTGGCCTGAAGGAACCAGAAATAAATATCCAAGAATACTTAGACGCGTTAGTAAGATAAAACATCCAGAAATACACAGCCATGGCATGTCCATTCCTTTCCTTCTGCCAGTGGCACTTGAAAGTCCTTACTCATTGTAGTCAAGGGGATCTCACTGAGAGGGTGCGGTCTAAGTGCAGCTGCGCTCTGATTGGGCAGGCGGCTTAGGCGAAACCCGACACTGACCAACGGCAATCACCACGGACTTACTCTAATGGCATCTCCCGCCTCTACTTGTAAATAGTAAATTAATTCAATGACCCTGCTCCTTATTACAGGAAAGCACAAGCCACAAAAAAACAAAAAAATTCTCTTAGACAAGTAACCACTGACTTTGTTCCTAATTTCAGGAACGCATTAACACATCAAATGCATGAAGTGACGTCAGACCTCATGTGGCCTGCGTAAACCAACAAATCCTCTTGACAGATAAATAACCACTGACTTTGTTCCTAATTTCAGGAATGCAAAATCGCTTCAACTGCATGATTAAAATAAAATTTCTACAAAATATCTAGCCCATTAATAACCATTGACTTTGTTCCTACTGCAGGAATGTACAACACTACTACTACATAGACTGACGTCCGACCTCACGGGGCCTGATTAAATCAGAATTTTCACCCTAAATTCTCTTTATGTCAGAACCACTGCAAGACGTCTCCGTCCGGAGACATCTCTAACCTAATACTCCCTCACTTAATTCCCAAGGGCGTGTCCAGGGCCTCGGCAATGTTCACGTCCTGGTGATCTCTCTCCTGGCTTAGGCCCTTGTGGCCGGCCAACAAACCCACACCCTCAATCCACAGGTGCATTAGCGGTACTGTCGGATTTCCACTCCTGAATTCACCGGTGGAGGTTTTTAGTGGAGTAGTACCTTCGGGTGAAGCCCACAGTCCCCCTCTGTGCCTCCCAGCGCATGGGGCTCCGTAAATGGATTTTTCCTCCACTTGAAAAAAAAACATAGCGGCGCAGTTTGCCTGTGATAACGACTACGACAAGATGGTCGAAACGTCGGTATTTTACAATTTGACGCGGCAACAACCGGATAGCCAAGATATTTTAAAAAAGAGTTTAATATTTTGTTGCTATATAGTACATTTTCACCATCATTGTACGTTGGATTTTAATCATTTCTGTTTTCGAACACATGCATACTTTCAGACTCTGTTAGGATAGGAAGTTTTTTTTTGGTTAAAAAAGACTCCCCATACCAGTCAGGAATAGAATCTGGCACATTTGCATTGAGAAGCCAGAATGCTGACCACATGACTGCAGAATCAGTCAGAAAGCATTTTGTGTTTCACTTTAAAGAGTTAAAATTTCTATTACACTAGAACTCATCATACCACTCTACATATTTTTGGTTTACTATTTTAGAAGTATTGCGCTTTGTTTGTACAGGGTTCTTCATTTACAACCTAACAGGTGCATGGCATTTCACCTGTGTGTGATTGGGTGTGCCACAGCTAGCTTTGTCCCTACATAAACTCTGCACATAAAGCATGTATAACCCTCTTACCTTATAGAAGATGCTGGAAATGTCCACCCTCTGCCAAACAAGCCTTATATCAGGATCTTATTGGCTAGTCATAATATGTCCATGATTGGTATGTCGAAATTCATCAGCCGATTGGGAGTTAAGTGTGGGAAAATCTTTACATCATTAAGGATTGGAGGGTCTGTGGTTCAAGTCCCAGGTATGACATTGAATTTTTCAGCTCCGATTCTACCTCTCAATCATTGCCCACACACAGCTTGTGTGTTTAAAAGTACAAGCAGTAAGTTTGTCAGCATAAATAAATAACTGTTCCTGATTCCTTATAACATGTTGATACAAACAGATATAAAACAAGACTTACACTATCAATTACATGCCTGCAGCTGCTACTACACATGTGTACCATGATGTAAGTGCTGACAAGGAACAAAAGTAGAACTGTGACAGATGTATTGCCTCTATTTGTCTATAAGGTAATATTTAACTAGAAAATGTATTGTACTAGAAACCTTAAACAAATTAAAAATTGAGGTTTATGACCTTATAATACAAATTTATTTTTTACTTCATTAATAAATCCAACTGGATAGCATAGGATATTACTGTCCATTTCCTAACAAGTAGCAAATTTCCTTTTCCTCCTTCCCTCCTGGTCTATGTGTTTCAATGAAAACTGATTGCATTAAACTGTCACTATAGTTATAAAGTACCTGAGTAAGACAGCACACTGCCTACTGTATCCCCATAGTACACTAATTTCAAGCTGTCCTCGTTTGAACAGTTGTAGGGCATAATACTGAACAAAATCCAAATTATAAATAGTTGAATAATGTATGTTTGGTTCTTTAGCTAGTTATCAAGC
The DNA here is from genome assembly GCA_030765045.1 of Tenodera sinensis. Classification (NCBI taxonomy): domain Eukaryota; kingdom Metazoa; phylum Arthropoda; class Insecta; order Mantodea; family Mantidae; genus Tenodera; species Tenodera sinensis. The sequence continues at coordinate 301,423,491 of CM060964.1, read as the reverse complement.
TAAACAGCCTTCTGAAGTTTTTAAAATGAATTATTGTGCTTGCACAAATTGCTCAGCAATTTTCCTGGTACACATTACAATATAAAATTATTAAATTGAAAAATATGTTGATTCTAAACACATTTTGCTCCAGAATGAAGTTTGTGCAGAATGTGTTTAGAAATATTGACACATTTTTCAATTTATTAATATGGTTCACGTTTGAAACACTTCATTTTCATCAGTTTTATAAGGAAAGTATCATTCCACAATTATGTATCAATGGCAACAACATTCTGATCCTGAATATAAATTTATTAAGCAAAATAATTACATAGACCACTTTATATGTACTAATAGTTGCTGTTAGAACCACCGTTATTTTTCCATTTGTTTTTTATGCAGTTCTTGCAAATTTTTAACTTTTAATTTAAAAAGTGCTTCTTCATGCTGCATCAGTGCAGCATAACGTTTGGCTTCACACTTTAATCGGTGCTGGTGCTGCTCCTCTATATGCTTGAAGTCCAAAAGCTTCCTTTCCTCGAGGTAACTACTACATACATTTCCTGTTTCTCGATTCTTAAATTTTGGTCTACTTGCTGGAGTTGTAACCTCCGCAGTAGCAGAAAGGCTGCTGTTAGGAGTGGCATACATAACTGGCAGATCCACTTCGATTTCCTCCATATAATCATCAGTCACTGCAACAGAAATAACTTTTACCTAAAATTCTAAAAGCGTTATGAAATGGAACTATGAAAACCAGAAGTGAATGCATACATGATTGCAGGCAATGAGTGATGCAAAACAGAAGCATTAAGGAGGGGGGGGAGTGTGGCTGAAAGAGGAACTGTTTTTGGTCAATCTTACCACTCCCTTTATCTACAACACAACTACTTCAACTTCCGCTCTGTATTGCTCATAGATACAGGTTACTGCAGTAGATCATTAGCACTTCATAATCTGATTTTGAGTTGCAAGCAAATGCACTCAGCTTCACTTCCAGGACATCAACAAAAACTACAGTGGAATATGGTGTGTTCAAAGCTGTGAACTTTTCTGCTCGCATATTAAAAATATATTTGCTTCAATTTACTGTCCACAGTCATAAGTGAATGTGAATTGTATGTAGGGCAAGGTGTAAATTACCATAAGCATCATACTCCTGAGCGTAGCATTCCTCAAAGGGAATGCTATACACACACACACACACACACACACTAATCTTGTAACTTGCATAAAAAAGGAATAAATCAAAAAATCATCAAGTATATAGTTGGGGTTATTGTTCTGCATCATAATTAAAAAGCATTATAACCACATTACATTGCACTATTCTTGCAATTGATAACCAAGTATATAGTTGGGGTTATTGTTCTGCAACATAATTAAAAAGCATTATAACCACGTTGCATTGCACCATATTTGCAATTGACCACCAATTGTATAGTTGGTGTTATTGTTCTGCAACATAATTAAAAAGCATTATAACCACATTGCATTGCATTATTTTTGCAATTGATTGCCCAGACACACACATGTACAGTGCAACTGGTTCATGAAAAGTTGCTAATAAGCCTGAGTTATAAACTTAGATGGCAGACCTAAATAAATCACAACTTGATTTTGGAGTTATTCTGGCAACAAGGAGGTGAGGGAGAAAGTTGATTTGTCTAAAAGAAATAGACAAGGCAAAATCAAAAGCAAACAAAAAGCCTACAATGTTTGCTGTGCCACACTTTACCAAATCATGAACTAGAATTTGAGAAAAATCGTTAAAAATGTATAAAGATGTAATAAGTGAGGATGTGCCTTATACAAGGTCAAAGTCAAATATTTACACTCGAATTGAAATGGAAATAACCTGCAATTTTCAGATAGGTTTATTCCCCCAAAACTAGTTCATACTTGCTACATTACTGTAGTGAAAGTGCGACACACATACGAAATGCGAAAACTACTTACCATTTTGAGTTTCTTCATCCCTATATCCATCATTGTCGAATTCACTGGAAAACCTGAGGTTGATGTGGGGAGCAATACTTTCCACAAAAGAGAGCAAACTACTGCCCGGTTCTTTTTACGGTAGAGATCCACCGCCGGTAGCCATCCTTTGTCTTCTCACTTGCGTTTTTTGCTGCCTAGCTTTGAATTTTATGTTGTTCCACACTTTTTTAAGTTGCTTCGCGCTTCTAATATCCGTGTGGACCGAACTAGCGAATTCTCTGCTTATATTTTCCCACGCTTCATTCTTTTGTTTCACAGATACATTGTCCGTACGTTTATTTTATACTATGTTTTTGAATTTACTCACTAATTCTACTCACACGTCTCTTTCATAATCGCTGATTGGCGCCATTCTTTTATCCTCCATCGTCAAAACCACAGGTCCAAACGCAAAACGAAACCACACCAAAAGAAACTCTCAAATTGAACCAAACACTTCTGTTCCCAACGCCACGCGATTTAAAAAGAACGCCAAAGTGCTGGAAGGAAAGGCACGTGCCTTCTCTACTACACAATCGGTAGATTCTAGATCTACATATATTGAATTAAATCCTATAGAGGGCTGTGGTTTTGGAAATCGGTTTAGCCAACATTGGAACTTGGTAATGAAATCTCAACTTTACGAAGTCAAAGTTAAAGTATCGAAACCGACGTCTTTGAATAAGACTTTCACGGAAGTTAAACTTTCCTCACAAAGTAGTCTTTGAAAAGTCTGGATTGAAAGTACCGTTTATGAATACAAGAGTTAGAGCGCTGCATGTAATCCACAGACACAGATTATACAAAACACCTAGTACACAGTTTATACACCTAGTACTTCATCAAGGTAACTAGAGAAAGAAGGTAGGCCACTCCGGCACAATTGCTGCCATTGGTTGCAAGCAACATACGTCACATGGAGGTCTGAGAGCGCGCGCAGTTCAGACAGCAATAGAAAGTGAGCGCTTTAAACCCGTTTCGACATATACCATTTAAAGCATTGACTGACCGTTCCAGTGCGTAAACACTTAAGCAATAATTAATAAAGTGTAGAAAAATACAGTGATATGTGATAGAAAAGATACCTTAACTGAAAACACATTAGGAACGTTCGTCAACACATTCTACTTATTGCAAACCAATTTTACGACCGCCACCGAAACTACAATCAAAATAAGAAGTAACAAATTATTGTTTGATCTTAAAAGTAGACCTACATTTGGTCATGTTGTTGCAGGAGAAGTAGCTGACGCCCACTGCTGACACTTCTTCGCGTTCGTTTTGTCATACTTACAGCTTTTAGTTTGTTATTTAAATGCCGTATCCTAATGAAAGTGTGGGTCCTGACGTATAGGGAAACAATTCTTTCATCCAATTCAGGAAATTTAGAGCAAATCACGCCAGTAAGCGCTTTCATCACTCCAGCACATTTTGAAACTTAAAGCCATGGAATCCCACAAATATAACTTCAAATTCCTTCACTTTTTGGTACCACTGGTCAGTCGGCCGAACAAGTTCCCCCTTTGAAATAACTGTAATCCAGTCCTGTGGCACTTGTTTTGGCAAATTACAGTCACTGTCTTTGCTTCCCAAATTTTCTGTCTTAGAAATTAGTGCGTTAAAACGTACCACAAAATGTATCTCATAGGGCAATTCGGCACGTTTTATTATGCTACTTCGTGCCATTTTAAATGCGCCCTGGCTCAGACAGAATGACTCCAACCCTTTTAAGATAAACAGAAAGATAGAAGGAAGCGAAATATAATGACCTTTGTTTTGTCAAAGACTGTGCACCGCCTTATCCCAAACCGTACTAAAATTCAGGTATAACATGAACGAAAGGCTAATGACCCTTCCTGTATAGCTATGCAGTGCTTCTTCCACATTCGGGAAATACGGACAATATTTTCTTTCCCATTTTAAAGAAAAGGAGCAAGGTGCTGGAATTCATGGACGTCGCGAAGGGGGGGCAGGGGAGGGCCCTTGGAAATTAATGAACTTAATGTGCTGACTATTAAACTATTATTTTAATTTTTATGTAAAGAACAATTTCTGTTTAGCGCAAATTTATACGGTTATCCGCAACAAATACTATAAATTTTGACAACAAAATAATGAATTAATATTATCTGATTGCAAAATTCTAACATTTGGCCCCCCCCGGAAAAAAGTCTGCCGACGTTCATGTTATTATTGTATCTTGCAAGTTAAGCTTTAAGTGGAGGGGATTGCAGTGTTACAAATCATTAAATAAGCTATCAAACTATGTATGTTGTGTCGTATGTGCGTTGTTATTCTTTGTACTGTTTTCGATATTCATTTGACATGTAGGTAAATGTTAGGTTATGTTGTGCCATTGAGATCGTATATTTAAATTGGTATGGTTCCATGTATAACGTTTTAGTAATAATATTTTATATCACCGAATACAGTATTTTAGGTGATTATAAAAACAGTATATCAACCTAACTTATTTAATGTAAAGAAAGCTGAAAATCTGGGAGCAACTGACTGCATTTTCTCAATGTACTGGTCTACTGTCATTTGATTTTAATCAAAATCGTCAGAGCCATTTTTGAAAAAATTAAAACTTTCTATGTAAAGAATAGTCTGGACCTTATAGAGGGTCCTGGATTAGTCTGGGTGGAGTTATGCTGTTCACAGACAGACACTTTTCTAAAACATGTATTTCCGGTGAAATCTCGATATAAATTTTTGGATGGAATGCAATAGATAGCATACTAACTTTACTATGCATACGTGACAGAGAAAGGAAAAAGTAAATGCGATAGAAACACTTGACTAGCGGTAGCGTAACTGCACAAACTCTTGGTTTTTCATTACAATTAAGTGACAGCTTTCCGAGAAAAATTAAACTAATTTTCCTGTAGGTTGCAAAGCAATACTTAACAATAAAGCATTGATCATTATCTGTTTGTAAAAGTGAATGTGGTCGAATTTGACCACATTTGAAATATTTGTTGTTTATTAACTAGTAAGGTAGGCTACTGTTTATTCCATTGAAGTTCGAAGGAGATATTCATTACAAAAATTAAACGCATCTTATTTGTGTAGTGAATATTACAGATGCAATGCGATCATTCTATTATGTTACAGTACCTGGGTGAGCGAGCTTCGCTCGGATTTTCTTTTCTTTTCCTTTTGATTAATCGTTTATCTACTTATTTAGATAAACTTGAAAAGCAAAATGTTAGCTAAATATAAATTTTTATCCTAATTGTTGGAGCTGTTTCCATGACGAGACCTTTAATATCCTGGCTTGTTTGTTGAAACTGGCCCATTAAAAGAGAAATTATGGCCGAAATAAGGTTTAGAGTAATTGTGACTGTTACTCGTAAAATTGCGTTTTTTTTTCTGGAATGATGCCTATATAGATAAACTTAATAAGCAAAACCCTGTCTGAATACAAAATTTGATTGAAATCGTAAGAATTACTCATTTAACTATATAGGAATATAAATATAGTAGGTACTTTAGCTTTTGTACATTGGCACGGTGGGACTTTTGTTTTCGGTATGTTTCACTCGCTTTTGTTCAACTGAAATACACGTTGTCATAGAAATTCAACATCAAAATGTGGTTTTTAAGGGAAAGCAAAATTCTTCCAGTAATCTAATTCGCAAGGAAAATCTAAATTCTTCACTACGAAAATGGGGAAGCCCGCAGCACCCGAAAGCAGAACAAGGGTTAAAAACGGAACTATCCATAAAAAGCAGTGTATGTTAAGAGCGTTCGATGATGTGTCGAGAACTCTTATGAGCTGTCCAACTGACACGAACGAAGAGAAATTGATTACTATGGATGAAAACCAAAGGAACAAGTTTCTAAAGGCATTAAAAGATCGGGGCTCTATAAAAGTTATCGGTTCCGTTTGTCGGAGAAGAAGATCGAGGTGCCGGAGAAGTTGTCCACGAAGGAGAAGAAGTTGTTCAAGAAGAAGGAGAAGGAGAAGTTGTTCAAGAAGAAGGAGGAGTTGTTCAAGAAGAAGAAGGAGGAGGAGGAGAAGTTGTTCAAGAAGAAGGGGAAGGAGAAGTTGTTCGAGAAGAAGACGACGAAGTGGAGACAGAGATATGTGATGGAACTTAACAGTTACAAATCAAAGCCGGTATCATTAAGCATCAGCTATAAACCTTGCAAAATTAATTAGTGTATAAAAATAATCGTTGCGATACTACTATATTTAAGCTTCTAAATTATACAAGTAATGTTAACTCAACTTCAGTAAATATATTTTGACCAAGCAATTACACCTGCATCAATTTGTAAAAGTGGAGAAAGCGTTGAGACATTGTTTACACATATCTGGTTATTGATGGCTGGAGTACATAGAGTCTCTAACACAGGTCCCTGTCATCCTGTTCATATTGGTGCAGTTTTTATAAAGATTATTAACACATAACAGCATGAATAATGTTCTTCTCAGAAAGATGAAATACTGTGATAGCAGACGCGATTCCTATCTACAGGGTTGTGGTAACAGAATGGAATGCATGGAGCGAAACAAACAAACTCCCATTTAATATTAGTAAATGTGTAAAAATGTCCTTCAATAGAAACAAAAACCCATATAAATATGTTTATAATATCAATATGACACCACTCGTTGAAGTGATTGAAAAAAAGGATCTAGGGGTACATTTTACAATAGATCTTAGATTCAATAGACACATTGACTTAATTGTATCCAAATCGCTAAAATGCCTTGGCTTTATTATTCGAAATTCCTATTCATTTAAAGAAAAAACTTTAATTCAACTTTATAATTCATTTGTAAGACAAAAACTCGAATATGCATCTATTATTTGGAATCCTAAGATGATAATGCATGTCACCGCAATAGAAAAAGTACAATCAAAATTTCTAAAATACATACTATTTAAAAGATCTGGATATTATCCTACTTATACAAACTATGAAACCCTTTTGGAAATATTTAAACTTAAAACTTTGAAATTTAGAAGAGACATTGCAGGGTTAATATTTCTGTATAAGGTATTGCATTCGATTATTGATGATATTAATATTACAACAAATGTATCATTTTATGTACCCAATAAAATAAGCAGATTCAGGAGGCTTTTTTTCACCTCCAGAGTAAATACGGAAATCCATAAAAATTCACCATTACACAGAGTTATGTATTTATATAACAAGCTTCATCATTTCGATGTAGATATTTTCAACATGTCTGAAACTCAATTTAAAAATGCTACAACTAAATTGGTAATAGTAGTATCGTTGCTGTAATTAGGAATAGTAAAAAAATTACTTACCATACCACCTTCACTTTTTTTTTCTTTCTTTCTTCTTCTTTTTTTATAATTGTTTCTATTCCTTATATTAGTTTATGTTCATTTATGTTTTTCTTGTATTTTATTGTATTGTATTTTATGTAAACATCTATGTATGATGAACATTGTAATTGGGCTTCCAAGCCTGTTATGTTCATAAGAATAAATAAATAAATAAATAAATAAATAAATAAATCAATTTTCTTTTATCACAACATATTTATTCATTAACACTTCGTTATTTTACACTCTCAGCACCACATTAAATAATCAAAGACCCTCACAATTAAATGATTTGGTAGAAACTACACTGGATAAAAGTTTGGTGAAAGTTTCATGTTCACACGCTACCAAAAAAAAAACACGTCTTATCATCTTGAGCATACAGACGCTAATGAATCTAGTTCTTGGCGTCGCTTTGGTACGACACACCGCCATTTTTGTATTCATCCGCGCAAATAGTTTTTTATTGGTTGAACACAACAGACTATCTAGTAACAAGAAAACATTGGCTATCCTGAATATTAAAAATAAGTCCCTGATACACCCAAACAAGAACTAGAAATTTATACACTTTTAACAAACACTCACACGAACGATTTTCCATTGGGGTCCAATATTCTGTCTCATATGCCCCTTGTTTTGTTTTTCAAGTTGTCACCTATATTTACAATCTTGAAACACAATACAATACTTCTCCCTACTTTTCTGATTCAATCACTTTGTACAATTTTTTTTTCTTTTCTTTACAGTCTTCTTCACTGTTTGTCTTTGTCTTTTGTTTTGGCATGATACAGCATGTCTTTATAAATTTCACGTATTCAATTACTACACAATACATTCAGTTATTATACAATACATATTCAGTTATTGTACAACACATTTAGTTATTACACAACATGTCCAATTATCATACAATATATCCAGCTATCATACAATACATATTCAGTTATTGCACAACACATTTAGTTATTACACAACATATCCAGTTATTATACAATATATCCAGTTATCATACAATACATATTCAGTTATTGTACAACACATATTCATTTCTGGGGCCCTAATGACCTAGCTGTCGACGGGCCCTTAAACCCTACTCACTCACTCACTCACTCACTCACTATTCATTTCTTATATAACACATACTCAGTTATTGTACAATTGACATTGACACAAATATAATTTAAGTGTATCATGGTTTATTATGTGGTTTTTGACTTGTATTCATTGCTATGAGGAGAGAAAAACAGGATACAAATTTTGAGCTAATGATTATGATTATGTTTATGGCCATATTTTATTCAGTTCTTTGCCTTCTTTGTCTTATAAGCTTATGTATAGGCAGGTCATTGAGTCGGTTCTTAAACTCTGATGTTACTAATGGTACCATTTTTCTTAATTGGGTTATTATTCATTGTTGTTTGGTTCAACATTTCTTCGAGCTTAGCATTGGCTATATTCATCTTAATTCATGGGCATTGTTTTACTGATTATGGTTTTCCTTACTCCACTAATTGTCACTTATTTGTCTCTTATTTCTATAAGAGAAAACTTCTATACTTATAATTATTCTGTAATTGTATTATTTTTCTTCTCCATTTACCCTCGACATCTTTGTGTCGAAATATTATATCTTTGTCATCATAATTGATTCCTTTTTATTTTTGTTCCTGACATCCTTATGTCAAAAACATATTATCTTCCGTCGCTCTAATTCATTTCTTTAATGACAATTAGTGTCCTCATCTGTCTTCGTTGACAATGCTCTTTGTGGTCGATATAGCCAATGACTGTGTTGGTTTTTTTCCTTGTTGTAATTCCTAATCTGAACATAATTTTCTATAAGTAACCCATTAAAAATTGTTATCTTCCTTCATCCCTACTACTCCTGCCTTACACATTTGTTGGCAAAGACTATTTGATCCTTTCTTTGTATGGCTTTAATTTATTTTTATGGTATCTTCCTACCAACTTGCCATTTGTATTCTGTAGCGCATACGTGTGGTCACCCAGCTGTTTTGTTATGACCAGTGGTCCAGCATACAATAGCTCCATCTTTCTCTCTGTGTTTACCCATCATGGTATCGATGTCAATTGTAAGTTGCTGAGATTTTGTTGTTTGTCATCCACTCAGTTGGGATGAACTTAGTTGTTGTAATTTCCCTGAGTGTTGGTGGTGGTGGTTGTTTCTATATTTTGTGCAGCATCTGCCCTATTTGGCACATTTTCATCTACTTCCGGCTGTCTTGTGTTGTCAGTGTACCTTTGGTTTCTGCCCCTTTGGCGTGAACCTCTGTTGTATGACGGTCTTTGGTTGTCGAAGTATTCCCTACAGAATCGTATGTGGTTTACTTGATGGGTACGGTCTCCTGGTCTTCCACGATCATATGTATATCTTCTGTACCTCGATTCACCCCTTGGTATTGTGTCGTGGTACCGCTGTCTTGTGTTCTCCATCCTCTCGCCATTATTATGTGGTTGTGGGAAATGGTGTGCCCCTCTCCCCCTTTCATGGGTGCTCCTAGTATTTCTATGTTCTCCCTCACTCTGGTTGTTCGTAGCCGTGCTCCGGTTTAAGATGGGTGAGTTTGGGTGACCGTTCCTATGTCAATGCTCATTAGGCCGACCATTTTGTGTTTCGAAGGCTGTCAGCAATTCTATCATATCTGCAAAATCTACTGGCCTCGCAACAATTAATCCTGTTCTCACTGTGTCTGGGAAATGTCTTGTTATGCTGGTAATTAGTTCTGCTTTCGACAAGTTGGGGTCTAATAGCTTTCCTTTGTTGGCTACTTTCATAAAATAATCGACTAGCGATAACCCTTTGGTTGGATCATATCTACCTGTCGCTAGCTCTACCCTAGTTTGGTTTTGCTTAGCTGGGCCCCAATACCTTGATAGGAATAAATTTCTGAATGAGCTATACGACTCATGACCAGCTAGTGTTAACCTGAGCCATTCTAATGCCTTGTTTTTTAAGCTTTTCTTAACTATCATCATCCTAAGCTCATTTGGTATCCTTTTCACTTTAAAATATTCTTCCATCTCTTTAACAAAGAGTTTTGGATCGTCTCCCTTCTCCTCGTCAAATGTAGGTGGTGTGATTTCATGTAATATGCTGTTGGTGTAACATGTGTTATGTGTTGTGTCATTGTTTGGTTGTGAACCTCTTTCTCTGTATGGTGAGTCAACATTTTGTACATTATTCAAATAACTCTCATCTTGTACATTACTTACATCTAAATCATCTTGACTTTGTAGTGCATTCACAACATCATTTTTATTAGCCAAACTTTCTTTCCCTTTTTTCATTTCTTCACAAATTGATTTTAAATCATTCTTTATTTCTAAGTGACTCTGTTTCATGTCATTTATAGCATCTTGTTGTAAATGCACCACATCATTCATTGTCTTAATTTTAGGAATTACAATTTGTTCTACAGTTTCATTAATAATGTCTTTCTTTACTACCTCAATCTCTTTCCTTAATTCCTCAGTGATTTCTACTTTTACATTTGTAATCTTACAGTCTACACTTGTATTACATTCTGTTATTTCATCTCTACATTTAGCAATTTCTCCTTCTAACACAATCTTATTCTCTCTCATTTCTGATTCTATCTTTCCCATCCTATCTCCTACGATTTCTATCCTAGCTTCTAACGCTTCCTTTGTTTCATTTAAGTTTTTATGTACTAATTTTAAATTAGTTTCCATTACTTTCATATTTTCTTTACACTCCTGTCTTCCTAATTCCATTTTCTGTTCTAAGTTCTGTCTACCTAATTCCATTTTCTGTTCTAAGTTCTGTCTCACTTCCTCCATTTTCTGACCTAAACTTTGTTCTATGTCCTGTTTTAATTCTACCTTATTTTGTTCCATGTCCTGTTTTAATTCTGCATTATTTTGTTCCATTTTCTGACCTAATTCTACCTTGTTTTGTTCCATTTTCTGACCTATTTCCTTCATATTCTGTTCTAGTCTTTCAAACATGATCATTAATAACCTTTGGTCTTTGCTTATTGTTAGCTGTTCCTCACTTTCTGATTCTACCTGATAACTAGGCCTATCTGCCCCTTCCCCCACTTCTGTTTCTATCTCCAAACGGGAGTCATATTCACGTTCGGCTTCGGTCGGTTCCCTTCGAACAGCTGTTCCAAAGATGACGTAATCGGGCAGTAGCCTGTATTTCGCGCGAGCCCTGTCTGCGAGGAGGAACAGCGTAAGGAAGTGATATCCATTGAATTGTCACTCATTATTGAAAACAAAAACACGTAACAAAAATACCTGCACAATATTATAATACGTTACATAAATAATAAATCACATATCAATATAATAAAGATTAACTATCTATCTCAATAGCTGCTGTTATTATCATCAAAGTTTATGCATGAGGCACGTGATTATTGCCAAACTTAATTCCACTAAATCTGAATATATATACATGTAAATGGAAATATTCCATCCTCAATATTTTGATTTTAATGGCCCATTGTGACTAATCGATGTATTATTATAACTAGTCAATCATATCAAAATAATGGTAATATTGATATGTTGCCTACCCCGGAGAAGCTGGAAGACTTATTTTTCAATATCACTTGTAAAAGGTACTTAGCAATGTATCCACTTACCTTACATAATATTTATTAATGATGGAATCTATAAATGTTAACTTATTATCAGCGGGGCATATCGTTTTTTCAGTTTCAGTTTTGTTTATTGAAAGTTTGGCCTGGTGCCGGTACAAAGGACCCGGCTTACAGGCTACAATTAACATTAACTTACAATTATAAATATTTACAAAGTTTACTGTTTTTGGGTTTAACAAAACCCATACGGTGACCATACCAAGAAGTCTGTGGGTGTGGATTTGTCCCTTAGATAGGCATCCCAGAAATTGAAGCAAAATACTAATTAAACTCAGTCTATCAACATTTACCATGCTGGTTTGGCAAATTTGCACATAAATAGCAATTATCAACAATAGGCTAAGCTGTGACACCTGTGTTAATTTGTAAAAGTGGGGAAAGAGTTGAGGTATGTTATAAAGTTAGGTTAGGGTTGCATATTATTATTGATGGCAGGTGTGGATGCTGCCTCTGATAACGCAGGCTAAATTTTGATAAAACAGGACTCTGTCATCCTGTTCATATAGGTACACATTAACCTAGGTGTCGTTGCCTACGTAATTCCATCATGTGTGAGTAAAGACAGGGGACAAAATTTGACCCAAGTATAATAGTTTTCCCTTTTTGATGAAGGTGGGAAAAATGTAAATGACCCAGCTACTGCCTGTTTTCTAAATTTATTGATTAACTTGATAAATGTTTTGTTAACATTCATTGCTTTTAACTGTTGCCAGAATGGTTTAACAAAAACCAGCCCATACCATCTTTAGTTCAACAGTTTTTGGGTGTAGATTTGTCCTTTCAATGTGTTTAAACTGTCCTAACTAGTTTTACATCGATACACACTACAACGTCGACCCATATTGTTCAATTCTACATCTAAAACAAAAGTAGAATTACATACCTTTCAGTACCGGTATCACCATGTTACAATATAGGTTATGGATTCTTGAATAACTTCACTGAAGAATTAACCATTTCTTAAATCACTTAAAATTACACACTATAAATGAAAATAATCATTTTAGTTTAATAGTTAAACTATAACAGGTAGAACTTACGAAAACCAGGCGAAAAACTGTTCAGTTGCTCAAAAGAAACCGTTAAAAATTGCAGCGAAGAACATCTGTTATAATTCTCGTACTACAACAAGAAAACTACTGAAAAATTAATTTTGATTAATTTACAATATTTACAAATAAACACAATCACTGAAACAACATATACCGCCACTAATTCACTTTCAATTAAATAAAACTAACACGTGTTGCCCCATAACATTTCACACTGGTAGCCATGTTTGTTAGCATACCCGGTTCCCGGCTATCAGCTGATCGGCCCGGGCCAGAGCCTGTTATTCACGCGAGCCTCGAGACAGCTCTAGGAAGAGCGATTGCGCGGGAAGCGGGAAGAGGCCCCCCGGTACTTCATGTGAGCCTAGGTATAATCTGTGGTCTAGGTGTTCTGTGATGTGAGCACAGCGCTAGGTAAATTCAACCAATAGGAGAACGAATTTCAAAATCGTACATCTATGATTCGTATGCGTGGATTGGTCTACATTCCCTGCAACGCATTGAAGAATTCTGGTAGCGCCTAACCAATCTGTGACCCCCAACGCAGCACCGATATACATATATTTAACACGAAGAAGGAACCACGAAGGAACTGTTTTCGGCTCTTCTTTAGAAAGAGTCCCGTACACAGATTATGCCAGACGATCGACTCTGTGTTAAAGGGTGATGTCATAAACCTAGTGGAGTGTTCTGTGGTCATAAATGTCGTTACCTTTCATCACGGCACCGGCACGAACTAACGATCCGTCGATAATGCAGTACGCCAATATATCGACCGAGCAGCACTACATCCGTCCCTCGTTCGTGCCTATTCCGCGCCAAAATCAAACGCCTATCAATTAGAACATGCTAGTGTTGTTTGCCTGCCTTCACTTTATTGCAGTAATGTCACTGTGATGTGCAATCTCTTCTCACCAGCAGGTTTAGGATTTTTAGGTGCAAATTTCAGATGAAAAAAGAAGGGAAGTGTACTTTACTTACACTTCATTTAAAATTATATTAATTGAATTTTGCATAACTGGTAAACCATAAGAAATAAACCAAATTTTACTGTACACAAATGTAGATCTAGTTAAAACACACAAGTTATGTCCAAATGCATTTTTTGTGGAGTGAACCATTTTGGAGGTATTCCTTGTAATTAATGTTCTTCCACACAATAGCCGTGTGTAGAACAGGATTGGAAAGGGTGGAATGAGACTGAAAAATTCAATGAGTGAGTGAGAGTGAGTGCATGCATTTGAGTGGTGCAAAACTGCTGAGGTCATCAGTGCCACGCTCTGGCTATATATTTATTCAGGATTTGTTCCAGTACTAAAGTAACAGGCAAAGCAAACATAGAAATAAATAACTGAAAGAACAAAAGTTAAAATATTAAACTAAAAAATACAAACAGTAAACAATAGAAATCCCACAATTCATTATAAAACAGTAACAAACCTTCAGCAAACAGTTTATACACTTCTGACACAGCTAGACAGTCACAAACACACAGGAAACTGCATAAGTTAATTTTTTGTAAAGAAACCAGTTAGTGTAACACATCAGAGAAGCTTGGTGATAGAGGCAGTCTCTTCTAAAATAGCAATTAAATCCTGAGAGACCAAGCCTATTTCAAAGTATGGAATAATGATGACACTGGGTGAGAAAATACTTGAGTCGTCTAGTATCAAAAGTGGCCAATTCACAAAATATGTTTTCGTCAGTATCATTAAAAACTTCTGCAGACAAACCAATGAAAGTTAGTAATATTTTTGTTTCACTTTTATTAGGCTCCATATGATGGGTCCATATTGTATTAATGTGGAAAATCATATTAATTTACTATATTTTTTCAAAATTTTAAGTTTTGACTTGGTCAGTTTTGTTGCAGACAGACAGTTCTTTAATTCTAAATCTTTCAAATAAGAAAGACTATTTCAATCCAAAAATTAGTAAGAACATAAGAAAATTAAAAAAAAAACAGTATTTTTTCCTTCCAGTTTAAGCTTTAATACTTGGCATGAAAAATAATATGAATTCTCTATTAAAACAACACTTTGATAGATATAATTTTACACATCTCAATCCTACTTCACATTGGATTACAATATCTGGCATGCTCTTGGTATATGTGAATAACATGGCATTAAGGAAAATGCTCATTTGTACCAACATAACATCTGCAGCTAAAGTAATAAATTATTTTTAACTTCTGCGTATCCATTTAGAACTGATGGTTTGTTGAGCTGGAGATAAGATTCCAAAGCGAACCTTAGGCACATAAGTTGAGGTGCATTATAGTGGATAGAGTGGTTCACCTCTGTGGAGATAGCTATGACTGAAATAATAGTGGCCAATATGAAGCTGAGCAAGCACAATCTCCTTTTGACATGAAGGATGAGAAGAATAACTCTAAGAAAACATTGTAGCCTTGACCTTTTGGAGTTTGGCGATGGATGTAAACTATTTCTCTAGCCATTGAAAGAATATCTTTCTGCACCAAAAGAAAAAAGAAAACTCTTCAAATCCATAGCTAAGCAGCAGAGAAGCCATTCAGTGGGATGTAGAATCGCATCCTTCGCTGCCTGATCTGCTTGTTTCCTACAATGCCACAATGTCCAGGAGCCCAAACAAAGAGCACGTGAAAGCCATTAGTATGTAAAGAGCGCAACTGATCATGGATTTTGGAACAAGTGGTTGAAGGCTATAGAGATCCCATAAACAGTAAAGCACTGAGGGAATTAGTACAAATGACATTGGATTACAGGGAAATGGAGCATATGAAAATGGTGGTTTTAAATATAGTATACAACTCAGCATAGCCCATACAAATTTATAACCCCATACGGGTTATCTTGAACATTTTTGTTTGAACTTTTAATACCTATAAAAATACTCATAAGATTCAAAACAAAAAAATGTGATGTGCTGCACCCACATGACTTTCTCTACTCTTGTACTAACCATTCTTACAAACTCTTATTCCTATATCTTCTTCATGTTAGTTAAGATAAACATCTGTACAAATCATCTTATTGCTTATAGATGGGAGAACCAGCACATTGTGTCACTTCCCATAGTTTTAACCCCTTCCACAGCGGTTAGCTACTAGGCCATGCCTGCCACTATTGTCTGTCTGCCTCAGAGAACCAGTCAGTCAGTGGAGAGGGTAAATATTTTATTGCACTGCTGTCACCCCTCTTCTCCATGCCTGGGCTAGCATGCCCAACCTTGAGGGCAGTCTCAGTTTGGAAGTGCTTTATGTTCAAAGCTTCCAATGATGCAAATTTTAGTTATTCAGCCACTGACTGTTTTTCTATCTCCGTTGACCTTCATTTCTGCCCACTTCCACACGTTCGGGCATCGGGCTAAAGGATATGGTGTCACAGTGCATCGAGTTGAGGCTGCCTGATGTAAAGGGTAGTTTAGGGTGGAGGAATGTTCTTCAAAATCTTATCACATTCTTAAAAGATATTAAACTTGAATACCAAATTTGGTTTTTAACCAACTTTTCATTTTTGAGTTATGCCGTCCACAGACTGACACACACACAGACCTTTTTCTAAAAATGCTTTTTTTTTTTTGATTCAGAGGGCCTCAAAACATATATTTCTGGTGAAATCTCAACATCGAATTTTTGGGTTAAATACAATACTTCCTCTACTTACTATATGTAGTAGAATTAGTAAAAATATTATAGTGTTCACAATTGATATTGCAAGCAATATCGTATTGAAAAATTAGCAACAGCAGCTGGGATCACAATTTTGCACCTTCCTCCGTATCACCCAGAACTTAATCCCATCGAAAGTGTTTGGAGCCAGGTTGAGAGATACACAGCTGCCAGGAACAAGGATTTCAAATTAGCAACAGTTAAAGATCTAATGAAACAAGGTGTGTTAAATGTCACAGTGGACAATTGGGAAAACTATGTGACTCACATGATACAATGCGAGAAAAATATGTGGAATGCGGACATGATTGAAATAATTCATGACAGTGTTGTGTTAAATTTAGATTCTGATAGCAGCTCTGAAGACGGTTCAGAAACTGATGACGACTGATTTGGGTGTTCAGCCACTGCAGGCATTGTTTTTTTAAAGATAATCTTTTTGTTTCTTGTAATTTTATAGATGTTATTTTCATAAATGTCTCACATGTCTGATTTACTTCTCACTTGCAAATCAATTTAATAGCACAAATGCACCATTCGTAAAGCCCACCATGACATTGCAACACATGGCGGCGCCGTGGCCGAGCAGTAAGCGCGCTCGCCTACCAACTAGGCGGCCCGGATTCGATCCCAGGGACCCGCATGTGGTATTTGTGGTGGACGAAGCGGCGTCAGGGCAGGTTTTCTCCGGGTGCTCCGGTTTCCCCCGCCATCTCATTCCACCGGTGCTCCATCTTTATTCCATGTGCCATCAGTGTCACTGCCTGCGGTGCCATAGTAGTAAAAGCGGGCGTTAAACGCTACAACAACAACATTGTAACACTGCATGCCAAGACATGTGATGCGAGGTTTGTATTGCTCATAGCCATTAGGTTAGTATGGCTAACCTAATGTGATGTTTGCCATTTGTTTATTTCCAGGAATCATTATTTGTAGAGTGGAGATTCTAAATGGACTATGTGCCAAAACAGTCATTTTGGGTTAATCAAGTGCCATAATTGTTATTAGAATATATTATACAAACATTTGGATACTCTAAAATAAGAACAAATTAGAAACTAAAAAACTTCACTTATCTTAGTATGTTGATATCCTTTTTCTATATGACTTTGAGAATGATGAAGCTGTAAAAGGTCGATGTGTCCTAGTTATTGGATCGCCATTTGAAGCTGAAGTCGTTGGTGACGTGGTGTTGCCCTTCGATGTAGCTCGCTCCGGCTAGTTCTGCAAGAGATCTCTTTATCTCGGGTTTGCGTAAGTGTAATGGACAACCCAAGAACAACTTTATATATTGTTTATTTATATTAAATATTTTCGGGAGCTATGCCGAAAATATTTGTATATGTAGAGGAATGACACCCACATCCGCGCAGCACGACCTGCCGTACTGGTCTCTGGTTGAGTAGTGACCCGACGCTTTCTCTCTTACCCACGCTAAGAAAACCGTTCGCTCCATTTGAATGTCATGACGTCATCCAAGAAAGCCTCGTATCCAAAATGCTATTTCCTTTTCCAGCAATTTAGAAATGTCCCTTTCTATTATAACATGTTCTTTTATGAATTTCAAATATATAATTACCTTTTTAGGATTAAACGATGTTTACTTTATATTTTATTAGATATATCGCGCGACTTTTAAGGTTTGTAGAACTGACTTTCGAACGTGTATTTAAACTATGTGGTATGACGTCATGACTCGTTAATTTCAAACCAATAATGTGTTTATCCTACAACTTTAACGACTATTATTTACTCATATCTTGCTCACCTTACAACACTTTCTGCTCTATTATCTATTTATGTTATTACTTAACACTTATCGCAAATCTCACATCCGGCAATTAAATTAAAACGTGTCTTTTTCAAAAGCCCATTCGATCGGAAATCTAAATTTCGGTATCAAATGCCCCCATTTATGTTATTTTATTATTTTATAATAAAATAATGTAAATGTCTTGCCCGAAAGAAAAATTAAAAATTACTCCTGTATTTTGAATAATCGGCAACACTCCCATTATATACAATTTTCAATTACACTGTTTTGAAATTGGTGATTAACATATTTTCTCATTAATCT
Source organism: Tenodera sinensis (assembly GCA_030765045.1). Taxonomy (NCBI): domain Eukaryota; kingdom Metazoa; phylum Arthropoda; class Insecta; order Mantodea; family Mantidae; genus Tenodera; species Tenodera sinensis. The sequence goes on along the minus strand of CM060964.1, from coordinate 301,404,775 downwards.
TTTTAACATGACAAACAATTGTACACTTGACTAAACATTAATCCTTAAATACTAATTACAATATGTTATGGTTTCTTCTGTGAAGCTTTTATATAAAGGTTAAATTTCAAGAGTCTTTCTTTATACTTCCTTCTTTTAGTTCATGTTTGCTCACTTTGCTCTATCACTTGCACTGTGATTTTTTTTTTTTTTTTTTTCACTTTTGTTATTGTAACACATATCTTTACTAGATCCTTTAAGCACTAAAATGTACATATATTTATATAAATCCATTACACTCTTCAGACAAGTTCTTTCTTTGTCTTGCTGTGATAACTATCTATACATCTAAATATTTTAACAAATGTTTTACAAAGTAAATATTCTGTTTTCTCTCTATGCAGAGATGAACATTTTAACAATCTTTCTGAAGCTGTTATTGTGAGCTCTATACAATATATTTTTAAGCTCTTTGTAGTATATAGCAATTCACATTCTGCATTTTTCATGAATATGTAAGTACCTGACCAATATATGATTTTCAAGTAAGCTAACATTTACATTTTATCTCAAAGCTGATTGGGCGCCAATAGACAAATGACACTTCCAATTTTTTTCTTTTACATTAAATCAAGGTTCCAAGGCACCACACGGTTTCTTGTATGGTCGAAGGAGTTGTTTATGCCATCTTCCCAGACATTTTTCATTTTTTAACATCTTTTAATTCATAGGTATGATAACCAAATTTTGATATAATTTCTGCAGGACCTTTATATAACAATTCCATCCTTTTGTTCCTACCTCGCAAGGCACTTGATAACTTATGGTCTTTAACTAGTACCCAATCGCCTATCTTAGGTTCCCATTTATGTTTTCTACTCTTTTTCTTTAATTTTCGCTTCTCTGCCTTTTTCTTGATTCGTTCAAAAGCAATTTTCGCTCTTTCTTCCTCACTTAACTGAATGTCATTAATTTTCAGTGTTTTTGGTACCCCGATCAATATTGGTTCTGGTTCAATTCCTAACATTAATTTTATTGGTGCAAACCCAGTAGTTACATTAATGGTGTGATTGATAATCTTTTCTATCAATGGACAATATTTCACCCAATCCTTGTGATTATGATGTGTAAGTACACGTAAATAAATTCCTATATCTCGGAGGACACGTTCTGTTGGATTCCCTGATGGAAAGTATGAGGAACAATGATATAGTTTTCTCGCGTCTAATGTCACCCTAATCTTTCCATTGGCCTTATTTACAATACATAGGGGATTCACAAATTCTGAATTCGAAATTTCAATAACCTCATCTTCTAACATTGACTTTATAACTGCATCTACCTCTTCTCTTATTGTACTAGGGATAGCTCTCGCTTTATGTGTAAAAGGTTTGATGGGTATCATCTCAAACGAATGAGTATAAATATTACATTTACCAGGTTTCTCAGAGAATACTTCTTTATTTCGGATTAATATTTCAAACAGTTTATCCCTCTGTTGTTCATTTAGTTGATCAGCCTGAGTTACCTTTTCCCTCAACAATTCTTCTAAGTCTTCACTACTCTCCCTATCATAGTACCTAGTTGCATCAGAAACCCTCAAATTGTCTATGAAATCATTTTTATCCCATTCTACATTTTCTTTATTATCGACACTGTACTCTTTGACATTTACTTCAGTTAATTCCATAGCTCCTACTTTAACATATTCTACAAAGAATGTATCCCCTTGGATTTCTTCTTCCTCTTTTTCTCGTACAATAGTTTCTGAACTACTATCTTCCACAAAAGGCACTATAATGGTCTCATCTTCAACTTTCATTTCTAGAATCATGTTTTTAAAATTCACCACAGCTTCCCAGGCATAAAGACAATCACAACCTATTATAATATCTGTCACAAGTCTTCCTACAATCAGAAATAAAATTCCTAGTATTCTCCCATTTATTTCAATATTTATCATTGCTTGAAATTTTACTCTCTCTTTTCGTTTTCCCACAGCTAGCGAGCAATATATCCCATTAACTGGTAAAGACATTACTTTAAAACCACTACTTTGTAAATTATCATAAAAATTTTGTGAGCATACTGTGCTATTTGATCCCGTATCTATAATTGCATTGTACTGTTTTCCATTTACTCCAATTTTGATTTTAGGTGGATCTCCTACTTTTTCGTTTTCGTCGATTATATTTTTCCATTCTCTTTTCTTTTGTATCATCATTTGCCTTCCAGGACTATTTATTTCCGAGTACTTATCACAATCATTACTAGGATACCCAGTTCTCACTGAAGGCGCGTTTGACCGGGTCTGGCGTTTCCCTGATTTTTATGTATTGCTCCTGTACTATTTCCCAAATTGTTACTTCTGTTTTCCTGCATTAAATCGGGGTTACTTCCTACCATGTTTTTGACCGTGTTAATGGCCTCGACCATTTCCGCATTTTCGGGGGAATTTCGTCCATTTGAATACCTTTCTCCCTGTCTTGGTGACCTCGGTCTAAACTCATTATCTCCGTTTGTCCAATACCCATCATTTGAATTTCTACTATGTCCAAAATAACGTCCCCGTCTACCTCGATCAAATCTATTTGTATTCATATAATTCACCCTTATATTTCTTCCCCTTTGATTACCATTTCTATTTTGGTGACGCCCTTCCTGGTTATATCTACCTTGATTTTCCCACCGGAATGATTCCATCCTTGGTACTGGTCCTTTATATCTTTCCCTAATCTCACTTCTATTCTGATAATACTGTGCCCCTTGCCCGAAAGAATTTACAGTTTCTTTTTCTTCATATTTATTTCCAAATGCGTGTTTTGGCTTATTGACTTCTAAGGCTGATAATAATTCTATCATAGCTGCAATGCTATCGGGTCGGGCTATGATTAGGTAGTGTTGAAGCGTTTCCGGAAAATGTGGAGTAACTATATTTATTAGATCTTTTTCGTCTAAGGGAGGATCCAACATCTTCGATTTTCTCGCTATTCTCATAAAATAGTTGACCATTGATTCCTCCGATCTAGGATTAAATTTTCCATTGCTTAATTCAACTCTAATATTAGCCTGCCTACTAGCTCCCCAATATCTGGTTAAAAAGATGTTCCTAAAGGTCCTGTAATCATTATTGTTACCCATAGAAAGGCCTAGCCAATTAGCAGCATTACCCTTTAGACATTTTCTTACTATCACCATCTTGTACTCCTCTGGTATACGTTTCACCGTGAAGTACTCTTGTAACCCTTCTAAAAAGGCTTTAGGATCATCTGAATCTTCATTTTCAAAAACTGGAGGTGTCATTTCATTTAAGACATGGTTAGGCCAATGTAAATTTGAATTGTCACCTATCCCTGAGCTATTTCCGAGATCAGAATGGGAATTACTGTTACCCCTATTTTGCATCGAAATGTCAGCTGATACACCTGGTATTGCCTCGTTTCTTGCAACTTCATTACTAAGATTGTTGTGATTACATGCATTTTCATTTAATTTCAAATTTTCTAAGGCCTCTTTTACCTGAGTAATTTCTGTTACTACTCCTTTTATTTGGTCTGTAACATCCTCCAAATTTCTAGCCTGCCTTTCACTTTCTACATCAGATCTTTCTATTCTAACTTTACACCCCTGTAACTCTTCTCTAATTTCTTCCCTTTGTTTGTCTAATCTATATGTTACTTTTTCCCTTTCTTTATCTAATTTTTCACTCACTTGTTGACCTAATTTCTTTTCAGAATTCTTTACTTCTTGCCTTATTGTCTCTAATTCTCCCTTAACCTGTTCTCTATTTTCTTTTACTTCACTACTGACTTTATGAATTTCCTCCCTAACTTCTTCCCTAAAGGTTTCGAAAGCTCTCTTCTGATTTTCCAATTGCATTCCCAATTCCTGTTGTCCCTTCTCTAATTTCTTTCCTAACTCTGTTCTTAATTCTTTACTAGTTTCATCTATCTTTTCCATTATCTTTTGAAACATATTCTCTATTCCTGACATAATCGCTGGCCTTTCTGAATTACTAAACATTTCTGAGCTACCTCTAGGTGTTTCTCTAACGTTCTGATCTTCTAATTCTTGGCATATTCTGCTACCAATTACATTCTGACTAAATTCTTCCATCCTACTTACACTTTTCTCAATTTCCGGACTTTCAAAACCTAGAAAATCTGTATCACTGTCTTCCATTTCTAAGCTATTTACATGTGTTTTTCTACTCACCAAAATTTTCAATATTTTCACTATTTCACTTTAACTGCACTTAAACTTGTTCACTACACGTTTCACAGATGTTGACACGCTGGGCACCTTCTTGTCTGCTGGTTCGATGCTGGCTCGGTCGTCTTGGGGTTGGTCCATTCTTTCGAAGCCACACGTTGGGATGCCAATTTGAAGCTGTAAAAGTCGATGTGTCCTAGTTATTGGATCGCCATTTGAAGCTGAAGTCGTTGGTGACGTGGTGTTGCCCTTCGATGTAGCTCGCTCCGGCTAGTTCTGCAAGAGATCTCTTTATCTCGGGTTTGCGTAAGTGTAATGGACAACCCAAGAACAACTTTATATATTGTTTATTTATATTAAATATTTTCGGGAGCTATGCCGAAAATATTTGTATATGTAGAGGAATGACACCCACATCCGCGCAGCACGACCTGCCGTACTGGTCTCTGGTTGAGTAGTGACCCGACGCTTTCTCTCTTACCCACGCTAAGAAAACCGTTCGCTCCATTTGAATGTCATGACGTCATCCAAGAAAGCCTCGTATCCAAAATGCTATTTCCTTTTCCCGCAATTTAGAAGTGTCCCTTTCTATTATAACATGTTCTTTTATGAATTTCAAATATATAATTACCTTTTTAGGATTAAACGATGTTTACTTTATATTTTATTAGATATATCGCGCGACTTTTAAGGTTTGTAGAACTGACTTTCGAACGTGTATTTAAACTATGTGGTATGACGTCATGACTCGTTAATTTCAAACCAATAATGTGTTTATCCTACAACTTTAACGACTATTATTTACTCATATCTTGCTCACCTTACAACACTTTCTGCTCTATTATCTATTTATGTTATTACTTAACACTTATCGCAAATCTCACATCCGGCAATTAAATTAAAACGTGTCTTTTTCAAAAGCCCATTCGATCGGAAATCTAAATTTCGGTATCAATGAGCTGGATATAGCTTGAAACCCCTGGGTCAGAAAAATAGAAAAAGGATATCAACATACTAAGATAAGTGAAGTTTTTTAGTTTCTAATTTGTTCTTATTTTAGAATCTTGTTGCTTCACTGTTAATAGCTTCAATTTTTACTTAATTTGGATACTCACTGACATGAATACATCAGAAGGTTACCTTAACAAATGCAGAGAAACTATTTGAACTGCCACCGCCAATAATAATAATAACAATAATAATAATTATTATTCTCTACCTTTTTAGTACAAATAGTGGTATTTGTAAATACTTCTGAATAAGCATGCATCACAGATCCCGTCTGCACTTTCACTACATGGAACCTTTGACAAAATACGTGACGAAACAAATGCTTACGCAGAGGTAGTTGAACCATCCCGATAGAAAGTATTGAAAGATGATGAAATATGAAATCAGGGTCTATATTATGTTAGTTATTTTGATGTCTCAAGTGCGAAAATTGCTATGCAATTGTACTGGAGGAAAACCCAATGCCTTGACACCCTAATTTTTCTTGAAACAATGAGTAGGGGGAGATTCAAACTGATTTTCCATTTCTTTTCCACACAACAGCAGTATTAGGACAGCAGTATTGGTGAGTTTATGCTGTTAATATTGCCCACCAAATTTTCAAAAAACAGTTAATGACTGATTTTAAAGGATTTTTTTTAAGCACTAAGCCATTATCGCCCTCACAGCTAGGGGATTTAAATCTGATTTCTTGGTTAGTTGCCAATGCACTTAAACATGACATGATTGGGTTAAACATATGGCATTTTAATCAAAATCGTTAAAAGAGGCACTCTGGAGAAAATCAAAACATTCGAAAAATTTTCCATGTAAAGGGTAGTTTAGGGTGGACGAATTTTCTTAGAAATCTTCCTGTCGCATCCTGCATCCTTGAAAGATATTAAAACTTAAATATCAAATTTACTTTTCAGCTGACTTTTCGTTTTTGAGTTATGCTGTTCACACACAACCCCCACCCCCACAGACCTTTTGCTAAAAATACTTTTTTTTGGATTCAGGGAGCCTCAAACCATATTTCCAGTGCAATCTTGATATCAAATTTTTGGGTGGAATACAATACTTTCTCTACTTACATAGTACAGAAACTAAAAATACAAATACCTTTCAAGAACAAAGAAGTAACCAAAAATACATGGAAATGTAAATTAGTGTTAATGAATACCATGTACGGCGGAACCATGGCAAGTGTTAGACTGCTCCCCTCTCAGCAAGCAGCCTGAGTTCAATCTCAGGGGACAGTAGGGCAGATTTGTGATGGACAATGCAGCATCTCAGCAGTTTCCCCTGCCGTTAATTCCAGCAACTGTTTCATCTTTCCGTTCATGCATTTTGCCCTCGTTTCATATCTCCTTTCTCAGTCTCATACCAGGCTTCATCAGGCTGATCCGTCCTGGACACACTCATCCAACGTTTGTATGCTCCTTAACAGCTATCTGACTCCAGCCAGCCACTGGGAGCATCCATGTAAAATTGATACACTTGATTTACCTCACCATTTTAGATTTTGCTAAAATTTGTTATACTTGTAGTGGGTACTGAGACTAAGGAAAATACAAACTTCCAATTTATCTCAAACCATTTCTGAAATATGTTGTTGTTTTCTAGTGCCTTGCATCTGGAAATGAAGCCATTAGCATTCGTGCTTTCCAATACTTTTGAACTGTAATTTTGGTTTCTAAAGTTTTTATTGTTGATGGAAGGTCATTTATATATATGTTAAAGAGTGTTGTGCTCAGAACAGCACCTTGTGGAAGTCCTCTGTGTGTTTGTTTATATTTGGAAATGTATGTATTATATTTTGTGGCACAAAATCTTTGTGAAATAAACTGAATTATCCATTTAAGCATGTTACTTTTCACACCTATTGATTGCAACTTCTCAATTAATTTATTTCTCCAGACTGAGTCATATGCTGATTTAAAATCAATGAATACTGCTAAGGTATTGAAAGCTTCCTTGTCTTGGCTTAGTAGGAGTACATTTTCACTTGTACTATGATTCTGTCTGAAGTCGGTCTGTGAACTATTAGTAAAATATGTAATCTTTATTTCCATTTCATTTACAAATTATATACATTCACATACTTGTTACTACATTTAGTTGCTGATTGCCCTTGGGGTCTATTAGGCTTAAACACTGAGGTTGTCAAGCTAATGGGTCCCCATTTACATATTATCTAAAATACATCTTCATTTTCGTCATATTTACTTATCTTCCTTAACCATTTGGCTCTTACTTTGCCCAAAAAGTTCCCAATTTCAATTAAATTTTCCCTAGTTTCTACACTCATTAACTTCATTGCTTGAATTTCATTTGGTAGCCTTGTCTAATCTTTTTTACCTATCGTCCCCCTAAGCAACCTAGTTTCTTCACATTCTAAAAAGTAAATGCCATTTTTTATCCCGTTGTTGGTATAATGGGCATTTCTCTAGGTCCCTCCCTCTTCGCAACCCTTTCAGTTTCACCACCCCTGTTCTGACCCATGCAAAGCCTTCTCTTGCTGCTTTATCACAAATGTCTATATATTTTTCCCTGTTCCAGCTCACTCTATAAACTTTCAGTGAGCTTTTCAGATTGGAACTTCCTATCATTTCTTGCCTTTCAATATCTTCCGTTCTTAGCCTAAGTTCTTTCCAAAACCCACTTTGCAATAATTCCTTGTTTTCCCACATGTCACCAAGCCCTATTTTTAGCATCATTTCCTTTATCTTGTTTAGCCATGAATCTTTCTGATTTAGTCTTTCCTGTACTACCAAACATTGACGTAGAATATTCTGCTCCTCTAAACTCCTAATTCTCGCCCAATATTTTAACACCCTTTCGACCATTATCCCTCTAGTTCCCAGTCTTCCCAATTCTGCTTGTGCCACTCCATTTGGCGAAGCTCGTGGTAAACCCAAAACTTGCTTGCAAAAATTTCTATGTATCACATCCATATTTACACCCCCTCCCTCCAAACCCCATATAGCATTTTTGCTTCTACTACGGCTGTGTAAATTCTCTCCAGCTGTTTTATTTGCATTCCTGGTAATTTATCTAGGCATTCTTTAATAGCTTTTAATGCAATTTTACCTTTAGCCAATGCCATTTTCTTCTGCTCTTTCCACCCTCCCTTACTGCTTTATCTTACTCCTAGATAATCAAATGTATTGATCACCTCAATTTCCTTTCCTTGCCAGTACCATTTCTCCTCTTTTCTTAACTTGTTACCTTTCTTAAATACTGTCATTTTAGTTTTGTTTACGTTAATTTTAAGGCTCCATTCCTTACAAAATTTATCTATTGCTTCAATTGCCCTATCTATCCCCACTTTGGATATAGCTCCCACTACTAAATCATCCGCAAATAGCAACCCAGGTATTTCCCTGTTATTAATTATTGGCATATGGCTATTTTCCATTCTAATTGCATGTAGAATATCATCTATAAACAAATTAAACAGTACAGGGCTCAACTTGCAGCTTTGCCTCAATCCTATATTATTTTGGATGCATTTTGTTACTTTATTATTTGTCATCTTTATACAGAACTCATTGTCTATATATATACTTTGTAAACTCTGAATAAATCTGTTGCTCATTCCCTTTTTACTCAATTTGTACCATAGTGCTTCTCGATTTATTGTATCAAAGGCCTTTTCAAAATCAATAAATAACATATATACCCTCCCCCTTTTGTCTGCTAAATATTTACTTATCAATGTGCTTATCACAAATATATTATCCACTGTTCTCCTGCCTTGTCTAAATCCTGCTTGGAAATCTGATAGCTTCCTCTCGTCTTCTACCCACTTTTGTACTCTTTCTGCCAAAACTCCAGAACATATCTTACCTAGCACAGATAATAAACTAATTCCTCTATAGTTTACAGGGTTATCTACCTCCCCTTTATTCTTAAATATTGTTACTATTATTGCCTTCTCCAACTACTTGGAACCTTACTCTCTTCAAATACTTTATTTAGAATTCTCACTAGCAAACTTAATCCATTCTCGTTTCTACTCCATGCCTTCCAAAATTCCCCTGGAATCCTATCTATACCACTTGCTTTGTTTCTTTTTAGTCTTTTTACTTGCTCCCTTACTTCTTCTATTCTTATCTTACTGTCTAATTGCTGGATGTCACTTGTATTATCCAATTCTTGAATACTTTGTGTCCTCTGTTTTATCCCTAGCAGACTTTCAAAGTATCGGCACCATACTTCTGAACTAATATTGTTTTCCCTAGTCCTAACCTTATAGGTTCATTTCACTAAGGACCAAATTGCCTTTGTATCATTCTCTTTTATTGCCTCCCTAATTTTTTTACACATATTTTCCTCCCATTCCTTCTCTTTTGCTTCCATGAGATGCCTGTACCCCCATCTTTCAATTATAAAATTTTCCTTTTCTTGTATGTCCCCTGTTTGTCTCCATTTCCTTAACTCCCTTATAACTCTCTGCTTTGCCTTGCTACACTCCTCATCATACCAGCCTCTTCTAATATTTGGTTTATCTATCATTCTTATTTTTGCCCCTGCCTGTTTCACTAACTCCTCTAATTTTGTTACAGTTTCCTCAATTTTATTTTGTCTCAGCATCTCCTCTATGCCAACTACCCTTAACATTTTTGACTGGTTTCCAAGCTCCTGCATAAATACTTCTGCTTCCTCATCTTTCCATTTATATCTATGAATTTTTGTTCCATTCTGCTCAGAGCATAATTCATTTTCTTTATCTATACCTCTGAATACTGCCCTTAAGGGAAAAAGGTTACTAGAACTAACTATATTTAGGACCTCAAAGTCTACACAGTATTCATCTAGATCTGCTGAATATAGAATATAATCTATTACACTTTGATCATTTTTATTCATAAAAGTATACTCTCCTAACCGTCATTTCCTTTCACCCCATTGCACATTATCAAATTATTCTCCTCACAAAATTCTATTAGTCTCTTACCTTCGTTATTAATACATTTATCTTTGCTCCTTCTTTCCTCCACCTCTTTTCTTAAACCATTTAATTCCCCTTCAAAATCTATTAATTGCACTTATTTTCCCCCACTCTTGCATTGAAGTCATCCATTATAACAAATCCTTTATGTATGCCCCTGTTAAATATTTCTTCCATGTTTTGTCTCATCTTAACAAATAACTGTGGATCATAAAATTCTGAGGTATTTGGTGGGTTATACACTATTGCCACATATACACTTTCCCTCTCCCATACTCCACTTAGTACACACCACAAAACTGGTGTGAGAGAGCAATGTAACCGCCAAAACATAAAAATATGGTGCTCTCTTAAAAGCGGTTACTATACTGCTATTGCTCTACGAGTGAAAAATATTGTAGAGCAAGAGGATTAATGACTTCATTGTCAGAAATCCAGCATTAGCTAACAACAACAAAACTGATTTTTCACCTGTGAACTATTAATTAAGTTGTAATATTCTAGGAACCAGTTAAGTCTAGATGCCACCATTCTTTCCATCACTTTTGCAATAACACTGATCAAAGATATTGGTCTGAAACTATTAATATTGTTTGAGGGTTTGTTTTTCTTTAAAATTGGGATGATAATGGTTTTTTTCCAGTCGGAAGGTACAGTCATTCTCCAACACCAACAGTAAGTTTGTTGGCATAAATAAATAATAATTACCATGTGAAGGTTATTTAATCCTGGGATATAAAGTACTTGCAATAGTAAGTCACCATTGGGGTAATTGTCTCTGATGTGAGACTGCCTTTGTGGTTTACCAGGAGAAATACGAACTGGCTTGAGAATTTAATGCCATTCTGGCAGTTTGTCACAATAGCTCAGTGGTTAGAGCGTCCGCCCGGCAAGCGGAAGGTCTGTGGTTCAAATCCCAGTTGTGGCATTGAATTTTTAAGTTCCAGTTCTACCTCTTAAACATGTTATATAGTTTAAGCAGAATTTCTTTTCCTTTCCTGCCAAGGTGTTTAATAACCTTGTCAGGTCCTGGAGATTTTTTGTTCTGTAATTGTTCTATTGCTAAATCCAGTTCTGTTTTGTTAAAATCCTGAATAAAAATATTATTTCGTATATCTTTTGGCTTATTAGTTTCTCCGATAGTTTTTTGGATAGCTTTATCTTGTTTTTTATACGCTTGAGGTGTTCTTTATGACTGAGCATAAAACTTGTTAAGGGATTCTGCTATTTCCCTATCTGTAGTTAAGCTTTTGTTATTATGTTTTAATGGTTCAGTTGTATTTTTTGATAATTTTGTTTTATTAAGGAATTTGTATATTTTATTTCCATCTTTCCTATAGTCCACATGTTCTACAAAATTTGTGAAACTGGCCTTGTTTGCTGTAATTCTTTCTTAAAAATGGCTGCTTTTCTTCTCCAGTTTTGTACATCTTCTGGACACTTGGTTCTTTCGGCTTTGACTCTTGCTATATTTCTTTCGTGTTTTAACTTAGATAAAGATGGAGACTAAAAGTAGCTATATTTCTTTAACTTTCCTTTGGGGAAAGTCGTTTTGGCTGCTGTCAATATTTCACAATTTTTTTTTTATTCATTTCATCTGTTGACTTGAACTCTGATTCTGAAATATGGCTATGTAGAATCTTCAGACTTTTTTAATTCACTGTAGGAGCTGTCCTAATTGAGCTACAGCACTGGAAAAGGTGTCATTTTGCAGCGTTTCTTATGCTCTTCCCAGTAATACACAAGTTATAATTGACAAATTTATTCAAAATACAAATTGAATTTATGATTAATTCTTTTCCCAAAAAGTACATAATTTTAAATTTTCAAAACATTTCCAGAAATACTTAGTATTGTAAATCACATGGCAAAATATAAATTTAGGGTGATGATGGGTTCATGGTTAAAAAAATTATTCCTGATTCTTCTTTTTCACCAAACCTACTTTTAAGAAATATTACTACAAAAAATCAAACAGAATTGGGATATATTCACCACTCTGTCCTCTAGGCCATCTCAAGAGGAAATCGACCAAGACAACCTTCAAATATGCCCGGCCACTTCTAGCACATCCATCAGTAAAAAATATTGGAGTGCAAGAGGATTAATGACTTCATTGTCAGAAATCCACCATTAGCTAACAACATAATTAAATTAAGTTGATTAGTTTTATACAATTTAAACTAATAGCCTGTTAAGAACAAATTAGAAACTAAACTGGCTTGGATAGCTTTGAGAATAATTTGGATGCAACTAGAAACTAGTCAGCAGTAAAACAACTTGCAATATTAATAAGATAAGTGGAGCTTTTAGTTTCTAATTTGTTCAGTTGCTTCATTGTTAATAGCTTCAATTTTTCCTTAATTAATAGCCTATTAATTGGTAAAACAAATATTTAACATGGGAGCTATAACTATAGGTAGTAACAATGATAATTCTAAACATCTATAAAATATAAATTGACACTAACCTGAGGAAAAATGAAGTCTCGAGTTGAAAGCAGTTTCCCAAAACATCTCGGACCTTCAGACATTTTAGAAAAGCTAATTGGGTTTGGCTTACATCACTTTCAACAAGTGTTATGTTCTCCCAGTCGGAGTAAACAGTTACTTTTGTGAGAACATCTGCATGTGTAAGATAGGAGAATCCTGATCCACATGGAAGAACAAGTTATTTTCACTTCAAGTTCATTTTTTTCTAAAATGTAGCCAAGCCACCAGTTTTTGTCATACACAGTGGTGCTGTAGCCTGATAAGTCCTTTAACTTCAATTTGTCTGGTGATGTAGTTACATCCCTCTCCCAAACCTGCACATCACCTAAAAAGTGTTTAACTAATAGTTTTGAGGTGTTGGGGACAAATGCATGTAACTGCTACATTCCTTTGATTGTCAATGCCACTAGCTTTTTAGAAACATTTCTAAAGCAGCATAATTCTTGAGTGGCATAGGCAACATCTATTTCAGTTAGGTTGTCTTCTGCCCACTCAAATAGAACTTGTGGGTTTTGTATCTGGTTGTGGTATGGCCTTTACAAACTTGCACAACTTAATTACAGAATATACGGATTGGTTTTGTATTAAGAACACATTTTGATATTTCTGATATCTTTACTTAGCTTTCTGTATATTTTAAATTCCTATTTGTTAAAAGTAGGCTTGGTCAAAACGGCTATTAGTGAAAAACAGAGTTAGGAAGAATTTTTTTAAACCATGAAACCATCATCTCAAATTTATGTTTTGCCATGTGGTTTACAATACCATTTCTGGAAATGTTTTGAAAATTTAAAATTATGTACTTTTTGGAGAAAAAAAATTGAATCAAAATTTCAATTTCAATTACTTAATTAGAATCTATGTTTTGTTGTATTTCACTGGAAACAACTTAAAAACTGCTGCAAAAGGATACCTTTTTCCAGCTCTGTAGCTCAATTACGACAGCTCCTAGAGCGATTAAAAAAAATTATGTTCAGTTCTGGATAGTTTTTTAAAATTTTACATAGCCATACTTCAGAAAGTTTGATATAAAAAAATCAAAATTTGGTATTTTAATTCAAAATGTGTTGATTTCACATGGAATGACATCACTCGTAAGTACTGAGGGGTGTAAATCCTCCATACAAAGAGGTTAAACGGGGAAAGAAGAATACCAAGTAAAACCTCTTCAGTTTTATAACCAATTTATTCACAACTTAGCTTCACATAGAGGCTTTTCAATATTTTAGGACAAAGATAATTCAAGATAATGCCAAAATACACAAAATACACAGAATAGTTTAGTGTATATTATTGTTTTTGTACATTAATGATGTCACTGTATATATTACTTTCATTATATTACATTGTTTTTATTGTTTTTGTGTATTGACAAGGCTATAAATTCCTTGTAAATATTATGACCAAATTTAAATGTATGGATATATAAGTTGACGTGTCCTATAACATGTACCATGTTTCTATGGACGAAATAAATACAATTACAATTTTTTGCAGCTGCAGCATCATCTCCATGTTGGTATGACTGCAAAAGTTCTTCTTTCTTTCCCAAAATTCTCTCTTCTCGTCGTTTCCTGGCTTCCTTCACCTTCTGCCTACGTGCCTCGGCTAGGTCACTGAAACATCAGGACAAATTTGTGCTAAAACTCGTCAATAGCTGTCTAATCCAGTAAACTTTTGTATAGCTTGCTTCATGCACAAAGTAAATCCTGCCCTTCTCTTAACTGCAGAATTTACCCTTAAGATAAACTGTCCATGAAACATTGGTGTAAATGATATTTCATTTTCAGCTTTTTATGCCATAAATGAGTTCAAACATTTGTCTTCAATTTTCTTGCTTTTGTGCACACATCCATGTCCTTTAAATACATCACGAGGGATTTAAATGGCCATGTCCTTCAGAACACTTCTGTTTGAATGCCCAGAAGTGCTTACAATTTTTATTTCTTTCATTTTAGATCTAAATTGTACAATTTTATTCACTGAAATCCACTGGCTAACCTGAAAGACATCTATATGAGAACTATCTGTTGAGGAAAACCAAATCTTTGTTTAGTTGGAGGAAAAACTAACTTCTGCTAACCTCGTCTTGGTGCTGAAATCTTGGTAATACTTTAGTTGTGTGCACGTGATGTATGAGGATTAAATCAAAGAAAGTGAGACAGAACATTAGAAGACCCCAAAAGAAAATTGTTTATGTGAATATTTGTTAAAAGTGTAATTTGTTTTTTGATGTTGGTATGAACTGATCAAATGACGAAAACGTGTTGCAAATGTTCATTGTTATAAACAACTAAGTTAGTTTAAAGACGTCATAAATATTTCCATATTTGATTTTAATATATATGTATAAATATTAGAATTATATGTGTTCGATAATAAAAGTAAGGGAGGATGGTTAGGGATCGCTTCCCTAACAAGAAAGAACTATTTGATGGACGCATACGCGGATGTATACGAAAAAGGCGGTGTCACGTGAGGTGATGCCATAAACTCCCACTCGCGTGTGTGTAACCAAAGTGAAAGGACATTCCATCCATTACCAAGCCCTAAGATCACAAAGATCTCAATAGCACGAAGACACAACGTCATTAATAATTACAAAAACCGCACCAAAAGGATTAGCAGAGCTTAATAATACAAGCTGACTCTACTACCTGCTCACTTTATTTTGAGCCCTGGAACCCAGTGCTATTAACACTCCAAGTCTAGAAGGCCCAGGATTGCCAAAAGTAACAGCTGAACATTGTCCATACTCAGTGTTGCCAGTTGTGCATTTCACTGTATTGTGTTACCCTGGTTGCTGCTCCCTTGTGTTATACTGGTTTACTTTTGTGTAACGATAAGTGTTAAGTACTAAATGCCTGAAGCAGATCCAGCATCGACAGCACAATCTGTAAACAGTAAAGGGGGTAGTGTGCCATGTATTTAGACTTTCCATTGGCTAACCTGGAAAGAGGGAGAAGGATAAAAAAGAAGCGTAAACCAGAACTCTTGGGCTTTTATGATATACTTTAAAGCACAACTGCAGGAAAGATATAAAAAGCGTTGTTGCTGTTTTCAATAACACCATCTGAGAGCTGAAGATAGTGTGCGTGGTAATCAGTTATTTATATGGTAAAACACCTATGCTGGGTTGCAAAAAACAAACTGCCCTATAGATACCTATTCCCTTCTTTAACGAGAGAAGCATCAAAATGGCTGAGCCAATGTAGTTGGCACACATAATTATCTTGTCAGACATATGCCACTAAAACAACTGCCACATCCAGGATTGCACTTCTGACTTTGCATAAATATTGAAGAGACTTAGCAGTAATAGTAACCGCTTTTTAGAGAGCACCATATTTTTATGTTATGGCGGTTACATTGCTCTTTCACAACCCCCAGAATGTCTGGAGGACCACACCTGTCGGTTTACGGGCCTCACTAACCTGACTGGGAGTTATCAAAATAAATTCACCGACCATATCCTCTGATTACCAATCAGAGGACATGTTACATGACATGACAGGTCAGCATGTTAGGGGTTAAGATTTTATAGAGAAATTGAGAGGTTGGAAAAATAAGGACTCCCTAGCCCTCGGGAACCCTAATAGAAGAGAACAAGAGATGACCAAGGTAAGGTCAGATAGAAAAGTTACAGTGAGGAGCAAAACACCAGTAAGTGGAAGTAATGTTCTGCTCAGCTTGGGTACCTTGTGGTCGCCATTCACATTTCCCCTAGACAGTGACCCCTGAGGAATTGAGATATATTCTTCACCACTCTGTCCTCTATGTGATCTACAAGAGGAAATGGACAGAGACCACCTTCAAATATGCCCGGCCACTTCTAGCCGCCCCATCCACCAGTGAAAAATATTGGAGAGCAAGAGGATTAATGACTTCATTGTAAAAAATCCAGCATTAGCTAACAACTTCCGACTTTGGTGACAAAGTCATTTTGTATTTTTTGTGAGCCAAAATGTAGAACAAAAAGAATACAAGTAAAATTTTCTCATGTATATTGTCAGCATAAATTTCAGAAATAAGAATAGTATACAACAGTCATGGATGCAGTTACAATTTGGAGCAAGAATGTTGGCAAAATGCAATTATGCCCTCAGAATGCAGACTGCTTGGACGTCAATAGAAAAGTAAAGTATGATTTGTAATTAATATAAAAGTAGCCTGTCCTGTTTCTAAACATTTCACTTTCCACCAGGCATTTGAATTATCATTTAGCTATTGTTTACAACACCCGTAACACTGTATAAACCTTGCTTCACAGTTTGCAAATATTTGCCTTGACCTTGAGGCACACTTATGTACTGTAACCTCATTCCTACAATGCTGAGGAATGTGCCAGAAGTAACCAGAAGGCACTATTAACAAGGATAAATGTGTCATTTTACACCAAAAAGGTGAATTGATTAATAACACTACATAACACTTATAATTTACTGGTAAGTGTTGTTTAGTGTTATTAATTGACTCACCCATTTGGTTTAAATTGATTATTACAACACTGTTTACAAACTTCCAAGAAACAAGATAAATGTATCATGTTTGGCTTTTGGCGAATCCCAACAGTTCATGTTGTCTACAAGATGGAAGGTACTGCTTCGGCCACACGTTAACCAGGGATTCTACATGAGTGTAACAAATATGTCCAATACAATTTTAGTCGATAAAGAACAGTTTTGCGGGAAAAAAAAAAAAAAGTGTCAAACATTTGAAGCCATCTAACTTCTTGACGAATGGATATAAATGGTTCATTATTTCGCAAACATAGTGTGAACAACGCTGTAAATGCCTTTTAATCTTAATTCAAATGAATTTACGCACAATTTAACATTAAAGTGTCATGCAAAGTTTAATTTCTACGCGAAATATGGCAACGTTGTGGGTTACATGAAAGGCAGTTGTCGCGTGTCCGGTTGCTTGAGGGGTGATGGGGGGTATCGCGTGGCGTTTGGAGTGAAAGGGGGTGGAAGG
The DNA here is from genome assembly GCA_030765045.1 of Tenodera sinensis. Lineage (NCBI taxonomy): Eukaryota > Metazoa > Arthropoda > Insecta > Mantodea > Mantidae > Tenodera > Tenodera sinensis. The sequence continues at coordinate 301,387,168 of CM060964.1, read as the reverse complement.
AAAGGGAAGCGGTAAAGTACAACTGTCTGCAATATGAAAGAATTTGTCACGTGATCATGAATCCCTTCACATCAAGGGAGTACTTAGACATGGTGCTACTAATTTAAGGGGGAAACTCCCCTTAAGAATAAAAAATTAATAAAGAGATAGAAAAATAGACAAAATACAATAAAAAACATAACATTGAGATCACGTAAATAAAAAAAGATGTTCCCATTCCAGCCATCCCTTATCTAGCAAAATAAGCCACTCTTTATCTCTAACTTTTTTCAAAAAGCACAAAAAAACTGAAGAAAAACAACAAAAATAATATCCCCTCTTGTGAAATGAAATACGACTCAGTATTAAGAACTTAGATTAAGTAATAGTAAAACCTAAATAAACACCATATGATCGGCATAAACGACATACATTTTCAGTATTCATTACTGTAAGGTACTTATAAATGTATTTAGACAGCATTAGGGAATTTATTTCAAAATGCTGACTGGTACTCGTGTTCTTTGTTAACTTGTAAACGTAGCATTATCTTACGAAGTACATTAGCTGTACTTCAGTCCCGTATTAAATATCAATTTGGTTTGTCATATGTCCAGAGAAACTTCATATTATGTACACCTTCTTTTAAAGGTACTATTACTGTCACACCGGTTTACTTACAGAGAACAATTTCATTTTGCTTTTCTTCATATTTAGGCACTTTCGAATCCACAGCTCTCATTTATGGCGAGATCATTAGTTTTTATTTCAGCCCAGTAAGACACAAAAGAGCGCAATTGTTTTAGAAAAATGAAGGGGAAGACTTTTATTTACTTGCGTATTAAAGGCAATTACTATTGTTTTAGCTCGTGACGAATAATAATAATAATAATAATAATAATAATAATAATAATAATAATAATAATAATAATAATAATAATAATAATAATAATAATAATAATAAAGATCCATTATTAGAAAAATCCCTATTACTTTATATCAGCATTGTTTTAACCCTCAAATACATGATTTTGACTGTTTCATTTTTCTGTTTTAAGAACCATGGAAAAGTGAATCTTCATTATTACATGAAGGAGTGCATCATTATAGTAACATTTGCACCTTTTCGGCGTGGCATCTGATGTTAGCCAATGTCATGAATAAACAAGCATTGGTGGATGGGGGTGGCAGGTTCAGCCAGTCAATCAGTGTGAAGGTCAAGGGAAGGAGTTGGGAGAGGTAAAGTAGTTGTCTGCAACATGAACGAATTAACTTTGCTACCATGGATTCGTTCATATCAAGAGAGTACTTAGACATGGTGCTACTAATTTAAGGGGAGGCATCAGCGAAATTTGGACAAAAATGACGAAAAATGCGATTTTTCGTTTTTTGCCTTAAAATTATGTCTGTACCTTGTACTTTCAGAATCTACCGTCGCTTACTCATCACCATTTAAAAGGCCGTTACGCCATGATTTAAATGCCCATGTGTGGGTGGGCGTGGCTGCTGAAATGCACTCATTACCCCATTGCACCAAAATTGCGTACAATTTTGAAGTTTAAATCGGGCGGTCTGATTCAGTTCTGGTGGATTTAAGCAGAGACATCTTGTGGGATTTTCTGCAAACATTCATGGCCGTGAAACAGACCACTGTTTCCTGTTTTTGCATGCTTGAACCATGTGGTTGTATTTTTCTGAATTTTATTCAAGATTACACACCCTGAAGAAGAGAGAAGTCATCTTTATTGTGGTGTACATTTAGATAAATAGAGTTTAGAAGAATAATAAGTATAATATAAGGCAGGGAATACTAAAAGTATCTTCTTGCTGTAAGTGAAAATCTAGATTCTTTATTTAGCTGTTTGTAAACACACAACCAGCTAACTCTCTTCTCACTATTATAATTTATTGTACAGTTGTAAAGATTGTACATTAGGTGGACCAGATTTTCATTAAATTATTATTAACTGGTATAAAATTATTCTAAAATGGGTAAGCAAAAGCAAACAAAGAAATCTCTTGCAGTAAGAAAAAAAATATATAGAATGCAAACTGGCAAATCTCAGGAGGAAACAAGCATAACTAGATCTACATTAGATCTTGAAGCAGGTTCAAGTAGTAAAAAATTGCAGTGACTTAAGTTATCAGTGAATTTAATGAGTTGTGAGGCTACTCTCTATGTAAAGAAAAGAGTCACAGCTAGAAAAGTCCAGTCAGCAAAAGAATTAGTAATGTTAGGGATAAGGGAAGATTAAAGCAGAGTGCACTGAGTACATTAAGTACATTTAAATCAGCAAAGAAACAGTTAAGAGTAGCAAAACTTAAAGAAGAAGAAGCTAAACAGCTGAAGGACCTTCATATGGTCCAGGTGAATTCTAAAGCAGTAAATGTATGTTGTCATATAGTTAGTTAGTTATTAGTCATTTTTCTCTGCTTTCTATTTTTTCACATTTTTCAATCTTCAAAATGCATCTTCTCATACAGTTCTTAATAGACTTCTTTTAAATTTTGCACACATGTTCTTAGATAGTTGCTTCATAAACCTTGGTATTTTAAATGCTCTAAATGGAGTAGTTTAATTGTTATTGAATTTTTATTTTGAAAATTATTAATAATTTGAAAAAAAAAAAATGGACATTGAGGTATTTAATATTTTTTTTCTTCAAAAGTGTTTGACATAGCCAAATAAAAATACCAGGTTTTGTAGACATAATCTAGTGAAACATATTGCCTGAGTTTAGTTTACTTAGAACAAATAATATTTTATAAGAAGCGTAAAAAGTATGTATATATACACAATGATATAGTGCAAAAAAATGAAAAGAAACTCATTTCCCAAAACTCGAAAAAGATGAACATCTTAGCTGGTGTGGTATGTCATTCTTATGATGTAAATATCACACACACTGAGTTTATGTACAATTTTATTTACAAAGAAACGCATATTCTGGAGCCAGAGCCATACTAGCGTATGGCTGAACACTATCGTAGACAGTTGGGTATGTGAGGGCTTGCGGAGGTGAGAGGGCAGACAGGATGTAGGTGAGGGGTTTGCAGAAAGGTATCCTAGCCATATCACATGCTGATAGTTAAACGCTGACTCATCTCATCATATGCTGCTGTTTTAGAACGAAATGGACAGACTTATGCATTTTTGTTACCATTTATCTTTACTGTTGAATAATCATTTAGTTTAAAAGCAGATTAATGATTCTAATGTCATTCACTTCCCCATACAATCCTGGATTTGATAGTCCTCTTCCTACCACTTCCAGTATATTTCTCCAGTATCAACTTGGGAACCATGGGGAAAGGCACTATGCCAATTATCTTCCTTTCATAGAAGTTTGAAAACAGTGTTGTTGTAATTAATTTAATTTAAAAGGTGAGTCAATTAATAACACTGAACAACACTTAGAACATAATTTTCCGGAACGGTTGATAATGGAGGAAAGTTAACCTTCAAAACGCGTTCCGGAAAATTATGTTCTAAGTGTTGTTCAGTGTTATTAATTGGCTCACCTTTTAAATTAAACTATGCCAATTACCTAACAAGTTCAGCCAGTGACTTGCTGAAAGTGGCGGTGCAGTGCATCTTCAGTATTTTTAATTCCCTGGACAAATACTGCATTTGTTTAATGATGCTACTCTATGAGCACAAAAGTTTTACGCAGCTAACTATAGCAGGCACAGCTTATTGAGGTACCTGAAAAAACCTTGACATTTCCCACCCATTATGGTCCAGTCTGGTTATATTTGGTGATATTCCATCTGTTAAGTTGCATTACTACCGTCAACTGTTCGTAAAATATAACCATGGTAAAGCTACAGCGATAGCTTGCGTCTGTTATGTTGCCACAGAAGCCCTTGTTTATGAATGTGTTGCAGAGGCCAACTGATATATTTTAAAACAAGATTCTGTTTAGGCGCTGTATTAAGCTGTGGACATACTGCTCGTGTTTGCATGATTTTGTCTTGAATTCTTTTAGAGCAGTATATGTAGTTATTTTTATTGTTATTTTTGTGTTCACTACACAGTAGTGCATTAAATACTATTAGTTAATGCTGGATTTCTGACAATGAAGCCATTAATCCTCTTGTTCTCCAATATTTTTCACTGATGGATGGGGTGCTAGAAGTGGTCAGGCATATTTGAAGGTGGTCTTGGTCCATTTCTACTTGCAGATCACAGGACAGAGTGGTGAAGAATATATTGCAATTCTGTTTAAATTTTTGCCAGACAATCATGTACTGTAATCAACCTGAAGGTAGCAACTGCCATTTTTTTGAGGATACTCAGGAATTACACTGTGTGCATTAAATATATATTATGATATTTAGCGTTCAGAAGTGAGAGGTAGAACTGGAACTTAAAAATTCAATGCCACAACTGGGATTTGAACCACAGATCTTCTGCTTACCAGGTGGCTGCTCTAACCATTGAGCTATTGTGACAAACTGCCAGAATGGCATTAAATTCTCAAACCAGTTCGCATTTCTCCTGGTAAACCACAAAGGCAGTCTCACATCAGAGACAAATTACCCCAATGGTGACTTACTATTTTAAGTACTTTATGTCCCAGGATTAAATAACCTTCAGATGGTAATTATTATTTATTTATGCCAACAAACTTACTGTTGGTGTTTTTAAACACACTAGCCGTGTGTGGGCAAAGTTTGAGAGGTAGAACTGGAACCTAAAAATTACAAAGCCACAACTGGGATTTGAACCACAGACCTTCCGCTTACCAGGCGGCTGCTCTAACCATTGAGCTATTGTGACAAACTGCCAGAATGGCAGTTTGTTGGCATAAATAAATAATAGTTCAGAAGTGATTTTATCCAAAAGTGTTATTGCAGAACAAGATTTGCCGAAGGTGAGTGTTCTTTGTTGTGTGGTAACTACGTTCAAGCATTATTATCGTTTGAAAGCGTGATACTTTAACCCTGTGATATTTGAGGTTAGAAATGCCATTAATGTGTGCATTGGCAGGACTGCTTTTTGGGATATTTTGTCTGCTGTTTAGTGTAATGTTGGCCATGTTGAACTCTTGGGAACTGCCAATAAACTGTGCCCACTATACCATTACCAACAGCAAAATGATCATGCTCCGTTGTGAAACATCTTGAAGTAGAATTGTCTACCAACCTTGGCAGAATACATTAAGTCTGGATAAAGTTCAACAGAATAGTTTCCCATATCTAGCTCAGAGCAACACTGAACTACCCCTGACAAGTTCAAAGAAGACCAGTGCAGGGAATTTGTCTTTAGTAACATCATCGTTGAAACAGAGAGGGAAGCCCACTGGAGTAGAAAACCCTTGACACATATCCAACCCCAGGAGTAAGTTTGACCCTCAAAGATCAACTTGGCTGTGTCAGGACAGGTTTTACAAGAATAAAGTTCTCTAATCTCTCCCACATCCAGATGTACACACTATGCTACCTAGTCAACTACATTCAGAAGTCATTTGAACAGTGCATAGTCAACTGCATCCCTCAAAGACATTAACTATGGTACAGCCAGTGGATCTCCAGCTCTTGACATTTCACAGCTGTGATGAGTTGGAGGGGGAAGGTTAATGTTGCCAATGTATAGTAATGAATTTCGGAAAATGGATTCTCAAAATTATCTTAACAATGAAAGCATATGATGTTTATTAAGTTTAAAATATTGAAATACGGGTTTTGGTTTTATTTTCATGCAATATCTTTGTTACACCACTATTCTGTTCGAATATTACCTTTACATCTGTTATGGGCAGTAGCTGTTACTATTGGCAATACTGCAAGTGAGTAACGCACCATTTGTTAAAACTTTCTGCTAGCACCAATCATTAGTCTCACTGCTAGGCGCGGCTTCCAAATGTAGCACCATGTTGCCAACTCCATTTTATAAGGACCATGTGGTTTCAATTGCTTTGGTGTTTGTGCAGGCTTTTTTCTGGTAAGTAAACGGTACAACAATAGTCTTCATCTGATACTATTCTGCGATCATTCATATGCTTACTGCCCACGTAAATTTACGAAGTAGAGGTGCGCTCTGCAGATGTATGAAATGTTTCAAATATCCTGTTTGAAATTCCCACCAAAGAACTGGCAACACCGCGTCACAAGGCCTTGAGAAATGTCAGAGCTGCAGATCCACTGGCTGTACAATAGATGTTAACACTTTGGAGGACACCGGGGAAAGTTTTCTCCCCTTCTCCAAGAAAGCAATAAGCATGAACATCACACTTTTTTTCTTGACTAGAATAATTTCCCTTTGTTTTTGCAGTTCCTGCTTTCTTTGCATTCTATGACCAGTACAGTTTCACAATGTGGGCTGCTGTCCACTAGCCAACATGTAGGGTTTTCAACTAGGAATAAATTTAGTGCTTATAACAAAGTTTGCACAAAATGCTGTGAAAATTACGAGCCCTAACAGTGGGTTAGCAGTAATGCTGGGATTACGATAAACTTATTGTAACCCGACAGTCTAATGTGTTATAATAAATAGGTCTATTTAGGATCGACTTAACTGGATTAGTATAATGGGGCTAAGCAAGGTAAGAAAAATAGGAGAAAACATAGTAGGAGAAAAAAAAGGCAATATACTATATCGGCAGAGCAAAAGGACAGAAAGGTGTTGGTTTCATAGTACACAAAGACTATAAAAACTGCATTAGGGAGTTTATAGGAATTAGAGGATAGCAGTACCAAGAATGGAAAATAAGGAAAAAATCATTACTGTACAAATATACGCTCCGACCGAAAACGGCACAGACAAAGAAATAGAAATCTTCTATGGGGATCTAGACAGAGCCATAAAATAAAGGGACCAGAGAATATACATAATGGGAGACTTCAACAGCAAGTTAGGGAGAAGTGTGGATGACGAAGAGCTAATAGGACCACATGGCATAGGGAAAAGGAATGGCAGGGGGGGGGGGGGGGGGAGATTCATACAATTTGCTGAAAAATACAACTTAATTTTACCTAACTCCTTTTACAAAAAGTATCCGCAAGCAAGATGGACATGGAGATCACCGGACAGAAAAACAAAAGATGAAATTGACTTCATATTAAGCAAGAGCAGGGAAGGAGTTATGGATATACAAGTGAGATCTCAGATTAATGATAACAAATAATGTTGAAAACACATTGATTAATTTAATGGAGAATGTGCAATTCAGCCCACCATGCAAGGATTTCCCCATACGTTATTTAATAAGGCTGTTTGTCAGCATGAGAATTTTTTATTTCTTAAAGTTTGTGAATAGAGATTTGAAAAATAAAAATAAAAGTGAAAAAAATTACAAATTAATAAAAGTGACACATCTATGAATAATATGATTTGCTGCTGTAGTTGCTTCATAAATGCAGATTAAACAAGCAAGACAGAAGTGCAATGACACACCTGAACACTATTTTTCTTTAATGCTGCAATAGTGTTGGCAGAGGTCGTGTGAATGTACACAGACTTTGTTGTTTTATCGTAAAAAGGTGAAATAAAGTAAATGCAATTGTATGTTTTATTCTATTTTATATTGTGCAAATAGACATGATATGAAAAGACCATTCATAGATTTCCTTAGCCCTTAATATAAAATAATCCTAACTTTTGCCATACTGTAAAGTTACTGCTGTGATTTATGTTATTGCACCATGCTCTACATTTGTGTTTTATTTACTTCTTTTGCTATGCATGACAAGGCATTACGATTCATTGTATGCAGAATCTCATTCAAGATTTGTGCATTTTATTCTTGTGGTAAATAAAAGCAACTACTGAGCCACTTGCTTATTAATTACTGCTACCTATTTTCCACTTATTTCATATCACTAGGGCTTCCTTTGTTAATACATATAAGTAGAAAACAAAATTTTGTTGGTTTCATTCTGTTTTCGTGCGATATTCTTTTTCACAAATTTTAATTGCCCTGAAATTTTGTGTAAGAACAGGGCGCGAAAAGAAGTGCAGCAGAACAGAGCGCCTTTTGTAAACATATGAATGTCTTCAGTTCCCAATATGCATTATTATGTATCATTTCAACTCATTTTAGTGAGTAAACTTCTTCATTGGAGAGAAAATAGATTGTGTTAGTCTGAGTTAATATGTTTGGTTTCATTAGCGTTTCTTTTTGTAAAAGTTTTCATTTAGCCGGCTAGATTAAGAGTTCCGTTTCATAAAGCTGCTTGTTTCGAGCCTGGTAGGAAGTAGCAATCGCTTTGTTAACTTGTTCTCAATATGGCAAAACGCGCAACGCAACGGGTACACGCAGATCAAAGGAGCTGACTCAAGCTTTCCTTTCTGTATACTGTCTATTCTGTGCCCTGTGTTTATCCCAGTTTTGAGATATATCACTGCACAAGGAACATATAAAGGTAAGCCAGTAAAGTATATAGACTTTACTTAAATGTTTCATATAGGGAAAATTAAAATAAGTTGAGTTAGACAAGGGATAAATAAGGGTTAAATGCACAAACGCACAGGAAGTGTATACATGCCCATATCGCTCATCCGTCATTTTAAATGGACGTGATTTCACGTCCATATCTCTGAAGAGGTTAATGTACACTTCAAGTTATGATCAATGATGTTGGCTCTCTGAGGGCATTTAATGCGTTTCATAGCTGAAAATAAGGATTCACATACATAGGTCGAACTAAACATTGCAATCATAGATGCCGCACACCCGTGTAATCGAGGGAATCTTGATTTAGGAAATCTCCTGTAGAAATCTAGCAAACTTCCTCTGTTTCTGTAACTGTGAGCTAACTCAATGTCACATTTCAAGGTGATAAGCTCCAGTTGAACATCTTTGGGAGTATCATCAATATCCATGCTAAACAGTGTAGAAAATCCATTTTTAAGCCCGTGAGATCGTGAAATCTTTCATCAAATGCACAGAATCACAATCACGGATCACACTTTCCAACCTGGGAAAGTGACAAGGATCACCATTTGACAGTTGACGTTTCCATAATGAGAGCACATTTTTAAAAGCTTCAATGCTGCAGAACATATCTGTGATTAGTTTGTTTTTCCATTGAAGTGAAACATTTAAAGTATTCAAATGTTCACTTATATCGGCCATAAAAGCAAGATCACATTTCCACTTAACATTTGTGAGCTCGATAGGTTCTCCGCACATTTCCATGAACAAACGTATCTCATCCAATAATTCAAAGAATCTGCTTAAAGCCTTGCCTCGACTGAGCCACCTAACTGCTGTATGATATGCTATATCACCATACTCATGCTCCAAATCTTCTAAGAAGCTTTTAACTTGTCTGTGTTTTAGACCGTGGGACCTCAGTTTGTTTACAATCTTCACAACCAGACTCATTACATTGCTTACATTCAGTGTTTTATCACATCTGATGAACTATGCAATGAATTACTGTTATTTCTTTTGCTAGTTTATTTTTCAGAAGGGTCACAAATCCGTTGTGCGAACCAACCATAGTTGGGGCACCATTGGTGGCCTCCGATATGAGTGTATCCCATGGAATCCCTGCATTCTCCACAACTTCTACTACACAATTCAGAATGTCTGATCCTGTTGTTGTGCCTTTTATTGGCACCAGATCTAGCATTTCTTCCATAACTTCCAAATTTTAGTTTACTCCACGACTAAAAATACATAATTGAGCCATACTTGATAAGTCGGTGCTCTCATCAAGGACAATAGAGAATACAATGAAATCTCTTGCTCTTTCAATAAGTTGTGCATAAAGATTGTCCGCCAGATCTTGAATTCTGCGTGAAATAGTATGAGGTGACAGACTGACACTCTCGAACTAGTGAACACAGACAGGGGTGAATTTACTTGCAGCTATAAGCATACATCGTTTAATAAGTGGACCATCAGAAAAACTACTAGAAGATCTGGAAATTTCTAGTGCTATTTTGTAACTCACATAAACTCAAGTTTCTGCCATTCCACCACACCCTTCTTCCTGTGATGTGTTCGTTTCTTTGAGCTTTTGTATCTCTGCAGTGCGTTCTTCTTTTTCTAGGGCCGAATACTCATTAGCATGCAATGTATTAAAATGACGCTGAAGATTAAATCGTTTCAGCACTTGCAATTTTTTCTGGCAAATTAAACAAATAGCACCACCGCTACATTCCATGAAGAAGCACTCAGTTTCCCATTCGGGATTGAAATAATGTGTTGGCGTGGGTGCCCTTCCCTTTAATGAGTACCCTTCCATATCACACTGACACTGAAGTATGGACCGCCACTGCTAAGGAAGACAAACCGACCTCTACCACTGCGAAGCATGAACTGAGGCAACAGGGTGCTTGTAGCCCAGCACTTTTTTTAAATTAAATTTGTTTTAGGACTGGCCCCACATCCGCCATCCCAGGTGACTATCATCAGAGAGGGATATACATCGCCTCCCCTGCCATGTACTACGTCTACTCTACAAGGATGGAAGGGAAAGTCAGGTACCGCCGAAGCAAACCTGATGTTAATGGGTGACTAAAAAAGGCACCTGCATACAAGAGAGTATGCAGGCAGAGTGGGTTAGGTACAGGTCTTGGCACAAGGCCCAGGCCTGGAACCTAAGTGTGAGTGGTGGGTTATCATGCATAAGGCAGGAATTGAGGTGAGGTGTCGTGCTTAAATAGAGGTGTACTTTACCTGAATTGGGTTGGAGAGGGAGCTGCCTTGTTGCGGCACAGCAGACGCTGTCTATCCTGAAACATATATACAATGCAGCAGATCAGTCCTTGTCAGATCATGTTTACATACAAGTGTATTTGAGTATTATGGCTAGGGGTATTCCCTTGTGCCATTTCTTTGTCGAGACTATGCTCTTGCAGTTTACCCTGTAGTCCCGAACCTCCCCCTCAGCACATGCAGCGCGGCAAGCGAGTTGGCTGTGGCTGATCTAAAAGGAGCATGCTTACAAGGGGGATAAGCAACGGGCTTCAAGAAGCTCTTAAAAGATTTCGGCCTACAGAAATTAACGAAGATTCTTCAGGTCCTTCTGCTGAAAGTAAGCACAAAGTTTGCAAGACTTGCCTTTTAGACTCAAAAAAGAAGTAACTTTCAAGATATTGCTGCAAGAAATGTGAAATGTACTATTGTTTAGAGCATGCCGGACCGGTTTGCAAGAAGTGTGCTGAGAATTTGCAGTGAAAACTCATAAGTATATTACAGACACACACACATGCAATTTAGTTTAAATAACTGATTAATTGTAATAATATTTATAATTTCATAAAAGCTGATGATGTTTATTGTTAATTTTATGTTCAAATATAAGAATAATTATCCTTTCACATTTTTTAACATTCTCAGTATTCGTTTATTTTCTGCAACTTACATAACTTATGTTTTTGAAATGTAGTATGATGTATTGTAATACTTTGAAAATAAAATTTGGTATATTTTTATAACATAATTAAAATACAATAAAATACAAATAATTCACATTTAGTAGGAATTTCAGACAGCACAAAGGCAGATATACATGTGGTATCTCTCAAGACATTTTGCGCCCGAACACGTAACAATGGGTATGATCACAGCTTTTAAATTTCGAATTAAATAAGATACAGGTAGCCAACTGTACTGTTTTATTCACATCGTACATTGACTAAAATACTGTGCAAGTTAACCAATATAATATTACGCAAAGGCCTTTATCAGTAGAAACTGACATAAATACACCAATTTGTTTTACTAAATGTGCGTTATTTTGTAAAATTATTTAGAACACAATACAGAGGTGTATAACAATTGTGTTGGCACCCTTTTAATGTTTGTCGCAGGAAGTACGCACTGTCATCTAGCGTGTGAATTTGAAAGTAAAGGTTGCATGCAGCGCTCGAAATGTATGTTTCACCACGGTGACCTTGACAGAACGATGTAGAACCGGAAGTGCCTATTCCAGTCGGCACCCACTGGATATTGTACCTGATGGTTAAGAGCATTTCACCAACATAAATAGGAAATATCAATGTTACACTCACATATACTGAGTAGAAATTATGCAAATGTATAATTACCTCTGTCAAACATCATTTTGAGACGAAAAACGTATCTTGCGATTTCTTGCATATTTCACCTAATGTTCCTAACATTTGAGACCACGCATTCACCAAATAACTTAACGACTAATGTTAGATAGGTGTTCTGTGTGTTCTGTGTGTGTTAGATTTCATTGGAGTATCATAGACACATTCATAGTTCTTCGTTCGTAGAAGAAAAACAATTGTATCAATTCTAATATCGGATACCGTAGATGCGCTGAGTTTTCTAACGCGAACTAAATATACAGTTAATTTTGCTTAGAACAAATATGTTTTTCCATGTTTTTATTCATAAATACTGTAATATAATGTTATTTTCAAGTTCAGGGTAGAAAAATTACCTCAGCGCCATCTCTTATGAACAGATAGGACAAGGTGGTAAAACACTCATTTTGAGCGCTGCAATACAAATGTTCATGTGAGCCTAGGTCACAGATTATGGCCTAGGTGTTCTGTGATGTGAGCACAGCACTAGGTAAATTCAGCCAATAGGAGAACAAATTTCAAAATCGTACTACTAGGTGTTCTGTGATCGTACATTTATGTTTCGTATGCGTGAATTGGTCTACATTCCCTGCAACGCACTGAAGAATTCTAGTACCACCTAACCAATCTGTGACCCCAACGCAGCACCGATATATATTTAACACGAAGAAGGAACCGTAGTAGAGTGTTCTATAGAAAGAACAACGAAGGAACTGTTTTCGGCTCTTCTCACAGAGCTCTTCTTTAGAAAGAGCCACAGATTATAAAGAGCCCTTAGCACTTGCCAGCCAAATTCTAAGTTTAAAGCTGGTTAATGCGCATGCGCCGACAGTCGTTGGCAGAATCGCCACTAAATTGCGCTGCATGCGCTAGCTGTCACTATCAGACGATTTTCAGGTTTGCCAACATTGCTTTTTCAATAACACTAGTGTTGTTACCAACACACCAAACACTCGCGCGCGCGTTGGCTAATCTATACCGCCAGCGCGACTCCATCATGGATGTCGCGAGGGACGGGCAAGGGAGGCCTAGGCCCCACCCCCTTGGAAGTTGGTGAATTTAATGTGCAGCGAATTACTGACTATGAAACTATTATTTTAATTTTGATGTAAAGAACAATTTTTATTTAGCACAAATTAATACGGTTATCTGCAACAAATATTATAAATTTGGACAATAAAACAAGGATTTAATATTATTTGATTGCAAACTTCCAACATGTGGCCCCCCTGGAAAAAAGTGTGCCGACACTCATGGACTCCATATAATTATTGTGTACATTCTCGTTATTGCCCATACAGATATGTCGCTAGCGCGACTACATACTATTATTGTGTGCATTATTGTGTACATTATCGTTATATCCTTGTTACTGAATCTATGAAATGCTGGTTCGTTTTATTTTTTTATTCTTTTTTATTTTCGAGTGGAGGAAAAATCCATTTACGGAGCCCCATGCGCGGGGATGACACAGACGGGGGACTGTAGGCTTCGCCCTAGGGCACTACCCTCTAAAAAAACTCCACCGGAAGCGCTGCATTGACGCTGATTAATTAATCAACACTCATTACTTTTTGTTATGGGGTGTAGCACGGTATCACATTCCCTGCATAACATTCGGGTTCTCAGCAGGCCCTTCTCATTATAACACAAAGGCACTAAATCTACTATGCTAATGAAGCGATTCATTGCACCCTCACAACTTACTTCTAACAAGTTCACTAGCATACTCCCGGGTCCCGCTAAAACATTCAAATTTAATATTGGCAACAAATTACTGGAGAAATAGTGCTGTTGGCAGCGCTGAAACTGCAATTTCGGCAACCTTCGCCAGAATTCGCTCACACTGCCGAGTTGCCGGGGAGCCTCTTCCCGCTTCCCGCGCAATCGCTCATCCTAGAGCTGTCTGCTGATGACGTCACACAGGAGTCACGTAGTACCGATATTCACACGTGCAGCTTACATTTTACGGTATAATTCAAATCCCATGGTAGTATCTAAGTGTCTCTACTCTACTTTTCTTGTTTTCTGACATGAAATGTCAACGCAGGCGTTTTAATTGAACAAAAACAAAGCTCTCATTGTGTAATATTTCGTAAAACAGAAATGAAAATTATCTGTAGGAGGAAGGAACAACAGTGTGCCACATAATCGTGCAATTATTGCTTTGTTAAGAGCTTTTAACACGCCTTTTTCACTTTCTTTAGGATTTAGGTTATAATTGCAACGTAGCCCTTATTAAAAGGCCTTATAATAATGTAATAAACGAAAACAGAATGTGATACTGACATTCTTTCCCTATTAAGACAGTATTTTATTGACTGAGCTGTTCTTCTAAGAATAGCTGTGTGGCCACTCTTTTACAACAATATGAAAATGCAGCGCAGAGGAAAATGAAATAAATAACACAATTACGACAGATATCATTTTTGAAAATAGCAATATATTTGACACGGAGAGAGAGAGAGAGGGGGGGGGGGTGGGGGAGAAGGTTTGTCTATCGCTTTCACCTATGAATCCTTTATAATGTGTAATGAAAGTTTATCTCTGTTAACATGAATATATAGAAGGATAAGCCTGGGTAAGAATACTTTGCGCAAGAGTGAGCAAAGAAAATCATTTGTATATAGCACATCAGACTTTTATCATTGAAATATATGCTGTGCATATTTTAATACATTAAACAACTATAAATAATTTTAGTTATACATATTGCGCGTTTTCATAGATGACCTCAATGATCAAAACTAGAGAAAATCTGATGTGAGGTTGTAAAATAATGTGATTAATTGCAAATTACGTTTATTTGTGAAATATCATCAAAGTATTGTATAATTGCAAGGTAATTCCAGCAAGAACGTCGGCAGACTTTTTTCCAGGGGAGGGCCAAATGTTGGAATTTTGCAATCAAGATACTATTAATTCATTATTTTGTTGGCAAAAGTTATAGTATTTGTTGCGTAAAACCGTATTAATTTGTGCTCATAAAAATTGTTCTTTACATTAAAATTAAAATAATAGTTTAAGAGTCAGCCCATTAAGTTCACTAATTCCCAAGGGGGGGCCGCGGTCCCACTTTCCCCCCCCCCCCCCTTCGCGACGCCCATGTCTTCAAGGTGAATAATGAGAACCATAATGATACTAGTAATAACAGTAACGATCATATAATAATAATAATAATAATAATAATAATAATAATAATAATAATAATAATAATAATAATAATAATAATAATAATAATAATAATAATAATAATAGTAATAGTAATAATAGTAATAGTAATAATAATAATAATAATAATAATAATAATAATAATAATAATAATAATAATAATAATAATAATAATAATAATAATAATAATAATAATAATAATAATAATAATAATAATAATAATAATAATAATAATAATAATAATAATAATAATAATAATAATAATAATAATAATAATAATAATAATAATAATAATAATAATAATAATAATAATAATAATAATAATAATAATAATAATAATAATAATAATAATAATAATAATAATAATAATAAGAAGAAGAAGAAGAAGAAGAAGAAGAAGAAGAAGAAGAAGAAGAAGAACAGTAATAGTAATAATGATGATAATAATAAATAACAACTAGATTAACTACCTTAATTCTCGAGCCTATGATCCTCACGACATCTTGCTGCTATAGCGCATGCGCGGACGCGAGTATAAACCTAATGGAGAGATTGAAATCCGCTAGATTGGCAAGGTTTTAAACCAAGTGTTAGATTTTTTCAATAAATAGGTTCCTGTTCTTATACTCAACACATGCCTGACTTTCGATCTGTATTTCTTTTATGAATTGGATTTAACAAGTGAATATGTGCATCTTTGTATTTTTCCTGTCAAAAAATTGGGTAGTATGTATATTTGAACAGCCAAATATTGGACATTAATCAAAGGAAATACAATAGTTTGCCACACGATCTTGCATACGATTTTGTTCTTGCACACAGAGATGAGAATGTGTATATGCTTATGTGTATGTGAAACGGCCCCGTGCCGTTCACGTGCAGCCCATATTAGGTAAGCACACCTAGGTTAGTGTGAGTATATGAACAGGATGACAGGGACCTGTGTTAGAGACTCTATGTACTCCTGCCATCAATAACCAAATATGTGTAAACAATGTCTCAACGCTTTCTCCACTTTTACAAATTGATGCAGGTGTAATTGCTTGGTCAAAATATATTTACTGAAGTTGAGTTAACATTACTTGTATAATTTAGAAGCTTAAATACAGTAGTATCGCAACGATTATTTTTATACACTAATTAATTTTGCAAGGTTTATAGCTGATGCTTAATGATACCGGCTTTGATTTGTAACTGTTAAGTTCCATCACATATCTCTGTCTCCACTTCGTCTTCGGCAACGGGACCTACGTCGTCTTCTTCTTGAGCAACTTCTACGCCTCCTTCTCGAACAACTTCGCCTTCCCCTTCTTCTTGAGCAACTTCTCCTCCTCCTCCTCCTTCTTCTTGAACAACTCCTCCTCCTTCTTCTTGAACAACTTCTCCTTCTCCTTCTTCTTGAACAACTTCTTCTCCTTCGTGAACAACTTCTCCTCCGGCACCTCGATCTTCTTCTCCGACAAACGGAACCGATAACTTTTATAGAGCCCCGATCTTTTAATGCCTTTAGAAACTTGTTCCTTTGGTTTTCATCCATAGTAATCAATTTCTCTTCGTTCGTGTCAGTTGGACAGCTCATAAGAGTTCTCGACACATCATCGCACGCTCTTAACATACACTGCTTTTTATGGATAGTTCTGTTTTTAACCCTTGTTCTGCTTTCGAGTGCTGCGGGCTTCCCCATTTTCGTAGTGAGGAATTTAGATTTTCCTTGCGAATTAGATTACTGGAAGAATTTTGCTTTCCCTTGAAAACCACATTTTGATGTTGAATTTCTATGACAACGTGTATTTCAGTTGAACAAAAGCGAGTGAAACATACCGAAAACAAAAGTCCCACCGTGCCAATGTACAAAAGCTAAAGTACCTACTATATTTATATTCCTATATAGTTAAATGAGTAATTATTACGATTTCAATCAAATTTTGTATTCAGACAGGGTTTTGCTTATTAAGTTTATCTTTATAGGCATCATTCCTGAAAAAAAAACGCAATTTTACGAGTAACAGTCACAATTACTCTAAACCTTATTTTGGCCATAATTTCTCTTTTAATGGGCCAGTTTCAACAAACAAGCCAGGATATTAAAGGTCTCGTCATGGAAACAGCTCCAAAAATTAGGATAAAAATGTATATTTAGCTAACATTTTGCTTTTCAAGTTTATCTAAATAAGTAGATAAACGATTAATCAAAAGGATCGCATTGCATCTGTAACATTACTACACAAATAAGATGCGTTTAATTTTTGTAATGAATATCTCCTTCGAACTTCAATGGAATAAACAGTAGCCTACCCTACTAGTTAATAAACAACAAATATTTCAAATGTGGTCAAATTCGACCACATTCACTTTTACAAACAGATAATGATCAATGCTTTATTGTTAAGTATTGCTTTGCAACCTACAGGAAAATTAGTTTAATTTTTCTCGGAAAGCTGTCACTTAATTGTGATGAAAAACCAAGAGTTTGTGCAGTTACGCTACCGATAGTCAAGTGTTTCTATCGCATTTAATTTTTCCTTTCTCTGTCACGTATGCATAGTAAAGTTAGTATGGTATCTATTGCATTCCATCCAAAAATTTATATCGAGATTTCACCGGAAATACATGTTTTAAGGCTCCATGAGTAAAAAAGCAGCTGTTTTAGAAAAGTGTCTGTCTGTGAACAGCATAACTCCACCCAGACTAATCCAGGACCCTCTATAAGGTCCAGACTATTCTTTACATAGAAAGTTTTAATTTTTTCAAAAATGGCTCTGACGATTTTGATTAAAATCAAATGACAGTAGACCATAGTACATTGAGAAAATGCAGTCAGTTGCTCCCAGATTTTCAGCTTTCTTTACATTAAATAAGTTAGGTTGATATACTATTTTTATAATCGCCTAGAATACTGTATTCGGTGATATAAAATATTATTACTAAAACGTTATACATGGAACTATACCAATTTAAATATACGATCTCAATGGGACAGCATAACCTAACATTTACCTACATGTCAAATGAATATCGAAAACAGTACAAAGAATAACAACGCACATACGACACAGCATACATAGTTTGATAGCTTATTTAATGATTTATAACACTGCAATCCCCTCCACTTAAAGCTTAACTTGCAAGATACAATAATAACATGAACGTCGACAGACTTTTTTCCGGGGGGGGGGGCCAAATGTTAGAATTTTGCAATCAGATAATATTAATTCATTATTTTGTTGTCAAAAGTTATAGTATTTGTTGCGGATACCCGTATAAATTTGCGCTAAACAGAAATTGTTCTTTACATAAAAATTAAAATAATAGTTTAATAGTCAGCACATTAAATTCATTAACTTCCAAGGGGGGGCCGCGGCCCTCCCTTGCCCCCCTTCGCGACGCCCATGAATTCAAGCACCTTGCTCCTTTTCTTTAAAATGGGAAAGAAAATATTGTCCGTATTTCCCGAATGTGAAAGAAGCACTGTTTAGCTATACAGGAAGGGTCATTAGCCTTTCGTTCATGCTATACCTAAATTTCAGTACGGTTTGGGATAAGGCGGTGCACAGTCTTTGACAAAACAAAGGTCATTGTATTTCGCTCCTTTTATCTTTCTGTTTATCTTAAAAGGGTTGGAGTCATTCTGTCTGAGCCAGGTCGCTTTTAAAATGACACGAAGTAGCATAATAAAACGTGCCAAATTGCCCTATGAGATGCATTTTGTGGTACGTGTTAACGCACTAATTTCTAAGACAGAAAATTTGGGAAGCAAAGACAGTGACTGTAATTTGCCAAAACAAGTGCCACAGGACTGGATTACAGTTATTTCAAAGGGGGAACTTGTTCGGCCGACTGAACAGTGGTACCAAAAAGTGAAGGAATTTGAAGTTATATTTGTGGGATTCCATGGCTTTATGTTTCAAAATGTGCTGGAGTGATGAAAGCGCTTACTGGCACGATTTGCTCTAAATTTCCTGAATTGGATGAAAGAATTGTTTCCCTATACGTCAGGACCCACACTTTCATTAGGATACTGCATTTAAATAACAAACTAAAAGTTGTAAGTACGACAAAAACGAACGCGAGGAAGTGTCAGCAGTGGGCGTCAGCTACTTCTCCTGCAACAACATGACCAAATGTAAGTCTACTTTTAAGATCAAACAATAATTTGTTACTTCTTATTTTGATTGTAGTTTCGGTGGCGGTCGTAAAATTGGTTTGTAATAAGTAGAATGTGTTGACGAACGTTTCTAATGTGTTTTCAGTTAAGGTATCTTTTCTATCACATATCACTGTATTTTTCTACACTTTATTAATTATTGCTTAAGTGTTTACGCACTGGAACTGTCAGTCAATGCTTTAAATGGTATATGTCGAAACGGGTTTAAAGCGCTCACTTTCTATTGCTGTCTGAACTGCGCGCGCTCTCAGACCTCCATGTGACGTACATATGTTGCTTGCAACCAATGGCAGCAATTGTGCCGGAGTGGCCTATCTTCTTCTTCTTCTTTTTATTTTACGACGCTCTTGAATACAAGTACTTATTCATTTAGCGTCCTCCTCCAATGTTTCTACTAAATGACTAATTTGTCAATTTAGCATCCTTTAATATTTTTAAATGAGCTGCTTTTTGGAGTACTATACTTTTTAGAGTTTAATTTTACATTTCCTAATATGTTTAATAATTTCATGGAATACTAATTTTGGACTATAATTTATAAATTTGTTATTTTAATAGGTCCCAGTATGCCCAAATTATAAATAGAGCTCAAAAATTCAGTAATTTCATTTTTATATAAGTTGCAACCTAATACTATATGTTCTAAATTTCCATATTCACCACAACTGCAGTAGGGAGAGTCTTTCTTCTTCATCTTAAACAAAAATGCAGGTGTTAATGCAATATTTAACCTCATTTTGATTATGTTGCACAAGTCTTGTCTAGGATAGTATATATTTTTGAACCAAGGATTATATTGTTTGTTGCTAATCCAATGGTCTTCAGGATGTTCATTTAACCATTGTGAAGTTGTTTTACTTTTCATATGATGCAAGATATCTTTAGGTGGTAATTGTACATTTATTTTTTCTTCTATCTTTCTTGCTTGTTTGGCCAATATGTCTGCTTTCATATTACCTTCTATGTTTTTGTGACCGGGAACCCATACAAACTTAATTTGACAATTTTCTTGATAGGCATAATACACTTTTAATTTTATTTCCATCTCAATTAAATTCTGATTACATGCAAGTCCAAAATTTTTTAATTTATTCAAAACACTTAGGGAGTCCGATAAAAGTATGCTCATTTTTATCTTATTTGTAGTGATATAATTTATTGCAGTTCTAATAGCAATAAGTTCAGCCGAATATATTGTAAATTCATCACTCATTTTAACTGTAATATGGTCTTTGGATTTGCTTAAATATACTGCTGCACCAACATCACCTTCTCTATTTTTGGATCCATCAGTGAAAAAATATTCCCATGTGTTAACCGGATAAGTATCTGTAAATTCTCTGTATAATTGTACCGGATTGTGTACATTTTTTATGAAAGTATTGGTATCAACATCTAACTGAAAATGAAGTATATTCCAGTGAACACAGCATATAGGATGTCTAGGAGTACCGTTTTTCTTTACCATGTTTCTGTATAGAATCCATATGTACATGATGTTGAAATTTTCCTTGAAGTAATTTAAAATGTTACTATTATTGAATGCATATAATTGATCCAGAGACTCCACAAGCTTATCTTCCAAGCAGTAGCCCAACTTAACCACAAATTTACAAGTTAGATGTAATTGTTTTAATCTAAACGGAATGATCCCAAATTCTTTAAATGTAAGAGTTCTTGAGGGTGTTCCAGAAATGCCCAGACATTGTTTAATTATTTTATACAATGATGAACTCAAATAATCTTCGCTTTTACGTGATATTCTGCCGAATAGTATAGCTCCATACTCCAATGTAGAATTTATCAAATGGTTATATAATATTCGTAGAGTATAAGGATGAGCTCCCCATTTCTTTCCAGGAATATATTTGAAAATATAGGATATATTGTTTAATTTTCTTACTATCTGATTTATATGAAGATTCCAGCATAATTTATTATCTAAAACCATTCCCAGAAACGTTATATTGGAGGTAGAAGCAATTTCTTGATTACCCACTCTAAGTGTTTTATTGAATTTTTTCCTTCCTTTTCTAAAAATTATCCATTGACTTTTTTCAGAATTTATGAGAATTCCTTTATTCTCCAAATTTCCGATAATATTTTTGATGTTCTCACCAAACTTCGCGATATTATTGTCCATCATTTCTAGCTTACAAGAAGTATATAGTAACAAATCATCTGCAACTGCAAGTCCCTGTATTTCCGCGTTAAAGAATTTTTCTAACATTAGTGTGTATAAAATATATAAGATAGGACTCAATGATGATCATTGGGGTAAACCCAAGCTTGTTGTTCTTGTTTCTGAGCAGTGAAATCTAGGATGTAGTGTGATCTCTCTGTCAATCATCAAATTTATAATACATCTTATCATTTTAATAGGAAGTTTAATTTCTTTTAATGTTTCCATTAATAAATTTAATTGAACGGAGTCATAGGCTCTGCTATTGTCAAGTTTGAGTGCTAATAAACAATTTTTCTTCAGGAAGCTTGAGTGAATTTCTGTAATTAAAATGGCTAAACTGTTTGTTGTGTTAAAGTGTTTTCTAAAACCATACTGAAACTTAGGCCATAAACCATACCTTTCCAAATAAAAAGTAATTCTGTTAGCCAATATCTTTTAGAAAATCTTCCTTAGTACGCTGGATAGTGCTATAGGACGGTAGCTACTAGGTAAACTTGTATCCTTAGATGGTTTCTTAATAGGGACAATATAGAATTGTTTCCAGTATCCGGGAATTTTACCACTGTTAAAAACATAATTGAATCCCCTGCTCAATGTTCTTAAAGTATTCTCTGATAGGTTGTGCATCATCTGGTAACTTACTTCATCTGGACCCGGAGTGTTGTTCTTATGCCTTAGAAGAACATGTAGTATCCCACTAAGTTCGATTTCTTTAACTAAATCCGCATTTACCACAATACTAGCTGTATCTTCATTTATTTCATGTAAATCTTGTTGAAAATTAGAGTATACAAAGTCCGGGGCATTGGTTTTTAGGAAACTATACTGTAAATCAAAATAATCTTCAATTTGAGTATAACTGGATCCATTATTTTTTGAGAACGATCTGATATCTCTCCAAATTTGATTAATGTTTTTTGATTGTAGAGATAGAGAATTACAAAATGTATTCCATTTATTTCTTTTTGCCGAATTTAATATTTTCTTTGTAATTGCGGTTTCTTTTTTCATAATTAGATAGTTCTCTAGATTCCTATTTTTCCAAAAATTTTTAATGGCATCTTTCCTCTTTTTTACTGCTAGTTGACAATCACTGTTCCACCAAATGGGTTTTATGTAAATCTTAGATTTGTTTTTGTAATAGGCTGGATGAAAACAGTTCAAATAATTTTGTAATTGTGTATAAAATATATTAATCACATTGTCTTCCTCCAAACTATCACTACTCAAGGCTGAATCAAAGAATTTACGAAAGTTTATCCAGTCAATGTTTTTATTTCTTGTTTTGATATTTTTAATATTTATATTGGATCTAGTATCTCCCATATTCATAATTATAGGGAAATGGTCACTTCCTAAGTTATCTTTATATACTTCCCAATAAATTTTGGATACTAAATTTTTTGATGCAAATGATAAATCCGGAGACGTATCCGCTTGATTATAAGCTCCCATTCTGGTGGGAGTACCATCATTTAAGATAAATAAATTTTCTGCTGCCAATTTTTTGACAAAAGGAATATTCATGAAATTAAAATTGCCATCCTTCCTTGAACAAGTATAGTTAAAATCCCCACTAATAATAATTTCTTCTTGAGTACTGCAGTAAAAGATTCTTTTCCAGAAAGTATCACTTATAATAGAATTTGGAACTTTATATATATTGTATATTCTGATTGAACCAAACTGAATCATAATTCCTTGTACTGTATCGTCTAAATTTCCAATAATTTCAAAATTAGATAATATCATATTATCTTTGTATCCAACTAAAACTCCTCCACCAGTTTTCATTCTGTCCGATCTAATAATTTTGTAATTAGGGACTCGAAATTTATTTCCTGGTTTAAGCCATGTTTCGGTAATCATAAAAATGTCTATATCTTCTTTATGTATAAAATTGTTTAGTTCATTCCTTTTACTGTTTAAACTTCTAGCATTCCATGATATAATTTTACATTTTTTTATTTCCACTATCCTGAACTTGTTGCTTTGCGTCATTGTTGTAGTAAGTTAATAACGAAATGTCCTGAGATATTATCTCCTGAGTAGGAATGATTACTTCACTCACTTCCATACTACAGTTATTTTCTAAAGCAAGAGTGATTGATTCCTGATTTGTATATTCGCTCTCCATTTTTTCATCGGAATTAGTTTCTTTATGGATAGATGGTATGTTCGAAATTAAATGTTGTGCTTGATTTCTGCCATTTGGGTTGATCAACACGTTGTTCAGGTTTGGGATTTTATTGGTACTTTCTACTTTGTTTACGGGACTAGGTTTCCTTTTTTTGACGCTTTTTTAGTAAAAGACCCACTAGGTACTTCCTTAGATTTAATGGAAGAAACTTTATTTTCTTTATGAAAGTTGTTTAACTCTTTTGAGGCAATGACACATAGCGAATTGAGTTTCGGATTTTCTATTACCGCACTTTTCTGGCTTACTTTGTCGGCGTAGGTTGTATTACCCTTCAGTATGTTAATAGCATCGTACCTTGAAACTCTCATTTCTCTCACTTTTTTTAGAACTTCAGTTTCGAATAAATATTTAGGGCATTCCTTTGAAGTTGCTTTATGGTTCATGGAACAATTGATACATCTTTCTGTTTTTGCTTTACAATCCTTTTCAGCGTGTTGGTAGCTACATTTGTTACAACTAACTTCCTTTTTACAGGTTTTGAATGAATGGCCAAAAAGCAAACAATTTTTACACTGAAAGGGTTTCTCTTCAAATTCATTTACTTGACATGATATGCCATAAATATATATTCTATTGGGAAGCATTTGTGCTCTGAAAGTAAATAAGACTGTTTCAGTGGGGAGCAGCTGAATATCGTCCCGATTCTTTCCAGGTACTTTTTTCACAAACCTGTGCACCTTAAGAATTTCATAATTTCTATCATTAGTTGTTTGTTCTAGGATTTCTGATTCAGATAACTCAACACCGATTCCTCTTACAATTCCCTTGACTATGCAGTTGTAGTAAGGAATGAATGATTTCACATTATATTTACTATCGAAATCTGATTTTAAGAAGTTATTGGCTTCTTGGAAATGATTGAAGTATACTTCAATTCTATTTCTACCAATTGGTTTGATTTCTTTTGCTTTAAATCCATTTTCAAATATCATCTTACCATATTTCATAGGATGAATCCTGTTTACATTGCCTTGGTTACCATTGATGATAACAAAATATGGACCCGAATCTCTGTAATTATATAATATTTTCTCGCTTTTATTACTTATTATTCCTTTCTGATTCTTTTCTTCCATAATTCTTTCTACTGTATTCATGTCCTTAATTACACTTATTTCCATATTTATTAATTCCTTTTTACTGAGATCTACATCGTGCGACATTTACCAACCCCTAAGGGTGGAATTTGGAAGTATTATTTGTCTATATATATAAAGGTTTTTGCACTCTTGTTTGAACAAAATGATCTTAATTAACCCAAGATACGAATTATGC
Source organism: Tenodera sinensis (assembly GCA_030765045.1). Lineage (NCBI taxonomy): Eukaryota > Metazoa > Arthropoda > Insecta > Mantodea > Mantidae > Tenodera > Tenodera sinensis. The sequence continues at coordinate 301,362,177 of CM060964.1, read as the reverse complement.
ACTAACTACAACTAGTAGCTCAAAGGATACTGTACAAATTAAAATCAAATGAGGAGGACGCTCAATTTCACTATACGCACACTTCAAAACAACCGCCGAACGGAGTGGCCTACCTTCTTTCTGTAGTTACCTTGGCCGAGTGCAGTGATGCCAATTTAGTTGTTTTTAAACTAAATCTGGTCTTTCTGGGAAGATCTTTAGTTGTCAAAATTTATAAATTTAACATTGCTAGTATAGGGATTTAGTTGTTTGATACACTGCATTTGGTTGGACAGAAATGTTTTTAACATTGACAACACGGAAATTTAGTGGATTTCTTATTTTTGTCTGGTTATTGTTCTTGATCCTCTATTGGCAACACTGGCCGAGTGTGGCCGAGTTGGACTTGGATGAAATTCTCACGAAACTTACACGGTACTCTTTCTAAAGAATATCGAGCCTTCCGGAGGCATGGTACGCTTTAATAGCATCAGCGTATACCAAACTAATTCGCGGGGGATCTATACCAACTTCATGGCGAACCATTATAATCCATCCTATCCTAAAACCAGGATGTATGGGTCACGCCCCGGCGGATTATCGCCCGATCGGCTTATTAACCACATTAAGAAAGGTATTTGAGAAGATCCTCCAGGACCGCCTCAGTTTTTATTTAGAACGAAATAGTCGGTGGCCCAGTACGCAATACGGATTCCGGAGAGGCTATGGGACCACTTTCCCACTATATACCTTTTTAACCGATGTTAATATCGCCTTCCGCACAAAGAACCAAATTCTGTCACTCTTTCTAGATATAACTTCAGCTTATGATCAGGTGTCGATCCCAATATTACTGAAACGGCTACAGGCGGTCGGGATCCCGACGCCTATTCGCCAAATAATAGTGGCGCTTCATGCCGATAGACATTGCACACTTGCAACGTTCCGACAAAGGGCCCACACAAGACAGACATCGCAAGGTCTAGTTCAGGGATCGGCACTTAGTCCATTGTTATATGCCATATATGTCGGTGACATCATCTCGGCGGTAACAGTAGCCGTCAGAGTTCTACAATACGCTGACGATATTATTGTTTATCAAACAATCATCCCCAGTTCCCGTATAGGCTTGGACAATTTTTCGACAGACTGTCAGAAGATAATCGCGTACCTCGAAGGACTCGGCCTCCCAGTTAACCTAAGTAAGACCCGGTTTGTACATTTTAATAAAGCTACCCGCTTATCACGCCTTTCCCTGCGCCTCCGAAATTATGTCCTTCAGCCGACTCTCACAGTCAAATTTCTAGGGGTACTTTTACACCAAGACTTAAGTTACACGCTACATATGCGACGTGTATTAGCTACGCTTAATACCTTAAAAGCATTATTCAAGGCTATGACCGCGCGTCACTGGGGCACAGACCCCCGGGTCTTACTAAGACTATTTCCGCCTTTGATATTCTCACGCCTGGAATATGGCTTATTACTAGCCCCCACCCCTACGCAAGGTGTGCGGAATAAACTAGAATCGTTCTTATACCAACTCTACAACATAATATTCCATATACCCGGACGACCAGCGAAGAGCCAACATAAATTATACTTTCCGTCTTATGACATAGAGGGTCGCATGCTCGTACTGGGCTGTCGCCAAATAGCACACTTGTTAACACATTCGCACAATGTCCTGTTACCGAAATTGACACGTCTTTACGAGCTTTACCGCCGCCAATTGCCGGAGGGGGAACAGTTGCCATTACCATTGGTACGATGCTTGGGGCGATTTCAGTCATATGCTCACATCTACCGGACACCCACACGTCCGAATTACTTAATAGATATGAATGTTTATTCGCTTCCGTCACATATTGAGATTGACTGCCATCAGTTTTGTGCACCTAAAATGGATTATTCCCTCGCCTGGCGAGAGTATATCGCCCCGTTCCTTTCCTCACCTAAACATGCAGTACAAATCATTTTTACAGACGGCTCGAAAACTCCCGATGGAGTCAGTTCCGGCATATATATATGGAATATAAAGGACAAACACTCGTGGCGATTATTTGACGAGACATCAATTTACACCGCCGAGGCTATCGCACTTTACAAGGCGATAAAGTTCGTGCAACATGTGCCCTCCCGGGTATTTATCTTTACACATTGTCTCAGCCTCCTGCAGGCGCTCACGCGTACATACTGCCATTCTCACCACCAAATCTACGAGATTCTAATATTGAATATACTACACCAATTACCAAGTCATGTTTTGCTCACGCTCATGTGGATACACAATGTTGGAGGACGTTAAATTAAAAAAAAAAAAAAAAAAAAACCCTCATGTGGATACCCAGTCACGTCGGAATATCTGGCAACGACATAGTCGATGCCGCCGCCAAAGCTGCGACCAGATTTCCCACGGTCACACCGGAATTTTTAGCACCTCCGGGAGACATACTGACGGATATCTTACGCCGCGACGATTCGCGGCATACTCAGTTGGCGGATATACGTATCCAATTCAGACAATTCCTCGAGCATAAGCCACGTATACCGAAAATTGCATATTCGAGTTACTTTAGGGTGCTACTAAATGTGGCACTGACACCAGCCTATTTATACAGAATCAATCCTCGTGATTCAAATTCTTGTGAATGTGGCCAAATAGGGGATATTAACCATCTATTTTTTGCTTGTCCCAGGCACCATGCAGCTACCATGGACTTTCTTAGGGTATTGTATCGGGTATATCATACTGGACCTTTTCAATTACCTTCGTTACTTCTACCTTTTTCCACCATAATATGTAAAGCTTTGTTTCGTTTTATTACACGCACGCGAATGAAACTGTAAACTCGCGCTAGGTCACACGTTGCCACCTCTGTTTAGACCCCCACCCTTTCACCACACTAGACCGTCATGATTGACGCAGTCGCCACCTTTAAGGCTGGCAGTAGCGTCGTTAAACAAGCGCCAGACAAGACAAGACAAAGAATATCGAGAATATCCCTGTCACAGATTATTCCCTGTGTTCTGCAAAATAATCATTGTGGTCTTGTGGTTGTGCTGTAGCCGGTAGGTGTTCTGTGTGATACAGTCAGTGCGTGTGGCCGCGTAGCCACAGAAGTGCACAGAACAGATCTATTTACCTTGAGAACAGAACACCTAGTAGCATAATCTGTGCCTAGTAGGAACAGATTTTCTGGCCAAGGAACGAAGAAGTTAAAAAAATTAGTAAACTTAGAATAGAGTTCCTGGCCAAGGAACGAAGAGTAAAAAAAGGACCTTAAGCTTCGTATCAATGTATTGTACATCTAAGAGCTACAATCTGCTGGGATACCTGAGCTCATTTATCCCCAAGTGAGTAAATGAGGTTATACCTCATGAGCGGAAAGAATGCATAATGAAATGAGGTTATACCTAACCTCATTAACAGTCTTGGTTATCCTGTGGAATAACGGCCTCAGCTCCTTTTATTATGATATATAATAGCAGCCTGAAAAAGAAACATTACTTTGATACACGGATTGTTAAATCTTCAAAGAAGAAGAAAACGATGTGGAATATAAAATCCGAAACTCGTAGCTCTATAACTGCCGCTGGAAAATAATATATCCCTAACAGTAAATAATGTAAAAAATCCAACTTACGTTGCCCACGCCCTCAATCACTTTAACACTTGTTATGGATAGAGTGTTATTGCCAATAATCGGCACTAATAATAATATCCACGGTCCTAAATTAATCAGAAATGAAATTATCATCTTCCTTAGACCGGTAACGCGCGAAGAAATAATTAAAATCATAAAATCTGTAAGAAGCTACTTCTCGGTCGGTCCTGATGAAGTGCCGGATTATATGGGAGAATAGAAAGAGCTGAGGCCAGGCTGCTATAAGATTAACCACGGTGTTTAGGTTACACTATTTTTACAGGTTTATTGTACTGTAACTTTTCTGTGTCTTAGAGTTGCTGCTGTTGATATAGGATGGCTGGCGACAAGTGTGCGGCACATCAGTACAAATACTTCACCCCTGTTCGTTAGAGTTACTACATGTCTGTAGTAAGTATGTCAAGAACTTATAGCATCTTGCATTAAGACTGTTTCCTTTCCATGTCACAGATCTTGAACTAGAATACTGTCACTTCCATTTTTCAGAAAGAAGACTTTCAGCTTTCCCAAACATCTAGACAAAGCATCACGCATGACAAATAGTTATTTGAAAAATAAGTTCAACACTAAAATAAAAAATAATTATGTTAAAGTCTTTAAGAGCAATTTGATATTAATACTCCTATATAAAATTGTGATGTGTACTTGTTTTAAGATGTAGGTAAGAGAATGGAGTTAATTTCGATATAGATGGTTTTGCAAGATCTTAATTGAACCTTTGAGGGAAAAAATGCAAAATTGTACATAAAATCGGCCCACAGATGAAACTTAAAGCAAAAATTAGTGAAAAAGTTAGGTATGATTCCTCTTGCCCCAATCATTAGTCCAATATCTTAAATAGATGTCAAATTGTACTTCTCAAGGCAATAAAGGATGGTAGGTTCATATATTCAACACTTCTCAGCATGTACTTCAGCTGGCTGTTGTTCGTTCTGCTCCATCCTCACTGTTAGATAAGTTATATATTCAGATGATGAGCCTGATGGGATGGCAAGGATGTCAATCCGATGAGAGGAGCCACCTCGAGAGAGTCCATGGACCTCTGCAATAGAGGATCTAATTTTTTGATGTCAACAATTCAGCAGTCTTGCTGAAAGAACAGGCACCCAAGTCATGACCCAGGGTTTCTATCTCACTATCGCAACAGTGACCTTCCTGGTATAGCAAGCAGCAGATAGGTTTTTGCAGGTATGTCTTTGTTCTCACCCGGCATGTCACGACAAGTATTGACAATGTGTGATCTCTGTAGATTGAGACAGGTATTAATAGCGGTAGATAGGCTTCCCAGACGTACTTGCATAGTCCAAGTCCCTTATACTTCCTGTCTGTGTGTAACATGGAGGCTGGGATATCGGTAGGCAATTGAGATATTTCCTTGAGTGTTTAATAAGTTTAACAGCTTCAGAGAGGATTTTAGATGGTACTTCATTTATAGACATTGTCTGAAACTGATAAATCAGAGAAGCACTAGAAATTGCCAAGCGCTAGAAGGAACACTAAACCAGGTGCAGTTTTATTTTTTGGTGAAAAATATTGGAGAGCAAGAGGATTAATGACTTCATTGCCAGAAATCCAGCATTAGCTAACAACAACAAGTTTTATTTTTTGGGTCCATGGTGAACGCTCATGGGCATTGAATGCATCATTAACATTATACAGTATCAAATACATGCAATTAAACACACACACTCAAACATACCATCTTGTTTCCTCCCTGCACTAGATAAAAGAAATGGAGAATAAGTTGGAATCACCACCATTACCTACTGCATACACTTCTAATTTTACACCTTCACCTGTTAAAATATTCCTCCAAATTATATGTGGTTGCAGATGTAACAAGAACATTCTTTTTTGAAGGTTTTAGCTTCTTGAGGCTGGTTCACAACTGGCAATGGTAATGATAACTGGAAGGAGAAAGTTAAAATGTATTCAGATGGGAGTGTTTACAACCAATGGGAAGCTTTTCCGGGCTTGAGGAACAAGAAAGAAGACTTGACCAAGTTTTAACATTCTGTTCTCGTTACTGGGCCTGGCATATTAGATTCAAATTGTGCATAGTAGACATTTTGCTGTAGAAATTATTGAAGGTGCCGTGCATGAAACAGGTGGTAGAAATCTCTCCAGTCACAAGTTTTGCTGTTGCCCAGTGGTTGTGAACCAGCCTTTAGAATTGCCTAACAGTATTTAAAAGCATGGAAATTATTGTGACATTTTATTGCAAAATAGCAACATACTTTTTTGGGATAGTTTTAAACTACCTATTTACTATTTGAGAGGTAGAACTGGAACTTAAAAATTCAATGCCACAACTGGGATTTGAACCACAGACCTTCCGCTTACCGGGTGGCTGCTCTACCACTGAGGTATTGTGACAAACTGCCAGAATGGCATTAAATTCTCAAACCAGTTCGTATTTCTCCTGGTAAATCACAAAGGCAGGTTTGAGAATTTAATGCCATTCTGGCAGTTTGTCACAATAGCTCAGTGGTAGAGCAGCCGCCCGGTAAGCGGAAGGTCTGTGGTTCAAATCCCAGTTGTGGCATTGAATTTTTAAGTTGCAGTTCTACCTCTCAAACTTTGCCCACACATGGCTTGTGTGTTTAAAAACACCAACAGTAAGTTTGTTGGCATAAATAAATAATAATTACCATCTGAAGGTTATTTAATCCTGGGATATAAAGTACTTACAATAGTAAGTCACCATTGGGGTAATTTGTTTCTGATATGAGACTGCCTTTGTGGTTTACCAGGAGAAATACGAACTGGTTTGAGAATTTAATGCCATTCTGGCAGTTTGTTACAATAGCTCAGTGGTAGAGCAGCCGCCCGGTAAGCGGAAGGTCTGTGGTTCAAATCCCAGTTGTGGCATTGAATTTTTAAGTTGCAGTTCTACCTCTCAATCTTTGCCCACACACGGCTTGTGTGTTTAAAAACACCAACAGTAAGTTTGTTGGCATAAATAAATAATAATTACCTATTTACTAGCTTGTACAGATCATCTCTATGTGTAATATTATGGTCATACACAGCAAGGTTTGTTGTAAGGCTGTCATAATTATTGGCAAGATAGCTAAGAAGTGTGTGTGCAGATGTACGTGCATACGTGAGTATGCATACATGTGTGTGTTCTCCAGTAAGGATGACAATTTTAAGGTTTTAACAAATGGCCTACAGGAATGACAAGGTCCAACATCACAAAGGATTTGCACTGCTCTTTTGCTCTTTTTCATAGCACAAACACTTGTAAATGTAAACCCCGCGCGACAGCCCACGAAGGGCCAAGGCCTACCGCCCAGCCGCTGCGTCCCCCACCTCTGCCCACTACAGGCGTCATTGGTGAGGTGCAGTACTGGAGGGTGGGACGTGGTCAGCGCCCCGAGCCCTCCCGGCCAGTTATGCAGTCTTCTCGACCTGGGGCCGCTACTTCTCCATCAAGTAGCTCCTCAATTGGTCCCCCCGGGATCTAACGAGGCTGAGTGCACCCCGTGCAGCACAAACACTTATTGTACCCAAAAGATTATTCCATACTGCATGAGGGGGTGAATATTGCTGAGTTTTCTTATGCAAAATATGCTGAGCCAAGTTTTAGTAGTATAATTTCAATGTATTTTTCCCAGCTAAGATCTTCCTTTATGTGAAGCCTTAGAAACTTCGGGGGAACTGAATAAAACGTAGGTAATGCTACCACTTAGGAAGTTACAGTAGAACCCTGCTAATTCAAAGTCCATAGAGCTTAAGGTTACATGACATTCGTCTTGTCAAGATAAGGCAAAACCTCGGAAAGAAACCTTATCCAAATAACTCACCCTAACCGTGGTTCAAACTTGGGACCTCTTGGATGCGAGGCAAACATGTTACCACCACACTACAGTGGTGGGCTAACAGAGAAGGAAAATACGCCTCGAGCTTCATTTAAGAATAGCATATGCCGTATTGCTCATTATAATTACGTAAAACTCAGTTGTATTTCACTGAAATTTTATATGTATAACAGTGAATTACGTATAAATGTATTACATATAAGTAAGGTTCAATTAACATGTTTCTAAATTACATTTTGCTAGGACCTGCAAAAATTTGTGTATAAATAAAAATTACTTAGAACTGGGTTATGTATAAAGCAGGTTCAACTGTACTAATATTTTAATGCTTTTTCTTAAACATGCATATGAAGTGTTACATTAGAGATATTCCAGATCAGTACGTTCATGATTATTATTTGTTTTAGGTTGACAATTGCCATAATGTAATTTGTGGTTAGGTAGTTTACTTTTATTCATTTTTAAGATGTTTGGTATAAATCAGGCATCGGCAAACATGTACTCAATGAGGTATCAGTATGACGTCTCAACATGCAACCCGCAATGCACATGACGTAATGTAGAACAGGGGATGGCATTGACCTTCGTTCAGAGTCAGTGCTGGACTCGCTCGCTACAGAGTACAATAAGGAATAGTACATATACTTGAATCCAGTTATTTTGGTCTACGATACTTTAGGTAGGCCTAGATATTTGAGCAATATATTTCAGTTCACTTCTATTTGCAATGTACCATGAAAATCTAGTGATATATCACAAATAGTCACTCTCAGGATAGCACGCAAATTAACATCTGTTAATCGCGATACAAGATATTTTTTTTTGATTCAGTTTCTTTTCTTCTACACATTTCTTAAATGCTTGAAATAATTCTGTCCCTGTTATATGTTCCCTAAGTGGAATGACTTCAAGCATATATTCTTGTATCGAGAGGTTGTTAGTAACTCCACGAGTGAAAATTACTAATTGTGCTGTGTCAACGTTGTCAGTGCTTTCATCCATCGCGAGAGAAACATCTATAAATTCATGGACCTCGATTTGTAGTACTTTTTCGGTTATTTCTGCTATTTTATGTATCCTTCTCTGTGTGGTTCGTGGTGATAATGCAATATTACTAAAAATATATTGTTCAGCGCAAATTATGTTGGCAACTTTACTCTCACATTTTTTTTATGAAATCTCCATCACTAAAACACCTCAGTGACTGAGCAATCGCCAAAGCAACAGCATAACTGGCGTGAAGTTGTCTATCAGTTATAATATTTGAATTAATATTAGGTGTATTATCTGAATATTGCTCTGAGCTGTTGCAGTTGGTTAGTCCAATGTAGACCTGAAAAAATATAAAATGAATAAAGGACACTACGTCAGTGTTATGCTGCTTTAAATCGTGGTGTAACTTTATGAACGTGCTTGTCTTATGCTGATCTTATGACATGTATCATAATGTCGCTTGATGTTCCATTGATGAATGCCTTTTTGAACTTTAGAGCACAACAAACACCTTACGTTCCTTGCATGATGAGAGAAGAAATCATCAAAGTGCTATCTAGATATCAAATTTAATAGACCAGGAATAATTGGATGCACCCTAATTTTATGAAAATACTAAGACTTTAAGTTAAATAAACTAATATCCTTCAAAGTTATAAATAAAGAAATTTATCTTTAAGTCTTAGTATTAAATTACACTTTGACATACATGTTTAGAAGTGCAGGTAAATACGACAGGACAGTCCGCCCGTGATCGGTGTGTGTGTTGTGCCAGTTAAGGCTGTGAGAGAGGGGGAGGGGGAGACAGTAAGCGCTGCCCCTGATACGTCATAGTTGCGAGGCCTCATTGAGTACATGTTTGCCGATGCCGGGTATAAATGAATCATACCTTTTTTAATTTAACTGGTATTTATTTTGTAAATTAGTGCAGAACCACTAAAGAAAAAGAAGAGAATTGATCCAGCTATAATAAAACAAAGGGAAGAACGGAGGAAAAAGAAACTGGAGAAGCAAATCCGTCGTTTAGAGAAAAATGCAAGACAGCTGAAACCTATTGATGAACTGGAGATACCACTCTCGCTTGTACATGAGAGAGAGTAAGTATGAGTTGTTTTAAAGGTCATTTATGTTGTACAGATCCACTTACTGGTGTCTAGGGGATATGTGGATAGTGACCACAAGGTACCCAAGCTGAGCAGAACATTACTCCCACTTACTGGTGTCTAGGGGATATGTGAATAGCGACCACAAGGTACCCAAGCTGAGCAGAACATTACTTCCACTTACTGGTGTTTTGCTCCTCACTGTAACTTTTCTATCTGACCTTACCTTGGTCATCTCTTGTTCTCTTCCGACCCCCATGCTATTAGGGTTCCCGAGGGCTAGGGAGTCTTTATTTTTCCAACCTCTCCATTTCTCTAATTTCTCTATAAACTCTTAACCCCTAATATGCTGACCTGTCATGGCATGTAATACAACCTCTGATTGGTAATCAGAGGATATGGTCGGTGAATTTATTTTGATAATTCTCCCGGTCAGGTCGGTGAGACCCGTAAACCAATGACAGGTGTGGTCCTCCAGACATTCTGGGGGTTGTGAGAGAGCGATGTGACCGCCAAAACATAAAAATATGGTGCTCTCTAAAAAGCGGTTACCATTACTGCTATTGCTCTCTTCAATATCATCAGTGAAAAATATTGGAGAGCAAGAGGATTAATGACTTCATTGTCAAAAATCCAGCATTAGCTAACAACAACATGTTGTACAGATATAGTTTTATTAGTGTTAAATTATAATTCATTATGTACTACACTGTGCGAAGGGCTAGGATTTACTAACCCAACAGGCTGTAGACAGAGGCAGGCTACTATCCAACTAGTACAAGAAGATAATGTGGTCAGCATCACTTCACCCCAGATGGTTTTTGAGACCCACAGAGCACTACCAATTAATTATAGCTCCTCATACCTCTTATGATGCATAGTAAAATATGCTACCATCGAATAAATAAATGATGACTTTTAAGAATTAAGTTTATTTATTTAAAATTATTAAAAGATCAGAATGTACACAAATAGTATAATTACTTTTAGATTAAAGGGATACTACAGGTGGTCCGAAAGTTTTTGCATTCAATATTATTTGGCAGTAATTTAACATATGCGCACTTTATGCTCAGCTATTGTTAAAGTTGGCAACACATGTCAAGGTACTAGATGGGACAGTTCTCATTCACTACATTATCGTTGGTGCTGTATTTTTAAATAAATGGGGGGGCTTCATATTGAGCTATGAGACTATTATTTCTTTCTCCCCGAGCGTGGTACTAGGTGTAATGAATAAACACTCGATGTAACTTGACTATATATCACTTTATTAACACTTTTTTCGTCTCCTATTACACTTGTTATAATTGAATTGACTTTCGTTTCACCAATTTGTATTATCTTGATAGTCTTTCCACTTTTATAGTAATTGGCACTACTTTACATGATGCCCTTTCTTTGTATACATGCACATATGCGTTCATTTTATATTTTCTTATGTTAAATAGTTCCTGTATTGTTAGGGAAGCGTTCTTTATCTATTCTCCCTTCACTTTTAACATTAAATACATATGGTTCTTATACTTACACATATTAAATTTAAACATGAAACTTAACATTTATGACGTTTTTAAACAATTATATTTTTACTAACAATGAAAAAATGGCAACACGTTTTCATTACTCAACTAATTCTTATCAACATGAAAAATAAATTACATTTGCAATAAATATTTACATAAATGATTTCGTTTTGGGGTCTTACCATATATTCTGTCTCACATGCCCCTTGTTTTGTTTTTCAAGTTGTCACATATATTCACAATCTTGAAACACAATACAACACTTCTCCCTATTCCTTTGATACAATCTTTTTACTTTGTACAATACCCTTTTTTCTTTACAGTCTTCTTCGCTGTATGTTTTTGTCTTTTGTTTTGGCATGACACAGCATGTCTATAATTTTAACATATTCAGTTATTACACAAGACAACACCAAGAATATTCCTAAGTTTTTACATTTGACATTGACACAAATATTATTTAAGTGTATCATGGTTTATTATGTGCCTTTTGACTTATGTTCTTTGTTATGAGGAGAGAGAAACAGGATACAAATCTTGAACTAATGATTATGATCATACTTATGGCAATTTTATTCAGTTCTTTGCCTTCTTTGCCTTGCAAGCTTATTATGTATAGGCAGGTCGTTGATTCAGTTCTTAAACTTTGATGTTACTAATGATACTATTGTGACATTGGGTTCTTATTCACTATTGTTTAGTTCATCGACATTTCTTTAAGCTCAACATTGGCCATATCGATCTTAATCTATGGGCATTGCTTTTCTGACTATGGTTTTTCTCTTTTTACTAATTGTCATCTCTCTATCTCTTATCTCTATAAGAGAAAACTTCTATATTTATAATTATTCTGCAACTATATTATTTTTCTTCTTAATTCACCCTCGACACCCTTGTGTCTAAAATATTTTCTCTTTGTCACCACAATTGATTCCTTTTTATATTTGTCCCTGACATTCTTATGTCAAAAACATATTTTCTTCATCGCTATAATTAATTTCTTTAATGACAATCAGTATTCTCACCTGTCTTTGTTGACAATGCTCTCGGTGGTCATTATAGCCAATGACTATGTTGATTTCCTTTCCTTTCCTTTCCATTAAAGCTTATTGTTTTTCATCATCTCTACTGTTCCTGCCTTACATATTTGTTGGCAAAGACTATTTGGTCCTTTCTTTGTCTGGTTTTAATTTGTTTTTATTGTATCTTCCTACCAACTTGCCATTTGTATTCTATAGCTCATATGTATGGTCGCCCAGCTGTTTCGTTATGACCAGCGGTCCAGTGTACAGTAGTTCCATTTTCCCTTTGTGCAGCCATCGTGGTGTCGATGTCAATTGTCAATCGCTTTGGTTTTGTGTTGGTCATCAACCCGATTGGGGCGAACTTGGTCGTGGGGTTCACTGAATTGTTGATCACCTCCTCTATGTAGCTGCATTTTTCCGTCCAGGAAGTGTGGTCTCTGTGGCAAAGTAGGCGGAAATATATTGAGACATCCCTCATCGTCCTTTCTGTTGGATTTCCTTGAGGATAATATGCCGATGAATAATACAACTTTATTCCCAATGTTCGTAAGGTGTTCTGGAACAGTTTACTTCTTTGCATTGTTGCATTATCAGAAAGAATTGCTTTTATATTCCCATATTTTGGAATATAATCTTTAACGATCTTGTTCAGGCAAGTCCTACTTTTGATGTTCCTGATGGGGTAAATCTTAGTAAACTTTGTAAAAACCTCAAACATAACGAAGATATATCTATTTCCATCTTTCCCCCTTGGTAGCTCACCATGTTCATCGATGCATACCAATGCATTTTTCTCATCTCTCAAGATGGATTGTGGAACAATATCATACCTTACATTGATAGGCTTGGCCTTCTGACATAAGTTGCATGAGGAAATTAACTTCCTGACTTTCTTGCCTAGATGTTTGATATATAGCACCTCCTCAATTGCAAGCGTTGTTCTTTCACTGCCAAAGTGGAGCATCGAGTGATGGAATGCCAAAATAACCCTGTTCTGTAAGGAATTTGGTACCATCATTTTCCACTTCCTTACGTTGCGTCCATGTAACTTAAACAAGATGTTTCTAAATTTCCCTATCTTGGCTTCCAATTTTGGTACTATGTCTGGAGCCTTGTCGAATAGCCTCTTCAATTCAGGGTCTTCTTGCTGTAGCTTCACCATGTTTTTGAAGTCTTGTAAAATTTTGTTGCTTTCCTTGCTATTTATTTGCATAATTTTGATTTCATGGTGTGGATTAGATATCGTTTCGGGTGGTGCTGTTTTTGTAAGAGTTTATCGAAATGAGCTGTGCTATGAGACTCGTTTTCTATCTACAAGGTCGTGGTAACGGATGGAATGAACATACACTTGGGTTTAACTTTAGTCACACATTTTATTTGCACCTTCTTGTTCACAATTTTTAAATCACATCACAGTAGAAAGTCTTATGTTAGCGGATCGACTTCCCTAACATCGCCAAAATTTAATTAAAGGTCTCTAAACACTTAGTAAATTCACTTTTACTATTTCATGACGCGTACACATAAAAATACGTCCATCTACCTTGGAGATACCCACGCTAGTGAACTATTTCTTGGCGTCCTTTTGACACGACACACCGCCTTTTTCAAGCTTCATCCGCGCAAATAGTTCTTTCTCGTTAGGGAAGCGATCCCAATTATTGTCTCCTACTTTTATTATGGAACACAAACAATTCTAATATTTATACACATATATTAAAATCAAATATTGAAAGATTTATGACGTTTTTGTGCAAACTTAGTTGTTCGTCACAATGAACCCTATCAGCATGCTTTCGTCATTCAACTATCTCATACCAACACCAAAAAACGAATTACACTTTTAACAAACATTTACATGAACGATTTTCTTTTGGGGTCTTCTAATATTCTGTCTCACGGGTATGTGACTTTCCGATTTTAACCTAGACAATAAGTCACTAAAGATGTTTTCCTTGCCTGGAATATGTCTGACCTCTATGTCATGCGATGTTATTTCATGTATGTACCTCGAGATTTTAGAGTTGGTTAGCTTGCATTTTTGGATGAAGGACAGGCTTACATGGTCGGTATAAGTAATTATTTTATAGTGGTAGATATATTGCCTGAACTTTTGTAATGCAAAATGGATTGTGCCTATTTCTAATTCTGTTATACATGCATTGGCTTCTATCTTGGTGAGAAATCTAGAAGCTGTGGCAATCACATGTTTGTTGCCATCTGCATCTTCTTGCGCCAATATTGCTCCATACGAGTGCGCACTAGCGTCGGTATAAATTAGAAAAGGTGAATTTGGATCTGGTTGTTCCAGGAGAATACTGTGTTTAAAAAGTTCTTTGATTTTCTCAAAGGCTACCTGATGTTCGCTTTCCATTCCCACTTAGTGTCCTTTCTCAACAATTCCCTAAGGGGTACTAATTCCTTAGCATAGTTAATTACAAACTTTGACTGGTACTGTAGAATGTCCAGAAACCTTCTTAACTGTTTCAAGTTTCGTGGAGGTGGTATACACTCTATGGCCTTGACTCTCTCTGGATTAGGTTGTATGCCATCAGGCATAATGATGTGGCCTAGAAATTCTGCCTCTTTAACGAAGAATTCACACTTCTCTTAGTTCAGAGTCATGTTGCTTTCCTGAAACTTGGATAACACATAATCTATGTGATGCAAATGTGACTCGGGATCCTTGCTGTATACTAGAAAGTCGTCTACATATTGTGTCACAAAAGCCTCGATAGTATCCCCGAAAACTTTGTCAAGAGCCCTCAGTAGTGCACTGCTACTGGTCGATAATCCAAAGGCGCACTTTAGAAATTGATATACTTTCCCTTTGTGCAGGAAACAGGTATATTTCCTGACGTTTAGGTGAAGAGGAATTTGCCAGAATGATGCTGTCAGGTCAAGGCTGGTAAAATGTTGACCTCCCTTCAATTTAGATATCAGTTGGTCTACCCCTTCAGGCCTGTAATGATCTGGCAAGGTATGCGCATTTATTTTCCTTGCATCAATGGTCATCCTTAATTTGCCTTCTTTCTTGTGGACCCACACAACAGGATTCACATAACAGGAGTCCGACAGTTCTATGATTCCGTCTGTCAACATTTCCTGTATTACTCGATCGGCTTCCTCCCTGATGGAGTTGGGGATGGGCCTGGATTTATGTGAATAGGGGGTGATATCTTTAACTTTAAAAGTATGTACATATTTATTGCATGTACCTGGCTTTTTATTAAAAACTTTCTTGTTTTTAATTAATATCTTTCTAAGATGGTTCCTTTCCTCTTCAGAGATGCCATGTGCTCCCCGGACCTTCTCGCCGATTAGCTGTGACGTCAGTTCCTCTTCATCTGTTGGTAGTACTTCAGGTTGGTAGGTGTTCGAGGTGGCATATTCATCTTCTGTGCAGATCCAATGGCTGCAAACGTTGGTATTCTCCTCGCTTGTCCAACCTGTTTACTTCTTAACTATGCTTAGGTCTACCAACCTATTTTCATGGATATTGATGTTCTCCACAAAAAACTGCTCTTCCGGATGGATCCCTGTCTGGTCTGGTTCCTCCTGGCATGTTTCCTCCTCCAGGAACTTTGCGGTGCACTCTGAGGTTCCCTCCTTGGTGACAAATTCATGTAGGTCATAATCAATCACCGACCTCCAAAGATTAAGCAGGTCGCTGCCAATGATTAGGGTAGTTGTTAGTCTCGGTATTACCAGGGCGATAAAATCAAACTTCCAGCTCTTAATCTCTATTACTAGCCTTACCTGGTACTTAACATGTTCCTTTTTCTTGCCTATTGCTGTGCTGCAATATACTCCGCACACGGGCAAGAATTCAGCATTTCTCTTCGTTATTAATTCCTGGAACAGCTGTTCGTCACATACTGATGTGCTGGCCCCTGTATCGATCATTGCCAGCAATTCGATACCCCATACTTTAAGCCTAATCATTGGTGGATTAGTTATTTCCTTCCTATCGCTTGCCTGTCTCCTCAAGGTACATACGTGATGTTGGTCAATATTGCCCCTACTGCCACACAGGTCAACTTCCGGGACACAAAGTTGACTTGTACTTAGTTTTCCTGGGTGTTAGTGGTGATGGTTGTTTCTGTATTCTGTGCAGCATCGGCCCTATTCAGCACATTTTCATCTATTTCCTGCTGTCTTACGTTGTCAGTGTTCCATTGGTTTCTGCCCCTTTGTTGTGAACCCCTGTTGTATGACGGCCTTTGGCTGTTCAAGTATTCCCGACAGAATTGTATGTGAATCACTTGATGGGTACGGTCTCCTGGTCTCCCACGATTATACCTATGTGTTCAGTATCTCGATTCACCCCTTAGTATCGTGTTGTGGTACTGCTGTCTCGTGTTCTCCATCCTTTCGCCATGATTGTGTAGTTGTGGGAAATGGTGTGCCCCTCTTTGCCTGTCATGGGTGCTCCTAGTATTTCTATCTTCCCTCTCACTCTGGTTGTTTGTAGTCATGCTTCTGTTTAAGATAGGTGAGTTTGGGTGACCGTTTCTATGTCTATGCTCATTAGGCTGACCATTTTGCATTTCGAAGGCTGTTAGTAGTTCTATCATGTCTGCAAAATCTACTGGCCTCGCAACAATTAACTCTGTTCTCACTGTGTCTGGGAAGTGTCTTGTTAACTCTGCTTCCGACAGGTTAGGGTCTAATAGCTTCCCTTTATTGGCTACTTTCTTAAAATAATCGACTAGCGATAACCCTTTGGCCGGTTTGTATCTTCCTGTCACTAACTCTACCATTGTCTGGCTCTGCTTAGCTGGGCCCCAATACCTTGATAGGAATATATTCCTAAATGAGCTATATGATTCATGACTAGCTAGTGTTAACCTTAGCCATTCTAATGCTTTGTTTTTCAAGCTTTTCTTGACTATCATCATCCTAAGCTCATTTGGTATCCTTTTCACTTTAAAGTACTCTTCCATCTCTTTAACAAAGAGTTTTGGATCGTCTCCCTTCTCGTCAAATGTAGGTGGTGTGATTTCATCTAGCATGCTGTTGGTGTGGCATGTGTTGTGTCATTGTTTAATTGTGAACCTATATCTCTATATGGTGAGTCAACATTTTGTAAATTATTCAAATAACTTTCTTCTTGAACATCACTTACATCTAAATCATCTTTTTGTGGTGCATTCACATCATTTACATTAGCCAAATTTTCTTTTCCTTTTCTCATTTCTTCATAAATTGATTTTAAATCATTCTTTATTTCTAAATTAATTTGTTTTATATCATTCACAGCATCTTGTTGTGATTGTACTATATCAGCCACAGTTTTAATTTTAGGAATGACAATTTGTTCTACAGTTTCATTAATAATTCCTTTCTTTACTACCTCAATTTCTTTCCTTAATTCCTCAGTTATTTCTACTTTTACATTTGTAATCTTACAGTCTACACTTGCATTACACTCTGTTATTTCATCCCTACATCTATCAATTTCTCCCTCTATTACAATCTTGTTTTCTTTCATTTCCATTTCTATTTTTCCCATCCTATCTCCTATGATTTCTATCCTAGCTTCTAAAGCTTTCTTTGTCTCATTTATGTTTTCATGTACTAATTTCAAACTAGTTTCCATTACTTTCATATTTTCTTTACACTCCTATCTTCCTAATTCTATTCTCTTTCCCAAATCTAGCTCTAATTCTTTCCTATTATGTTCTATTTTGTGCTCTAAGTCCTGTCTCACTTCCTCCATTTTCAGACCTATATCTTTTTTATTTTGTTCTAAGTCCTGTCTTATCTCTTTATTATGTTCTAAGTCCGGTCTTACTTCCTCCATTTTGTGTTCCATTTTCTAACCTATACTCTGACCTAAACTGTTCTAAATCTTGCTTTAATTCTTGCTTATTCTGTTCCATTTTCTGACCTAAACTTTGTTCTAATTTCTCAAACATGATCATTAGTAACGTTTGGTCTTTTCCTATTAGTACCTCTTCCTCACTTTCTGTTTCTATCTGATAACTAGGCTTATCTGCCCCTTCCCCTATTCCTGTTCCTATCTCTTTCCCATTTTGCGACATTTTCGTTTTTTGATTCAATTCACTTGGGCTTAAAAGTCCTACTATTTTGCCGCTTCGCAGTAGCATAAAATAAAGTGAATGCTAAAATAAAAATTTTTGGTCCTACCTTTTTCTCGTTGATTTATTTCGTTACGTGCATCCCCTGGGCAGTTGGGTTCACTAGATGTCGCTTGAAGTTCTCCGCATCGATGGATAGGTGTCCGTCGGCATTCATCGACACTTCCCCCGTTGATTCCAACTTAATGTTTCCTATAGTCTTAAACTTCCATGGATTGTTTAATGGCGTCTTCTTCCGTTTTCGCGCGTAGATTTGGCGTCACTTGGTATTTCGCATAAGTTCATTTCCTGTCGATTTTCATTCCACCCAATATTCATGCTCTACGTTTGGGCAAGCCATTTGGTGCTGTATTTTTAAATAAATGGGGCTTCGGTTGAGCTATGAGACTATTATTTCTTTCTCCCCGGGCGTGGTACTAGGTGGAATGAATAAACACTTGATGTAACTTGACTATATATGACTTTATTAACACCTTTTTCATCTCTTATTACACTTGTTATAATTGAATTGACTTTCGTTGCACCAATTTGTATTATCTTGATAGTCTTTCCACTTTTATAAAGTCTGTTAGACCCACATCCACGCGCGTTACATAAACACATCTTCACATCTCAAACATACAGACGCTATTAACGAAATTGGCGCTACTTTACATGACGCTCTTTTTTTGTATATATGCGCGTATGCGTTCATTTTATATTTTCTTACGTTAAATAGTTCCTGTATTGTTAGGGAAGCGATCTTTATCTATTCTTCCTTCACTTTTAACATTAAATACATATGGTTCTTATACTTACACATATTAAATTTAAACATGAAACTTAACATTTATGACTTTTTAAACCATTATATTTTTACTAACAATGAAAAAATAGCAACACGTTTTCATTACTCAATTAATTCTTATCAACATGAAAAATAAATTACATTTGCAATAAATATTTACATAAATGATTTCCTTTTGGGGTCTAACCATATATTCTGTCTCATCGTGAATGAAGAATGGGAATCCATTGACTAACAAACAACTATGACTTTGGTAAAATGTTTCCGAAAATGAATTTTGGAATGTCGTAGCAAACATGGACATCCACCAAATACTAAAATTCAAGCAGATCATCAAAAGGTGTATATTTAATGCAGTATAACAATAAAATTGATATTTCTTATTTTTGACAAGTTATTTCAAAATATTGTGGGTGAGAAACTTTCAGACCTTTATTTAGCCTCCTGAGTCCTGAGATCACAATATTAGAGTTAAAACTATTTTGTGCTTAATGCATTTCTATCGGCGAAAGTTAAACAAAAATGAAAATAAATAAATAAGTAAATAAATTGGTGGGAGGGTGCCCTTAACTGACATTTAGACAGCTACATATTTTGTTACGTGGATCAACATGTGTTATTAATAGGGCTAGGAAGTTCATGCATTTGCATGTTTTTTCATAGGGGTTAAACATGTATGCTTTTACATTATGGGCACGAATTACAGAATTTTCAGTTATTTGGACATGATTTTATGGTGCATATAACTGCATATTTTCTTGATTTTTGATAAATGCATATTATTTCAATACTATAGCCCCTATATTGCATATTTAAATGATTTTTATGGCTTTTTATTACTTTTTTCTATCTGGATAATATTTTTCATATTGGCAGTACTGCACATGATGATGCAATTCACGAAGATTTCAATATTATTGCCCCTATATTGCATATTTTAATGATTTTTATGCTTTTTTTTATTTTTTCATCTGTATAATATTTTTCATATTGGTAGCATTTTTGAGACAATGGTTCTTTCCCATTGGTAGATAGATTTGTGTCCAGTACGAAGATAATTTTTGTTAAATCTCCTAAAAGAGTTAAGTTGTTTAGATCAACAGCACCTAATATCTGACTTCTTCCTGCACCAGTGTTAATCGATGGGGAACATGGATCGATGCAGTTTTATATTATGCTGAGCACATAGAAATAGCCGAAGAGGTTATTAATTCATTGCACTTGAAAGATGCTTCATCAATAGAAACTGCAAAATATTCTGTCAGGCACTGGGTTAAAAGAGGATCTTGGTTTCATATCTGCCCATTTTCCTTTCTTACCAACAGCCATAACGGCATTGGAAGCTGTAGGAATTCCTTTGCATGAATCACTGTCTTTGAAAAAATAATATGTGACCTAAGTTTGGTTCCTGGAAGCAAAGGACAAAAGGTGAAAGAGAAAGTGAATTATGTAATTTCAAAAAATTCTGGTTATAAACAGATGTGCGATATTCGAGACATCCTCAAAAGAAAACCATCTGTCACAACAAGAGATTTGACTCTCTCTCTTTGTGAAGCAGTTAACATCATTTAAATATGCCCCAATAACATCTTGTGATGTGGAGAGAAGTTTTTCACGTTACAAAAGCATTTTGCGAGACAACAGACAATGTTTTACTGTTGAAAATTTGTGCAAAGTGTTGGTTGTGAACTGCAATTTAGTAGTTAATACTAGCAGCAGGACCACTTCTGCTTCAACCTCTAAGGAATAAGGTAACTTTATTATTTATACTAAGTCGTCTTGTCTACTGCAAAGGGAGATTAATTGTTTTAATTAAATAGTGCATATTTCTTGGCATATTTTCAAGTTTTTAAGAGCATATTTGCATGCATATTTCAGTGTTTTTTAGGGCATGAACTTCCGAGCCCTAGTTATTAAGTATCAAAAGAATAAGAATATAAATTTTTTTTTGTGGGGTTTGGGGTTCAGGGGGGTTTTAGGGGTAGTATCATATATGATACCTCGGGACTATAGGTTTTTATGGGTTTTTTAATCCTAACACAATACAAAGTAGACAAGAGAGAGAAAAAAATATAAGTGTAGAGTGCAGAAGGTGTCAAACATGATACCACCGGCAGTCATGAGTTTAACACATTCACAGAGCAAGAAAACAATCCAAAACCCAAGGCATCATATGATACCAAAGGACACAGGAGGTTAGGACCATATCCAATAGGGTTGGTGTGATATAGAGTGTACCAGTTCTGGTGGCAGGATAATGAATTTGATACAGTAAAACCCCGCTAATTTAAATTAATAGGGGGTGTGGTCTGTTCTGATTTGGAAATGTTCAGATCATCTGAAAAATGGAAAAAAAAAAAAAAAAGACAAAAAAAAAAAAAGGATTCAGCTAAAGGATTAACAGCTGCAAGGTAACATAGTGTAGCGATGTTAGGAAGTGGCAACGCTGCGATTATAGCATACAACATGATGACAAAGTACTACTTGGCCACAATAGGAGTACACTTGAAGGAGGGCGCCACAGTTTTGTTTACTACCTGAATCCTAGGGATCCACAAGGAAAGCGAGGGGAAAGGTGATACTGGGAATGTACAGTCGCACAATAAAAATAGTACTCACTTTGCTGATGTCTTCACATTAGTTCTTGGAAGCATCATGCCCAGAAACCTTGGTTTCAGCTCTTGTATCTGCTGTATCCGCATTACTGTTTCCTGTCCTTTAAGCTGCTTCAATACCTTTATTCTCGGAATAATGCTCATTATGATCACAATCTTCGTTGTCATCATCACTGCTCTCTAGACCCATGATTTTCATTATATCTTCAATTGCTTCCTCCATGAACCCATCCCTGCCCTTAAAATCTTCCTAAATTTTTTCCACTTGTTGGCATGCTTTTATCCAATCATTTTGAGTAATTTCAGCAATGCAGCTTTCGGAGTGTTCAAATGAATTGACAGTATGTTTTTTGCTGCAATTTTTTGTTTAATTAAGTTCCAGATAAGCTCTATGGGGTTAAGGTTGCAGTCATATGGAGGAAGGCATAACACTAAAACCCCTTTGTTCCATTATTCTATCAAGCCAATAAACAGGCTTTTCTTTATTAACTTTCACTATATCTAGAAGCTCATTTTTTGTCAGTTGCGGAACAAGTTTAATTTTCTTTTCTGTGAGCCTGTGTCTTTTGAGATGAAATGTTAGGGGATTTATTTCCCTGTATGATATGGTAGGTTGCATTATCGACAACAACAATACTTTCAGGTGGAATATTTGGAATTAACCTCTTTTCTACACATTTTTTGTTATTTTGACTGTTCATTTCATCATGGCAATCCACCGATTTGGATTTTGAATTGTAAATCAATTCAGCTCACTCAATAAATCCCATGGATCCTCCTGCATGTATAATTGCTCTTTAACCAGCGCTAGTATCAGTCAAAACATCTGGTTGCCAGCACTTCCTGATGGTATAGTGAGTATGGACCCAAGCTTTGTATAAACTACTGGTTTCTGTGGCTCATTTTCATTCTCATTAATAACTCTTAAGTACTCTACACATTTTGAAACAATTTGTGGTTTCTCCATAAGCACAGATCATTTGCTTTTGTCTTTCTGAAATTGAAATCCCATTTCTCTTAGTGTTTTTCTAAATGTTTCTTTGTCAGTCTGAAAGTTTATTTCGTCTGTAGCGAAGTTGAGTTTTTTCAAAGTAGGAATTTTCTTTTTCTATTCATAGTACTCCAAGAATTTTCTATGCACAATGCACTTATCAATCATCAAGAGATGATTTTTCATGATTTTGGATTTTTCCTAAGAGTAGTAACCTTAACCCCAATATTTTAAGCATTTTCGAAATCCTTTATATGTTCATGATGGTTCTCCTAGATTTTCCCACTATTTTTGCTGCCCTATCTGTTGCTTTTTTGAAGGGTATAAGTCACTTTTTTCTTGTCTACAGAAATAATCTGATATTATGTTTTTCATCAGAATGGGATAATTTTCTAGGTGTTCCCATAAACTATTCACAAGCGCATGCCAATTTCATCAAAACGAGCACTGCTACTGCCCCTACACTACTATATATTTTCAGTGCAAAAGAGCAGGTTCTAAGAAGCACCGTGTTGAACTGCATTACTGTATTTGTCTCAGGAGTTCAGCTATGATCTTGTGGTTGACACAACCAAACCTGAGATGCGCTGTTGTTTTTTCCTCTCGTGCTGATGTTTTACATCCTGCTTCAAAAGCATCTTATCGTTTCTTTCCTGTTACAATAAATATTACGTGAAAGAGCATCATTAATATATTACCGCATCAATTATGATCATACTTCACTAATGAATTAGGTTTATTGGAGACTCAAAAACTACACAGTATAATACTGTAGCAACTTTGACACTGCTTACAGTCCAACTTTGTAGACAGTAATTTTGAACTGCTGGTGTTACTCTGTTTACATCATTAGCATGCCATATTGGAAGCATCTTGGTATTGCTGATGTTTTCTTTACATGACTGCATCTCTGAAACTTTGCCCACTTGTGATGTATCTGTTTAGTAATTCCTCTCACCGAGTGCACTCATATTGTGGCCGACTAGTATTTAGCATAATGACAATATATTCTTCTGACCTGTGGACATAGCATGCGATAGTGGCAGTATATGGGTAGTTTAGCTTGTTTCACAATTGTTAGCTGTTGCTTTCTCTCCTGTCCTTGACATTTTTATGAACTTATGGGCTTTGTTGCCATCTGTCCTATAATCCATTTTTTCTAAGAAATTATTAAAGTGATTGTTTTTAACTGTATTAATCTCTTTTTTTAGTGAGGCACATTTCTTTCGCCATATTTGTGTATCTGATATGTTTTTTGTTTGTTCAGCTGTAATCCCTTTGCTTTTTCAGTTCTTCTAACTGGGGGGTTCCAAAAGGGTTTGAAATTTTTTATTCTTCCATGAGGAATATGTTTTTTTGCTGTTTCTAGGATGACTTTACAGAAATTTTTGTTCATATGACCTGGGTGGTCATGCAGCTGTGAGTTTGTTCTTTAAATTTATGTTCCACTTCAGTTTTATATTTGTTCCAATCTGGTTTATTGAAGTTCCAATACAGATTTGTGTGATTTTGACTGTTATTTGTATTATCTAGTTTTATATCAGCAATTACTGCTCTGTGACCAGAACTTGGGTCTTCTATAACTTGTTTTTTTAATTTTTTAAACAATATCTGTTGTAGCTAACAAGAGGTCTGGGTTACTGCCTGCTCCAGAATAAGTGCAGATCAACATTACTCATAAAATCAATCTGCTTCAAAAAAAAAAAGTGGCTCTTATTCAACACGAAAAGTTGATCAGACTCCCATTCAATACATGGCACAAGAGAAATTTTACACACACACTAAAGACTCAGGAGAGCTTTCTTTCCAAAATTCAAGACATCAAGAAGAATGTATACCTTCCTAATTCAAAGGAAAACTTCATATCTAAAGTCAATCCAACACAAACATTAGACACCACATATTATTTACATCTGACAGAAGAAGTTAAGAAAAGTGATACTCCAACTAGCGTTCTCAAATTATTGGCATTAGAGATAATCCATACTAGATTTCCAGAACACGAATGGCTCCATATTTATACTGATGGATCATTGATATCAAACCAAGATGGAGCAGGGGCTGTGTCACCTGTTTTCCTATTACAAATCTTTAAGTTATGGAACTACAAACTTTGATGGAGAAATTGAAGCAATTCGAATGGCCCTACAAAATCTTTTGTATAGAATTTCACATTTTTATCAAGTAGTTATTCTCTCAGATTCCAGGGCGGCAATTATAGCAATTACTTCCAAGTTGTCACCAAAAAACCAAACAATTATAGAATGTTGGAAAATCCTTACCCATCTAACAGCACTTCAAAATCACCTAGTCTTCCAGTGGATACCAGCTCACTGTGGACTGAGTGGTAATGAGAAAGCTGATTTTCTTGCTAAAAAGGGTACTGGCAATGTGCAGAAATCTATAGTTAATCTACCATTTTATGCAGCTAAAAGATTAGTCAACTCTGAATTCAAAAAAATTATTGCAAAATATTACTATGAAAAATAAAAAAATAAAAGATGGGAACTACCAAACATTCAAACAGTAATTCCTGAGTATCCTCGAAAAATGGCAGTTGCAACCTTCAGGTTGATTACAGGACATGATTGTGTGGCAAAACATTTAAACAGAACTGGGATATATTCTTCACCACTCTGTCCTCTATGTGATCTGCAAGAGGAAATGGACTGAGACCACCTTCAAATATGCCCGGCCATTTCTAGCACCCCATCCATCAGTGAAAAATATTGGAGAGCAAGAGGATTAATGACTTCATTGTCAGAAATCCAGCATTAGCTAACAACAACAATTGTTAGCAGTCATTTTACAATAATTTATGATTTTCGCTTATAAATTAGTTAGTTTGTCAGTTCTATAATAAAAATGCTTTTCCTATACTACAAATAAACATTTTTTTTAAATTATGGATTTTGTTTAAGAGGTAGAACTGGAACTTTGCCCACACACGGCTTGTGTGTTTAAAAACACCAACAGTAAGTTTGTTGGTATAAATAAATAATAATTAGTATGGATTTTGTGTTCAGATTATTGGGAATTTTGGATTTGGAGAGTTCGGATTAGCTGGGTTCTTCTGTGTATAGTCAGCATCCTGAGTATCCCGGGCTGCTCATGCACAGTTTTTGAGACTAAGAATTGCTGGCTCTAATCAAACACATCTCAGGTTATAATTCTGATGATTTGAGGCAACCTTTTGTAATACATTACTTATTTTATAGAGTATATACCAGGAGAGTCAATAAACTAGAAATTGGCTGTGCTGAGCTTTTCCTGTTTGCATTATAGGCACTCCTTACCATCTGACTGTCATAGAATGGTGTGGATGCAAGCATACATTTTTAAAACTACTTCTAAAGGCTTGACTTACCAACTTTACAAAAGGAGGTATGGAAACTGCTACTATCATTGTCCATACATTTTTGGCACTTCTTTGGGAAACTTGTCACACTGCACATTGAGAAAGGCTGCCAATTTCCTGCCTTATATTTTGCTTTAATGTGGGTTTGTCTTGTACACTTTGTTTTAATTTACCCCAGAGATAGAAATTGCAGTGAGGTTAGGTCAGGGGACTGAGAGGACCACAAACCTCTACTAATAATTCTATCCTCGAACACACTTTCAATTAAATTCAATGATAAGTCGATCAATAAGATTGGTGCTGGGTTTTTAATAATTATACTTTGAGTTGAGCTATGAGATTCTTTTTTCCACCCCAGGTCGTGGTACAGCGTGAAATGAACGAACACAGGATATAACTTCACTATATCACTTTTATTTGCACTTTTTTCGTCGAATATTACACTCGTTACAATTAAATTAACTTTCGTTGCACCTGTATATACTTTCTTGATAGTCTTTTCACTTTATTAGTTATTTTAGATTCATATCTACGCACGTTACAAAAACGTGTCTTCACTTTCCGGGCTCCAAGATGCTAATAAGAAAAAGTTGGTGCCTCTTTACATAATGCTTTTGTATTCATGTGTGTATGCGCTCATTTTGCCACAAAGTACACTTTGAAACCCTCCTACACGTTAAATAGTTCCTGTAATATTAGGGAAGCGATCTTTATCTATCCTCCCTACACTTTTAACATTAAATATATATGGTTTTTATGTTTATACATATTAAATTTGAGCATGTAATTTAACATTTATGACATTTTTAAACAACTCTTTTTTGTAACAATTGAGAAAATAGCAATATATTTTCAGTACTCAACAAATCCTTACCAACATGAAAAATAAACCATATTTATAACAAATATTTACATAAATGCTTTCCTTTCGGGGTTTAACCATATATTCTGTCTCACATGCCCCTTGTTTTGTTTTTCAAGTTGTCACATATATTCACAATCTTGAAACGCAATACAACACTTCTCCCTATTCCTTTGATGCAATTTTTCACTTTGTACAATAACCTTTATTTTTTCTTTACAGTCTTCTTTGCTGTATTTTTTTTTTTTTTGTATTTTGTTTTGGCATGACACAGCAGGCCTTTATAATTTTAACATATTTAGTTATTACACAACACAATACCAAGAATATTCTTAAGTTTTTACATTTGACATTGACACAAATATTATTTAAGTGTATCATGATTTATTATGTGCCTTTCGACTTATGTTCTTTGTTATGAGGAGAGAGAAACAGGATACAAATCTTGAACTAATGATTATGATCATATTTATGGCAATTTTATTCAGTTCTTTGCCTTCTTTGTCTTGCAAGCTTATTATGTGTAGGCAGGTCGTTGATTCAGTTCTTTAACTTTGATGTTACTAATGATACTATTGTGACATTGGGTTCTTATTCACTATTGTTTAGTTCGTTGACATTTCTTTAAGCTCAACATTGGCCAGATCCATCTTAATCTATGAGCCTTGTTTCTCTGATTAGGTTTTTTCTCTCTTTACTAATTGTCATCTCTTTATCTCTTATCCCTATGAGACAAAACTTCTATATTTATAATTATTCTGCAACTATATTATTTTTCTTCTTAATTCACCCTTGGCACCCTTGTGTCAAAAATATTTTCTCTTTGTCACCACAATTGATTCCTTCTTATTTTTGTCCCTGACATCCTTATGTCAAAAACACATTTTTTTTCGTCGTTATAATTCACTTCTCTAATGACAATCAGTATTCTCATCTGTCTTTGTTGGCAATGCTCTTGGTGGTCATTATAGTCAATGACTACTTGATCCTCCAAGCTGTATACATATTTTCTATAAGAAACCCATTAAATCTTATTGTTTTTCCTCATCTCTACTGTTCCTGCCTCACTCATTTGTTGGCAGACTATTTGGTCCTTTCTTTATATGGTTTTAATTTGTTTTTATGGTATCTTCCTATCAACTTGCTATTTAAATTTTGTAGCTCATATGTATGGTTGCCCAGCTGTTTCATTATAACCAGCGGTCCAGTGTACAGTAGTTCCATTTTCCCAATCTTTTTTCAGATGCCTTGGATGCTCTGTGCCTTCTTAGGAGCACCTTTTCTCCAATTTGTGGGGACCATTTCCTGATGTACCTTTTCACTTTATTTCTTCCTTTTTCACCATTTTGCTGTAATCTTCTGTACGCCAGTCGATATTTCTCCTTTTCTGTTAATTTCCTTTGGGCAGCCATCGTGGTGTCGACGTCAATTGTCAATCGCTTAGGTTTTGTGTCGGTCATCATCTCAATTGGGGCGAACTTAGCCGTGGTAATTTCCTTGGGTGTTAGTGGTGATTGTTGTTTCTTTGTTCTGTGCAGGATCCGCCCTGTTTGGCACGTTTCCATCTACTTCCCACTGTCTTACGTTGTCAGTGTTCCATTGGTTTCTGCCCCTTTGGTGTGAACCCCTGTTGTATGATGGTCTTTGGCTGTTCAAGTATTCTCGACAGAATCGTACGTGATTCACTTGATGGGTGCAGTCTCCTGGTCTCCCACGATCATACCTATGTGTTCGGTATCTCGATTCACCCCTTGGTATTGTGTCATGGTACTGCTGCCTCGTGTTCT
The DNA here is from genome assembly GCA_030765045.1 of Tenodera sinensis. NCBI lineage: Eukaryota > Metazoa > Arthropoda > Insecta > Mantodea > Mantidae > Tenodera > Tenodera sinensis. The sequence goes on along the minus strand of CM060964.1, from coordinate 301,333,555 downwards.
CCACCCTTTTGCCATGATTGTGTGGTTGTGGGAAATGGTGTGCCCCTCTTCCCCTGTCAAGGGTGCTCCTAGTATTTCTATCTTCCCTCTCGCTTTGGTTGTTTTATTCGTGCTTCTGTTTAAGATCAGTGAGTTTGGGTAACCGTTTCTATGTCTTTGCTCATTAGGCCAACCATTTTGTGTTTCGAAGGCTGTTAGCAGTTCTATCATGTCTGCAAAATCTACTGGCCTCGCAACAATTAACTCTGTTCTCACTGTGTCTGGGAAGTGTCTTGTTATGCTGTTGATTAACTCTGCTTCCGACAGGTTAGGGTCTAATAGCTTCCCTTTGTTGGCTACTTTCATAAAATAATCGACTAGCGATAACCCTTTGGCCGGATTGTATCTTCCTGTCACTAACTCTACCATTGTCTGGCTCTGCTTAGCTGGGCCCCAATACCTTGATAGGAATATATTCCTAAATGAGCTATATGATTCATGACCAGCTAGTGTTAACCTTAGCCATTCTAATGCTTTGTTTTTCAAGCTTTTCTTGACTATCATCATCCTAAGCTCATTTGGTATCCTTTTCACTTTAGAATATTCTTCCATCTCTTTAACAAATAATTTTGGGTCATCTCCCTTCTCCTCGTCAAATGTAGGTGGTGTGATTTCGTGTAGTACGCTGTTGGTATAGCATGTGTTGTGTTATTGTTTAATTGTGAACCTCTATCTCTATATGGTGAGTCAACATTTTGTACATTATTCAAGTAACTTTCATCTTGAACATTACTTACGTCTAAATCATCATTTTGCCTTTGTAGTCCATTCACAACATCATTTACATTAGCCAAACTTTCTTTTCCTTTTTTCATTTCTTCACAAATTGATTTTAAATCATTTTTTATTTCTAAGTGACTTTGTTTTATATCATTCACAGCATCTTGTTTTGATTGTACTACATCACCCACAGTCTTAATTTTAGGAATAACAATTTGCTCTACAGTTTCACTAATAATTCATTTCTTCACTACTTCAATTTCTTTCCTTAATTCCTCAGTTATTTCTACTTTTACATTTGTAATCTTACAGTCTACACTTGTCTTACACTCTGTTATTTCATCCCTACATTTACCAATTTCTCCCTCTAATACAATCTTGTTTTCTTTCATTTCCATTTCTATTTTTCCCATCCTATCTCCTATGATTTCTATCCTAGCTTCTAAAGTTTCCTTTGTTTCATTTATGTTTTTATGTAGTAATTTCAAATTACTTTCCAAGGAAGTAATGAAGCTATTAACAGTGAAGCAACAAGAATCTAAAGTAAGAACAAATTAGAAACTAAAAGCTTCACTTATCTTGGTAGTATTCCAAGTTGTTTGTTCTTACTTTAGATACTTTCCATTACTTTCATGTTTTCTTTACATTCTTGCCTACCCAATTTTATTTTCTTCTCTAAGTCCTGTCTCACTTCCTCCATTTTCTGACCTATCTCTTTCTTATTCTGTTCCAGTTTCTGACCTAAGCTCTGTTCTAAGTTCTCAAACATGATCATCAGTAATTTTTGGTCTTTTCCTATTACTGCTACTTCTTCCTCACTTTCTGTTTCTATCTGATAACTAGGCTTATCTGCCCCTTCCCCTATTCCTGTTCCTACTTCTTTTCCTTTTTGTGCCATTTTCGTTTTTTGATTCAGTTCAGTTGGGCTTAAAAGTCCTACTTTTTTACTACTTCTTAGGGCCTGTATTACGATCTCCGGTTACTAGCCACGGTTTGTTACCTCTCAGTTATCGCTAACTGTTAGTTAGGCTCGGTGCCTCGTATTACGAACTCAATTTAACTGTAAGTTTGTTACCCTGAAGATTATGATGCCCTGAGAGCAGTTGGTAACATTTTTCACTAGGCTTTTGCTGTGTTTGCAACGCTATCTCGTGGGTAAATTTGAAGATTTGTATACATTGCATAACCTAAAAATAGCTTCTGTTTTATTCACTATTCATTCAGAGCCTTGAAGTGCTTTGAAGAAGCGCAAAATCGTTGTGTCCACAATGAATATAATGCAACGTTTACTATTTAAAAGGTAATCGTTCTGCCCACAATGAATAACATGCAAAGTTAAAGATAATGATCTTATTCCGCGTGTTTTTGAACTTGTGTACCTACATATTGTATAGTTTTCCGTGTATTTTCTGTTCGCAAAACGTATAATTTGCCATGCTCTGTTTATTACATTTGCGTTAGTTAAAACGTGGTGCCGATGTAATGAAAATCGCACAAAACATCGTATTGTTTGTGTCAATCCTCTACACTTACTGGGCTCTAGAATTATATTTCCCTAACCTAATGTCCATCAAGAAATACCTGCAATTTATGTTGGTTTAATTTATTTCATTTTAAGAATGTCAGGAATATACAAATATGCTGGTATAATGTTATATACGTGCTGAAAACTGCCATTCTGTCGTAAATTCTATTTGATGCCTTATTTCCGCTAAAATTCCGGATGTCGAAGCTTTTGATAACCTGTATATTTGTTGGAACTCTTCCACGTTCACTCCTCGAAAATATCTTTGCGCATTCTGAATCTCTTCGCTCTTGTATTAAATAAATAATGAGCCAGCATTTCATCTTCAGAGTCGCTGTGGACATACAATTGTGATAGGAGGTACGCCATTTTTGTGTGTGAAACACGAGTAAACTCCAAGTTAACGCACTAACCCCTACTTGAGGTTGCGGTTTGTGTACCTCCAGAAATAACTCTCAGTTAGCCCTTAACCAAAGGTTGTAATACTGACCTCTGGGTGTAACTTCAAGTTAACTCTTAACCTTAACCGGAGATCGTAATACAGGCCCTTAGTAATATATATAAAAATAAAGTAAATTTTAAATAAAAATGTTTGGTCCTACTTTTTTCCATTGGTTTATTTCATTACGTCCATTCCCTTGGCGATTGGTTTTGCGAGGCATCCCCGTGATGTTTTCTGCGTCGATGAATAATCCTTCCTCCGCACTTCCCATGTTGATTCCAGCTTAATGTCTCCTGTCGTCTTCAACTTCGATGGATATTTTAATAGCCTCTTCATTCGTTTTCACACATAGACTGGCGTCACTTGATATTTCGCATAAGTTCATTTTCTGTCGACTTATATTTCACCCTTTTATTCATGCCGCGTGTTTGGGCAAGCCATTTGGTGCTGGGTTTTTAATAATTATACTTTGAGTTGAGCTATGAGATTCTTTTTTCTACCCCAGGTCGTGGTACAGCTTGAAATGAACGAACACAGGATGTAACTTCAGTATATCTCTTTTATTTACACTTTTTTCATCAAATATTACATTCATTACAATTAAATTAACTTTTGTTGCACCTGTATATACTTTCTTGATAGTCTTTTCACTTTATTAAGTTATTTTAGATCCATATCTATGTGCATTACAAAAACGTGTCTTCACTTTCCGGGCTCCGAGATGCTAATAATGAAAAAGTTGGCACCTCTTTACATAATGCTTTTTTATTCATTTTGCCGCGAAGTACACTTTGAAACCCTCCTACACGCTAAATAGTTCCTGTAATGTTAGGGAAGTGATCTTTATCCTCCCTACACTTTTAACATTAAATATATATGGTTCTTATATTTATACATATTAAATTTGAACATGTAACTTAACATTTATGACATTTTAAACATTTTGTGGTTGATAATGGAGGAAAATGGGCCTCTGAAACATGTTCCGGGAAATTCTTAAGTGTTGTTAGTGTTAGTGAACTTACCTCTGAATTTAATTGATTACAACGACGCTGTTTTCACCACTTCCAAGAAAGAAGACATTTTCAATTGTTTTCATCAAAATATTGACTGTATGGGCTGTGGCAGAGTCTTGTTGAAAAAAGGAAAAATCATGCTCTAAGTCTGTTAATTCCCTAAAAAGGGCGGGGAAATTGTATTCATGTATTTAGGGGCATCACCTGTTGACTGAAAAAATTGGTCCTGTAACTCTTCTCTGTTCATGGTGCACCATATTCTTTCTTGACATGGAAGGATACTTTATGAACAATATTACATTTGCCAGAGCTTCAATAATGATTATTGTGCATATACATGTATCATGAAGGTGGAACCAAGCCTCTTTTGAAAAAAATATTAAATATGGGTCTATTTTACCGTTATATATGCTATTGAGACTTCACTCATAAAATGTGCACCTAATTACAGGATCACCTGGTTGAAGAGCATGTGCCACAGTTACTTTATATGGTTTTAACTTCAATGATTTAGTAGGTCTTCACACAGAGCAATAAGAAATGCCTGTCTGTTGTGATAGATACCCAAGCAATTTTTGGGAGGGGAAGTCTCCAAACAATAACCAATGTTGTCTAATGTTTCTTTGGTAAGAACCCTATGCTGTCTTTTAGATTGAACACTTCTTATGGCCTGAAATTTATTATAAAATATATGGAATGTCATATGGCCTGGAATTTTTACACCCAGAAATCTTTCTACAAATCATATTTTCACTTGATGAGTGACAGAGATGGTGGCCTGGGTTTGATCCCAGGGACCCATATGTGGTATTTGTGATGGACGAAGCGGCATCTGGACAGGTTTGCTCTGTTTTCCCCACCACTTACTCCACCATTCGCATCATCATCACCTTTCCATTCATCGGTTTTGCCTGCATTTCATATCATCCTCTTCGTCACTATAATACCTGGTGCTTGACTGACCACCCGCTTCCAGGTCTTCACTCTGTCTGGTCCATAGGTTCCTCTGGTCCCTGACAGGCATGTGACCCTAGGCACTGGCTTGTAAGTCCTAGGGGGTATAAATCCTGCATAAGGGGAGGGTAATCAGGTAAAGAAGAGGGGGAGGAGAAGAAGAAGAGGAAGAGCTGACTGAGTTAACACATACAATTCGTAAATAGACACTGCATAGTAGAAAACATACTGAGCCACTATATACTTTGTGTTAATAACAGCACTGCACCATACACTGTCAACTCAGTACTGCAGAGCCAGAGCAGAGCAAAGATGCATCAATAGCGTGACCGGTAGAGCACATGTCCACACGCCCAGTGAAAAACCATTGTGCAGCCGGTTCTCAGTTCGTTGGCTCTCTCTGCAGAAGCCAACTATTTAAACATATTTTAAATTAAAATTCATTGGTCATTGTAGTGTGGCACTTGATGATGATGATGACGACGACGATGATGATGAAAATAAACAGTCATCACCGCCACACCACCACCGCTGCCACCACCGCCACCGCCACCGCCACCAGCACCACCATCACTATCATCATAATCATCAGTGTGTGAGTAGGGTTTAAGAGCCTGTTGACAGCTAGGTCATTGGGGTTCATAATGATGATGATAATCATCATAATAATCATAATTCTTACTGTCCATAGACTTGTATACAAGTTTCAGACATTGTCAAAATTTAATATTTACATTTACACATACACATATATACATAATGTTTACAATTCATCCAGAGAATACAGACATTTTTGAATCAAATAAGTTTTAAAATTAGATTTCCTTACAGTTTTAATATCTCGAGGTAATTTGTTATATAAAATGGTTCCTATTACATTTATATCCTTAAATACAGTTTGTTTATTACACGTATATCTATGGTAATTTATGCTGCTACTTGTACCATATGCATGAATATGATTATTGTTAAGTCTCTTATTTTGTATATATAGTACAGTCCTATATACGTATAAAGAATAAACTGTTAACATTTTGTCCTTAAATCCATTCCTACAAGATTCTCTAAATTTTAAAGTACTAATAATTCTGATGCATTTCTTCTGTAAAATCAACTTATCCTGGTGCACCTTTGCTGCACTTCTCCATACCTCAACCTCATAATGTAGATGTGGATTACAGCATAATATATCATTTTTAATTCTTCACTGCCTAATGTATGTTTAAAAAATCTTAAAAGATAAATGGATTTGCTAATTTTGGTAGCTATAGTATCTATGTGTTGTGCCCATGTCAGCCCACTGTCGATCCATATTCCTAAGAATTTATGCATATCTATTTTGTCAGCTTTTATTCTCAATCAGAAGTGATTGTTCCAATTGTTCTCGTTTTGAGAAATCATACTTCATAAATTTTGTTTTAACCATATTGCATATGAGGTTATTTGCTCTAAAGTAGTTCAGTATTTCATTGGTATCCAAAGCAATTGTTTTTCTTAAAGATGCTTTACAAGCCCCCCCCCCCCCCAAAAAAAAAAAAAAAAAAATTACTGTAGTATCATCCGTATACAATGTTATAATGGAATTTTTTTGATGATTAGTATCATTTACATATAATAGAAATATTAACCTCTTCAGGGATATGGGCGTGAAATCACGTCCATTTAAAATGATGGATGAGCAATATGGGCGTGTATACACGTCCTGTGCATTTAAGCATTTAACCCTTATTTATCCCTTATCTAACTCAACTTATTTTAATTTTCCCTTTATGAAACATTTAAGTAAAGTCTATATACTTTACTGGCTTACCTTAATATGTTCGTTCTGCACTGATTTACCTCAAAACAGGGATAAACAAACACAAGGGTACAGCTCCACATTCGCGAATTCCCTTCTTGCGGCTCACGAAACACTTTCGAGATGGGCGGGACTTGTTTGCTGTTGGTGGTATCCTTTTAGGATAATGTTTTCCTTGAAGTCTGAGGGGTGCAGGGGTTTTGGATTTTCAACCCCCAACATGGTATTGTTCAATTAGGCTGCGAGCTATTTATAGCCGGAAGTCAAGGTAGGTCATTGTCCTGTGTGGGTTTAGAGCTCTCCAAATTACCCAACAATTGTACATGGTTATATCCAGTTGGTGCAAAAATACCTTTTTAGCCCACTTCTCCCTCCAGCTACAGGCAGGAAAGTATATGTATGTATTTCAACAAAGAAAGAAACGGAGTCTACTAGTTACGAAACTCGCGTAAGCAAAAGTTGCAATGTTGATCTATTCTGAAGACTCAAGAGACCATGCATACTGTAGTGCTTTATTACACAGTATGCTGACGCATAAGCTACACATACAATGGGTCGACTACTGTTTCTTTCCAAGAACTTATATTAGATGCATTCGACAGAGCAAAGTTGACTTTTCACCACAGTGAAACAAAATAGTGCCATTTCAACATTTTGTAAATACAACTCAACTTTGCTGATGACGTACATTTATACTGCATATAACGAGTTTTATACCAGTTTTTGTTTCATTAAAATAACTTAATATTTACACAAAATACAGCTGTGTATATACGAAGCACTTTAAATGCCCTGCGCCGGATATTGGGTAGCAGTTCTCGGCTCGCAGACGTTTTAAATGGCCATCGCTCAAGAGGTTAAGGGGTCCAAAACTGAACCTTTTTGGTACTCCGTATCTCACTATTCCCTGTTTTGACTTTACCTTTGATAAGTGCTTATCATTTTTAACATGAATTTCAGTTATCTGTGTTTTACCTAACAAGTAAGATTTACAAATTTCATAGGCTTTTCCTCTTATTCCTTAAGCTTCTAATTTATCAAGTAGGAGATCATGCTTTACACTATCAAAAGCCTTTGAGAGGTCCAAAAAGTAAGCAAGTAGTTGATATACCTAGTATGTGAGAGCATACACAGTATAATGAAAATTAAGTTGATGCAGTGAAACCGTGTGTATATGTTTACTTGCTGAGTCATGTTCACTATAATTCTCTAGTTTCAGTGGTGTGTTCTACTGCCCTTTTGAAACTTTAAGCCAAAGCATGAAAGTTATGAAGTTTTATTTAGATCCTTGTCTCAAAATCTTGTCTAGGACTGTTTTATATGGTTCAAAATCATCATTGCAGATAATTAATGCCTTAATAGCCCAAGTGCATACATACATCTTATATTTATTACATTAAACTAAAATTCTTAATTTATCTTGCACAAAATATTAAAGGGTAGACCAGTGATTTGTCCATTTAATGGTATGCAAGTATTTGTTTCAGTACTTAAAGTTATGTAAATTTGAGGCTTAATAAAGCTCATAAAGACTATCTATTAAGTTGCTGTTAGAATTAGAATTATTATGTGTTTATTTACATAGACAGCACAAGAGGATAGTGACTCCTCCATCAAAAGAAGCACTAGAACAAAGAGTGTTGATGCTGAAACAATGGACAGCTTACAAGACAAAGCAGGCTGTGTATAGTGCTCAACAAATAGACAAAATGTTGCAGGCTCAACAGAAGGCCCTTGATGAGCTGCGCAATGAATCTGAAGAACTTTATCAAGATGCAATTCAGGTAATTTCTCACCTTATATAAGTTAAGCTTGCAATACAAATCACTTTAACATGACATGATGCAGCTTTAAATAGCTACGTTAAACGTGTATTTATGATGCATTATGATTTGTAAATATGAGAAATGGGTATGACACTTAAATTGACTAACAGATTCAGGTAGAAAATGTCATACATTATATAGTTGCAGGTTTGATTTGAATCTCTCCTGTTTTAATTACATGTTTATATAGAACTAAAGAATGAACATAAAGTGCAACTAATTCCCTTAAACCTGTACATGTAATGTATTGTGACAGGTGGTAAAGAGAATTAATGACATGGTCTACCCCATCCAGAAGCTGTCCCGAGGAAACATATTACTGGTACACCTGGATCGTCTGGTCCGTTACGATGGTGCTGTTCGGGATGATCAGCATTGAGAAGGGAGCAGTGTGAAATGGCTTCTCCATGTCATTAAGACTCTTTGATTTTCAAGGAGGTTGCCATGGAGACAGTTTTTATTGGTGAGAGTTTGGGAAGGTTAAGAGACAGAAACCAGTAGTATGGCTGTACTTGAAGGTTGAGAAAATAAAAGATGTCCTAAACTTGTTACATTTTGTGATCAGAAGTGGCATCAAGAGCTACGATGGAAGCTGCATTGGAAAAGATTTTGCAAGAGCTGAAGGAAATGAAAATGGCATATAGCAACCTGGCCGTGAAGATGACTGAATTAACCACAGAAATGAAGGCTGCAAACGAGGTCCTTGTCGCCAAATTTGAAGAGCAGTTGGTCGGTGTGAGGGACGTCATCACGGAGCTGGGCAAGCGGATGAGTGCATCAAAGACCTGTCGAATCACGTTAATTGCCTAGGGGGAAAGGCCGACAGCAGCACCAAGTCCCTGAACGCCATGGTGGAGGACATCGTCGGCAGAAGACTAAAGATCTGAAGGCTGACGCGCCGGGACACATACCACATTGGCACGTGTCAAACCACCGAAGTACGTCAGCACGTCAACCTTTGAGGTCTTCTGCCGCCAATTCGACACAGTGGCCAAGCACAAGTGGTCACCAGAAGAAGAGGCCGCACAGCTGATTACCAGCCTCCAGGGACGGGCCGCAGAGGTGCTGAACACGGTCCAGACAGCGGTGGCACCCAAGGGCATCTGGGAGGCCTTAGCCGCAGCCTACTGCAGCCAACTGAAATCTAGGATGCAACAGCCAGGGGAGACGCTGCAGGAGTTTGCCCTGGCAATCAAACAACTGGCCAGCAAAGCCTAGGTCGACCTCCCATCTGAATTCGTATCCCGAGAAGTCGCCTACACCATGAACAGGGTATGCGATGCCGAGATACGACAGTGCTTAATGCTTGGCGACTACAAGACCATCCACGAGGCACTAATGGCCACATTGAGGATGGAAGCAGCCAAAGTGACGGCTACCCCGACCTCGAAGACAAGGAGTATCTGCTACGATGAAGACCAAAGACCAGTCCAGGGATGCCGACGAAGACCAAGTGGCGTGTGTTGGGGGTGTGGCCAGCCGGGACAGCTGGAGAGAGACTGCCCGCACAAAGAAGAGCAGCTGGAAAACGAGTAGGGGCCGGCGTGGCGAGGGGCACGTTGGCGCCGTCACCACCATCCCCTCGAGTGACACTGTGCGCCATCAACCGACGTATGGATGACAGCCTCATTGCGGACGCTTGGGTGAGAAGGAAGATTCACACCAATGCAGATGCCATGTCCCGAAGACCCTTCCCAGAAGAGTGTGGCCAGTGCACAAGAGTGGAAGAGAAGGAGCGTACCGGAGCTGCCAGAGGGGTCATGGCAGTGCCTGCGGACGGATGGGATGGTATGGGCCTGAGGAGAGAGCAGCTGGCAGACGCCGACTTGGGGCCACTCTTGAGAGAAGTGGAGGCAGGGACAAGACCAACCTGGGAGGACATCACACCCAGAAGCGCTACGTACAAATCATACTGGGCCCAATGGGACTCACTGAAGGCCAAAGAGGGCATGCTGTTCCACGTATGGGAATCACCCAATGGGAAGGTGCAGAGAGAGCAGTTGGTACTTCCCCGGAGTAAGATCCCAGAAGTCATGGAGGAAGTGCACGCCAGTACCTCAGGCAGACACCTAGGAGCAAACCGGACGATTGACAAACTCCGACAACGCTACTGCTGGCTGAGGCTCCGAGCAGACGCTGAGAATTGGTGCCGTCAATGTCACGTGTGCACAGTGAGTCGCGGCCCCCAGACTATGAGCCGGGGTCGCATGTAGCAGTACAACGTCAGAGCGCCTTTCAAACACATAGCCATCGACATAGCTGGACCATTCGCAGTGTCTGATCGAGGCAACAAGTACCTGATGGTGGCTGTGGACTACTTCACCAAGTGGCCTACCACCTAGGCGGCCCGGGTTCGATCCCAGGGACCCGCATGTGGTATTCGTGGTGGACGAAGCGGCGTCAGGGCGGGTTTTCTCCGGGTACTCCGGTTTCCCCCGCCATCTCATTCCACCGGTGCTCCATCTTCATGTATCATCAGTGTCACCGCCTGCGGTGCCGTAGTAGTAAAAGCGGGCATTAAACACCACAACACACACACCAAGTGGCCGGAGGTGTATGCCATCCCGAACCAGGAGGTGAAGACGGTTGCAGACTGCCTCGTGGAGCAACTGTTCTGCCGTTTTGGGGTCCCGTTAGAGCTCCACAGCGACCAGGGTAACAATTTTGAGTCCCACCTAATGAAGGAGGCATTGGAAAGACTTGGGGTGAACAAGACCCGCACAACACCTCTACATCCACAGTCGGACGGCATGGTCGAGAGGTACATCAAGACACTAGAAGAACACCTGAGGAAGGTCGTGGCCAGCCATCAGCGAGACTGGGACCTCAAGGTATCACTGTTCTTGCTGGCCTACTGCTCGTTGGCGCACAACACCACTGGGATGACGCCAGCAAGTTTAATGTTCGGCCGAGAGCTACGCCTCCCTTGTGACCTGGCTTTTGGGATCCCCCTGGAAGCAAAACAGCCAGCGACGAGAATGTGGAGAATCTGGTAGACCATCTCCACGACATGCATGAGATGGCTCGTCGGAACATCCAGATGGTGAGTGACCGCATGAAGACCCGGTACGACAGGCAAGCCAACAGCCAAGTATTCCAGCAAGGTGACCTGGACTGGTTGTACCGCTCTACCCGGACCAAGGGACGCTGCCCAAAACTTCAACAACCATGGCAAGTGCCGTACCGGGTGGTAAAGAGAATTAATGACATAGTCTACCGCATCCAGAAGCTGTCCCGAGGAAACATGTTACTGTAAACCTGGATCGTCTGGTCTGTTACGATGGTGCCGTTTGGGACGATCAGCATTGAGAAGGGAGCAGTGTGACATGGCTTCTCCATGTCATTAAGACTCTTTGATTTTCAAGGAGGTTGCCATGGAGACAGTTTTTATTGGTGAGAGTTTGGGAAGGTTAAGAGACAGAAACCAGTAGTGTGGCTGTACTTGAAGGTTGAGAAAATAAAAGATTTCCTAAACTTGTTACAATATTAATGTAAATTTTCTACAAGTTGAGACAGAATATTAGAAGACCTCAAAAGAAAATTGTTCATGTGAATGTTTGTTAAAAGTGTAATTTGTTTTTTGATGTTGGTATGATTTGGTTAAATGGCGAAAACGTGTTAAAAATGTTCACTGTTACGAACAACTAAGTTTGCCCAAAGACGTCATAAATCTTTCCATATTTGATTTTAATATATATGTATAAATATTAGAATTATATGTGTTCCATAATAAAAGTAAGGGAGGATGGTTAGGGATCTCTTCCCTAACAAGAAAGAACTATTTGATGGACGCATACGCGTATGTATACGAAAAAGGCAGTGTCGCGTCAGGTGACGCCATAAACTGTCCATTCGCATGTGTGTATTTGAGCTGAAAGGACATATTTGGGTAGTGTGAACTTGGAACTTTCACCAGACTTTCATCAGGCATTAGTTCCACTAAATGAAAAAGTGGAAACGTTTTTAAATCATTTAGAATGGTGCTAAGAGGAATTATTTAATGTAAAATATTGATAAAGTGTTAACAAAATAATACATTGTAGTGAAGAAACATTGTGTGATTTTTCATTCCATCCGTTACCAAGCCCTGAGATCACAAAGATCTCAATAGCTCAAAGACACAACGTCGTTAATAATTACAAAAACCGCACCAAATGGCGTCCAACGTGGGGCACGAATTTTGGATGGAATGGAAATTACGGGAAATGAACTTACGCGAAATACCAAGTGATGCCATATCTTCGCGCCAAAAAGAAAGAAGACGCCGTTAGACCATCGTTTGATATCGACATCAGAACACCGATGAACGGATAATCAACGCGGGAAAACACCGGAGATCGTCTAGCGAAGCCAACTGCCCAGGAGACGCACGTAACTGGACAAATCAACCGAAAAAAAAGTAGGACCAAAAATTTTTATTTTTACATCCAGTTTATTTTTATTTGTATGTTACTGCGAAGCGGCAAAATAGCAGGACTTTTAAACCAAAGTGAACTGAATAAAGAAACTAAAATGTCACGAAAAGAGCTAGTAGAGGAAGGGACAGATAGGCCTAGTTATCAAATAGAACCAGAAAGTGAGGAACAGGTAGCAATAGGAAAAGACCAAAGGTTATTAATGATCATATTTGAAAGACTAGAACAAAAACTAGAACAAAATAAAAAAGAAATAAGTCAGAAAATGGAACAGAATAGGGAAGAGATAGGTCAGAAAATGGAGGGAGTGAGACAGGACATAGAACAAAGTTTAGGTCAGAGTATAGGCCAGAAACTAGAACAGAATAAGGAAGAGATAGGTCAGAAAATGGAGGAAGTGAGAAAGGACTTAGAACAGAAAATGGAATTAGGAAGACAGAACTTAGAACAGAAAATGGAATTAGGAAGACAGAACTTAGAACAGAAAATGGAATTAGGAAGACAGAACCTAGAACAGAAAATAGAATTAGGAAGACAGGAGTGTAAAGAAAATATGAAAGTAATGGAAACCAATTTAAAATTAGTACATAAAAACTTAAATGAGACAAAGGAAGCCTTAGAAGCTAGGATAGAAATCATAGGAGATAGGATGGGAAAAATAGAATCAGAAATGAGAGAAAAAAGATTGTATTAGAAGGAGAAATTGGTAGATGTAGAGATGGAATAACAGAATGTAATGCAAGTGTAGACTGTAAGATTACAAATGTAAAAGCAGAAATAACTGAGGAATTAAGGAAAGAGATTGAGGTAGTAAAGAAAGGCATTATTAATGAAACTGTAGAACAAATTGTAATTCCTAAAATTAAGACTATGACTGATGTAGTACATTTGCAACAGGATGCTATAAATGATATATTTGGAAGAAAGGAACCTGTTGAAACAGTGCCTACTATATCAAGAAAAAAGCCTAAAGAATAAGGGTTGGGCAGACTGTCTCAGAAATAACTTGGAAAGTAGTGGTTTAGGGGAAGTATGGAGGAATAGAGAAAATAATATACACAATTTTTGGAAACTGGCAAGAAAAAGATTTGACGATATAGAAACACAAAACATATTTAGTGAGATAGCTGAAAAGAGATCCTTAATTTTTTATGTACAAATGAAAAACTCTTGGGGTAGGGAGAAGTATATAGACGTGACAGATAAAGAGGAGCGAGAAGGCATTGCATGGATGAAAGCAGGAGTATGGAGATTAAAGGGTCTAAGGAAGGGCATTCCTCAAAACCAATGTCCTATATGTGGTGGAAATGAAGACATAGAACATATAATATTTAAATGTATTGGGACTGAAGGTTGGAGAAAAGAATATATTAATAAGAAATGGTCGAATATGAATAGAAATAGATCTATAGTTGAAATGCTTCATAAAGACAGTAAGAGGGTAGGAAGATTTTTACATAAGGTGAAAAATAAATGGATCTGGACAGTAAATAGAGTTGAACAATAAGATATAAGTGATAGAATAAGTTAGAATTAAGGAATTATTGTAGAATAAGAATATGACTGGCAATGAGCCAGGGCTGAACACCGGTCATATTCACATGTATATAGCTTAGTAAATAAATAAATAAATAAAAATAAATGATATGAAACAAAGTCACTTAGAAATAAAGAATGATTTAAAATCAATTTGTGAAGAAATGAAAAAAGGAAAAGAAAATTTGGCTAATGTAAATGATGTTGTGAATGCACTACAAAGGCAAGATGATTTAGATGTAAGTAATGTACAAGATGAGAGTTATTTGAATAATGTACAAATTGTTGACTCACCATACAGAGAAAGAGGTTCACAATCAAACAATGACAACACACAACACATGCTACACCAACAGCATACTACATGAAATCACACCACCTAAATTTGACGAGAAGGGAGACAATCCAAAACTCTTTGTTAAAGAGATGGAAGAGTATTTTAAAGTGAAAAGGATACCAAATGAGCTTAGGATGATGATAGTTAAGAAAAGCTTAAAAAACATGGCATTAGAATGGCTTAGGTTAACACTAGCTGGTCATGAATCGTATAGCTCATTTAGAAATCTATTTCTATCAAGGTATTGGGGCCCAGCTAAGCAAAACCAAACTAGGGTAGAGCTAGCGACAGGTAGATATGATCCAACCAAAGGATTATCGCTAGTCGATTATTTTATGAAAGTAGCCAACAAAGGAAAGCTATTAGACCCTAACCTGTCGGAAGCAGAGTTAATCACCAGCATAACAAGACATTTCCCAGACACAGTGGGAACAGGGTTAATTGTTGCGAGGCCAGTAGATTTTGCAGACATGATAGAATTACTGACAGCCTTCGAAACACAAAATGGTCAGCCTAATGAGCATAGACATAGGAACGGTCACCCAAACTCACCCATCTTAAACTGGAGCACGGCTACGAACAACCAGAATGAGGGAGAAGATAGAAATACTAGGAGCACCCATGACAGGGGGAGAGGGGCACACCATTTCCCACAACCACATAATCATGGCGAGAGGATGGAAAACACAAGACAGCGGTACCACGACACAATACCGAGGGGTGAATCGAGATACAGAACATATACATATGATCGTGGAAGACCAGGAGACCGTACCCATCAAGTGAACCACATACGATTCTGTAGGGAATACTTCAACAACCAAAGACCGTCATACAACAGGGGTTCATGCCAAAGGGGCAGAAACCAATGGTACACTGGCAACATAAGACAGCAGGAAGTAGATGAAAATGTGCCAAATAGGGCAGATGTTGCACAGAGTACAGAAACAACAACCACCACCAACACTCAGGGTAATTACAACAACTAAGTTCGTCCCAACTGGCTGGATGACCAACAACACAAACCCTAAGCAACTGACAATTGACATCGACACCATGATGGCTACACGAAGAGAAAGATGGAACTACTGTACATTGGACCACTGGTCATAACAAAACAGCTGGGTGACCATACATATGAGCTACACAATACAAATGGCAAGTTGGTAGGAAGATACCATAAAAATAAGTTAAAACCATACAAAGAAAGGACCAAATAGTCTTTGCCAACAACCATGTAAGGCAGGGATAATAGAGATGATGGAAAATAATAATTTTTAATGGGTTACTTATAGAAGATTATGTTCAGATTAGAAAATACAACAAGAAAGAAAATCAACATAGTCATTGGCTATATTGACCACCAAGAGCATTGTCAACAAAGACAGACGAGGACACTGATTGTTATTAAAGAAGTGAATAGTGACGGAAAATAATGTGTTTTTGACATAAGGATGTCAGGGACAAAAATAAGAAGGAATCAATTGTGATGACAAAGATAAAATATTTTTGACACAAAGGTGTCAAGGGTGAATTGAGAAGAAAAATAATACAATTGTAGAATAATTACAAGTATAGAAGTTTTCTCTTATAGAGATAAGAGATAAAGAGGTGACAATTAGTAAAGTAAGAAAAACCATAGTCAGAGAAGCAATGCCCATGAATTAAGATGGATATGGCCAATGCTAAGCTTGAAGCAATGTTGAACCAAATAATAATGAATAAGAACCCAATTAAAAAATGGTACCATTAGTAACATCAGAGTTTAAGAACCGACTCAACGACCTGCCTATACATAATAAGCTTACAAGACAAAGAAGGCAAAGAACTGAATAAAATATTGCCATAAATATGATCATAATCATTAGCTCAAGATCTGTATCCTGTTTTTCTCTCCTCATAACAAGGAACATAAGTCAAAAGCCACAAAATAAACCATGATACACTTAAATTATATTTATGTCAATGTCAAATGTAAAATCTTAAGAGTATGTATTGTATAAGAACTGAATATGTGTTGTATAATAACTGAACATATGTTGTATAATAACTGGATATGTTGTATAATAACTGAATGTGTTGTACAATAACTGAATATGTATTGTATAATAACTGAATATGTGATGTATAATAACTGAACATGTATTGTGTAGCAACTGAATATGTGAAATTTATAAAGACATGCTGTATCATGCCAAAACAAAAGACAAAGACAAACAGCGAAGAAGACTGTAAAAAAAAAATATATATTGTACAAAGTGATTGCATCAGAGGAGTAGGGAGAAGTATTGTATTGTGTTTCAAGATTGTAAATATAGGTGACAACTTGAAAAACAAAACAAGGGGCATGTGAGACAGAATATTAGAAGACCCCAAAAGAAAATCGTTCATGTGAATGTTTGTTAAAAGTGTAATTTGTTTTTTGATGTTGGTATGAACTGATCAAATGACGAAAACGTGTTGCAAATGTTCATTGTTATAAACAACTAAGTTAGTTTAAAGACGTCATAAATATTTCCATATTTGATTTTAATATATATGTATAAATATTAGAATTATATGTGTTCGATAATAAAAGTAAGGGAGGATGGTTGGGGATTGCTTCCCTAACAAGAAAGAACTATTTGATGGACGCATACGCGAATGTATACGAAATAGGCGGTGTCACGTGAGAACGCCATAAACTGTCCACTCGCGTGTGTGTAACCGAAGTGAAAAGACATATTTAGGTAGTGTGAACATGGAACTTTCGCCAAACTTTCATCAAGCATAAGTTCCACTAAGTGAAAAAGTGGAAAGGTTTTTAAGCATTTAGAATGGTGCTGAGAGGAATTATTTAATGTAAAGTATCGAAGTGTTAATAAAATAATACATTGTGGTGAAGAAACATCGTGTGATTTTTAATTCCATCCGTTACCACGACCTAGATAGAAAAGGAGTCTCATAGCACAGCACATTCCGTATTAATAATAATAGCAAAAAACCGCACCAACGTCATAAATCTTTCCATATTTGATTTTAATATATATGTATAAATATTAGAATTATATGTGTTCCATAATAAAAGTAGGGGAGGATGGTTAGGGATCTCTTCCCTAACAAGAAAGAATTATTAGATGGACGCATACGCATATGTATACGAAAAAGGCGGTGTCGCATGAGGTGATGCCATAAACTGCCCATTCGCGTGTGTGTAACCAAGGTGAAAGGACATATTTAGGTAGTGTGAACATAGAATTTTCACCAGACTTTCATCAAGCATTAGTTCCACTAAATGAAAAAGTGGAAACGTTTTAAATCATTTAGAATGGTGCTAAGAGGAATTATTTAATGTAAAATATTGATAAAGTGTTAATAAAATAATACATTGTGGTGAAGAAACATCGTGTGATTTTTCATTCCATCCGTTACTACACCCTGAGATCACAAAGATCTCAATAGCTCAAAGACACAACGTCGTTAATAATTACATAGGAACGGTCACCCAAACTCACCCATCTTAAACTGGAGCATGGCTACGAACAACCAGAATGAGGGAGAAGATAGAAATACTAGGAGCACCCATGACAGGGGGAGAGGGGCACACCATTTCCCACAACCACATAATCATGGCGAGAGGATGGAAAACACAAGACAGCGGTACCACGACACAATACCGAGGGGTGAATCGAGATACAGAACATATACATATGATCGTGGAAGACCAGGAGACCGTACCCATCAAGTGAACCACATACGATTCTGTAGGGAATACTTCAACAACCAAAGACCGTCATACAACAGGGGTTCATGCCAAAGGGGCAGAAACCAATGGTACACTGGCAACATAAGACAGCAGGAAGTAGATGAAAATGTGCCAAATAGGGCAGATGTTGCACAGAGTACAGAAACAACAACCACCACCAACACTCAGGGTAATTACAACAACTAAGTTCGTCCCAACTGGCTGGATGACCAACAACACAAACCCTAAGCAACTGACAATTGACATCGACACCATGATGGCTACACGAAGAGAAAGATGGAACTACTGTACATTGGACCACTGGTCATAACAAAACAGCTGGGTGACCATACATATGAGCTACACAATACAAATGGCAAGTTGGTAGGAAGATACCATAAAAATAAGTTAAAACCATACAAAGAAAGGACCAAATAGTCTTTGCCAACAACCATGTAAGGCAGGGATAATAGAGATGATGGAAAATAATAATTTTTAATGGGTTACTTATAGAAGATTATGTTCAGATTAGAAAATACAACAAGAAAGAAAATCAACATAGTCATTGGCTATATTGACCACCAAGAGCATTGTCAACAAAGACAGACGAGGACACTGATTGTTATTAAAGAAGTGAATAGTGACGGAAAATAATGTGTTTTTGACATAAGGATGTCAGGGACAAAAATAAGAAGGAATCAATTGTGATGACAAAGATAAAATATTTTTGACACAAAGGTGTCAAGGGTGAATTGAGAAGAAAAATAATACAATTGTAGAATAATTACAAGTATAGAAGTTTTCTCTTATAGAGATAAGAGATAAAGAGGTGACAATTAGTAAAGTAAGAAAAACCATAGTCAGAGAAGCAATGCCCATGAATTAAGATGGATATGGCCAATGCTAAGCTTGAAGCAATGTTGAACCAAATAATAATGAATAAGAACCCAATTAAAAAATGGTACCATTAGTAACATCAGAGTTTAAGAACCGACTCAACGACCTGCCTATACATAATAAGCTTACAAGACAAAGAAGGCAAAGAACTGAATAAAATATTGCCATAAATATGATCATAATCATTAGCTCAAGATCTGTATCCTGTTTTTCTCTCCTCATAACAAGGAACATAAGTCAAAAGCCACAAAATAAACCATGATACACTTAAATTATATTTATGTCAATGTCAAATGTAAAATCTTAAGAGTATGTATTGTATAAGAACTGAATATGTGTTGTATAATAACTGAACATATGTTGTATAATAACTGGATATGTTGTATAATAACTGAATGTGTTGTACAATAACTGAATATGTATTGTATAATAACTGAATATGTGATGTATAATAACTGAACATGTATTGTGTAGCAACTGAATATGTGAAATTTATAAAGACATGCTGTATCATGCCAAAACAAAAGACAAAGACAAACAGCGAAGAAGACTGTAAAAAAAAAAATATATATTGTACAAAGTGATTGCATCAGAGGAGTAGGGAGAAGTATTGTATCGTTCATGTGAATGTTTGTTAAAAGTGTAATTTGTTTTTTGATGTTGGTATGAACTGATCAAATGACGAAAACGTGTTGCAAATGTTCATTGTTATAAACAACTAAGTTAGTTTAAAGACGTCATAAATATTTCCATATTTGATTTTAATATATATGTATAAATATTAGAATTATATGTGTTCGATAATAAAAGTAAGGGAGGATGGTTGGGGATTGCTTCCCTAACAAGAAAGAACTATTTGATGGACGCATACGCGAATGTATACGAAATAGGCGGTGTCACGTGAGAACGCCATAAACTGTCCACTCGCGTGTGTGTAACCGAAGTGAAAAGACATATTTAGGTAGTGTGAACATGGAACTTTCGCCAAACTTTCATCAAGCATAAGTTCCACTAAGTGAAAAAGTGGAAAGGTTTTTAAGCATTTAGAATGGTGCTGAGAGGAATTATTTAATGTAAAGTATCGAAGTGTTAATAAAATAATACATTGTGGTGAAGAAACATCGTGTGATTTTTAATTCCATCCGTTACCACGACCTAGATAGAAAAGGAGTCTCATAGCACAGCACATTCCGTATTAATAATAATAGCAAAAAACCGCACCAACGTCATAAATCTTTCCATATTTGATTTTAATATATATGTATAAATATTAGAATTATATGTGTTCCATAATAAAAGTAGGGGAGGATGGTTAGGGATCTCTTCCCTAACAAGAAAGAATTATTAGATGGACGCATACGCATATGTATACGAAAAAGGCGGTGTCGCATGAGGTGATGCCATAAACTGCCCATTCGCGTGTGTGTAACCAAGGTGAAAGGGCATATTTAGGTAGTGTGAACATAGAATTTTCACCAGACTTTCATCAAGCATTAGTTCCACTAAATGAAAAAGTGGAAACGTTTTAAATCATTTAGAATGGTGCTAAGAGGAATTATTTAATGTAAAATATTGATAAAGTGTTAATAAAATAATACATTGTGGTGAAGAAACATCGTGTGATTTTTCATTCCATCCGTTACTACACCCTGAGATCACAAAGATCTCAATAGCTCAAAGACACAACGTCGTTAATAATTACAAAAGCCGCACCAAAGTCACCTCATGAAAGTGACAGCAGATTTTTATGATTGTGTTAAAATTAAAGAGGTGGTTGTATAGGTATTCTATCTAAAGTAAAAACAAATTAGAAACTAACAAACTTCTGGCTTGGCAATGGGTAGTCCACTTTCGCCATATCTTGCTAATCTTTTTATGAGCTTTTTTGAAACTCAAATTATAAAATCATTCCCTCTAATTTTTAAAACATGGTATAGGTATGTGGATAACATTTTTGCTGTTGTCCTTAAAAAACAGATAAATGATGCTTTAAAACTTTTAAATTTACAGGATAAAGCCATACAATTCACTTTGGAAACCGAAAATAATGGATGCCTTCCGTTCCTGGACTTAAAAATTAAAAGACAACAATAAGTTGAATTTTGGTATTTATAGAAAATCTACTCACACTGATAATTACATAAAAAATAAAAGTTTTAATTCTTTTGCACATAAACTTGCTGTTTTCAATAGTTTAATTTATAGGTTAATAAATATACCCCTTAATAAAGAAGAATTTGACACAGAATATGAACACATTATTAACACTGCAGTAATTAATGGTGACTTTTTTGTGTTCCCCAAAATGAAGCAATGGCTGATTTAAGTCAGATGTTGAAGCTATTAGTGCATATGTGGTGGCTGTGAACAGCGTCAAAGAAAAAGTGTGGCAAGAACTGCTTACAAAGTGGTTTGTGCAAATGAATAAGTGTATAAGTGTCACAGGGAACTACGAGCATAGTCCCAATAGTAAGGTCTCCAAGGTGCTGGTGTAGCAGAGAAACCTTGTGTTGCTTTTAATAGCGCAGTATTTCATGCTGGTGGTTTTTGGTACTTCTTGTTTTACTATCGCTGCTGCTACTACTACAAAACATATCAATGTGAAAATGTCTTCACGCTATGCATATGGATATTCTACAAATTGATAAACAATATGCGACAAATATCTGGTGGCAGTAATGCACTCTTATCTTTAGCCACTATTGGTAAATCAGGTAACATTTCATTAGTCTGTCATAGTGAACATGTTATAAGTGCATTACTATTCAATAGTCTGTGAGTGCCAGATTATGTTTCTTGAATTGTTTTAATAAGTTATAATAACAAATGCAATACTAGCCAGTTTCCCTCATGAAGAATTAGTGCATCGGATGGAATTTGTCTTGTTCTCTATTGTTGAACAAAGGAGGAATACTTTGGGTGCTTGCTGCCACAGCCTTCACTACGATACGAGCAAGGAGGGGGGGGGGGGGGGGGGGGTTGGGTGGGTGAGGTGGTGAATGCAGGAATAAGCATGCCAAGGCTTCGGAATCCCGTGTCGCTATACTCACACAAGCCTCTCCAAAATGTGCCATGTAAACTTGGCTGGCTTATAGTTAGCAAGAACGCTCTGTTTTTAATATTGTGCGATTGTTATGGTCCTCAACAGCTATATTAGTATTATCTATTTCATAGTGTACAGTGTACCAAGACAGTTGCTAGTACTAATTCTTCGAAATGGATGTACAATGTGTTATAAAACAATTAGTCAAATGATCATACTTGCTGTTGAAATACAAGGATAAGTTAGTGGCAACAAAACAGGGAAGGCCTACTCCAGCTCTTCTACACTTACAGTGTGAGCAGAAGGAAAAAAAATAAGAATCCTTAGAAAAGATATTTTAATATAAACAATTATGATAAGTATGTGTGACTGACTGGCTCATGCAAATTAAATAAACTTTTTGTTAGCCATGCTTGTTGTTTACAACTGAGAAAATGGCCTAAAATATGAAGGGTATTGCAATTTTAGTTGTTTAATCACAGCTTTGGATAAACATAAATCAGCATTAGAAACATAGGAGTTGAAGAAATATGGTCAGAAACTATGAGCATTGCTAATGAAAAAGACGAAGAAAGACCTAGAAAGACAAATTTTAGTGAAGATGAAACCCATTCTTCGTATTTAAGGATTTTCTGTGAAGTCCTGGACACATTAATAACTCAAAATAAGTTAAGATTTGAATCACAGAATCAGTTGAAATTTCTGGCCTTGCTGGATTCTAAACATTTTGCGAGTTACGATAAAAGTTTCCCAACAAATGTATTATGTGAAGCGAGAAAACCATGTTTCCTATTTCAATATACTGTCTTTGAATAATGAATGGAAACAGTTATATTCACCTCATTTTTTTTTATTGTTCCATTTATATCTCACCTTTAACTACAAAGGTCAGATCGGCAGCCTCTCCCACAGAGACATGTTGCCTATTGGCAATGGTGTTACTTGTTTAACACTGGGTTAATTTAGGTTTTCTTTTTCTTTTCTGTTCAATTCACTCACACATTCGCACTCTCATTCATACTTCCAGATTCTGGGGAGGATAAGGAATAATCTTGGCTGGAGACAAATTTCAACCCCTGCCCCCCACCCATGACAATTGAACCCAGGACCCCTTGCACAGCAGGGAGGTGCTCTACTGACTGAGCTACGGGGCCAGCCTCAATTTTCTAACAAGTCTGTTCAAACCATTGCAAATTGTATGAAATCAAATGGGCTTGATATACACAGTGAAGTTTCTAAACTATGTGTACTGATTTTAACATTCCTTCCACTACTACAATCACAGGAAGGAGTTTTTCAAGCTTGAAATGAATAAATTCTTATTTATGAGCAACACAAGAGCAAATTGGTCTGAGCAACTTGGCTCTTCTTTCGATGGAAAAAGACATTTGCTTCATTTAGAAGACACCATGAGAAATTGTCTTCTGATATTGTGGCAATGCAGTTTACCGTAAAGAAAGACAGCTGAAATGCATGTATATATAAACAGGTGTGGTAAAATTGTTCATTTTACTTTTATAATCGCTGTTTAGTTTGTTTCAAGAAAAATTTATTTAAATGCACTTCATGAAGTTAACATTTAATTAACAAGCTCTTATTGTCCGGATCTGGTAGGCCTAGTTCTTTTTGTAGTGGTTAATGCCAGCTTTTACTACACAGGACACTGCAGGTGGTGAGACGTATAATACATGAAATGGAGATGGAGCAGTGGTGGAATGAGATGGCAGAGGAAACCGGAAAACCTGGAGGAAACCCGTCCCTGTGCCTTTTTGTCCATCATAAATCCCACATGCAGTCGCCTGGGATCGAACCTGGGCCGCTTTGGTGAGAAGTGAGTAGTCTAACTGCTCAGTCATGGCGTGGCCTGGTAGGCCTAGTGATAGCCCAAGTCACAGCTGCAGCATATGCCACTGGTACAAATTGCTTTGCTGTTATGTTTTAGGTTTCCAGAAAATGAGACCAAAAGAGCACTATGGATCAAAGTAGTGAGGAGGGAGAATGTACAAGAATTTGCCCTGCACACTTTGCATCAGATCTGTTTGATCGTTGCATGGCGAGGGTTGTTTTAAAGGAGCGTGCAGTTCCCACAATTTTCTGTGCATGTCCATCTGATCTGCAAAAAATTAATTATTCTGTGAAAGTTTTCCTTATAACAACAGTCGCTAACAAACAATAATAAACGTTGAACATTGGAAATTGAAATAGCTCACAGTTCACTTTTGAGGCTAGGTTTTGTCCTTAATAGTAGTGTCGGATAACCAGCCATGAAAACATATGCCTATAAGAAACAGTTTAATGCATTATGTAGCTAAATATTTAGGAATTACTTGTATACATACCTAAATATGCCATAATTATATATTTACAGAACAAAGTATCCAGGCTTGTTCCTAAAGAGAGAAAACAGATTCCCAATGAAGTCTAGCATGAATCAGCTACTGTTCTTCACCTTCAAAGAGTGAATACAGAAGGAAACAGGAGGAGGTAGAAGAGTTAAACAAACAAAAGGACAAAAAAATTAAGATGTTGCAGCAAAATGCTCTAGAAATAAGGTTATTGTGTTAGAACATGTAATTCAAGAATTAAGAGATATCCATTTAATGGGGGATTCTGCATTACAAATCCTTTCTAAAGCTGCTACACCATATAAAGAGTTCCTTAACAGATAACTAGCAAAAGCAAAAACTGCAAGCTTTGCCTAACAAATATTCAGAAGAAATGAGAGCCTTTGTCTTAACATTTCACTTTTATTCAACTAGAGCCTACTATTTTGTGAGGGAGAAGTTTTATTTATGTCTGCCACATCCAAGAACAATCTCAAAATGTTATCAGTATGTTGACTATGCCTGGATTCACAGCAGAATCAATGAAAACTTTAAAATAGAAACTGCAGCCCAGTGATTATGAGCTTTTGTTTGTACTATCAATGGATGAGATTGCCATAAGACAAGAGGGGGATTTTGATGGCAAAAATGTGTATAGTTACATTAACACAGGTTGATTACAGGACATGATTGTCTGGCAAAACATTTAAACAGAATTGGGATATATTCTTCACCATTCTGTCCTCTATGCGATCTGCAAGAGGAAATGGACCGAGACCACCTTCAAATATGCCCGGCCATTTCTAACACCCCATCCATCAGTGAAAAATATTGGAGAGCAAGAGGATTAATGACTTCATTGTCAGAAATCCAGCATTAGCTAACAACAAGATAAACACAGCTGTTAAAATAAACGATGATGAACTTCCACTGGTTCTGATATTTATTTTAGCCTTTATAAACCAAAAATGGAAGATACCAATAGGTTATTTTGCACATACAGTATTGATGCCCTTCAGAGGATAAATTTAGTGGTACAATGCTGAACACTTCTTCAGGAAATACAAGAAAAAGTGACATCCCTTACCATTGATGAATTGGTTTTTAATTGAGGCATGGCTAAACACGCTCATTTGCCAGTGAAAATTTTAAAACCACATCAAGCATCCCAATATAGATGAGGATATAGCTATTTTGCTGGATCTACTACATATGCTGAAGCTTCTAAGAAATACGTGGGTGATAAAGGCAGTATTGTTGATAGGGATGGTTCTTAATCCAATAGAAATATGTGAAGGAACTGCATGAGTTACAGCAAAATGGACTACATTTAGCAAATAGTTTAGGGTCAAGTCATGTTAATTTCTCAACAAATAAGATGAAAATTTCCCTGACAAGTGAAGTCTTCAGCAAGTCCTATGCAGATGCCATTGACTTTGTGATATTGTTCTGAAATTGAGAAATTTTTCTGGTGCTGGCACAACTGTAAAATTCATACATTTAATAGCCTTTTTGATTAAACAGTATGGGTTTAAAAAAAGCTATCTGCACTGAAGAATGGGAGACTACTTTGTCATTTTTGAGAGATGCATATGCATACATAAGTAGCCTTAGATGCTGCAAAAATGGAGATTTAATTGTTGTCTCTGACAGAAAAGTTGGATTCTTAGGATTTCAGATTTGCATTGAGAGTATGATATTCTTGGTAAAGAAGTTTGCCCTCTTGGATAGTGCTCCACTGTTGTATGTACCTGTGTACAAGTTAAGCCATGATCATGTTGAGCTTTTCTTTGGATGTATCTGTCAGAGAGGAAGCTGGAGTAATAATCCTAATGCTCAACAGTTTGCAGCAGCATACAAAAAGCTGCTTGTATGCAATCAAGTAAGGAATACAACAGGAAATTGCTTGCTACTCTCAGCCTTCCCAATTCTTTCGGTGTCATTTTCTAAATAAATTGCTATAGATGTCATCAACACTACAACATGTGAAAATGAGCATCTACTAAATCCTGAAAATTGTACCCTTCCAGAATCTGGTGATCTTGACTATTTTTGCCTTATTCCTTGTCACTCTGTGCACAGAATGTCATTTATTATACTTCCCAGAAGATTTTATTACTATGGACACCGGCCACCGAAGCCTACGTAATTTATTCTGCATTTGTTTCACAAAAACTAATGTTAACAGATTTGCTAAATGAGTTGTTGCACTGTACTTATTACAGCCAGAGAGAAACAGAAAATCTTTGATATGTTACAAGGACAAAGGATTTCTAGTATATCCATCTGATGATGTATTTCAAATATGCAACATTTGTTAAATTCATTTTAGAAAAAACCTTGCAGAAAGTTTGAAGGTAGGTTTGAACCTTTTCAAATGCCTTGAAGATCATGGTACTCAGTTTGAATGCTTGGACAACCATCGCTCTTAACTTATAATTGTTGTTGTGGAAACTTTCAGTGCAAAAAGAACAAAGCATTAAGCAAAGTCATTCATTAAACGATGCTCATCAAATGGCATGTGTACAACAAACTTATTCTGTTTCAAGGATAATAAGCAGGGAAAGGAATTATATAGACTAAAAATGTATGAAATATGTAAATATATATGCAGTTATTTTTACCAAAATATGGAATTAAATATGGACTTATAATTATAAAACGAATGACTATCTATGCTAAATATTGATATATTTTAATAAAACTAACCAAGGAATCTAATAATGGACATACCTTGTCTTTAAATTATTATGTGAACTTCAAACAAAACACAATTTCTAATGTCTGTTATAATAGCAATGGGTTACAAACATTTCTTTCAAGTTCTGTAAAATGAATCTTCTTCTATTGTCTCTGAGGACAGATTTATACTGACTGAAGCTGCGTTCAACATCAGCAGAAGTAACCGATGCATTCTTCAATTTCACGATGTCTGCTGGGGATAAGTCCAAGTTTACCTTCACTGTTGAATCGCCACTCATCACAGCAACAACCTTTCGTAGCTCTTCATATCCAGGGTTTTTTGAAAGTACAGTGTCCACCTTAGCTCTTACTGCGTCTGCAACTTCACCTCTACCACGATTCAATTGTTCCACAGTGCTATTTATAATTTCAAAGCTTTCAGGAAGTGAAAGGTGCCTATTTTATGATACATGAAAATGTGTTCTTAATGTAAGTTAAGTCATTCCTCACACTTATGTCACAGGCAACTGTTTTTGCAGTATCAATTGAAACTGCATCTTCAGAATCCAATGCAAGTAGAACATTCTTAATAGAGTCTATATGTTCGGCATAATATTCAACCGCTTCCAGCCAAGTACCCCATCTAGTTAAAATTGGTTTTGGTGGTAATGGAATATCAGGGCACATTTCTTTCAACGCATTAACTCTACTGGGAGCTTTCAGGAACACTTTTTTTCACTGATGAAATCAACAAATCTACTTTGGGGTAATTGCCCCTTATCACTTATGCGACACAATGAAATGCATGTGTTACACACGTTAAGTTAATCATTTTAGGATAAACTACAGATAATGCTTGTCCAGCTTTGAGCATATAAGGGGCAGCATCGCTAATAAAGAGTAACACATTATCGTACATAATAACTTGTTGCCATAGGATACCCATAGCTTCGTTGAACAATTTAACTACAGTTTTGTTATTACACTTTTCTAGAACATCACAATGTAAAAGAATCCGTTGAGAATGTTGTTCACTTTACAAGCCAATAACTACATTGCCAACAATGACAATTAATTGAATGAAAACTAGAATACTGTACTTATTTTAATAATTCTCCCGGTCAGGTCAGTGAGACCCGTAAACCAACGACAGGTGTGGTCCTCCAGACATTCTGGGGGTTGTGAGAGAGTGATGTAACCGACAAAATGTAAAAATATGGTGCTCTCTAAAAAGCGGTTACTATTACTGCTATTGTTCTCTCAGTATCTTAATATTGGAGAGCAAGAGGATTAATGACTTCACTGTCAGAAATCCAGCATTAGCTAACAACATTGCCAACAAGCCTACCTTCTTTGTCGGTAGTCTCATCGATAGAAACCCAAATTGGACCATCTTTAATTTCATCTCTTATCTTCTGTACTGTCTCATGGTAGATGGTTGGAGCATATATCTTCCTAAGCGTTGACTCATCCAGGATTGTATGTTGAGTATATTCCTGAAGGATTTCCCTGAAGATTTCATTTTTCAGTTTGTAGAGAGGAATGTCAGCAGAGACGAGAGCACGGCACAGCTTGATGTTGAACTTGGATCTTGCATTCGATGTTGTTGGTTCTGTTAAAAACAATTGTCTCTGCTTGGAGTTTCGTTGTTTGTTAGACTGATGTTACTAGTTTGAATATGTTGTTGCACCAGGAACTTTTGAGTAGAAGATACTGAACACTGACAGAAATTACAAAATAATATTTTATTGTCTGTTGATAAGCCATCATCTTTAAATTCTGAAATGTAACTTTTTAATTTTAAAGTGACTGGATGTGATACTTTTGGCATGTTTACCATCTTTATAGAATGAACTCCACCAATGTGTATTGTGACTTTGTGGGTTCATAGAATTAAAAGTCCAATTTGCAGCCCTTGGCAGCAACATGACATAACATAACAGCTGCAGGCACACGAATCAGTTCCGATTCGACTCTCCCTCACTGGCAATTTGTGGCTTCTTTTATAGCTCTGCTCACTCTTCACTGTTATCTATCTTTATCTGTTTCGGTAAGCTTTTTATCTCCGCGCTGCACCTTCCAGCTATCTATCTTTATCTGTTTCGGCAAGCCTTTTATCTCTGCGCTGCACTATCTCTCTCTTTGCGCACGTCAGCCGCCAGATGCAACAATGGGTGCGCGACAGTATTCTGATACGTAATACAGTGTCTGACTTTCTTTCCTATTGTTGAGGACCATTAATTTTCAAATAGCTCTGATTTGAAAGGAATGTTTAAAACTTCATTGTTGAAATGTATTTTAATGGAATTTTGTCTTATTTTATTGTTAAGATGGGCTGTTTTATATGAAATATGGAAAATATATGGAAATTAATTAAAATATGTACTAAATTGTAAAATATGGAGAAATATGGAATATAAAAATATCATTTTTCAACTCTACACATTGTGAAACATAATGGCATAGCAAAATATAAATGATATTAGCTTTATAAGTAAATATGTATTTACATATAAATCCTTTCCCTGATAATAAGTAAAGTTTTTTACTTTCTCTGCTACATATAGTAAAGTGGAGGAAGTATTATATTCGACCCAAAAATTTGATGTCAAGATTTCATGGAAAATACATGTTTTGAGGCCCTCCAAATTTAAAAAAAAAAAGCATTTTTAGAAAAAGGTGTGCGTACGGTCGGTCGGTCCGTGTCGGTGTCGGTCCGTGTCGGTGTCGGTCCGGTCGGGTCAGTCGCATGGTTTAATGTCTTTCAAGGATGCGACATGAAGGTTTTGAAGAAAATTGCTTCACCCTAAACTACCCTTTACATGAAAAATTTTGCTTTTCTTGAAAATGGCTCTAATGATTTTGATTAAAATGCCATATGTTTGAGATATTTTTATGACAAATGAAATGTATATCTTGAATTTTCTGGCTATAGTCCCTGTAGTCGTATTTACTCTGGACGACTTTTGCATAACTGGTAAACCGTAACAGATAGACCAAATCTTGCTATATAAAATATGTAGATTTTGCTAAAATACACAATTTTTGTCTGAATAAATTTTTTTGTAGAGTGAAACATTTCGGAGATATGCCTTGTTATTTGTGTGTGTTTTGGAGAACTTATACTTCTGTCAAATGGAACATCATTATTCAGGTTATATGTCAATTCATATGTTATCCGTGCAAAGAGAATGGAATTTGAAAGCTTTAAAAGATTTGACTATCGCCCAAAGTCTACTGTATCCCATATTTCCCATGTACCTACAAGGAAATAAGCAATAATTTCTGCAAATCTTTATCTCAACTAACACGAAGAAGATAAAGGAATAAGAGTTTGTTAGTATAGTTTAGTACAAGAGTGGAGAAAGTCATGTGAGTGCAACACAGATTTTTTTTATAGTGTTTAATGCCCGATTTTCTTCATTACATATAGCACCTCAGGTGATGATACGGGTGATACATGACATGAAATGGTATATGAAAAGGATTTTTTTTTTTCAAAAGGACATGTTACAGGCCTAAGTTTAAGGTACTTTTGCAACATTTGTCAGTTTTGTGCCCTTGCAATTGTAAACCTAATTCATCTATGTAAATGTTTTTACATACTTTCTCTACTACGTTTAGTAAAGTAGAGGAAGTATTGTATTCCACCCAAAAATTCAGTGTTGAAATTTCACTGGAAATATATGTTTTGAGGCCCCCTGAATACAGATAAAGCATTTTTAGAAAAAGGTCCATGTGTATGTCTGTGTGTCAGTTTGTGGACATTATAACTCAAAAACGAAAAGTCGGTTAAAAACCAAAGTTGGTTTTTAAGTTTAATGTCTTTCAAGGATGCAACACAAAGATTTTCAAGAAAATTGGTCTACCTTAAACTACCCTTTACATGGAAAATTTTGATTTTCTTGAAAATGGCTCTTACGATTTTGATTAAAATACCATAAGTTTGAGATATTTTTATGGCAAATGAAATGTATATCTTGAATCTTCTGGCTATAGCCCATGAAGTCCTATTTACTCTGGATGACTTTTGCCTAACTGGTAAACCGTAAGAGATAGACCAAATCTTATTATAGAAAAAATGCAGATCTTGCTAAAACACACAATTTATGTCTAAATAAATTTTTTTGTAGAGTGAACCATTTCGGAGACATTCCTCGTTATTTATGTAAGTGTTGGAGAACTTACACTTCTGTCAAATGGAACATTGCTATTAATTTTTTTAAGTTAACCATGCAAAGAGAACGGAATTTGAAAGCTTTAAAAGATTTCACTATTGCTCAAAGCCTACTGCATTCCCATATTCCTGTTGTACATGCAAGAAAATGAGCAATAAGATAATTTCAGCAAATGTTTATCTCAACGAACACGAAGAAGATAGAAGAATAAGAGTTTGTAAGAATGGTTAGTACAAGAGTTGAGAAAGTCATGTGAGTGCAACACATCAGATTTTTAACTAGATGCAGTCATTATTATGCTTTGCGTTACATAGTAATTAATAAATGAGTATATTAACAGATCCTAATCATGTGTTTTACTGGTACCTAAAGTTACTTCCATGATTACCATGCAAATAAGATATATTATTTTAATACAATAGGTTTATTGTGCTTTCAGCATGGATGAAAGTTATTTTTATTTATAAAATACTTACCAAGCACATCAGTTGAATAATGAAGTCGTAGTAAAGTTTTTGAAGTATGATTTTTTGACAATTAAATGGAATAAAGGAGTTTTCCTTGAGGATGTGGTAACATAATTTGGTTAGCATGCCGACCAGATTTCAGTTAATTTGCAAGTTCTCTTTTACCTATGTGTTCCATTCGACTAAGAAATTCCATTAAATATTTTGGTTGTAATATTAAAGGATGCTGATTATTCATTTTAGGGAATATTAATCCATTATATGCTGCTAAACGTTGCTGTATTTATTGTTTTAATACAAGCTGACAACTTTCTTAAGTACAGAGGGGGCATGGTTGCTGGCTTCAACTGTCTTGCATGGATGGTGAAAGCACGCCATCTGCTGGTATTCTCTCCTCCCTGACATAAGCATAGGGTATACGAAATAGTGTAGAATTTTTTAAAATAACTAGAATCATTGTAGGAAGTGAATTTAATTCTATATGAGTAAATTATGTAGGGAAGATGTTTAGGTCTACTAGAAACAGATAGTGTGTGGAGCTTGGTATACGAGTGTAGTGGTCCCAGAAGCAAGACAGCCATGACGCTGAAGCTTCTGGGACCTATAGACTAAGCAACAAAGCAACTTCAAGTAGAGTAGTATACATTATAATGTAATTTGGTTATAATTACAAAATGTGAAATAATTTGTTCATATTGGTTAAAGTCTGTGCTCCTTTTACAGTTTGACCCCAGCCTGATTCCATTTAAGGCTAGAGGACCTACACTGACGCCGCCAGTAAAGGATTATGACAGCCCTGATGGAGATTATGTGGATATTACTAAAAAATGGGAAATTTTACCAGGAGAATCAAAATAGATTCACAATACCACATTAAAAGTAGATTTTGGAACTGTGATGTAAATGTAAATAAAATTTTGTTATTCTCATTATGTTTTTAATTCATCTGAATTCATCTGAAACCTGAAGCATCCTTACGAATAGTATCATAAATAAAGTAAATCAAAAGTTATGGTTTGCAAAAAGGAGTAAAGCTAACAAAGGAAGAAAAATGGGTATTAAATGGCAAAAGAGTAGGAGTGTTTAAAGAATTTGAATACTTAGGAGCAAGGTTAAATAATAATGGGAAATGAGAAGCACATAGTTAAAAGATAGAAGCAAACAGAAGGATGGCAATGAATGGTTTAAGAATATGCAAATATGAGCTAGAAATGACAACTAAATGGTTGGAAAGAATATATGAGGCATTAGGGAATCAAAAGTACTTTATGCAGCAGATATCTGGCAGATAAAATGTATAGAATGTTTTGTAAATAGCTACTAGGGTTACCAAGATAAAATTTTGGTATAGGTGTTTGACCAAAGGAGAAGAGGAAATTTTGAAATTATGTATGAAGCAGTAGAAAGGGCTAGAGATCACTAATAGCTGCTGGGCAGAAATAGGAACAATTATGGAGAAAATAGGAATGGAAGGTATAAGGAGGCTAGAAGAAAGGAAATAAGTGATGTGGGTAAATTGATAAGAACCAGAATAGAGGATATAGAAAGGCAGGAAATCTGGGGAAGTGTAGAGAATAAGAAATCATTAGTTTTATAAACAAAAAGAAATTGGGGATGGGAACCATACATAGATTATTGCAGCAGACAAGAAAGAGAAGAGTTAGCTTGGATGAGAACAGATACAATGCTTTTAAGAGGATTAAGAGGTAGAGAAAAAGGAATATGTGAATTGTGTGGTGAGAGAGAAAGTATATATAACAAAGTGTAAAGAAAAAGGGTTTGGGAAGAGAAATGGGGAAAAGTAGAGAGGAATGTAGTAGCGATAAAGATGTTAACAGAAAAAGAGGAAAAGAAGATTTAGAGAAGGTATTTCCAATTTTTTACCGAAAGTAAAAGAAATAATATAAGAAAGAAAAGGGAAAAACAATAATAGGGAAGGATTGATAGGAGCTACCCTGCAGAGCAAGATCAGAGTGCCATGAAAGCTGAGGTGATTCTGATAGTAAAGAAAATGTATATAACGAAAGATAGATAAAGCGAAATGTTGTAAGAGTAAAAGAATTTTGGAATAGCTGATGGCTTCCTGTAGCTGAGATAATAATTGCAGGACATATTAGATTTAATTATATTTCATTTTATTTTTGGTTTTAGTAGGTTAAGATTGTATTGTTTTTGGAGCACAAATAAAAAATTCATTCATTCATCATAAATAAAGTTTACAGTGATTTTGAATTTACTTTGGAAAGTTCAGAATCACAACTAACATTTATTGGGACTCTTTTGCATTAGGGCAATCTATTGATTAAATTTATTTTTACTTTTTGCATTTTTATTATGCTTATATCTTGTACTTTAACTTTCGTTCTCTCAATATCAGCCATTTTTAAAGCTCCAGGAAGGCATTCCTCCCTGAACTTTGTCGCTACAGCTTTCAAATGAAATTTGGCTTTGATTTTAGTCTCTTGCAGCAAATTTTGCTTCAGAGAGGTTCTGAGTTAGCTGTGCTGAAATGAATGCAATGTCTTGAGCTGAAATGCCCCGAATCTGACACATGTTTTGCTTATAAACAGAGAAGAGCAGTCAGCGCTCTGTAATTCTGTAATCTTGTCAGGTTATTTCAGTGTTCCAGTTATATATTAGGCGCTGTTTAGGTATTTAATAGGTTTTAAGTTATTTGTTAGTTTATAGTGAAGCAGTAATAAGCAGATGTGTTATGAGTTAGGTGTACAAATTAGCAAAAGTGCATAGTGTAGAGGTTAGCTAAGAACAATACATCTCTAAATTTTGTGAACAATGGGAAGGCAAAAGGAAAGTGTTCATATTAAGAAATGACCACGCAAATTTAAAATTCTCAAAAACTGCTAGTGAGGCCAAGAAGAAAGCAACAGAGGGTCCCACATACAGTGCTGGGGAATTTTAAGTGGATTGGATTTAGGTAAAGTACAAAAATATACTGCTAAACTTTAAAGTCCATTTTTTCAATTTTTTTCCAGTATTTTTCACTATTCAAAATGCTCCTTGGACCCTAGTTTTTAACTTACTAGCTGAAATACCTGAGGTTACCCATGGTTTGACAATTTTATCCCCACAAATTTTAGACAAGCTGGATACTATAAAGAACCCAAAATAAAAAAAAAATAAAAATAAAAACGCTGAGAAAGCACCATGCAAAAGCACCATTGAACAACCTCAAATACGACAGGAAGAAAAGTAAGTGGAGAAAGCTGTGTGAATGTAAGACATTCCATTTCTATGTCAATCACTAGAAAATTGTATGAATTCTTTGTAGAAGAGGGAGTAGAGAAAGAAGTGTGATTGTGTTTCATAAAAGAAAAGTGTAGAGATTTCACATGAATGTAATGTGTTTCATTTCTATTTTAATCATAGGAAATTCTATTAATTGTATTTTGAAGGGCAAATACAGAAAGAAGTATGATCATGTTTTGTAAAAGAAAAGTGAGGACAGAGAACTGTGTGAATGTGGCATTTCTATTTCAGTCATAGAAAATTGTATGTTGAAGGGTGAGTAGGGTAAGATATGTGAATTTATTACTTAAAAGAAAAGTGAGTAGAGAAAACCATGTGAATGTTACCTTGTATAGTAAAATGGATAGCATACAAACCTTCTGCATTAAAAAATACATATACATGCCGAAATTCCAGGTGATTGATCTGGTGGTTTAAGAGCGCATAGAGGATGAATATACAAACATGCATTTTATGTACTTATATGGGCTACTGCTTAAAAAAGGAAGTATTGCAAATATCTCAACCCTTTAATGTACGGCATGACATATGAGCAACATATAAATTTGAGAGGTAGAATTAGAACTGAAAAACTCAATGCCACAGCTGGGATTTGAACCACAGACCTTACGCTTGCTGTATGGTCGCTCTAAGCATTAAGCTACTGTAACAGCCTGCTAGAATTTTCCAACCAATTCGCTCTAACCATTAAGCTATGAATAGGTTGGAGAATTCTAGCAGGCTGTCACAGTAGCTTAATGCTTAGAGCGACTGCATAGCAAGCGGAAGGTCTGTGGTTCAAATCCCAGTTTTCGCATTGAATTTTTCAGTTCCGATTCTACCTCTCAAACATTGCCCACACATGGCTTGTGTGTTTAAAAGCACCAGCAGTAAGTTTGTTGGCATAAATAAATAATATTAACATATAAATTTGTTAACTTTTCAGATACTTGACTGGGTGCTTCTTTCTAATTTCTTGTTATTATAACTTAAATACATAGAATTCAAGTACAGTAGAATCTTGAAATAATGCTGTTCTTGGGGGACATGCTTTAGCCCCGCATTATAATGACTCCATGGCATATTGAAGTGTTAGCTTAGAAGTGACAAAAATCAATCCCGCGGAGGTGGTGGGAAACATTCGTGCAATAATAAATTACAGTATATTATAATATATGTAAAATAGGTCAATTACACCACTTTTAAATGCAATTACATGCCAGTTATGCTAGAGAAGTGTTCCAGTCCTGCAACCAATGTTAGCATGTGGGATTTGTGGTGGATGAAGTGGCACTGGGGGGGAGAGGTTTCTCTGGGTTCACCGGTTTCCCCCGCCATCTCATTCCACCGTTGCTCCATCTTCATTCCATGTATCATCAGTGTCACTGTCTGCGGTGCCATATGTAGTAAAAACGGGCATTAAACTCTACAAAAAAAAGTTTATTTATACAGTACATACAATTACACTTACCCATTTTACACTAACCTAATTTTGTATTGTTTTAAAGAAATCAATAAGTTTTATTTGGTGGTGTAATTCACAATTATTTTTTCTCTGTGTATTATTTGATTGTAGCAAGATGAAGATGAATACTGTCCCAATTCATTTTGCTTCTCCG
Source organism: Tenodera sinensis (assembly GCA_030765045.1). NCBI lineage: Eukaryota > Metazoa > Arthropoda > Insecta > Mantodea > Mantidae > Tenodera > Tenodera sinensis. The sequence continues at coordinate 301,296,767 of CM060964.1, read as the reverse complement.
CATACAGAATCATCTTGTTTATGATACTTTTCACTTCACTAACATGCAGAATATTTTCTTCTGTGTGCATGTCTTATTACTCGGGAAATTCTTAGCAATGCAGTGGCCTAAGTCAACACTAGGAATGTATCGGTCGCTGTGACCAAGGTGCATGCTAGGGGCAGTGAAAAGTATATTCTAGTACCGCTCTTTGAAGAAAATTTTAAACTCAACTTCAAAAATTAAAAATAAATGAATAAAAAGTATGACATATTTTCAGGTGATATACTTTCCCCCACATTAAATCCAAATCCGTGGTATTTTGGACCATGCTATTTCAGGCTTCTACTGTATTTGCAGATGTCATATTCCAAAAATATTAAATTTTTCAATAAAACCGTAGTGTTTATTTTTTCCCCCATTTTTTTGAAGAATAAGAAGCAAAATCCATGCAACTGCAGTAAAATGGATAGCACACAAATCTTCTCTGTGAAAAAATACATATATATGCTGAAGTATGAAGTGATCGGTTAAGCGGTTTAGGAGCACATAGAGGACAAACATACAGACATTGATTTTTATACATATATAGATCAGCTTGACATTTTTAGGAGAGCTTCAGAGATTAAGGTATTAAAATTTATCATGCACTAGTTAAAATATATTAAATAATTGAGCTGAAATTAAATATTTTTCATAACTCATATAGAAAAAAAATAAAAATATCAATAAATTATATATAAAACATTTTTTCTCTTAAACTAATTAAATCTAACCAATGGCTGTATGACAATTTCTTTATATCTGTATACTGAGTTCAAATTAAAAATTTAGGAGAGATGCAATAAACTTTAGGGTCCAAGGGTCATTCTATATTAGCATATCAAAAAGTGCCTCATTAATAAATATATTAATAATTTAAAAACGGTTTGACAAAGGACAGTGAAATTTTATGTATACTATATATTTTATGTTCTGAGTGTGTGAAAAAAATTCAAAGCAACCACAAAAAAACTGGATCTTTTAATTTTCATATATACATTGCCTTAAATTATGTAAATGTTGATAAAATAAAAATACAGCAATAAGACAGGCTGATTTGTTAGAAGTGATTATAATCAGTAAAACCATTTAACATAACTGAAATTATGAGTGGATTGGTGACACTTTATTTTCATTTACTAAGTAAACATATTTTGAAGATTTAAGAGATAGAACTGGAACTTAAAAATTCAATGCCACAACTGGGATTTGAACCGCAGACCTTCCGCTTGCCAGGCGGACGCTCTAACCACTGAGCTATTGTGACAAACTGCCAGAATGGCTTGAGAATTTAATGCCATTCTGGCAGTTTGTCACAATAGCTCAGTGGTTAGAGCATCCGCCCGGCAAGCGGAAGGTCTGCGGTTCAAATCCCAGTTGTGGCATTGAATTTTTAAGTTCCAGTTCTACCTCTTAAACTTTGCCCACACACGGCTTGTGTGTTTAAAAACACCAACAGTAAGTTTGTTGGCATAAATAAATAATATTTTGAAGATATTCATCTCCATTTCAGCTGAAGTCCACTGGCATTTAAAAGGGGATTCCCTAATTCAGTATTGGTACTGCCCTCTTGCTGTCTAGTGGGGCAACTTCACTACAGGTTGCCATCTCTGGTGGTATCTGAATAACTTGAGTCTTTTGTATTAATTCCATGATATGCTTCATACTCAGGCTTTCAAGTTTTCCAAAAAGTTGAATTTGCTCACTAGCCATTTATTTGCATGTTGGTGGATCAATACAGAGTGTGTCAAAAAATGCATACACTGTCCTGTAAGAAAAAAGCTGAGCTGCGTAAGGTTTGGTGAGCGTGCAGAAAATACATCTGGTCCCATGCATCCTATCCACTGGCCTGCTACATTTTCATCCAGCTATGCTTGTACATCCATATGATTAGTGCACATCTGCCATCTCTTTAGGAAATGTAACATTACTTTGTCCCAGATATTTCTTATTTTAAAATGTATACATTTTTTAATGCACATTATTGTTTATAATTGGACTCATACCATTGTCCTGTTTGTGTATTTTCAGGAGGCAATAAATCTGTAGTACAAGGCAGAAATAAATAGAAGTTACAACTTCAATTTTTCAGTTGTCTATTCTCTTAATGTTTTTGATGGACAGATTTGGTAGAGAGTGTGATCATGAAGAAAAGTGTTAACACAGTAAAAAAACAAATAATGGTCACAGAATTTCATTAGGGAATTTAATTTTATTGCTCACATAAACAATGCAGGGAATGACTTGTTCTGATAAACACCTAAATTTTGTGTCATATCAAAATACAAGCAATTACAGCTGGAATATTCAGTAGTAGTCAATTGCTTTATAGCACTGCACATTTTTTCTTTGGATATACCATGGCCAAGCAATTCTATATTAATATGGGAAGAAAGAAAAGAAAAAATCCTTTTTTGTGCATTCCTAGCATTGGAAATTGGCATGTGGTCAAAATTGTGCATAAATTTCTTGTCTTATAAGCCCAAATGACCTCGTTGTTGATGGGCCGTTAAACCTCACACACTCACTCACTTGTCTTATAAATTGATTAATTACTTTGTATACAGTCCTTGGATATTGAAATGTTACTTAATATCCTTCCAAAAACATAACACAAAGGACGGTAGAGGAAGTGCAGAACTTAATAACATATGAATGCTGGCCCTTGTTCATGCTAGGTGCTGTTGGTGTACCTAGTAGCAGCAGTAACTCTTTACATCAGAGCATGTTATACATGTCAGCCGTGGCACCAGTCAGTGTTTCTGTAATTAATATGTTAAGTATCCTTAAAACATTAAAATCTTAACTAGCTGCAGTTAACACAAAGAAAGACCTTTTTCAAAATTGTCCAAATGTGTAACTTGTTTTCCAACCTTGTGGGTTTGTCCCTGAGATTGAAATACAAGTGCACTGCCTTTTTGTTTGGATGAAGTTGCTTCACTACAAACGCATGACACTGTGTGTATGCTACCTATACTTTAAGCTTCCACAGTCAATACCTGGGTGTTTGAAAAATCTACAGTTGCCCTAGTTTCTGGGTTGGAGAGCTTTTTAAAAACATTACACTGAATACTGTTTTTCTGCCCTATAAATAAATCACTTCACATTTGTTAATTGAAAAACCACTTGTCCCAGCTTTGATGGACATGTTCACACACGTGTATCACAAACACAGGGGAAAATAGAAATAAATAATTTAATTGATATATTATTATTTCAGCTCGAGCTTGAAACACTACCTAACATGTGCCCATTCACTTGAATAATATAACAACACACCAGTAGTCTGAAAATGAACTGAGCATTAGCTCATTCCTTGTCAAACTGTGTGGTTCGTATTTTCATAGTAAGTACACAGTATGTTTTATATGCGAGAGCAAGGAATGGTGGTATTTTGCAGGCTTATCCTTTTTGAATGAATCTTGGGTGATGATAACCGTATGGAGATAAAAAAGGTGCATAGTTCTAAAGTAAGAACATATTAGAAACTAAAAACTTCACTTATCTTAGTAATGTTGCACGTTCTTTTTCACAAACTGACCCAGGGTTTCAAGTTGTCTCCAACTCATTCTCAAAGCTATACAAACAAATTCGCTACCAAAGCTACAATCTTTCATTTTTTTGAAAACAAAAAACAAATACTGATATTAAATTTTTATTTACCAAACTCTGAAAACAAAAATTTATAAATACAATCTATAGATGGTAATTCGAAGTTCATAACACAGTTCCTGTTTTTTAAAGTAAAAATTTTTTCCCAAACCATTAAATCTATGGGACCACTTAATTGTTTTAATAATTTAACTTCTGGATTAATTTCATGATTAAATGACCAAAAATGATCTGCCACAGCTGATTTATCAGTTTGTTTATATTTAATATTTCTAAAATGTTCTTTTATTCTGGTTTCTAAATAATGTTTAGTTTTACCAATATAAATCTTATCACAATCTAAACATTGATAAATTGATAAATGCCAGATTTTTTATAATTTGGTATTTTATCTTTTTTTTAGAAAAATTAAGTAAATTTTGTATATTAAATTTATTTTGAGGGACCAAATTTATTCCATATTCTTTAAAAATCGTAAATTTTTTATTGGCCCATGGATGGTAAGTGAACTTTTTAAAAATACAATTATCTTTTATTTTTTTAAGGGTTGAAACTTCTTTAACAGCTTTTTGATACTTACATTTTTCTATCTTTTTATGTATAAAATCTGTATTAAAACCATTAATTACTGCAGTGTTAATAATGTGTTTATATTCTACGTCAAATTCATCTTTATGAAGGTGCATATTTATTAACCTATAAATTAAACTATTGAAAACAGCAAATTTATGTGCAAAAGGATTAAAACTTTTATATTTTATGTAATTATCAGTGTGAGTAGATTTTCTGTAAATACCAAATTTCAATTTATTGTTATGTCTTTTAATTTTTAAGTCCAGAAATGAAAGGAATCCATTATTCTCAGTTTCCAAAGTGAATTGTATAGCTTTATCTTGTAAATTTAAAAGTTTTAAAGCATCATTTATCTGTTTTTTAGGGACAACAGCAAAAATGTCATCCACATATCTATACCATATTTTAAAAATTAGAGGGAATGATTTTATAATTTGAGTTTGTTTTCAGAGATTGGTAAATAAAAATTGAATATCAGTATTTGTTTTTTGTTTTCAGTAAAAAATGAAAGATTGTAGCTTTGGTAATGAATTTGTTTGTATAGCTTTGAGAATGAGTTGGAGACAACTTGAAACCCTGAGTCAGTTTGTGCAAAAAGGACGTGCAACATTACTAAGATAAGTGAAGTTTTTAGTTTCTAATTTGTTCTTACTTTAGAATCTTGTTGCTTCACTGTTAATAGCTTCAATTTTCCTTATTTAAGGTGCATAGTGTTTTGCAGGGTTATCTATGTTGAATGAATGTTAAGTGATGGTAACCATGTGAAATTACAAAAAGCATAACTTGCAATCTAAGTTTGGTAGAGACACAATCTTTGTACAGTCATGATAAAAAAACAAATTTCTGTGTAATTATAAGGTTGACATCTATCATTTTCAAGTATCCAAGCATAATTGCTGAAGATAATGTTCTCAGTTCAGGCACATAAGATGTGTGTACCAAATGTGGCAGCACTGATAGGAGGGACAAGTAGATGATTTGTTGGATTCTTCGGTACGACCCACTTTCATGTTGCCTTTAACTTCTATGGTTCCCTTAATTATGTGTAGCAAGACACAGGTTCATGGGCATCGGCAGACTTTTTTTCAGGGAGGGTCCACATGTTGGAAGTTTGCTATCAAACTAATTCTTATTCTGTTGCCAAAACAGTATAAATGGTATGAATTATAGTATTAGTTGCAGATAAGTATTAATTAGTGCTAAATAAAAACTGTTCTTTATATTAAAATTAAAAAAAATGGTCTTAATAGTAATTGACTGCACATTAATTAATTCTCAAGTGGAGGTCGCACCCCTGCTCCCTTGCTCCCCTCCCTTCCTGACGCCCATGGGAGTTTGCATTATCAGTGATTTCGTTGCCCCAGAGAAACGCTTCATGTGAAGGAGTTTTTTTAAACTGGGTTTAATAAAAACCAAAGTTAGAAACTTATTGGCACTAGATGCAGTAAATGCGCTTATTGTCATCTCAGCTTATGAAAGAATGTGGTGGGTCCAGAAATCTGCAAGTCACCGAGAAGATGTTAAAGTTTATCTCAACAAATGTGTATAATGCTGCAACAGTTGAGGAAGATAAACTTTCAGATGCATAGTGCAAGAAACATAAAATACTGGTTGAGGTCATCAATCTTGTTAGTGGATACCATAAACATCAATACTATTATATTTTCATAAGTGTTATGCTGATATTTTTGTTGTTGTAGTATTTGGTTTATGATGCATAATAATTTTAAATCCAAATCTATAATTTTGAGTGGCTGGTACAATAATTTTACTTTCAAAGATTGACGACCCTGATATACATTCTCCAACCTGAGTAGTAGTTATATGTTCTGTGCTCAGTAGACATTTTCTCGATGTGGTAAATGACCTGCAGTTGTGCAGGCTGGTGTTGCATGGTATATGTATGTGTTGGTCATCTACAAATTGGCACATAACACCACACCATCTGCTTAGTGTGTTCCAAATCATCGGTAGCATGCAAAACCCAGATAAAAGCACCTATGGCCATTAGCAAGTTTAGCTGCAAAAGCTTTTTACTAGCTACGACATCTTTCAGAGTAATAGAAAATGGTATCCACACCAAACTTCTGAGTATATTCGTCAAAATTATGCAGATTACACCCTCTAGGATTAACAGTGGCGGCTCGCAGTCAAAATTTTAGGGTAGGCAAAGTTAACAGTAACAACAAACAACAACAACAACAATAATAATAATAATTAATAATAATAATAACAATAACAATAATAATAATAAACCCCGTTTATCCGAAATATAGGGGGCGAAGTCATTGCGGATAACGCAAACAATATATTGTTTGGTTGTTTAATAAGAGCAGAGTGAATGAGTGTGACTTACGGACGAATTACCGCCAAAACTAAAATCACGAGTGTCGGCAGACTTTTTTCCAGGGGGGGGGCACATGTTGGAAATTTGCAATCATATAATGTTAAATCATTATTTTACTGTCAAAATTTATAGTATTTGTTGCAGATAACCGTATTAATTTGTGCTAAACAAAAATTGTTCTTTACATCAAAATTAAAATAATAGTTTAAAAGTCAGTAACTGACTGCACATTAAGTTCACCAACTTCCAAGGAGGGGCCGTGGCACCCCTTGCCCCCGTTCCGCTACGCCCATGACTAAAATAGATTAAGAAATTGAAAAATTGTCTGACTGCAGCTTTGTGTTAAATAGCTAAAACACTCCTCTTTTCATTGTCAGTGCGCCGCGAAAGCGGAATTTGTAATAGTTCACTAATTAAGTAGGTCATACTGGTATTACACAGAGATAACGACAGATGCAGATCTCTGAGATCTTCGTTCGTGGAGTATGGCTGCACAGAACACCTATATGGCTGTTCGGAAAATGTCGCATAAATTCGGATTTGGGCAGGCAAGTGTTCGGACTGCTGGCAGACGCGTCTATGCATGCTCGGAGTGCATATACAGACCGAATGTTTCCTTATCCCTGTTCAAGGGCCTCGTACTGAGGAAATGGGGCCGGGCAGGCAAAGGTTAAGCTAGCCTGCTCTCCACTACCCAGATTCCATGTGTTTCTGCCGCGCGTTTCAAACACGCAGCGCAGTTTTGATGAATCAGAATTGAGATTAAAGGATTTGACCATGCGCTGGTCATTATAACCGTGAAAACTTTTCTTGAACTGCAATTTAGGGGAAAATGACGGTTCAAATGATAAAATGCAGAATCATAGTTAAACATTATTTGTTGATGTATTACGATAGGGTAGGCAATGCCTACCCTGCCTACCCTGAGGAGCCGCGCCTGAGGATTAACAAGATGATATATGGTGGTCTTCTGAGTGATCTGGGCCGTAGTTAATATTCTGAGAGCAAATGCAACATGGCCAAAACGAAAATGGTGTTAAGCCTGTTTGGAGTGTATTCTGCAATAAATCCAATACCGTTGAATTTGTTAGCATGAGTCACGTATCTTGCAATTATACATACTATCCAGTGAGGATCACAGAGATTTAGTATTGATATTATTTCAGTAACAAAAAGCACGTTTAGTCAGATTAAATTAAAATGGTTGCTATTAAATCAACAAGACGTAAGTATGGCAATTTTCACACTATGGCAAGTATTCCCACAAAATTGAAAATTAAATAGAATTGGTGAAGTCAGTTACAAGTAATCTAAGTTGTGTGGAAGGTAAAGTGGGCAACTTGTCTTTATTAAAATGGAATATGTGTTGAACAAGAACAGTGAATATTATACAATTCCAAGATTGCTAATGTACCATCAGATAAGAAGTACGTATTCCTTCGATGAACAAGAGCAGGAAATCACCAATATTTCTTTTTTGTTTTAAGCATGCCCCAATATCTTCTGTTGAAGTTGAAAGAAACTTCTCAATGTATAAATCGTAATGGTTGACAGTGCCTCAATTCTCAGAACTTATAAAGGCTGTTTGCAACGAATTGTGAGTATTCAGTGATAAAGTTTAAGCAAAATGTGCAAGGGGATTGACAAACGATAATTTTTAGTCATTTGTTCATTTAGGTCATTTTAATGCATTTTTAGGTTATAAAGTGATCGTTTAAGGTAATTTTAAAAATATTCTTTAGGTCATCAAAATCCAGCCCTAATAAGCAGATGTAGGACAAATATCCACTGAACGGGGAATCAACATAACTACTTGTACCACTTTATGTAATAGATGTGTGATATCATACTTAACACATGCACCCAAGGTTGTACAGATGAGTCAGTAATTCGACTGTAGTACAGACAATAAAGAGTTACTCTCTGTGCTTACATTATGTTCTGCGCTATACAAGTTCAGTATGCTGGAATCATCACTTGCTGACACATTAAAAACATTATTGGAAGAATTTGGTACAAACAATTTTGCAGTGAATGGAGGAAACATACAATGTAGATTGTCATTCATAAGTATCACATTGCAAAGAAAATTGTTAAAACAACACTGTGATATGAAAAACAAACCAACAAAAAAAGCTATAAATCACTTGTTGCCTCGTCAGGTAGTGAGAAGGCAGAAGAACAAGAAAGTTCACAATTACAATCAGAGTTCTTTGAAGTTCTGTGTAAGATCATGATGCATACCAATATACATACCAATTTATAAACTACACTATCCTGTGTTTAAAAACTTCATTAGTGAATATACTAAACCATTTGACAAACACACAGACCAATGAGAAGATATACAACATCTAAATATTTACATGTTTGGCAATACACATGTATCTGAAATGTCTATTTCTTAAATTATGTTTATGGTTACACCTCTGACTTGATGTTTACAGTTCCAGGTTACCTGTGTCACCCCTTCCCCTCTCTGCACTGTCCACATATAGTCACAACACCCACACATTGCAACATGGGCATTGGCAGACTTTTTTCTAGGGGGGGGGGGGTGCATGTTGGAAGTTTGCAATCAAACAATATTAATTCACTATTTTTTTGTCAAAAGTTATAGTATTTGTTGCACATAACCGTATTAATCTGTGTTAAATGAAACTTTTTCTTTACGTTAAAATAATAGTCTAATAGTAATTGATTGTACATTAACTTCATTAATTTCCAGGGGGGGAGGGTGCAGCCCCACCTTGCCCCCCTTCGTGATGCCCAAGCACAGGTTGTTGACAGTGAAGCGAACAAATATTAAAAGTGAGAGGTCAGTTTTAATATTTGGCATCAATTATGATCTTACGCACTTAACAAAGGACTTCACTCTGTTTATTCATTCTTTCACAAAGGTAATAAAATGTAATTAAATTATAATACAGCAAGTTTTGAATTATATATACAAGGATCTTGCAATTGAGACAAAGCTTGATAAATTATAAATTTTGCCAATCTGCGGTATGCACCAAAATATACAGTACTGGTTTTCGTGCAGTCCTAATGCGCATGCCTGTGCGTTTATGTTGTTGCATCGCCATGATGCATTCTTAGTTGTGTAATGAATATTTTCTCTGTGGTTGGAAGTGACAATGGGTCTCATGATGGAGGAAAAAATGTTCATAGTGGAGTATTATTTTCGCTCATACGGAAATGGTTATGAAGACGGTCCGAGTTTAAAGTTTGTGGTGGAACAATATCATGAAAGCTGTCTATCATTACAAAAGTTTGTCATCTGGGTAGTGTGTTTTGTCAACGCAAGGGGAGGGGGGGGGGGGTGGGATCTGGTAGGCCAGTATCTGTGTCCACAAATGAAAATCATGGACGTGTCCTCAATCAGGTGTTGCAGTCACCAAGACGAAGTCTTTGATGAACAGCCCTGAAATTAAACATGAGCAATACATCTCTTCTATGATTGTTTAAAGACAAAGATGGATTTGCGTATCAAATACACATTGGACAATGATTAATGGAGCTAGGGGATTGAATATTGTGCACAATTTTTGGCTATCATGTGCGAAAATCCAGATTTCTTGCTCAACGTGTGGCTCTCCGATGAAAGTCAGGTTCACTTGGATGGTTTTACAATTCGCTTTCTTCATTTCGAGAGGCTAGAGGTTATCGTCCAGAAACCGCTGCATGTGATGATTTGGTGTGCAGTGTGCGAGGTCTGTATTTCATTGAGGATAATAATGGTGCAGCTGTTGCTGTTAACCATTGTTAAAGGAGAAAGTTTTCATCTGTCCAAATCCACCCCAAACTGTGCCTGCATTACTTCAGAAGATCATCTCGTCTTTGAGGACACTAAAGCAACCTAAGTGCCAAAATATATTTCAAAATCTGCACAATCCTTATGAACACTGTCTAAAGTGCAATGGAACACATTTTGAACATGTACGTTATCATCCCGATAAGTAAATAATAACAGTAACATAATTTTCCAGTACTGTATTTTTTGGCACATACTGTATATCTTGTAAGTCACTGACCGATCAAAGTTCTTCAAGACCAGTTACTCTTTAATGTTAATTAAAAGGAAGGTGAACTGATTCAGGGTGCTGTATGTGTCATAGGTAATGCATCAACTAATTGAGGTTAAAATAAGAGGAGTCATAAACAGATTAGGAGAAGATTGAATGAGTCAATCAAATGACAGGTAATAAAACTTTGAAGTTGCTTTGCAATGGCTAAACAATATTGAGAAATGGAACCAGGTTCTTTATGCTGGATGGCAATGAACATCAGGAGGGATGATTCCTTATGATTGTTTTTTTTTTTTTGCCAGTATGGTAGACACTTTGGTGACAAATGCAGTAAGTTATAGCAGAGATTCAATGCTCAGATCACTAGTTATGAATTCTGAGTATACACCAAGTTTAGAAAACTAAGTTAATTATTTATTACACCTAAGATAAATATCCTTGCTCTAATGACCAGAACACCCAAAAATTCCTTTCATGAGTGCTTTCCAACGTGCATTTTTAAAACCTGAAATTTTTGTCAAAATCATTAATGTTGAGAAAGTACTCGTATGATATCCCCCTCATGTCAAAATTATGAAAGTGCAAAGTTTGAGTTCGTGCTCTGTTCTGAAAAAATAAAAAAATGAAATATACCGGGTGTTAATGAACTACACTGAAATAATTTGAGGCGTTGAGCGCAACAGTGGCCCAACCCACAAAAATTCAGAAACTGAGTTATTAGCACAGACATGTTCCCCATATCAAAATCTAGGAGAGCAGTAGTGGCCTATACCACATTTCTACAACCACCGACAGATGGCATGAGAAGTGTGTTATTGCATGGAACTGAATCTGGCTTCCTGGATAGAAATAGTGGCCCAACCTTCCTGCATGTATATAACTATGTATCACAATGTCGGTGTTATATTGATTAAAATTTCCAAATATCATGACTCTTGCTTAGTTATTAAAGTCAATATAAAACTTTCAAATCACAGATATTTTTTACACTCCATTATCTCCATTATGTACATTTAGTGATTGGGCCACTGTTGCGCTCAACGCCTCATTTCAGCGATTGTAGATGTGACTAATATAAGCAAGTTGAGATATGCAATGCATGGTCTGCCTATCTTAACATAACACAGTTAATTGTGTTAAACCTAATTGGCATCAGATGCTGATAAGTTGGTGTTTAAACAAGGTGGGTGAGATTATTGGATTAGAATGTCTTTGAAACTGCTTCCCGAGTATAGAAATATCGAAACTTAATAGCTCATTATTGGCGTTCTCAAGATTTAATGCCTCAAAGATGTCTCAAATCTCAAACTAATCACCTGCCAGTGCGACACTGAACAGCGATGAACTGCCTTCTTGCATCAATAGCCTACTCTAGTAGTGTCTGCGTAACTGTTTTGGTGGCCCAATCCGTAACACCGAAAACTGTTGTTCCAGAGGTCATTGGTTCGGTTACTGTCATGTGGTTAATTTTTTTTTCTTCGTCATAAATTACAATAGGCAGTTTCTTTAAACCTGGCGTAAAGAGTTGCATTTACTTTTCATTTTATGTAATTTCGTTCACCCTTTAAACCTCCTCCCATTTAGACGTACAGCATGTGAGAGTATTAAGCAGGATTCAACCTTTGTTAGAAGGAATTGTAATTAATTGCACTCACGAGGTGAAATTACTCTGTAAAATGCATTGTATAAGAATTAAAGCCTTAGACAAAATATTAAAACAACAAATAAAGTGAAGGAGATGCAAATTCGTTTACCTTTCATTTGAAAGCTGTCATAACCATTGTGCCAGAGGAAGTGCTCCGACCGTCTCTTCATTTTTGTGTGTTGTGCATTCAAATGGTATCATCATTAGCAGTGGCATACTGGCACTTTAGAAACTTATAGCTGTAACTTCCACATTTGAACCAACAGGCCATAAGTCTCCTGTCCCAAATTATTTGTTTCAGAGATCTCTGCTTGCTCTGAAAATATTTTGGTGTAGTTCATTAACACTCTGTATATGTATCTAGTATGCACACCTGAAGCTATTCACAATGAAGCATTATAATCCAGGAATATCACTATAATGTAGACATTACAGCTCCATTTATGTGAAAATGAGGTATAAATCTTCCAACATGTTTCAACAGGCATCCTCTGTCATTCTCAAGGACAAACTGAATATCAATATGTCCAATACACTTATTGTCAATAAAGAGCTGTTTTGCTGAAAAAAAAATTATTTGTGTGAAATATTTAGAATATTTGGAGCCATCTAGCTTCTTGACGAATGGATATAAGTAGTTTATTATTTCACTGTCATGCAGACATTATGTGAGCAATGCTGTAATGTCTTTTTTATTTCAGTTTGAATGAATTTAGCTACAATTTAATGTTAAATTGCCAAATCTGTCTTAGAAATTTGAGTAAATTCATTTGAATTAAGGTAAAAATGCATTACAGCATTGTTCACATAATATTTGTGGGACAGTGAAATAGTGAACCATTTATACCCATTGGTCAAGAAGCTACATGGCTCCAAGTATTTGACAGAATTTTTTTTTCAGTGAAGTGGCTCTTTATTGACAATAATTGTATTGGACATACTTGTTACACCTGTCACGTAGAATCCCTAGTTAATGTATGGCCAAAGCAGTACCTTCTACCCCTTTTTGTGTGTGTGTGTGTGTGTGTGTGTGTGTATGTATGTGTGTGATATATACACACCCGGGTGGAAGGAAACTTATGACATTCCTTCTAGTACTCGCTTCATGGAAGCATTACAAACAAAAAAGTCTATGGCATTTTATTCTTTCATCAGCTGATTTCGAAAAAATAAATGGTTTTTGTTACAAATTGGATGCGTAATTCCACAAGAATGTACAAAGATAATAGTTTGTTACTTGCAAGGTACGTAGACTAGTTTATTTCTAACTTAATTTAGATAGTAATTATGGGACATCACACAGGGTTTCAAAATAATGAATCAATTAAAAGAATTGAAGGAATACTCCGAGCAGCTTTTTGAGACGTAAAGTAACTTGGCAACGTTGCATTGAGGTTGGTCACGGATCTGAACCAGTTTCTGGATGTAAACTTCTTGGTCGCTTGTAGGGTGGTGTACTGTTTTGGGAGATAATGATTCTGATTAGCCTACACTCGTACAGTAAACATAGAAGGACACGGCATGGTATTTGTTTATGCTGTGGTGTTTGTTTATGTACTGACCTAGTGAAAGTGACACCCACACAATCTGCAGTGTTACCAGCTTGTTTTCGACAAAACTAAAATATCTCCATAGGAAATGGTCAGAGACAAAAATGTAAGATATAAAATGTGTTCCAAATACAGTGAAATCCTGATAACTCAACCTAATGTGGACTGAGAGGCTGTCCAGTTACCGAAATGTTGAGTTTTATGGAATAAGGGGTCTGTTATTCACAACTCATAACAAACATACATACATTATTAACATTACATTACATTATTAACATACTGCAAATTATATAACTATATTCTAGCACAATATAGGAAACAAAAGTATAATCTATTCTAAAACGTATTAGGTATTGATATGATACCCTTTGTCCAGTCTCTTTAACACAACCAATTTAATTTCCATTGTCATGTTAACTTGTCTTTTTTTCTCGTTTGACATTTTCACCGGCACAAACACCACCTACTGCAACACTAACAATAAGCCTGAAGTCTTGGAAGCTGCTAGAGATATGCAGCTGACGGTTTAGCTTACCACATAAACAGGTATTTTGTACACGTGATGATTGATGTTACTTGAATGTGCCCAAGTGACATTGTGTAAATTGATGATTTGGGTAATGTCTCTGTTTATCTCCTTGAAATACAGAAGACATTGCTGATAATGTGAGATTGCACCGTACTTAATCAGGCACGGTCTGTGGAAGTTGGAAACATAGCCTGACACCCCAGTAGTCTTATAAATACAAAAGTGAAATCGATCATAAACCACTGCACAGTTGTCATGCCTAAAAGTACCCATGTATTGGTAAAAGCAGTAAACCTTCAAACCTTCCAAACAAGAGTTTGTGCTGTGTATCCACATTATTAGTGGCAAGCTTCGGTTTCCCGACAATGGTCTGCCAGTTGCTTATGTTCTGTCTAGATATCGAAGGTCAATACGTGGTCAGTCCTTTTGTCACTGTGAGGGAGATTGCAGTAGTAATATTCATATCGTATAATAGATAATAGAAATTATTACAGTCAAATTTAACAATAATAAATGTAAAAAAAAATTAATAAAAATAAAGTAGGTTGTTCAATTACATGCAATGTTGAGTTATCATGATTCTACTCTACCGAGATCTATCACTGGTGTAAATTAATGTAATTACTTTCCTTCAACCTGGTTTGTAAATTTGTGTGCAAAGAAGTGTAAGTGTACTCTAACTTCTTCAGTCTTCGAATCTTTAAACCAGATTATCTGAAAAGTTGTTGTTAGCTAATGCTGGATTTCTGATAATGAAGTCATTAATCCTCTTGCTCTCCAATATTTGGATGATATTGAAGAGAGCAATAGCAGTAATAGTAACCGCTTTTTAGAGAGCACCATATTTTTATGTTTTGGCGGTCACATTGCTCTCTCACAACCCCCAGAATGTCTGGAGGACCACACCTGTCGTTGGTTTACGGGTCTCACCGACCTGACCGGGAGAATTATCAAAATAAATTCACTGACCATATCCTCTGATCACCAATCAGAGGATGTATTATCTGAAAAGTGTTATTCTGGATATTCATGACTTTTGACATCAGGGGAATGATGTGCAACTCATACCCTTGGAACAGCTTGTCTGAGAGTCAGCACTTTAATAATAATGAAACCGTCTCAATCCAGTGATTATACCAACTTGTTACATTGCAATAGAAGTAGCTAACTTAAATGGGGAAGGATATATATTTTGAGGCTTCACTAAATGTTTATAAAAGTAGATTTCATATTAAATAATAATTGATTTATTTATATTATGCAAAGTACATTAATTAGTAACAAAATAACATTTATAGTATAAAATAACACTGGACATTTTCTAATAAATAATGCATAAAATGAAAATACACATTTATATACTATTAACAAACACAGTCCTACACATACAATTATATTTGCCATATATGAATACTGGACAAAACGTGTTCCTTCATCACAGAAAACAGAAGAGAAAAATGGAAAACACTTTGCTTTCATTCATAGACTCAAAGCATCTATAATAGACTAATTTCTTAAGAGCGTTGTGTGAGACAGAAATAGACCTCAAATTTTACCCCAAATTTGCCCAATGCACACTTCAGCTTAACGTCGTAATCATGGACAGTTCCAGTTTATGTGGTACTTCACATAAGTGATATTTGGTAAAAAAAGCTCAAGTTTTATAAGCATGAACAAATTTTGCACTGCAGTAATACTTTTTTTAGTTTGCTATAAAAGATTATTTATGCATGCTATAAATGACATAAATGCCAACTATGAAACTTATTTATATACCTTAAAAAGAATATATATTTGGTAATAATATTCTTGTTGCTTAGTTATGTGATTGCATGACTTTACATAGGCAAAAATACAACGTCTGACTTGTGATATTCAGCACTTAGTGAATTGTAAGAAAACTGTGATCTAGATACACTGTTTTGCTATTTACAGTGTTAGTCAAATGGTCTTCCCATTTTCTGTATTATACTCTGTTAATTTACCTTGAAACTAGTAATGTGAATGCATTGTTTCTTAAGGTAACAGCTCAATTCTTTCTTTCTTTCTTTTTTTTTTCTGCTCAAACTTTTGAAATTTTCACTTTCATGGGATAAAAATAAAACTTAAATGTTTCTCTTTATTGTATTTACAAGTTCAGCTTATACAAGAGACAGAGTTGGAAAAACATTTTCCTTTATATTGTGTGCATTGTTATATTCAGAGTGAACAGAAATAAAGAAGCACAGCAAAAGTACTACAAACATTTTAAAAACAGTAGTGAAGGAAAGAATTGAGAGTCGAAAGCTGTAGTGCAGGGTGCATGCCTACTGTGCTGTGTTTGCATTCCTTTGCTTTTATGTTTTAATGTTCATAAAATGCTCCTTGAATGCAGGTTTTTATAATATCCTTTAGAAGCTTTCAGAATGTGTTATGTATGTATAACGAACAGAAGTCACTTTGGGTTCAATTTTTGCATGGTGATATGAAACCTAAAATAAGATTTTAGTGAAATAAGCATTTTAAAGGCTCAAAATCTATTAGACCCAAAGATATTTATCAGATAGAAAAAACCCAGAACAGATCTTAAGCATATAAGTGTGCAGTACCTGTTATATATAGGTATGTCAATGCACAAAAATAAAAAGTACAACAAGAGCATTTTATGTAAGGTGATAAAGTAAGTTATTAACTATTGTGCTGTTTGAGCTACAACATTCAAATTTGATATGATTGCAAAAAATATTAATGACTCAAGTTTACAGTAAGAGTTTAAAACTGCCGTTGATTACAAAATGCAGAAGTTTCAAAATCATCCTGGTGACCCCTTAAAACCATTATATAAAGACTAAATTTATACATTATTTTATCTGTGGCCAAATGGTTTAATTAGAAGCTTTTGTAGCAGAAGTAGGACATACATTTTGTTTAATTTGCGTGTTGTGTTTCTCACATTAATGCTTTCTTCTACAGAGTGGAACTGACACATTTCTTTCTTTAATTATTTGGCTGGAAATTCATTTAATGAGCAGTTTGTCAACATCACATTTAGCAGGATGCTCAGGAGTTTTGATGTCCTGTAACAAGATGCCCAAATGTTAATTCTTTACTCCTTATTTTTGTATTTTAGCTTATTGTTGGCTATGACTTTAGGCCTGCACTTTTTGCAGATCTCTGATACACTGAGTAGGTATACCCAGTCTCCTACCTTTTCCATTCACCAGAGATCCAATTGTTTTCAATATGTTTATGAGTTCCAGTACTGTGTTTCTTTCAGGAGGATTGTGAACACTAAATTCTTTCTGGTATGCCCTTTGAGCAGCTGTAGTTGAATTGATAAACCAGTATTATGTCACAAGGAAGAGCCATTGCGTTGATGTGACTAGAAAAAAATGTCAAAAATAGCTGCCAACAACAGGACAAAGGACAAAAATAAGGAATTAAGAATAAACACAAGCATCTACGCATCTCATTAGAGGGAATTGAGGTTCCTGAACATCCTGTTTAATTTGACGTTAAAAACAGCTCATTAAGTAAACTTCCCAATGAACAATGAAACAGTGAAATGTGTCAGTTCTACATAAATCATCCTGTATTAACATTTCTATTTTTCTCTTCTCAAAGAATGAAAGCACACAAACATTTACACATCTAAAAACAGCATATATAAATAGCACATTCAACCAAAACAACATGCATATTTCCAGAACAGAATTAGTAGCTGAGTGATTTCTTGTTCAGCTGTTCAAGATTGTCTTTTCTTAAGGATGCTAATTTGACAGGTCCAGAACTTCAACACTCTTAAAGCACATATTAATGGCAATTTTGTAACTCCTGATTGTTTTTAACAGTACTTTATGGGATTAATATGGTATCTAGCATAAATTTCATTAAATGGTGTTTCCAGACCTGTAAAGGAATTCCTTGTTTCACCCAAGATTATTTTGGTCATATTTAGAGCATACTTGAACACTAAGGAAAGCCAGAAGGCAACTGGCCTTCTTTTGGCAGTTTATAATGTACTAGTGGGGCATCTCACCCTCTTGTTACTGATTGGTCCCTCCCCTTCCCCCTCCTCATCTGCAATTGCAATGACCTGCTCTGTTTTATTTTTGTATTATGCAGTACTGTTTCAAGCTTAGTGTATTCTGTTTAAGGGATTTCATTTTGAAAAGAGAGGAAATAAATTGTTTGTGATTGAGACAAATTATATTATAGTGTGGCACTATCCTGTTTACGGAAAATAAAACAATTCAGCAACGAGGGAAGGAAAATAGTGTACCTTGATGAAAGTTGGGTAACTGCAGGGCACACTGTATCAAGAGTTTGGAAGGATAGGACTACAAAAACTCCTAAAGAAGCGCTTTTGGCTGGATTATCCACTGGTCTTAAATCACCTACTGCTCGCGGACCTTGATTTGTAATATTGCATGCCAATGGTACAATTTGTACAGGGTGCAAAACTTGTTTTCTTGACTAAAAAAGGTTCTGCTGATTATCATGATGAAATGGACAGCGATAGATTTGAACAGTGGTTCAGGAATCAACTAGCAGGACCACAGTAATCGCTGCGGCGCAACATACATGGCAACGTCGCGCTGATTCTCCATAAGAGCCATTGTGCCTTCATAACGTGAAAACTCCTATAGATGAAGCTATGCAATAGGTTCACTCTCCTTTTTTATTGGATATATATAAATATTTTTTCTTTTTTGTTATGTCTTAATCATATATAAGGTCAGTGACCTCTTTTCATTCATTGCAGCACAAATATTTTGGCCGTCCATATCTTCAAATCTAGATTGGACATATTTCCAGAATCCCATTCCAAGTCTGCCCTCATATATCTCCCATCTTCTCTGATTGGTCCTTAATTTTTTCTCATTTAGTTATCAATATTCTGGTGCTTTTCTTGGTAGTGAAGGCTACATTTTGAAATATTTTCTTGTGTTAATTAGCTGATCTGATACCAATATTTTTTCACTGCCATCCCTTTAACATTGACTTTCCCCAGTTCTAGGAGTGATCCTGAATTAGCTGTGTTTTAAGGCTCTCCCAACATTAGTTTTCAATATATTGTTAATATGACGTCTATTTTCTCCCTCCCATTTTCTATCCCTCATATTTCAACTGTATATAACTATTTTGATTCCACTAGGACTGCATGCAGCCTTCCAAACCACATCACTTTCAACATTAAAGCTGTGTATAAACATTTTCTCAGTAATCAATTGCTGATCTCCCTTTGGGAGATCATTTTTTCTGTTTTTCTGAGTCCTCTCTTCCATTTAATTTGATACCCAAGTAAATGAAATTCTCCACTGTTTGAATTCCTTACCCCCACCCCCAGGAGCCATTTTCCTGATTTTTTCAGTTTCTTTCCTTTTTTAAACACCACAATCTTTGTCTGCTTAGGTTCACCTTAAGACCACATACCTCACAATATCTATTTTAGATATGTTTTTGATATAGCATAACTTAATCCAGTTTCAGATGTTGATCCCACCATTAAATCATCATCATACAATAGTCCTGGAATTTCCCTATTCTCAATAGCTGCCATGTGTGTTTAGCTAGATTAAGGTTGACCATAATGTCTCTATATATAAATTAAACAAAATTGGGCTCAATTTACATCCTTTCCTGAGCCCTCAATTCTGTGTAATGCCAGGATTATGATAAATGTAGTGTGACTCAACATGATAGGATGTAACGTGGAAGCCCAAAACATTACATTAAATGCAACTGTTTAGGTTTGAGCTAATGCAACTTAACTTAATGTGACACAGCTTAAGGGTTTGGCAATGCCAAACTTTTCCTTCACGTTGTGGCAAGTTTGGATGTCACGTGACTAATTTGAACCAATTGGCGGGAGGTAGTGCCATGGAGTAATGCAATGTGGTTCTCTATATAACTATTTGCAACAACACTCTTTCTCTGTTTCTTTTGTTTTGCTCCAGAAGAAGGTTATGGCCATCTCCATACTGCATTCATTGTTGAAAAATGAAAATGTTTCTTACTCCACATTTTTGTATTCTCTTCATTTTCTTTTTAGAAAAATGTAACTGCTGATTAGAAAAAGAGAGCTACTTTGGATATCAATCATGTCTGCTGAGTATAACAATAGCCATGAGAATCATTCCTGTTACATTATGTTAAGTGTATCCAAATATATTTTTTACTTCATGTTACATCTCATTGCATTAAGTCACATTAAGTGAAGTTCATAATAATCCTGGCATAACTTCAGTTGTCATTTTTCCTCCCCAAATATGATATAAAAAGTATTCTGCTGATATATTTCAATTAATAACTCTGCCAACCCTTTACTTAGGCCTTTCAGTCTTTACTTATACCTTAATGCTTTCCTTATAATTCTATCCTATTCTTTCTCAAAATGTATAAATATTGTATACAACTGGCTCTTTTCATCCACGGATATTTATCAAGTAAAGTTTTAATGATCTCTATATAATGACCAAGTGTGCATTAAAGAATCTTAGTGTGCTCTCACATAACATTATTAGTGCCTAAGTTTGTCCCTTGTAACTAAATAATTTTTGCAAATATTTATGCCTGTGTGTGTCAATGGAGGGGACACAAGGTTTAACCCATTCCCCTGTTTTGCTTTTTGGTTTGCCTGCCACCCAAGGCTTCTTTAGGTTCTATTCTGTTTGCATTGTGTGGCTGTAAAGTCTGACCATCTGTAACATATCATGATGGAAGGGGAAAGTAGGATAATGACACCATGGGTCACAAATTGGCTTCCCTAATTTATTTAGTTTTTAATGAAATTAGAATTGAGAAAATGTTCTTTGCACATTTGCAATTTAACTATCAAAGTTTGATTTTAGATTCACATGTGGCCATTATAAAAAGGACAATTACACAAAAAGACTCAGTATTTTTGGAATAATGTTGTAAATACCCTTTTGGCAAATCTTACATTTGAAATTTTTAATAATGAATTTCATAATACAAGGAAATACTATCTATCCTAACTATTAAAGAGCAAGTTTTAAATGTTGTGTTCACAAATTTTCAATGTATTAGCCCATGAGGAGGTAGGGAACATAAATATTGAAGGTGTATGCATCTTCAAATTCTTTTAAACTTATTTCTTCTCTGCTTTTTGTGGTTCCCGTGTATACTAGCTCACAGCTGTAGATGCATACTCTCTGAAGAGCTTCTTTCAACTTGTACATTGGAGGGAAAAGCATTTAGGATACCTACATGAAAATGGAGCATTCTCATCTTATCTTAACAAATTAGACAACAATGAAATTCATTTCCCCCTCTTTTTTGTTGGACATACCTGCCATATGTTTTGTTGAATTTGGAAGGTTTTGGGTAACGTATCAGGAGTATCTGAACTCTATCTTGGCTGACGAGCCTGGAAACAGCAGTTCTTATACTTTTTTTTATAGCTTTATCATTTACCTAAGCATAAAAATAGTTAAAGTACAAATGGATGTAATTCTATCTGAAATTACTCGCATATGTAAATTCAGCCCTGGATTTTATCATTGGACCTTTGTACCAACTTCAGTCATTTTCTTGTCATTAGGGCAACTCAATAAAACCTGAATTCCCTTTTGCACATTGGACAAGTGTCAGAAGCTTTTAGACATTGTCGGAGGCAGTCTCCATGGAAAATATGATGGCATGGCGTGATCCGTGCCAGTCTCATAGAACTCAGACAAACAGCACACACATCATCAAATTCTTCTAGTTCCTCTGGAGTGGCATATCGAAACTGGTTAAGAACTGCCCTCTCTATGCTGAGGACTTTGAGGCTATTAAGGTACATTTCCTTTAAACGAAGATACACATTTATGTAAAGTACTATGAACAGAAAGCGATAATGTCCACCATATACAAAAAGTGGAAGGGCAATAAGGCTAGAAAGAGATATTGTGAATGTCCTAAGAATAACAGGTGCCCAGAGTGATTCTATTGACTCTAGGATATCTAGTGAGAAATAGGATAAGCAGGCTGGGAACATATCAACAAATACTTTTTCTGTGGCCATGTAGTACAGCCATGTGGTAACAGTGTAGAGAGTGGTGGGATGGTAATGCTCCAGACCCTGTTCTAGGCCGAACACTAACAGCATGAACACCACGGTGATGATGAAGGTTACTGCTTTTGTCCATTCCAGCACTATCTTTGTGGCAGACATTGCAAGGTGCTTGATGTTGGAATGCTCAGCCATTGTGACATAAGGTGACCAGTCTTCTTTTTCAATGAGTTCTTTAATGTAGGACACACAGTAAGCAATGACATTGTAGAACATGAGGGAATATAGACAGGTAACCTTCTGGCCAGGCACCAGGACACGATCACATAGCATGAAGAACACCATCTAGAACAAAGAACAATCAGTGAAGAATGTGAATGTGGCAGATCACACTTACTTCGCTAGTAACTAAGGTGAAGATCTAACAGTATGCTGCTTACTAGCACTTAGACAATAGCAAAAGTAAACATGAATATTACTTTGCCTTTAAGCTAGAATGAGATTGTGTCACTATTTCCAGGTACTCAATACTGTTACTGATTTTTTAGTACCCCTACTTGTTACTGAGTTCATAGAAGCAGTCTGAAGGCAATAGCTATAGTATTATTACAGCATTCTATTTGGTTTCTAGTATATAAACATTTATAACCAGTTTTGTACCATATTGTTGGTTTTGTATTCTTGAAATGGCAATCTTTTTCCATTTTAATAAAGCTATAGATCCTTCCAATTAATAATAACAAAAATTATATTGATAATAGTAAGAAATTCTTTGTTTCTCTTCTTTATACAACTCTCTGTTGTGCTAAAGGCTTTCGTTTTAAAGAATTTCCTGTCCATAGATAAATAAATACTAGGGGTAAGCTTACGCCTACCTTTGGAGCAGAGGATCCGGGTTTGATGCCCGGTACTGCGATGGGGACCTTTTCCCCCACTGGGAGGTCTGGTACAGGGTACAGTCAGCCTCATTAGGCTCCAGAAGGTCCAATTGAGGAGCTACTTAATAAAGAAGTAGCAAACCTAGGTTGTAAATGTCGCATAACTACCCAGGGGACTTGGGATGCTGACCACATCCCACCTTCCAGTTCTGCAACGCACTGCTCCGTCTGCTCCCTGACAGGCATCTGACTCTAGACACCAGTTTGTAAGTCTTAGAGGGTGTTAGTCCTCCATACAGGGAGAGTAACCAAATAAATAAATAAAGAAACACACAGACAAAACATTTTCTCATTTGATAGGGATACAAGAGAGACATTGAATTTTCGAAGAGATGTTCTATCTTCACAGATTATAAAATGCAGTGTTATTTTTCCTTTGATAAAGGAATGTTGCTTTCCAAACCTATGTATAAGTTCATCCTGAAGAGACGCTTAGTGCTGGTACTCTTCGATATATTTCAAAGTAGTGTAAAGCAGAAATAAGCGCAATTAACACTAACAAAAAATTATACATTTATACAATGAAAATATACTTGTTTATTCACTGGATCTTAAGTACATAAGGGGAAAACAGAAACCCACTCCCTAAGCAGCATTATGAATGACTGTAATGACCACTGGTATGCAACAACATGTACATTTGAAATGCTATCCCACCTCACAGGTCAGGCGATCAACTCAAACTTGGGAATTCTGTTTGCTGCCCAAAATCGAGTCCTTGTGATTGCATAATCAGAGACAAAGAGGCAGAAGAGGAAAAAAAGAATATTTTCTTGTACTGAGTGATCTCATGTCTTAAATTCTGATTTGTTCCTTTTGGATTCATTGCTTTTAATAATTGGTATAAGTAAATATAAAAGCTGAGAATGAGTAAAGAAATAGTGTAATGTGATGGATCAACTAAATTAGTTTCTTAAATAAGACAGTTGATGCTGAAGGATACAGGAGTGTCCTTGTACCTGCCTCTATGGTTATGCATGTTTTTAATTAAGAGCAGATGAAATGTAGTATTGATTCATGTACAAGGTATGCAGTCAAGATAAGGGCCCAGAATAATGAATCCAGCAATACTTCGCATTTGACTTCTTTCACTGAAGTGTAATGTAAAGTGAAATGCAAAAATTCAAAGTATTGAAGTCTTATCACGAAGCTTTGATACCAGTGAGTATCTAGAGTATAGAGATATTAAGTGTACTATGGTCCCAAACTTACTTTTAAATGTATTGGGACATAAAGGAAGAGTGTGTAAAGAAGTAGTAGAAAGAACTTTGCAGTGAACAAAAATGCTTGAAACTTTTAAGTGTAGAGTGACTTGTAATTCGAGGTTCATGTAGTTAGTTCTTGTATAATGTTTTACAATCAAAAAGGTAATGATTACTGAACATCTTAGTTTTGTTGCTGCTAAGGGCCTTCCAGGATTTACTGAACTTTGTTAATAACTACCAATATTGAAGAGAATGAAAACAATGAAGAAACTTTCATATCAGTATGTAGTATACCTTAATGATAATGAACCTAGAAGTTCCTCAGAGCTTGCCTCCCTTAGTATAGAATTTACAATGTCACGATTATGTTTTGGCAAGGGATCATTAGTGTATATGATGATGATGATGATGATGATGGTGGTGGTGGTGGTGGTGGTGGTGGTGGCGGTGGTGGCGGCGGCGGCGGCGGTGGTGGTGGTGGTGGTGGCGGTGGTGGTGGCGGCGGCGGCGGCGGCGGCGGCGGCGGTGGTGGTGGTGGTGGTGGTGGTGGTGATGATGATGCTGACGACGATGACGATGACGATGATGATGATGATGGCGGCGATGGTGATGGCGATGACAACGATGATGACAATGATGATCTGTGGCAGCCTTGAGGCCCATAGCCAAACAACCTGATTATGGTCTTATTCCCATGCTTGCATCTGCGTAGTGGACAATTAATTGAGCATCTTCCAATATGAGATGTGGTCAACATCACACATCCCCCAGCTATACTGTTGGTCTACTAGGCCTACATATTGCTATCAGTCATGACTCCTCATATTCTTCATGATGCTGAATGGACAGCCCTATAATTACAATAAAACAAAGACTATGATATTTATAATATTCAGGGGGAATATTGGAATGCCTGATCTAAAAGCGATATTAGGAGAAAATTATTATTGATTAAATTTTTAACTCAAATATTGGTAGTAAGGGAGACCCCTAAGGAATGGAGAATAAGTATGATAGTGCATATATGGAAAAGAAAGAAGACATAAACAAGCTAACTAAAGGGAGATGGTTTCTCTACATTTTAGGAAAATCATCCAAAGGAATGTTATAGTCAGTAGAATACAAAATAGATGGAGAAGGGAAGAAAATACCAACCAGAGTTCCAAACAAGTTTTAGAGGAGGGAAAATAATATTGGACAGTTATTATCTTTGTAATAAAGACAATTGTGAACAAATACTACCAATAAACGGGGAACATTTATTGACTTCGTAAAAGCACTTAGCACCACCTGGAAAAGCATTCTGGATAAAACTAAAAGAAAAAAAGGTGTATAAACGAGATGTATTTTTTGTCTTTTTATGGTGAAACTTGTAAATAACATCAATCCTATTCATAAATTAAGCTTTAGAATCATTAGCTCTCAACACATGTTTTATCCATCAGTTGTTAAGATGTATTGCACTGCACTGCACTGTTTGTCTTTGGTTGTACACTGTGTCTCAAATATATCTGGGGGCCATAACATGCACAGCTTTTCAACGAAAGTGTGGGAGAGGGAAAAGGGGGTGCCAGACATCAAATGCTAAAATAAGCACAGTACCTCTACTGATTGCTGTGGTGAAACAGGGAAATGTCATGGTTGCCGAAAACTGTAAAAGATGAGTTATAGTATTTGTTGCGGATAAGCATATCAATTTATCTATCTTCCTTTCATAGAAGTTTGAAAACAGTGTTGTTGTAATTAATTTAATTTAAAAAGTGAGTCAATTAATAACACTGAACAACACTTACAACATAATTTTCCAGACGCGTCTCGAAGGTTAACTTTCCTCCATTATCATAGTCCGGTTGATAATGTCGGAAAGTTAACCTTCGAAACGCATTCCCGAAAATTATGTTGTAAGTGTTGTTCAGTGTTATTAATTGACTCACTTTTTAAATTAAATATTAATTTATGCTAAATAAAAACTGTTCTTTATATCAACATTAAAGCAATAGTCCAATAGTAATTAATTCCACATTATGTTTATTATTTTCCAAGGGGGGGCCCGCGGTCCCCCCTTTCCCCTCCTTCGCGATGCCCATGGTCAGATATCTGTCGGGGAGCACAGGAACCTATGGACCGGACAGAGTGAAGACCTGGAAGCGGGTGGTCAGCCAAGTACCAGGTATGAGAGTGAGAAAGAGGATGATATGAAATGCAGAGTGAAGACCTGGAAGCGGGTGGTCAGCCAAGTACCAGGTATGAGAGTGAGAAAGAGGATGATATGAAATGCAGAGTGAAGACCTGCAAGCAGGTGGTCAGCCCAGTACCAGGCATGAGAGTGAGGAAGAGGATGATATGAAATGCAGAGTGAAGACCTGGAAGCGGGTGGTCAACCAAGTACCAGGTATGAGAGTGAGAAAGAGGATGATATGAAATGCAGAGTGAAGACCTGCAAGCAGGTGGTCAGCCCAGTACCAGGCATGAGAGTGAGGAAGAGGATGATATGAAATGCAGAGTGAAGACCTGGAAGCGGGTGGTCAACCAAGTACCAGGTATGAGAGTGAGGAAGAGGATGATATGAAATGCAGAGTGAAGACCTGGAAGCAGGTGGTCAGCCCAGTACCAGGCATGAGAGTGAGGAAGAGGATGATATGAAATGCAGAGTGAAGACCTGCAAGCAGGTGGTCAGCCCAGTACCAGGCATGAGAGTGAGGAAGAGGATGATATGAAATGCAGAGTGAAGACCTGGAAGCAGGTGGTCAGCCCAGTACCAGGCATGAGAGTGAGGAAGAGGATGACATGAAATGCAGAGTGAAGACCTGCAAGCAGGTGGTCAGCCCAGTACCAGGCATGAGAGTGAGGAAGAGGATGATATGAAATGCAGAGTGAAGACCTGGAAGCGGGTGGTCAACCAAGTACCAGGCATGAGAGTGAGAAAGAGGATGATATGAAATGCAGAGTGAAGACCTGGAAGCAGGTGGTCAGCCCAGTACCAGGCATGAGAGTGAGGAAGAGGATGATATGAAATGCAGAGTGAAGACCTGCAAGCAGGTGGTCAGCCAAGTACCAGGCATGAGAGTGAGGAAGAGGATGATATGAAATGCAGAGTGAAGACCTGGAAGCGGGTGGTCAACCCAGTACCAGGCATGAGAGTGAGAAAGAGGATGATATGAAATGCAGAGTGAAGACCTGGAAGCAGGTGGTCAGCCCAGTACCAGGCATGAGAGTGAGGAAGAGGATGATATGAAATGCAGAGTGAAGACCTGCAAGCAGGTGGTCAGCCCAGTACCAGGCATGAGAGTGAGGAAGAGGATGATATGAAATGCAGAGTGAAGACCTGGAAGCGGCTGGTCAACCAAGTACCAGGCATGAGAGTGAGAAAGAGGATGATATGAAATGCAGAGTGAAGACCTGAAGCAGGTGGTCAGCCCAGTACCAGGCATGAGAGTGAGGAAGAGGATGATATGAAATGCAGAGTGAAGACCTGGAAGCAGGTGGTCAGCCCAGTACCAGGTATGAGAGTGAGGAAGAGGATGATATGAAATGCAGAGTGAAGACCTGGAAGCGGGTGGTCAGCCAAGTACCAGGTATGAGAGTGAGAAAGAGGATGATATGAAATGCAGAGTGAAGACCTGCAAGCAGGTGGTCAGCCCAGTACCAGGCATGAGAGTGAGGAAGAGGATGATATGAAATGCAGAGTGAAGACCTGGAAGCAGGTGGTCAGCCCAGTACCAGGCATGAGAGTGAGGAAGAGGATGATATGAAATGCAGAGTGAAGACCTGCAAGCAGGTGGTCAGCCCAGTACCAGGCATGAGAGTGAGGAAGAGGATGATATGAAATGCAGAGTGAAGACCTGGAAGCAGGTGGTCAGCCCAGTACCAGGTATGAGAGTGAGGAAGAGGATGATATGAAATGCAGAGTGAAGACCTGGAAGCAGGTGGTCAGCCCAGTACCAGGCATGAGAGTGAGAAAGAGGATGATATGAAATGCAGAGTGAAGACCTGGAAGCGGGTGGTCATCCAAGTACCAGGTATGAGAGTGAAGAAGAGGATGATATGAAATGCAGAGTGAAGACCTGGAAGCGGGTGGTCAACCAAGTACCAGGCATGAGAGTGAGAAAGAGGATGATATGAAATGCAGAGTGAAGACCTGGAAGCAGGTGGTCAGCCCAGTACCAGGCATGAGAGTGAGGAAGAGGATGATATGAAATGCAGAGTGAAGACCTGCAAGCAGGTGGTCAGCCCAGTACCAGGCATGAGAGTGAGGAAGAGGATGATATGAAATGCAGAGTGAAGACCTGGAAGCGGGTGGTCAGCCAAGTACCAGGTATGAGAGTGAGAAAGAGGATGATATGAAATGCAGAGTGAAGACCTGCAAGCAGGTGGTCAGCCCAGTACCAGGCATGAGAGTGAGGAAGAGGATGATATGAAATGCAGAGTGAAGACCTGGAAGCGGGTGGTCAACCAAGTACCAGGTATGAGAGTGAGAAAGAGGATGATATGAAATGCAGAGTGAAGACCTGCAAGCAGGTGGTCAGCCCAGTACCAGGCATGAGAGTGAGGAAGAGGATGATATGAAATGCAGAGTGAAGACCTGGAAGCGGGTGGTCAACCAAGTACCAGGTATGAGAGTGAGGAAGAGGATGATATGAAATGCAGAGTGAAGACCTGGAAGCAGGTGGTCAGCCCAGTACCAGGCATGAGAGTGAGGAAGAGGATGATATGAAATGCAGAGTGAAGACCTGCAAGCAGGTGGTCAGCCCAGTACCAGGCATGAGAGTGAGGAAGAGGATGATATGAAATGCAGAGTGAAGACCTGGAAGCAGGTGGTCAGCCCAGTACCAGGCATGAGAGTGAGGAAGAGGATGACATGAAATGCAGAGTGAAGACCTGCAAGCAGGTGGTCAGCCCAGTACCAGGCATGAGAGTGAGGAAGAGGATGATATGAAATGCAGAGTGAAGACCTGGAAGCGGGTGGTCAACCAAGTACCAGGCATGAGAGTGAGAAAGAGGATGATATGAAATGCAGAGTGAAGACCTGGAAGCAGGTGGTCAGCCCAGTACCAGGCATGAGAGTGAGGAAGAGGATGATATGAAATGCAGAGTGAAGACCTGCAAGCAGGTGGTCAGCCAAGTACCAGGCATGAGAGTGAGGAAGAGGATGATATGAAATGCAGAGTGAAGACCTGGAAGCGGGTGGTCAACCAAGTACCAGGCATGAGAGTGAGAAAGAGGATGATATGAAATGCAGAGTGAAGACCTGGAAGCAGGTGGTCAGCCCAGTACCAGGCATGAGAGTGAGGAAGAGGATGATATGAAATGCAGAGTGAAGACCTGCAAGCAGGTGGTCAGCCCAGTACCAGGCATGAGAGTGAGGAAGAGGATGATATGAAATGCAGAGTGAAGACCTGGAAGCGGCTGGTCAACCAAGTACCAGGCATGAGAGTGAGAAAGAGGATGATATGAAATGCAGAGTGAAGACCTGAAGCAGGTGGTCAGCCCAGTACCAGGCATGAGAGTGAGGAAGAGGATGATATGAAATGCAGAGTGAAGACCTGGAAGCAGGTGGTCAGCCCAGTACCAGGTATGAGAGTGAGGAAGAGGATGATATGAAATGCAGAGTGAAGACCTGGAAGCGGGTGGTCAGCCAAGTACCAGGTATGAGAGTGAGAAAGAGGATGATATGAAATGCAGAGTGAAGACCTGCAAGCAGGTGGTCAGCCCAGTACCAGGCATGAGAGTGAGGAAGAGGATGATATGAAATGCAGAGTGAAGACCTGGAAGCAGGTGGTCAGCCCAGTACCAGGCATGAGAGTGAGGAAGAGGATGATATGAAATGCAGAGTGAAGACCTGCAAGCAGGTGGTCAGCCCAGTACCAGGCATGAGAGTGAGGAAGAGGATGATATGAAATGCAGAGTGAAGACCTGGAAGCAGGTGGTCAGCCCAGTACCAGGTATGAGAGTGAGGAAGAGGATGATATGAAATGCAGAGTGAAGACCTGGAAGCAGGTGGTCAGCCCAGTACCAGGCATGAGAGTGAGAAAGAGGATGATATGAAATGCAGAGTGAAGACCTGGAAGCGGGTGGTCAACCAAGTACCAGGTATGAGAGTGAAGAAGAGGATGATATGAAATGCAGAGTGAAGACCTGGAAGCGGGTGGTCAACCAAGTACCAGGCATGAGAGTGAGAAAGAGGATGATATGAAATGCAGAGTGAAGACCTGGAAGCAGGTGGTCAGCCCAGTACCAGGCATGAGAGTGAGGAAGAGGATGATATGAAATGCAGAGTGAAGACCTGCAAGCAGGTGGTCAGCCCAGTACCAGGCATGAGAGTGAGGAAGAGGATGATATGAAATGCAGAGTGAAGACCTGGAAGCAGGTGGTCAGCCCAGTACCAGGCATGAGAGTGAGGAAGAGGATGATATGAAATGCAGAGTGAAGACCTGGAAGCAGGTGGTCAGCCCAGTACCAGGCATGAGAGTGAGGAAGAGGATGATATGAAATGCAGAGTGAAGACCTGGAAGCAGGTGGTCAGCCCAGTACCAGGCATGAGAGTGAGGAAGAGGATGATATGAAATGCAGAGTGAAGACCTGGAAGCAGGTGGTCAGCCCAGTACCAGGCATGAGAGTGAGGAAGAGGATGATATGAAATGCAGAGTGAAGACCTGGAAGCAGGTGGTCAGCCCAGTACCAGGCATGAGAGTGAGAAAGAGGATGATATGAAATGCAGAGTGAAGACCTGGAAGCGGGTGGACAGCCAAGTACCAGGTATGAGAGTGAGGAAGAGGATGATATGAAATGCAGAGTGAAGACCTGGAAGCAGGTGGTCAGCCCAGTACCAGGTATGAGAGTGAGGAAGAGGATGATATGAAATGCAGAGTGAAGACCTGGAAGCAGGTGGTCAGCCCAGTACCAGGTATGAGAGTGAGGAAGAGGATGATATGAAATGCAGGCGAAATTGATGAATGGAAAGGTGATAATGGAACAATTGGTAGAATGAGCGGCGGGGGAAACCGGAGAACCCACCCAGACGCCACTTCGTCCACCACGAATACCACATGCGGGTCCCTGGGATCGAACCCGGGCCGCCCATGTGGTAGGCGAACGGTCTAACCGCTCGGCCAGGGCGCCGCTTATTTAAATACATTTAATTGTAATAATTACTTTGAAAAGCATCCTAGCAGCACTTATTATCCTTAATTAAATTGGCAAACGCATCGTCTAACATATTTCAATTGCATAAATGCCCTTTGCTAATAGTGCACAGTTCTTTCTACCTTGATTCCCTTTCAAATTATAAAACGCATTACATAAGAGCTTATTTGTAGAAAAACATTGTTTCTCAATTCAAATTTCCATCAGTGCAGACTACTATACTATAGAATAATGGTGTTAAAATAACAACGTAGAATGTAAAAGTGAAAAACCGGTCGATCGCCTGCTGCTTTGGTAGATAAGTGGCCTGACCTTGCGCAACGTGTGGTTCTGCCCTCCACCGGCTAGGGATGAACAAACAATGAGTACGAAACTTATTCTGTTGAACCGTGGCCCCTACATTCTTTTATGAAGGATTTACATACCTGGTTAACCATAGTGAAGATATTGGTCATCTTCATAAACAGCTTCTCACTGCGATCCATAGGTGCATAGATCCTCCAGAGGAAATTCAACACAGGTTGGATCACAAAATCACAGTTCTCTGAAAACAAATTTTTGCTGGATGTAATCAGAGATACAGAATTTCATTCACCTTGAGTATGGTTGCAAGGGAAAAACTGTAATTATTTAAATAAAACTAAAATATTACACCTAAGTGATTCTTCACTGTCTAACTAAAAACTAACCCCACGGCGCAACAGCCCTATCCGGGCCAAGGCCTACCACCCAGCCGCTGCGTCCCCCACATCTGCCCACCACAGGCGTCATGAGTGGGGTGTAGTAGTGGAGGGTGGCACGTGGTCAGCGACCTTCACGATCTGGGGCCGCTACTTCTTAACTCAAGTAGTTCTTCAATTGGCCCCTCAGGGACCTAACGAAGCTGAGTGCACCCCGGAGATTCTTCACTACAGAAATAAACTTTTTATACTGTTTGAGAGGTAGAACTGGAACTTAAAAATTCAATGCCACAATTGGGATTTGAACCACAGACCTTCCGCTTACCGGGCGGCTGCTCTACCACAGCAGTTCCAGTCCTACCTCTCAAACTTTGCCCACACACGGCTTGTGTGTTTAAAAACACCAACAGTAAGTTTGTTGGCATAAATAAATAATTTTTATACTGTATTTATTGCACCCAGATTATAAGTATCTACTTTTAAAAGCAATGCTAACTTTAACTCCAGGTCGTGAAGGCCGCATAACTGGCCGGGAGGGCTGGGGGCGCTGACCACGTCCAGCCCTCCAGTACTGCACCCCACTCATGACACCTGTAGTGGACAGAGGTTGGGGACGCTGCGACCGGGCGGCAAGCCTTGGCCCTTCATGGGCTGTTCGCTGGGGTTTAGTTGGTTAACTAACTTTTTTAACATTCACAAGGAATAGTGCAACAGTTGTATGCATCTATTTGGTGAAAAAGTATTTTTTCATATGCATTTTGAAATTAAATGGAAGATTTTCATTTGTTAACTAATTCACGAAAAAAAAAAACAAAACAAAAAAATAAATAAACCACAGCATTAATGCATAATGCCATGTAAGTATCCCATTGTACTTGCGTTAAATATTTAATTGACAATGTTTAGCATAAAACTGGTTTTTAAATAGAACACAAGGTTTTGGAAAAACTATTTTGTTAATGTGCCACATATGTACTTGGTAATTGAGGTATATTTTACACTCATTTTTAATTTGAATACAACCACATTCTAATGGGATTTGAAAATACAAGTATATGTTTCAGAAAAGTGAAATAAGCAATTATTTTTGGAAGAATTGAATGTTTGAGGTAAATAGTAATCCCTCTTGTAGAACGTGTTGGGTTAAGAGAATATGGGTATAATCAAGAAGGGTTAAACAATGTTTCATCTGCAGCTGTTATTCTCATAATTTTATGATTTTGCACCAGGGATAAATGTACTGAGACAGTAGTGTGATTAAATTATTCAACATGCTTTTACCTTCTCTGTCAGAGTTATGTATGTTTTATTGCCCCAGGACACAGAGATGTTGCTTATGTAGTAAGGTTAACGGAGATAGTAAAATCTGTGAAGTTGGTACCAATGACAAGGAGGGGTTGGAAACTCTTGTAACCAAGTGTGAATAGTAGTCTAATGTGAAGGGGCACGGACTTATTTTTATTGATTTCTTTCTTTCTTTCTTTTTTTTTTTCTGTTGAAATAGCTTCAAGTCCATCGTCCGCGATGACTATCGTCCTCAGAGGCTACATCAGTGATGTCCAATGTTTGCGAAAGAGGGTCGTGCCACTCACTCAGACGTTCATTGTGTTGCAGTGGTGGTTTGGTTACATGTACGTTGCGTTTGATTTACGAAATAACTTTCAAATCTTATGTGATATACATCTGTTCATTAGTGACTTCTTTGGAACTGCTTACGTTTAAGAAGTCTATCAATATTTGGCGACAAAGTCGAAGTGCATAGTCTTAGAAGACACACCAAGTGATCGTCGCGTAACCTATTGCGATACAGTTCAATTCGGAGAAACTGGTGGTAAATATCGGATGTTTAAAAAAATGTCCGATATTACAACACGAGTTGGGATTGGTCAAAACTAGAATAAATATTCCTATACACATATGTCCGGAAACAAATACGTGTTAAGATATGAGTCATTTTACAAACATGTGCAACATATGCACATTTTGATGTGTTTGGAGTACACCAATGTCTTTAAATGACCCCATAGCCAGAAATCCAATGGACTGAGGTCCGGCAAACGGGTAGGCCATGCTGCTGGACCTCCTCGACCAATCCATCGTCCATTAAATGTTTGATGTAAGTATAGTCATACGATGCGTAAAATATTGGGTAGTGCCCCGTCATGCATAAACCACCTTAGTCGTCTTTCTACAAGCAAAACGTCCTCCAAAAGCACGGGTAACTCATCGCACAGGAATGGTACACAGCACCTGTTAATATGTTCGGTAATATGCATGGTCCTAGAACTCCGCCACGCACAATTCCTGTCCACACATTGAGACTAAAGCGATCCTGATGCCTCAACTCTAGGATTTGCATCTCCCACACATGTGTGTTGTGGTGATTTACTATGCCATTTTTGGTGAATCCCGCGTCATCCGTAAATAAAATGCGGGCTGTAAATTGCGTATCTTCAGCACTCTGGCGTAGAAGTCATTGACAGAACTGTGATCCGGCATGGTGGTCAGGTGGCCTAAGAACTTGCACACGTTGAACATGGTAAGGATACAGCAACTGCTCGTGCAGAACAAACTTCACAAAAGCACGGTTGATACCTTCAGCAGCTGCAATTCTTCGCACACTTGTTTGAGGATCACATTCTACCTGTTGTAACCCGTTCCTACATTTCGGCGTACGAATGGTACGAGACCTACCGCGATCCGTTGTCCTGGCTGCAAATGATCCCATTCCTGCAAGTCGAGGCATATGATCACTTTAGTCTCAATGTGTGGGCAGGAATTGTGGGTGACAGACTCCTAGACCATACATTTCACCGAACATATTAAAAGGCGCTGTGTATCATCGATTCCTGCGCGATGAACTATCCGTGCTTTTGGAGGACGTTGTGCTGGTAGAAAGACGATGCATGTGGTTTATCCATTTTCTACGCAACGTGCGACAATACTTAAACCAAACATTTAATGGACGATGGATTGATCGAGGAGGTCCAGTAGCATGGCTTCCCCGTTGGCCTGACCTCAATCCATAGGGTTTCTGGCTATGGAGACATTTAAAGACATCGGTGTATGCCAAATCCATCGAAAAAGTGCATACGTTGCACATTTTTGTAAAACGGCTTATATCTCAACACGTATTTGTTTCCTGACATATGTTTATAGGAACATTTATTATAGTTTTGACCAGTCCCAACTTCTGTTGGAATATGGGTCACTTGTTTTTAAACACTCTGTAAATGTAGGCTTGCAGAGCTATACTCACTCTTATACACGCTATTCTTGTAAATGTTTATTTCTCTATCTACCACATTTTAATCGACATAAGCATTTCACAAATTATGTTATTGCTAATTTTCTTGTAAGTGCAAGGGGAATATGGGAATACAGTGGGCTGTAAGCGATAGTGATATATTTTAAGAGCTGGTTGCTATGTAATGTCTTTGAAATTCTGTTCTCTTTGTAAGGCCAAGAGATAAAAGAATAACATATTCCTACTTGAGAAAAGTATACGCATTGGCAAATTCAAACAAATAATAAAGAATATCTCGGAAATGGTTCACTCGAAAGAAAAAAAGAAGTGTTTAGCATACATTGGCGGCGCCGTGGCCGAGCGGTTAGCGCGCTCGCCTACCACCTAGGCGGCCCGGGTTCGATCCCAGGGACCCGCATGTGGTATTCGTGGTGGACGAAGCGGCGTCAGGGCGGGTTTTCTCCGAGTACTCCGGTTTCCCCCGCCATCTCATTCCACCGGTGCTCCATCTTCATGTATCATCAGTGTCACTGCCTGCGGTGCCGTAGTAGTAAAAGCGGGCGTTAAACACCACAACAACAACAACAACAGCATACATTGTGTTTTAACGTGATCCAGAGTTTTCATTTAGTAAGCTGTTGTCCGTCTCTTACTGTTTACCATTTATTCAAAAATCATCCAGAATGAAGAGGTCTTGTATTCCCAGAACATTCAAGGTATGACTTAGAAACTGCCATGGAAGCGGCTGCTTGTGTCCGTCACTGGATACTGACTGGTTGTGTTTTTGCGTCACAGGGACTAGCTAACGCAGGTGGGGAAGTAACACCTAATTATGTAATCATCACCAAAGAGACACGGTTGGACATCGCCGGTCTAACCACTCGGCCACGGCGCGGCCACGCCATTGTTAATAGATCTGAAGCTTCGGGTTCGGTGTAAGAGAAGGAACGGTGTACCAATAGATAAGTTTTAACAGAAAATAAACTAGACGAAATCGATGACAGTTTAGAGCGATTGCCTTGAAAATCGCTAAAGGCGTTGGCGTGAATACAGACGATATTGGGCTTAAGAGAAACCTGTGCTATTGCGTTCATACTATTGGTCAATTATCTTGTCGCTCCATTGTGAATCGCCAGTATAAAATAAGTAAATAAGTAATGAAGGTTAATTATTGTTAACAAGAGGTAGTTGGAGTAATAAGCTTTTGTAAGAATAGTTCGTAGATGAGTCAGTAGAGAAAGTCATGCGAATGCAACAAATCTAAACATTTTTTTAGATGCGTCTTCTGGGTCACAGGTAAATATTTTACTTTCATTAATAAGTCAGCATTAATAGCTCTTAGCACGTACGAAAGAAAGAAAACGCCCACATTACACATGGCTCCTCAAGTGGTGTTTTGCAGACTATGAAGGACTTGGTGCAACGGAGTGTTCAATGCTCGTGTTTGTCATACATAGTTATTTTCTTTACGGCTGGCTTTTAGCTGATGTCTTTCCGCTCTATTTCCTTGGATTAACATGTCCGTTAATTAATAAAGACAACCTGAGAGTAGGCGTTAAAGACATGTCACAGCAAACCATAATCTTGCCACTTCTGACATTTTGCTGACATTCTTCTAACATTTCTATAGTGAAGAAAACTACTACTAACCTATCTTACTTAGTTTTACTTTCTAGTACATAGAACTATTGAATTCCACTCATGATATTTAAGCAAAAATGTTTTTGTCTCCTTATCCATAAAAAACACTTAAAGGAAAAGACTCGCGCCTGTATGAATGTGTGTATGTGTATGTCATAAAAATATCTTTAAAAAATATGCCATTTTAATCAAAATCGTTAGAGCCATTTTTGAGAAAATCAAAGTTTTCCACATAAAGGGTAGTTTAGGGTGGAGGAATTTTCTTTAAAATCTTCGCGTCGCATCTTTGAAAGACATTAAACTTAAATGCCAACTTTGATTTTTAACCGACGTTTCGTTTTTGAGTTATGCTGTTCACAGACACACACACGCGCGCGCGCGCGCGGACCTTTTTCTAAAAATGCTTTTGGTGGGGCGGGATTCAGGGGGCTGCAAAACTTATATTTCCGGTGAAATCTCAACATGGAAATTTTGGGTGTGAGTCATAAGCTATTACAAAGAAAGGGGTGCTCTTCTGGCTTCTGTATTATTAAGTTAAGTCTACTAATTTCGTTGTGTTTTAAGTACGACAGAAATGTTTGTTACTGTTTCAAGCTTTTCAAAATGTTTATTCTCTTCTAGGACAGTCGAAATGCGGTATGGCTGACAGATAAGTGGTTTTTTTTCTTACATTTTGCGCTTATTAACTGAACACTCCGAACTAACTCATGTTAATGCCTTCAGTTTACTATTTGAAAGCAACAGCGTGTCGTAATTTGTTTTAATACTAGGATATTGTCACCGCGGCCACGAAGCTAATTACTTGTCGCGGAAGAATTAGTGCATACCGACCCGGCCGGCTACCTGCCTCTATGGCTCGTCCTTTCGGCTGAACGATAGCCCAAACAGAGCAACAACCATTAGGTGCTGCCTTTCTGCTCCCAAAGTTTCGCTCTGGCCACTTCGTCTTCCAGGAGGTGTAAGGAGCGGACCATCACCCGGTAGGAGTGACTAGTCGTCGGTATCAGTTGAGTCGAATTGAAATGAGAGTGGTTCAGTACAGTGACAGTGCCGAGTGGAGTTCAGTTGTGAGTTATGACTCAGTAGTTCAACTGTGATTCACTTCGACGGATCACTTGTGTTTTGTTTGAATGCGTGTATGTCTGAAGTGCGCTACGCTATGCGCTTAAGAGACAAATTAAGTGTGTCTAACAGAACTGCTGTCCTCGTTAGTTACAATATCCATAATCTTTCCGTTTATAATTTCATTCTATTTTATGAACTGTGCCAGTCTCCGTCATGAAAGAAGACGGTTGCCTAGTTGCAGTAGGAAAAACCCTGTAACATCATAGTCACATGCTTCCTACTCAATTAGCCATAATCTGTTTGAGAGTGTGTTTGTGTGAACTTGGTTGCTGTTTAACTATGAAATTTGACAATTTGGAGCTATAAATGGATTCCATTGTATCTTCGGAATTCTGACTCTGAAGAGAATTCCGTGACGAAGAATAAGTAAGGTAGGAATAATTATTAAATACTGTGACATTTAATAACAAAATGTGTCATCCAATTCGTATCAAACCACCATGTGGTTAGGGCCACCTTCCTTTCCCCTCCTTTTAACTGTCTGCGTGACAACTGTCATATACCTTCTTCATTCTTGATGAAGACTTTAACGTCCGATGCATTCTGCTTCCGTTCGTGGTTGTTAGCTGCTGTTCGGTTTCATTTCTTCCAGCATAACGAAATCTGGTGCTTTGGGCTGTTCTGTCTATTGCCTGAATGACCGTATTTTTTACTTAAAACCCATTTTTTAAGATTGGGAGACAGCATGACTTTGAATTACACAATTTAATTAACCTATTTGTAGTTATGTGTTATATGCAGGTATGACTTTTCTCGTTTAGAATTATTGCAAGTTAATCTGCTGGCTATATTATGCTGTAACACAAAGGCAAAATGCGAAATTCCTTTACTTTTCTAACACTTTATTTTCCTCTAAATTTTACTACAACTGCACAATTTACTTCTCGTTGCTAACACAATTTATAGTCTTCTCTGCTGTTAATTGTTCTTTTGATAATCTTTCTCAGTCTCTGAGTGTCTTTCTCCACTTTCACTGTCTCTTATATCTTTACTATTACGATACAATCACTCGACGACACATACGTACTCGCTGACAGGCTGGCCGACGCACTCTCGTAACTAAAACTAACTGTACACGACGGCTTACACCCTAAACTCACGATTGCAACTCTATCACTAACTCTAACTGACCTAACTGCTCACTGTCTGTCCTATTTATACTGGAGTCGATGTCACGTGACCTTGGAGAACCCTACATACACACGTGCAACGATGTCTCAGCGGAATTAACTAGAAGCTTCTGGACCCTTTTTTCTGTTCTACCAGCACTATTGTTTATGGTCACGTACACACAGTCGCTCGCCGCATCCAAGGTCAAACTGTCCCCCTCTCGTCCGTATATTGTTCAACGACCCAAAGTCACAATACGTTAATATATCAGTTTTAATTCTCTGTGAAGCATCACCTGTTTGTCCCATCTGTTTTCACAGAAAGTCAATAGGAGCCATGTAAGCATTCATCAGAGCCAGCAGGCAGGCTTATCGGCAAATTTAATTACATCAAGTGATGTAACCGTGCTATCTCAAATCGGACTCTTGAACCGAAAGTACGAGGGGCGTTCGGACATGTTCTACATTTGCATTGTTTAGAAAATACCACTCCTTTACGGTCACGTCCTCTCGTAGGACGGTGAACTGATGCTAGTACACCACGCAGACACTAGATGATAGCTGTGAAGACAGTGCATAGTGAAAGAGCAGCGCTTGTGTGTTGTTAAGTAGAGATAGTCATGGACAAGATGCAAGTGGCTATCTTGGACAAAGATGGACTGTATGGTTTTTGTGAAAGGAAGGAGTCCAAAAGGTGTGCGCACAATGCATTCCGCGGGACTCGACACAGGACCAGAAGGAGAGTAGAGTTGAAGTCTGTCGTTGACTGCTGGAAATGGAGAATGAAAAATCTAGATACTTTTGGAGAAACTGGTGACGAATCACTAGATACACCTGAGAAGAAAGTCTTTATTCGATAACATGAAGTACGCGCTGCGAATAAAATTTCGGCAACAATGAGGACAGCAGGCAGCTGTCCACGAGTGGGTGCGTGGTCTTCCCAAACAACCGTTCCGCGACACAATAATAAGTTCCCAGGAAGGTGGTAGCAGTGTATTGACGTTGATGGGGTGGGGTGGGGGTATATTGAGACATCCCATGCACCTACATTGAACAATTTTTATTAATAAATAAGGTATAAAAACTCCGAACACCCGTCATATTCAGCATATGTGGAGCAGTTTAGATGTAGTCGTTGGTTGTGTAAACTACAGTATATACCATGGAACATTTTAAAGAGAACGGTAAACCATGAGACAATTGGAACGAAGCTAGGAGCTTTGAAGAAAATAAAAACGTTTACGATTGCATTGCTTCTTATTTATATCGATGTCGTTTTATAGGAACATAGGTGCTGCAACCTTTCTAGCAGTAAAGAGTTCCACGTGTCCCTAAGCTACGCGGATACCTTTAGTCTCATTTTAGTATATGAGGAGCTGAATAACACAGCGCGTCACAATTTGAGACTTTGACTTAGTTTTCTTACCATATTGAACGCTCCTTATCCCATAGCGCATTGGTATTATAAGCACTAGCTCTTTTGAGTTATTTCAAAACACCTTGAGGGCTTAGTTTTCAATTGAAAGTTTGGAGATTTTGAAATCTTCTTTGTTTCCAGTAAAAGTTAATGCTCTTTTTGTACTCATTCGGAACAGATTTTGAACCATTCACATGCTAAAAACTGTACGAAATCAGAGGCTATCTTTCGGTCTGATTTTGCAGCTGTTATTTTATACCAGAGAACGCTACAATGTATTCTCTGTGTAGCCACTGCGGTCAAATATGAAGATGTAAAGCGACTAAAAACATAAGCGCTTAATTATGGGGTTTGATTTCAATTAGTATACGTAATTTAATTAGTTTACTTATTCATGCCTGCACTTCTCATATCACTTGTTTGTAAACTAATTTTACTCCTAGCTACTGCGAATGATGTCAGTTTCATTCATCACGCGGGTTTCCTTGAACTTCGATTTAATCAAGTTATCACAGACGAAATGCCAGACGCGGCTGATGCAACGTCCTATGGGGTCAATGGTATCTTCAACGTAGTAAGCTGTGTCGAAGATACCTGAGTATTATTATTATTATTATTATTATTATTATTATTATTATTATTATTATTATTATTATTATTATTATTATTATTATTATTATTATTATTATTATTATTATTATTATTATTATTATTATTATTATTATTATTATTATTATTATTATTATTATTATTATTATTATTATTATTATTATTATTATTATTATTATTATTATTATTATTATTATTATTATTATTATTATTATTATTATTATTATTATTATTATTATTATTATTATTATTATTATTATTATTATTATTATTATTATTATTATTATTATTATTATTATTATTATTATTATTATTATTATTATTATTATTATTATTATTATTATTATTATCATCATCATCATCATCATCATCATCATCATTATCATTATCATTAATTATCATCATCATCATCATCATCATCATTATTATTATTATTATTATTATTATTATTATTATTATTATTATTATTATTATTAT
Organism: Tenodera sinensis; assembly: GCA_030765045.1. Lineage (NCBI taxonomy): Eukaryota > Metazoa > Arthropoda > Insecta > Mantodea > Mantidae > Tenodera > Tenodera sinensis. Next base: position 301,254,872 of record CM060964.1, on the reverse strand, counting down.
TATTATTATTATTATTATTATTATTAGTAATAATACGGTGGAAAATAGAATTAGATTCCCAAAAAGTTACTTTCTCTCTAGCACAAGTTCTGATGATTCTTATATACATTGTATTATTCGTATGAAAAGTGATTATACCCATTTTACATAAATCATGATATATGTTTATGAAACGGTTTAAAACAGTGTTGCCAATTTAGCCTTTTTATGGCTAGATCTGGCCTTTTTGAGAACCTATCTAGCTATAAATTTTCCAAAAACTACAAGTAGCTTTCCTGGCCTTTTTTCTAAACTTCATTAGCTTTTTCTAGCCTTTTTAATTTTTTACTAATCTACCGGTACCTTTAAAATAATACATAATTTAATCTCACTACTGCAGCTATTGCACGTAATGAAACAATCCTTTTGGTGAATTCCCGAATCTTTTGAATCTGGGAGTGTGGATTCCATCAAGTTGTTAGATTCTTTGGCACGTTTTAGAAAAAGGTCTGTGTGTGTATTTCGAGCCTGTGGACAACATAACTCAAAAACGAAAAGTTGGTTAGAAATCAAAGTTGGTATTTAAGTTTAATGTCTTTCAAGGATGCGACACGAAGATTTTGAAGAAAATTGTTCCACCCTAAACTACACTTTACATGGAAAATTTCGATTTTCTTGAAAATGGCTCTAATGATTTTGACGTCGGTCTGGGTGGCTCAGTTGGTTAGACGCTGGCCTACCGATCCCAAGGTCGTGGGTTCAGATGCGGCCCAGACCGATGGTTTTTAAGTGTGCTTAAAAACGACAGCTCCATGTCAGTAGATTTACTGGCATGTAAAAGAACTCCTGAGGGACAAAATTCCGGCACACCGACGACGCTGATGTCATCCTAGCAATTGACATCAAAATAAAAAAAAAGACTTTGATTAAAATGCCATAGGTTTGAAATATCTTTATGACAAATGAAATGTATATTTTGAATTTTCTGGCTATAACCTCTGTACTCCTATTTACTCTGGACGACTTTTGCATAGCTGGTAAACCTTTAGAGATAGACCAAATCTTACTATGAAAAACTGTAGATCTTTCTAAAATACACAATTTATGTCTGAATAATTTTTTATAAAGTGTACCATTTCGGAGATATGCCTTGTTATTTGTATTTCTGTCAAATGGAACATCGTTATTCAATTTGTTATATTAACCCTGCAAAGAGAACGGAAGCTTTAAAAGATTTGACAATCGCTCAAAGCCTACTGTACTCTAATATTCTCCTTCCACCTACAAGGAAATAAGCAATAAGATAATTTGTACAAATGTTTATCTCAACTAACACGAAGAAGATATAGGAATAACAGTTTGTAAGAATGGTTAGTACAAGAGTAGAGAAAGTCATGTGACCTCAATACATTGGACTTTTCATGCGAAGTTCCAGACGAAATATTGAAGTTGTTGGTACAAATGTGGTACAAATCCTGCATACATGCAAGAGCCTAAGGAAAATCCCAGCTGCAGCAGTAGAAATGAGGCAGAGGGGGATGACGAAGACCACGTTTATTTTTGCTAGGTGATCCATGCGTATTTTTTTAATAATGTAGTTTTCTAATGTTTATATAGGGTATTAAAATATAATCTAGCCTTTTCTAGCCTTTTTGGCAAGCCTGTTTAGCTTGTTTTATTGAATTATAGTTGGCAACACTAGTTTAAAATCGAGCAATATGATCATAGTTTCATGCGATTGTTTTAGGAGGCAGTGAACAGAGCTGTTAATGGTGTTATTCTGTGATACAAAAAGTGCAATATTTTACAACCAGCTAAACCTGTGAGTAAACTTCGCTTGTAGAAGTAATCATTAATCTTTGAATATACTGTGTACATGTTAGGAACACTGTCTACAGCATATAACACGTTAATTAAAGTAATTTCAGTATTGCACGACTAGCCCTCTGCAAGACTTTTTGTTTTGTTAGATAAGCAAACCGTCAGTTGTTTCCAGTCAGTCTTTTGTTGTGTTACCAACATAATGCAATCTAGTCAACAAGAGCAAAGCTTCTCAAGTTCACATTCTATGAGTTATCCTGACAAAGCTACTACATCGCGAACAATCTTACAACCACCTAAGTTGGTCCATAAACACCCGCTTGTAGAAACTAAGCAAGGCAACGGTTCCAATTCTAATGATTGCTTCATTACACCCAACAAGAAGCACACAGCTTCAGTATCAGCTGTAAATACCAAATATATAGTCGACTTAACCTCCGTTCACAACAAATTTTCCCCTTTGGAAAGCATGGAGGGAGAGAATGATACAACTTCGGAAGAAAATCTCTCTACAACTCCTAAACTCAGAATCCCACCAATTTTTATTCATGAAGTCAATAATTACCAGCAGATTATCCAAGATATAGCTTCTACTGTAAAAGATGAGTACACAACACAGCAACAAAACAAAGTTCTTGAAATAAATACAACTTCAGTAAATGACTTCCGCGCTGTAACAAGATTCCTGGAAGAATCGAAGCTTCCTTTTCACACCTTCCGTGACCCAAACTCCAAAAGACTTGAAGTTATTTTAAGAAATGTTCCCTACTCTCTTACAGATGACGATATCGTTACAGAACTAACCTCTCTGAACTTACCAGTAGTAAAAGTTACCAGGCTTTTCTATAAAGATCGACAACCTATGCCACTGTGTGCCGTAGAATTAGAAAACAATGAGCAGGGTAAGAAGATCTTCGAAGTCCAACATATTTACCATGCCATAATTAAAGTCGAGTACCGCAAGAAGCCCTCGAATATCCCACAATGCACACGATGCCAACGCTACGGGCATACTAAGAACTTCTGTCGACTCACACCTCGATGTGTGAAATGCCCCTCAAATCACCACTTTTCTGAATGCACAAAAGACAAAGACACTCAGCCCTCCTGCGTGAATTCGTGAATTGTGGAGAAGCACATCCGGCAAATTTCAAAGGTTGTCGTTATTACCTAGATTTGAAAAAGAAAGCCGATGCAAGGGTGGTTCAGCCTGCAATAACACAATCTTCAAAACTAAACATGGAAAATTTTCCGAGGTTGTCACCAAACTCGCCCTCTCCAACTCCTGAAATTCCACAATGGCCACGCTCTGCTGTTTCGGAAGAAAAAAAGTCCTAGGCAGCTAACTCAGCAGACATCAACACAGAATTCTTCTTCTCCTTCTTCTTGCTCCTCCGATGGAACCGAAAACCTAATTCAGCTAGCCATTAATTTCCTCACACCATTCCTGCCATCAATAAAGTCCTTTTTACTAAAGCTCTTCACAAGTTTGTTTGCTAATGGCCACTAAAAACCAAAAAACATTCTCACAACTAACCATACTAAATTGGAACGCCAATGGAGTCAAAGCAAAGCGAGAAGCCTTCTTGGAATTCATCTCCAGACACAATGTTGCAGTAGCTTGCATCACAGAAACGCATTTATTACACAAAGAAAAGTTTTCTATACCTGGCTACGCAGTGTATAGACCCGATCGCAATGCTCCAGTCGCTTCCGGTGGAGTGGCTTTAATTATTCGAAAAGACATACCTCATCACTCAGTTTCATTACCTCAATTAACCAGCATCGAAGCCTGCGCAATTCAAATATTCACATGCAATTCTTCTAAAACTACAATAATTTCTGCATACAAACCGCTAGGACCCAATCTAAATGACCAGGATATTAATACGTTATTTTCTGACACAGCACCGACTTTCCTAGCAGGAGATCTAAATAGCAAGCATCAAACATGGGGATGCCGTGTAAAAACTCCAAATGGAAGACGTTTATTAACTGCAGCCGATCACAACGCAGTTAACATTGCAGCTCCGTCAGACCCCACATTCTATAGACCAAATGTAACACCAGATATATTAGACATTGCACTCTACAAAAATATATCAAGCACTCCCACAATGGTTGCTCTACCTGAAATGGACTCGGATCACTGCCCAGTCTTAATCTCGTTCGATGACATTCCGATTCTACAACCGCAACACACAAAGAAACTCAACAAAGGTTTCATAAACTGGGAGACTTTTCAGCACGTAATGGATGACCAGTTAAGAATTACACAGAATTTGAGAACCCCCAGTGATGCCGATGCAGCAATTCTCAGCTATATATCAAGCACTCCCACAATGGTTGTTCTACCTGAAATGGACTCGGATCACTGCCCAGTCTTAATCTCGTTCGATGACATTCCGATTCTACAACCGCAACACACAAAGAAACTCAACAAAGGTTTCATAAACTGGGAGACTTTTCAGCACGTAATGGATGACCAGTTAAGAATTACACAGAATTTGAGAACCCCCAGTGATGCCGATGCAGCAATTCTCAGCTTCACAAAATCCGTAACTTCCTCTATAGACAAAGCCACAGCTCCAGCGAGACATCAACACAAAAAATCTTACCATGAATCTTTGCCCCCAAGCATCAGAAACCTCCTGAAAGAAAAGCACAAAACTCGTCGACTTTGGCAAAAGCACAGAGAAACTTGGCAACTTCGTCGCTTGAACCAACTCACAAGAGAAGTGAAGAAACGAATGGATGAATATCGGTATTCAACTTACCAAAGGCATCTCTCTAGTATCTCACCGGAAGACTCATCATTGTGGAAAGAGACTAAAAGGGTACTAAAAGAGCCGACGATTATTCCGCCCCTAGAGCAAGATGGAAAACACTACATCTCCGACTGTGAGAAAAGCGAACTATTTGCAGATACTCTACAAAATTCGTTTAGATCTAATCCAGGAAGCAACGTAGAATTCAACCACGAAATTGAACAGTTTACTGGTTCTTACGCCACAGTACCACTACCCATTGACTTCACTTCACCCAAAGAAATTCTTTTTATCATCCAGCAACTTCCCGCAAGAAAATCGCCTGGGCATGATCTCATACAAAACTTTGTATTAAAACATTTGAGTCGCAAAGCACTTGCTATCCTAGCTTCGTTGTTCAACAGTTTTATGCGAATGGGTTATTTCCCAAGAATCTGGAAACACGCCATAGTTACTGTTATTCATAAACCTGGAAAATTCCCTTCCAATCCAACAAATTATCGTCCAATAAGTCTGCTGCCAACTCTGTCCAAGGTGTATGAAAAGATTATACTGAAACGTTTAGGAAAATTTCTAGAACAAGTGTCACAATTACCTCACTTTCAGTTTGGTTTCCGTCGCAAACATTCAACTACTCATCAAATTCTCCGAATTACAGAGCAAATAGCAGAAGGCTTCGAGAAGAAAGAACACACTGCTGTCGCATTCCTTGACTTCACTCAGGCATTTGACAGAGTTTGGCATCAGGGTCTACTATACA
>CM060964.1:301177044-301237044 GCA_030765045.1 Tenodera sinensis | reverse complement strand
TGATATTTTATACAATTTAATCTACAGAAGCTTTCCTAGACTATTTCGTTATTTCTGAGAATGAATTTGGCATCATTATTGGCCCGTATCACTCATATACCTTTTAATACCATAATTGCATTTCAGTTATTGATATTAGGCAAGCAAATGTGAGCGGACATTAACTGAATAACTTATAACATCACGTGATCTTCAGAATGTGGTTCATACAAGCAGGCCATGGTAACTAACAGAGAAAGTATGCCAGTAGTTTTGAAATTGTGGGAAAAGACTTCCACACAAAGGTCCCGGTCATATTTTCATTGATCCATGTAATATATTAATGAGGTTTCTTCAAGAAGTGCTATCTGGCCAAATGTCACGCGATCTCTAGCTTTGTCGTCACACGCTACAAACGTGTCTCCTTCAACAAAGGCGTTATACATCTATAGAACCTTTACTTTTCAATAATTTTAAGGGGCTCTAATGACCTAGCTGTCGACGGGCCCTTAAACCCTAATCACTCACTCACTCACTCACTCACTCACTCACTCACTCACTCACTCACTCACTCACTCACTCACTCACTCACTCACTCACTCACTCAATAATTTTAAATTGATTACTTTTAATTCTTTCATGAAGATTACATGTAAACTAAAGGAAATATATTTGCCTTAGGAGTTCATTGCAAATATGTATTTGCAAGAGTTTTTGGTTTACTTGACTGCAATTCATCATCAGGAAGTTTTTGTTTTTGAACTTCCTGTGTGCACGCACCTAAGCAGTACATTCTACCTGCATTCTTAAAACTCTGTAATTATATTCAGCTTGATCATATGCAAAATAAATGTAGTTGCTATGTGAAAAATCCGTGGAGTTTGCCCTTTGTTGAGGTTTTCATTAATAATAGGCGTAGTGCATCATTGTTACACTATTAAGAGAAATTGTTAAAACACGTGCGTTTTCACTATTTCATTTTCTGTAAATACTAGTGAGAGAGTGGAAGGAGTAGAAGTAAGCAGATTTAGGAAAATTCTTAAAGTTATTTTTGAGTTTTTTCTGATTTGTTGTCGTCATCGCCACCGTTGTTGCTGTTGTCGTCCTCATTCTTATCAGTGACAACTAACTCGTCTTAGGATTTGCAGCATGTTTACACTGCTTGTCTGTATCATTCTCTAGGCCTGCTCAAATCCCTCTTCTTTTATCTTTGAAATCTAGAATGGCGGGTTGAAATTCTTACATGAAGGATGCGGTTGAATGGTTTACCAACTGAATGTCCTGTGACGTGAGCCAGCGAGCAAGTCTCCTTGCTCCCGGCTCTGAGCTAATAACTCAGGCAAAGGGAAAGGCGAAGTTACTGTGAGCTAGGGACTAGAGGCGCAAGGGAAATGTCCTATGCAGGTCAGGTATGTGATTGTAAGATACAAAACCTACTCTTCTCCTCCACCCTCCTTCCCGACGAATCCCGGAAAAGGTGTTTTGTCACACGACAATGATACGTTACACATGATTGAGTTCGTTAGCTGTGCTTTAGTTCATTTCCTATTTAAGGTGTACACAAGTGAACACTTCCAATCTTACTCAAAATTAAGGTTGTATATTCTATATGGTTTTCGCAAGTACGTATTTTGTTGTCTGCAAATATTTTCAACAAAATCCGAACAAATCAGATAAATATGATCATTTTAAGATGTAAGACAGGACAAGTCCATTTTTACACACGTTCAACCTTTATTCCAATTCCATTTATTTTTATTTCACGGATGTGTAGGAATTGTGCTACTGGACTTTCTTTTTGTTTGTCGTATTTTAAGCGATAGGAATTTTTCCTTTTCTCTCTCTTTTTCCCTTTGCAAGAGATCGTTGCTCTGACTTCTGAGTTTATTCCTCCGTACTTATATTGAACCATTGGAGTGCCACTCCCTCCAGTTATATGTAACTAAAACACTTACTACTGAGTTTGACATTTTTGACGGGCAAAGCCGTGTAGGAAATAACGCAACGTGTATCTATAGAGGAATCACTTTCTATGAATACTATAATTTACAGTTATATTTACGAATTTGCATTGGGTAGTAAAAGCTGTGTAACTGTATCACAGTAGATATTTCAATTTTGATAAGGTGTTACCTTTAAACGAGCAGTGGTAGCCCACCTACCTCAGGCTCGGGAGACCCGGGTTCGATCTATGGTATCGGCACAGGATTTTTCCCACTGAGAGGTCTGATCTGGGGCGCACTCTGCCTCGTTAGGTCCCTGAGGGGCCAATTGAGGAGCTACTTGACTGAAAAGTAACGGCGCCTGGTCAAGAAGACCGCATAACCGGCCGGTGGGGAGCAAGACGCTGACCACGTCCCACCTCCAGTACTGCAGCCCATTCATGGCGCCTGTGGTGGGCAGAGGTGGGGCGGTAGGCCTTGGCCCGGATGGGTGTTGTGCCACGGGGTTAGGTCAGTAGGGTTACATTTAAACAATAAATGGAAATTGGAAAGGTGGAGTCGAACTGAAAAGTGCAATGGTATAGCCATGCTGCAACTCCAGGCCACGGAGTCGTATTTTTCAGCCTGATTCTCCCTCTCCAACTTTAGTCTATACACCACTTGTGTGGAAGAACAACTTCATTATTATAGTTAAAAATGCACTAAGGAGAAAAGGTGAATTTTCATACATAATCTACCAATGCAATTGCCTGCTGAGGTAAAAGTATGTTGAATATTCGAATAGAACTTCACCGGGAATTAACCATTATCCTTGGAAGGATACACATCTCTGGGAATTAATCCTCACATGAGCAAAATCATATCAGCGTCCCGACGTTGACAAGTCTAAAGAAGACATGTGTCAAGGCGCATCGTGCCCAAGATGTTTTGACACAATGACGTAGTTTAATCTCGGCGATATATGCTGCCTCCCCCAGGACTGAGGTCCGTAGTTCGCCACCATTCTCTCCAGGGACCAGACAACCTCGTCGTCTTCGTAAGTCAAGTTTTCTCTTAGCACAAGCTTTGCTTTCCTGGTATATCTTGACCACTAGTCCAAGTAGGCTGCCAAATTTAGTCTTGAAATTCTTAACTTATAAGCTCATGTTATTTTGTCCTCATTTTAACCAAAGACTAAATGTATCAACAATCATTTCTAAGCTCTTGTTTACATATAACATTTTAACTTCATCTAAAAATCACAAACTTTTTGGTGATCCACTGTATAAGCTATCCATAATTTTGTATCGATTCAACTTATTTGAAATGTGTAGACAAATACTCTTCATACTGTTAAATAAGGAATTTCAACTTCGCACGTGCAGCAGTTTGCTTAAAAATTATAATCCTTAAGAGGCTCTGTATATAGACTACTCTTAATTTTTATAGATTTAGATAAAATTCGAAATATTTCAAGAACATATTTTCCAAAACATTAGATACAAAACTGCACACATACTTACAGCCATTCGCTTAAAACACGGAAGCTTCTCTTATAAACTGCTGTTAATTTTGACTTTTTCAATCAAAATTGAAATGAACTGATAAATTTTCTTAAAATATTTTGCAAAATTTCAACTCTATACGTGCAGAGATCGTGAGCTGTCTCATACGAACATAGATGACATTAATAAATATTCCACGATAGCGAACTCTAGAATCTGACTCACATTATACTCTTATGATTCTTTTAAGTTTCTTCCCATGCTTTTAAACAATTTTCATTATCTGAGCTGGAAGAGTTTGAAATATTTGGATTGAGTAGCCCAAAGCACTCTCAAAGACGCTGAGAACTGAATTATGTGGTATTTGCTTCCTTGGTTTCGAACCATACTTCTTAGCGTGACTTTTCATTATATGTATGAAGATATATGATGTTTCAAAAATGAATGTGGGATACATAGTTCACGCAGATTCTGAGGTGGTATGAACACCATTTCAGCCACTCTTATATTACCTTAGTCTTTCAGATGTTTCAACATAAGTTATTAAATAATCCTGAGAATACTATGTAACCCTTAGTATAAGCATACATTTATAAAAAGAGAGGTTTTAATGATATACATCTTTAAGCTTAGACTTTGTTTCAAAGACGGTTTTATGGTCAATTTGCTTCAACTACAGAGTGACTCGAGTTTATAAATCTCTTCATCGACTTGCTCAGTTTAGACATTCAATTTTCGAAAATGAGTGTGAGAAATCTGAAAAACGATTAAACCCAATGAATCTCTTAGAACCACGACAAATTCTGCATGATCAATCAAAATCTATTCCTATAAACAGATATACTGACTTTCGAAAACGATACACATTTTCAAAAGAATCTGCAAAATATTAACCCTTAATACCCAAGTTGTCGGTGCTTTGGGGATTGTCAACTTTAGTTTCATTTTTACACTCCTCTCCAGACCTAAAAGACTACTTACACCTCTTCTTCTAATCTCATCTTCCTTATTCAATCTTACTAAACCTCACTCCTTTTAATTATCGCTCTGTTGTACTATTTACCATTCTTTAGCAATGCAATTTTTGGAGGTGATGTAAATTATATCGCCATAGTTTACTTTTACCGCCCGTTCAATTATGAATATTAGGTGAAATTTAACATTTTCTCTGGCCATTTTCGTTTCCGTTGGGCCTATTGTATTTTATTAGTTGCTTATGTTGTACGTCCGTTGTAAAATAAAGTCAAGCAACATTATAATTTAACTATTACTTACCTATGGCTGTTTCAATGATAAATCGAATTCGCCGCAGTGGGTACTTATAGTTGGCCGATATAACCATGGGCAGGACCAGGCAAGAGTAAGCCAGGAGTCCCACACTCCCGACCAGAAAGCTGGCATGTCCCCTCGCGAAATACGGCAGAAGAAGTACAACTGACAACAGACATACTGAAACAAAAAAGTATGAACAGAAATGATATAGTCTTCATTTTTACTACAGGACATTCTTGTATATCTGATGAGTTCGTTCACACCAAGAGTTCGTTTTCAAAGTCTAAAACCATTAACCACATTGGAATAATTCGGATCACGATCGGAATTCTAGACATAGATGTTCTGTCATTTGACTTTGCTGAACACTTCCAGTGATTCGACCTCTTCAACTAACATGCCTCGAGTGCTGAAGACATTAGATCGTACCCATGAGGTCACACTGAACATCAGAACACACAGGTATCGCTTAGAAATAGCTCCGATTGGGTTGGACTAAGAGGGGTAGTGGTTCCAAACACTCATGGTAGACGGAGAATCCCACGCCTTACAGACGGTATTATGACTCACTTTTCAAAAGAGTTTGTAAGCGGCGCTTGAATAGGCATTGCATACCACGAGTGTTGCCGCATGTAAGGGCATAGCTACACTCTTTCTGGTTTTAGCGGAGGTCAGTATATCATGTATAAGGGCTGTCTTATTGGAAATCTCCAGGTAGTTGACTGCTTCCCTGAGAAAATTGTCTCGGAGATGAGCATTTACACTACATGTAGCAGGAAGGTGGCTCTCTTAAATTATTGTTGGCCATAGTGTCCAGGGTTAGGGCATATGGTCAAGGTTAAAGAGCGGTGGAGAAAGCTACCTTACAACCAGAAATGATCTATTGTGTCACTTCCGGAAAGGAAGGATGAAGTGAAAGTTATTACAGGATCGCTGCGACGAGGGCGGCCTCTAACAATTCCAGATATGAAACATCACTCCACAAGTGCGTGTTTCGTCATGCGTCAGAGAGGGCGACCCAAACGATTCTACACCGAGTCCGCGACGCGGTCCACTATAGGTTCCAGGGAGAGCCTCAATTGAACGCAAGGGTGCGAATGTCATCTCACCCACTGACAAACACCTGGAAAATTAAACGAGGAGAAAATCTCGTAGAAGTTTTGGAAAAGCTAACCAAACTTTCGAGTAAACAATCAAGAAAAACCATCATTCGATGTTTTTGTAGTGTTTAACGCCCGCTTTTATTACATGGAATGAAGATGGAGCACCGGTGGAATGAGATGGCGGGGGAAACCGGAGAACCCGGAGGAAACGCGCCCTAGCGCGGCTTCGTCCACCACGAATCCCACATGCGGGTGCCTGGGATCGAACCCGGGCTGCTTTGGTGAGAAACGAATGGTCTAATCTCTCGGCTAAGGTGCGCCCCCCCCCCTCCCACCATCATTCGAGACACAAGCTCTACCCCCTAAATTTGGTTCTGTAGGGGAGGGTATAAATGCATAGTTACTGGATGTTAGATAACCTAGAAGTTTCTGGAATATACCGATTCAGACCAGAGAGGTTCGCGGTTGCGTTGATGAAACGGGACACAGTTGCTCTATAAAACCAAAGGCATGAAAAGCAGATAATGGAAATTCGTATTACAGATCTACTTGTAAGTTTCTAAGCTACAGTCTATTAAAGTGTAATAATTAAAAGTTGTATAAATAAAAGTGTTTGCGTATTGTTTTCCCAATTTTTTCGGTACTCTGACGAAACGCTAAGAGAGGTGAAGAGGAGTGTAGACTGGGGATCAGAATTACAAAATAAACATTAAACATTTGAAATAAGCGTGTGGTTTTCGTCATCAATCGTAGTTATTTTGAGAGAAACCAATAAATCCAAAGTGCAAATGGGTCCGGAGTACAAAGGCACCTGAAATCAGCTGCCTTTTATCTTTTCAGGCAAAGGGGAAACTAAGTAGGTCTAAAGTAGGCCCTGGAGGAAGAAAAATATGGAGGCAACGTATTACACTGTGGGCAAGGGAAAGTTTACATTGAAACTGAAGGGAAAGGCAGAAGACATGTACTTTCTCCAGAAGGAACATGCAAATGAAAATAAAAATTGAGCTTATCGTAACATTTATCTAAATAACAAATATATCATACATTATGTATAAATCTATAATTGTGAAAACTTTTGCGCGTAGATTGCCTTTAAATATCCTTATCTTCAGTAGGAAAGAGCATGAAATGTAGTGGCCGTGACCAAAGTGGTTTCAAGGTTGAGCAAGCGCTTCCACCTGCTGCATTTCTTAATCCCCTGTGAAATAGGCAACATTTGCTTCCTGGAGATCGAACTGAGCAGAGAAAAGGCTAACATGCACCACGGTAGTGTACTGTTATTCCGATGCTCTGCAGACTGGCTGCATTTCTCTCTCAAAGCCTCGAGGAATGTTGTTAAGAGTGCCTAAATTATCCGCCACTAAATGGCCCTGAACAGGAACAAAGTTCTGCAAAGTAATTAGTGACAGTATGTCTGGATATACATACATGTGCCACGTGGAGGTTCAGTCACCCTCTTGAGGAGTTGTTAATTTTAGTCATTTTGGACTTTTGCCAGACCGCAATACAATGCCCTCTTTCGAAACGCAATAGATCTACAAACTGCTGCTACATTTTATGTTTCACGTTACAAAGGATTAAACACCATAGGACTCTCGCCACAGATTTTGTCGTCTCTAATCTTTTGTAGTCAGATTGTTTTATGCGCAAAGCATTTAAATGAGAAGTTACAAGGAAATATATTCACACTCCAAATATTTCGTGAAGTATCTGCCAGAGTGCAGGAAATGAAACGGGAAGGTGAGCAAAATTCGAAATTGAGATTACCGACCCTTTTGACAAACTTCCAGATACACATTTCAAACAGGCAACGAGTGCTTAGTCCCAAGAAAATCCATGCAGGCTATGACAGGCAAATATAACTTCTATGAAGGGGGAATATCAATCAACGAAGGCAATTTGTCTTGGTGGACTACACATTGTCACGTCACAGAGAAGTTCGTCTGGCGAGAATTGAGTTTGTCACATTAATTATTGTTTATGTTACTTATGTGTTCTTAGGCACTTTAATTATATTCGGAGCAGTGAAAAATGAAGATTTCTGCTGAGCATAATGACTGAGTATATTGAAAAGTGGAAATGCCAGTAGGAAAAGAAAGAAAAGTGATATAATATCTCACGCAAATAAAAAATAAACATTCAATGTCATGTAGCAGACCCGCAAAAGATTGAAATGCTTTGAAAATGTTTCTTGGTGTGATAGAACGGATGTTTTGAAATACGTCGATTTAAGGAATGGATGAGCAATATACATATCTACGTATATGGTTTAATAAGTAATTTAGACTCGACGCTTAGGTCAAAGGGAGGAGGAAGACAAATTTCATGATGTGCCATGTTCTTACGAATCATATTTGAATTCTGAAAACACTCTTATTGAAGCGCAAGTATGTTACAATCTATTCATGAAATAAGTATCACAAACTCTGAAATTCTACAGAGTATAAGCATCATGAAACAAAGTCGTTAGTAATGAAATATATTCAGTCTTTCAAAGGTTTATTCTACGTGATTCCTCGAAGATTTATTTACCCGAGGATTTAAACATTACAACCAACAATATACTGCCAATCTACCGTCTTTTGAGTCATGTGAAACAATTCAGTATATCTTTTGGACATCTACGAAATGATACCTGCAGTTCGTGAGATGAGTTTAACTTTAAAACAAACGCACTGAAAGTAGAGATTAATATTTACTCAAGTATCAGCAGTACTAGAAAAAAATCAAGATTCTTGACACAGAAATAAAGGACTCAAGGGTATAAAAGAAAAAAGGCAGCAAGATTAAATAGGAAAGACTAAACTAAGGAGGCTGTGTGTAAAATCTTTCTGATCCCAATATTATTACTAACAACATGTGCTCTAGAGGACAATTGTCTGTTTCAGCTTCAACATCCACATCAGGGGAAAGTGTAATCTGTGTGTATCCAGAAACAAATGTAAAAAAAGGAATATGACATGTTATCCTATTTCTTTACGACCATTTGGACAAAATGAGGCAACTGCATTTATTTTGTGGTCCATGAAGAAAAGAGATTTGATTATGTTCAAGTCACTTTTCCAATCAGGGGCCGTTGATACATTGAGCCTCATATAAACAGAACTCGTTGACCAGAAAAACAGAACAAACTTCCTAGTGACTGGGCAGAAGTAAGGAAAAAAGCTTTCCCATTTCATGTGATAGAGCCGGACCAAAATGTTTTCCGATCTTAGACAACACTTGGCATCTGACAATGTGAAAAATATGTCATTTCAAATCTGGACCAATAAGAGATATTAATATCTTGAAAGAATGTCCAAGATTAAAAAGGGGCCGCCTTATATACTATAGGTTATGGGACTCCTCACAACTCACAGGACAGGGCCATGGAGGGAAATGAGCTGCCCATTTATACGAAGGTGAGGACGTACGCAGTAAAAAAGTAGCCTACTGAAATTACTTTCTTTCCGTTATAGATTTTCTTCCTGTTTCAAAAGAAAAATATGTTGATGTGAATCACTGACATTTTATGGTAAAGAGGCCCAATTATACTTCTCCTCTCTACTTCACAAAGTGTGAACATAAATATGTTACTTTCACATTCTTAATTTGTACAAAGGTAAAGAATAGAATGTAATTTTACATAAAAATCATAATGTCTTACCCTTCTAGACTTTCAGTGAAAAGTATATTGATGTAAATCACTTGAAAAGGCTTAGTCCAGCCCCAGAAGGAGTGAACATAACGACGCTACTTTTCACATTCTTAATAGTGTTTTAGTTTGTACTTGTTCATTAATGCCATAAATAGTATTATGACGTTCGCCCTTGTTGTTCAGGATACTTCCAACAATATTTTGCAACTTCATTTTGTTATATCTTTGTGTTCAGTACCTGTCACATATTCTCATTTGATAGAAAACATAATTGTTTATTATTATTATTATTATTATTATTATTATTATTATTATTATTATTATTATTATTATTATTATTATTATTATTATTATTATTATTATTATTATTATTATTATTATTATTATTATTATTATTATTATTATTATTATTATTATTATTATTATTATTATTATTGTTGTTGTTGTTGTTGTTATGCAAAATTGTTGGTAAACGTTTAGTAAATCAATATTTCGAGTACTCAAACTCTGAAAATCGTTTCCTGTAAAATTTGCTTTTAATGACATTCTTTCATCATTTGTGCTCTTCATGTATAAAATGAAGCATGGAAGTTACTGCACGTGTCCTACGCTTATAATATAGGTATAGGTATGCTTCTAAACTTACGTATTGTTTTGCTTGCTTATTTACTTATGTAACCTCGTTAATTCTAAGCTCATATGTATAAGTTCTTTGATACACATGAGTCACTGTGTGCCAAAGATGGCCTACGTTGCTCATTTGTCTTCTCTACCATCTGCTTGATAAATTGTTAATAGTTTGGTGGTTACGTTCCTTTATTATATGTGCATTTAATTGGAAGTAGATTTTTGGGATCGTAAGTGTAAGTTTTGGTGCATTAGCCAATTCAGAGCCGGACACAGGGGGCTTTAGTTACGTAGATGCTTACAATTACAGGTTTTATTACCATCATCATCGACGTCTAGGTTTTATACATTGTTGAACTTTTCCGGGTTCAAATTACTGCTACTATATCCAACTTTTAGTGCAGCCTATATGAGTATGAAATATTTTACTTGAGCAAATTATCGGCCCGCTGCAGCACCCTCAACTTGAAGGAGCTCACCAAAGCCTCTTTAGGCGTTCTTCGAGGTTCCTGTTGGTCACGAAGTCTAGCAGTCATCCCTCTAACTTTCGTTGACGATCTCCAGAATGGAGGACTATAAAACGTGCGCTGATTTATTTCTATTCATTTTAATTTTTGAGTACCGAAACATCCAATCCAATATTTACCTGGCGAATGAGGAAAATCGCAATACAGCTCCTGTCAAATCGGCCAGTAGCTGTGTGTATATGCGATTGGA
Source organism: Tenodera sinensis (assembly GCA_030765045.1). Classification (NCBI taxonomy): domain Eukaryota; kingdom Metazoa; phylum Arthropoda; class Insecta; order Mantodea; family Mantidae; genus Tenodera; species Tenodera sinensis. The sequence goes on along the minus strand of CM060964.1, from coordinate 301,226,282 downwards.
ACCAGATACTTCTGGAACGGAACCCATAGATACTACCATCCGAGCTCTTTTCCTTGGCTAGTTAACGTCCTTAAACTAATAATAAAATCTCTGGTGCGATACATTCGCACCACTTTCTCTACCAGTGAAGAATTTACATATATTTGTTATACATTGTATGTGTAATATTCATATAAAAAGTAATTATTTTGATTATTTTACGTTACTCACGAAATATTTTTAATTTGGAGAGATATCAAATTAAGCAAGAAATGGTTAGTCACAAGATGCGACAAACATCACTCAGGTGCCCAACTCCCACAGTGGAAAGGAAAGGAAGGGAGGCGAGTTAAAACAAGAATAACAAACGTTCGAGCATCTCTGCTAGATAACGCTTAGCTATAAATCTGCACCACGGAATATTTCGAAAATAGATAACTCTACGAAAAATTTCTATGGGGAAAATTGTGTATTTTAATAAGTTATACATTTTTCCTGGAGAAAGTTTGTGTATGTCTTTTAATATTTCTCGACTATACAAACTTTACAAAATTCGATCAAATAAATGGAACTTAACGGGATATTCACAAAACATTAAATGTATGCATTTTATTAGCCATATTAATATATAATACAAACTATATTAACTAAAATCGTTAGAGCCATTTTAAGAAAATAAGCAATAACGAAAAGTTTTCCTTGTAAAGGGTAGTTTGGGCTGGGGGAATTTCTTGAAAAATCTTCATTTCTCAACTTTGGCAGACGCTGAATTTAAATAGCCGATCCGGAATTTCGTTTTTCAGTTCCCTTTTCTGAAAATGGATTTTCAGGGATCCCAAAACATTTATTTCCGGTGAAATCTCTAGATTATGGTGAAATATAATATTTTCTCTTCGTACCATGGGTAAATGGTAAAGGAAGTAGATAGTTGTAATGCAATAAAGTGTCCATAGATGAATTGGGAGTTGAAACATCAGCAGCAATTTTAGTCGTTTCTTTTGAGCTTTTATAGCATTCAAAAGTCTCTAGATGCACTTCATTGGCATTTATGTATTATAAAATATGTGTGTGTCTTCATTCTCCCTGTTTTTTCCTGTAAGCTCATCGATCGATTTTTTTCATATTGTTTACAACAACCACCTTCAAGTACACTAGTTATACACTTTCATGGTTTTCTCTTTATCAGAGCTGTGACGTTCGTAAACTAAAAGCATGGTGAAAAGGCTGAATAACGCAAAGTTAGCTGCACGTATTCGTGAGCTACACAGTCCAGCTGTGAAACAGACATGAGTGCCTGCGCAGAAAGCTTTGGGTTTGCTGATAAAGTCAGTGTCATCATTTGATGCAATCGTTTGCTATAAGTCACGCATTAACAACGAATTAAACTATTTTTAGAGAGCCACTACATACTTGTTGAGTCAAAAATATACGTGGCTGTGCAGTTCTACTTAGGCACCTTTGTACATGACGTATAGCATATGTGTTGAAGCGCATGTGGCAGATTGTTGTTATTTAGGCCGCCTCTCTGACTTTCCTGCATGGCATATAGTTAATCCTCAAAGGGCGCAGTTTTATTACGGTTGAGAAATCGAAGATAAGCCGCGCGTGCTCTCCGGAAACTAACAATAAATATGGAGCATATGATCTGAAAAGGAAAAGGAATAAGGACGTTGGCAGGAGTGTTGAATAAAAGGGTTCTGTTCTGTAAATATTTATGTTTGGTCTATTTTTTAGGTTAGACACTTGTAATAAGATAAACAACCTCAAATAAGATGGATTCCTTATAAGAAATATTTAAATCTCTCCTGAAGGAGCTTGTGCCATCTGCTGATTTAGTAAAGACATTACCTGTGCTTATTTTAGTTGGGATTCTTTATCCGGAGGCAAAACACAGCGAAAGACAATTGAAAATTTAGCACGCATTTTTGCTCAACGTTTGATGTTTTGTGCTGAATTAACTATTTATGTTGAATGCTGTCACTGGGTTAATTTACTATTTTTATCCAAGTGTGGGAGAAACACAGCTATTAAAGAATACACAACCAGGTTTCATTTGGGGAGCCATGATATTTTATTACGCGGTCATTTCATCCACGGTTCTGAGAACTTTAATTAGACCAGCTGAAAACGACATGAGAGCAGTAACTAAGCCTGAATAGCGGAAGCGCCATCTAGCCCCATTTCTTCAGGAAATCGTGCTTTACCCTGTTTATAGGTCGATAAATTCGAGAGCTGTATGTTGAAAAATAACTTAGGTGTCGAACTGAGGCTTCTCATTGGTTTTATTCATTTTTACCGTGAAATAAACCTGCACGTGCTCCCACTTGCAGTTTCTGCGGAGAGTAGACAGTGATTTCAATTAAATAGACACTACCCTCCTCCTCAGTAGGGAATCGAACCAGAGGCTTTTGTGTTTAAAACGCTGACCCCCTACCACAGAGGTAATCGAATAATTAACTTTACACAGTTGATTGTGAAAATCTTAATGATCTTAACGGCCATACTTTCAGAAATATCCATCCTCAATATATTGAATTATCAATTAATTTACCAGTAAGTTAAACAAATAAATTATTTTGGGACCCTTGGAATCCCAGTTCTATCATTTTTCATTTCAGGTGCAACTGAGTGACAAACACTTTACAAGCATTCTGTTATTACATCTCAAAGCAAAGAGTATTGTACATTCATTTCATGAATCTCGTGCAAAAGATATTGTATTCCATAGAAGTAAAATCAGTAGTAAAACAAGCTATTTCATATTTGAAAACTTTACTTTACGCAGCAGTAATCCGTGTGATAAACATTTAGACCTGGTTTCTTTGAGAACTGTGAATTTTAGAAATTGTATTTTAAATGTTTTCAATAACAACAATAACTAATTGCTCCATAATCTGAAATTCTGAAGTACAAATCTGATATTGCCGAAAACCTAAGGTGCACTATCAGCAACAACACGTTGTATAGCAATATAGGCAACACATATGATACGTCTACCTACATTCGTTCTGTGGGTCAGACGTACCATCTACGTCGTTGGTTGTACACATGCATGTTCTGTGAGAGGGTACATGTTTATGGCACTGTTGTCAAACTTTCCTTCTTAGTATTTTAATATTAACTTGTAACGAAATTTAATATAAATCGTCTGTAATCTTCTGTTTTAATACTAGTAATTGCATGTGACAATGGATAGCAATACATTGAATAAAGATATATAGACGACGAAAGAAGGAAAAATAAGGGGAAAAAAGAATTGCCGAAGTAGTTGCGATTGGGAACTTTGACTTGCTTTTCCAAACGAGTTGTGAGCGGTTTTGTTTAGTTTTTTAACATAAAGGATGCCAGGAACTGAAACATTGACATCCTTGTTTATTTTTACATTAGCGCATACAGTTGCTGGCGTAGCTTATTCTAAAAGTGACCTGCATTACTGTCATAAGAGTTCACTGCGGGGGGAGGTAAATTTAGATCACACTCGCATACAGTATTACGTCACTGACACGTCAGTAATCACGCCACTGCTACAAGTGAATAGCTACACAAACGCTCACAACGCATAATAATAATAATAATAATAATAATAATAATAATAATAATAATAATAATAATAATAATAATAATAATAATAATAATAATAATAATAATAATAATAATAATAATAATAATAATAATAATAATAATAATAATAATAATAATAATAATAATAATAATAATAATAATAATAATAATAATAATAATAATAATAATAATAATAATAATAATAATAATAATAACAACAATAATAATAACAATAATAACCATAATCATAATCATATGATGATCATATGATGATGATGATGATGATGGTAACAATAAAACATGAAGAGCAAAATGTGCTGTGTTACATTCACATGATTTTCTCTACCTATTCTTCAACAAACTATTCTTACAAAACCTTGTCCTTTAATTCTTATTTACATTTTAAATCTCATCTTTTTCAAAAAAAAAATTTCTGCGTTTTTCAGTGTTTCCTCCTATTCTCATATAAATGCAAACACAGTAAAAATTTCAGAAAAATCTATCAAAAAATGTGGAACTTTCAAATTTCACTCCCAGTGTCCCTTAAGAGACGAAACTATGTTATAAATATTAACTCAATTTTCAAATTTTATGAACGCCAGTTTGATAAAATGTGTAACAGAACTGAGCCAATAATGAATAAGTATTTTAAGACACCGTATTAGTGTTACACGAAATTTGGTCCCCAAAATAAAAAAGCAGTCGAGAACTGTGGTAGGTGGATCGTCTTAAACTTCTTATTGATCAGATTTGCGCATGATTTCCTTGTTGCTGGACCTTTAATGGACGTTTAAGATGTTAAAGCAGAAACGGACTTGAATGTAGCTTGATTTTTTCTGGCGCAACTGTTCGAGATTTTGCATTTGTTTTTCTTGGCCATGGAGACGAAAACAGGTTAGGACAGTGGACCAAACTATGTTCCCAGATCCTGAAGGTCCTTTTGTCTTCCGAAGCACACTCTGTTCTTCTCTGTAGAAGAACAAGGTCAGCTGCCTTGGATGAACAACTGGGGCCAAGTGTGCCACCTGAGCAACGCCAATTAGGCGCGAGAACAATCTTAAATTAAGCAGAAACAACCAGGAAGGTACACATCCATGACGTGCATCCTACACGTTGGACAGTTCGGACGCATCGGGTATTTTTCTAACTGCTTGCATTATCCTGATTTCGTGATTATTTAGTTTGAGCCGCGCGATCGACTTCGCTTGCTCAGTCTCCCCTTGTTGCTGTGAAAGGTACATGGATGCAGTCACTATCGTCTACTGCACCAAAGGCATTCATCGGAAAACAGTCGTAGATACTCTCGCCATTTAAGTTAGTATAAATCAGCGATGTACAACTATTGCGAACGAGGGGAATTTGGGTTTACCTCCTTCCACTATATGCTGCCTTTGCCACTCTTTAACACCCAGCCGTGCATTGTGTTGCAGTGGCGGATTGGCTACATGTACGTTGCGTTTGATTTAAGAAAACACTTTCAAATCTTGAGCGATAAACATCTGTTCATTAGTGACTTGCTTGGTACTGCTTACGTTTAAGAAGCCTATCACATTTTGGCGACAAAGTCGAAGTGCATAGCCTTAGAAGTTATACCACGTGATCGTCGCGTAACATATTGCGATACAGACTTTTAATATAGTTCAATTTGTAGAAACTCGGTTCGCAAATATTAGTGGAGCTATACTCATTCTTATACACATTATTCTTGCAAATATTTATTTCTCTATCTACCACATTTTACTCGACATAAGCATTTTTTAAAAAAAAATATTGCTAATTTTCTTGTAGGTGCAAGGAAAATATGGGAATACAGTGAGTTTTAAGGGATAGTGAAATGTTTTAAGAGTGGTTACTAATGCGATGTCTTCGAAATCCGTTGTCTTTGCAAGACCAAGAGAAAAGAAAAACAAATAACACATTCATATTCGAGAAAGTATAAGTGTTGGCAAATTCAAGCAAATAATAAAGAATATCTTGGAAATAGTTCACTCAAATGAAAAAAAAAAAAAAAAAAAAAAAAAACTATTTGGCATAAATTATGTGTTTTAACGAGATCCAAATTTTGTATTTAGTAAGCTTTCGTTCTACAGTTTACTATTTATGCAAACATTACCCAGAATGAAGAGGTCTTGTGAGGACAGTCCCTGAAAATTCAAGGTAAGACTTAAAAACTGCCATGTAGTCGCCTGTTTGTGTCCGTCACTGGATACTGACTGTCTGTCCCTCCGACTGAAGGAGTGGAGTGGGGAATAGCCGCTCATTACGTAAACGTGTCCAAAGAGACAAGGTTGGACATTGCTGGTATAAACAGTTTTCTTTTTTTCCCCTGGATTTATGTGGACGTTGCGGATGAAGGAAGGAGAATACTAGTGTCTCCTCCAAGGAAATGAGCATTGTATTTCCTGCATTCAAACGAGTTGGTATAAGATATTATTATTATTATTATTATTATTATTATTATTATTATTATTATTATTATTATTATTATTATTATTATTATTATTATTATTATTATTATTATTATTATTATTATTATTATTATTATTATTATTATTATTATTATTATTATTATTATTATTATTATTATTATTATTATTATTATTATTATTATTATTATTATTATTATTATTATTATTATTATTATTATTATTATTATTATTATTATTATTATTATTATTATTATTATTATTATTATTATTATTATTATTATTATTATTATTATTATTATTATTATTATTATTATTATTATTATTATTATTATTATTATTATTATTATTATTATTATTATTATTAACACAAGTATAATCATTCCACTGAGGTCCATATTTGATAGGAGATAACGTAATGTAAACTAAGGACAGTGAAACACACTATCTAGGCCGGCAGGTCACGCATTGAGGTCTGAGGCAAAACGATAGTCTATACTGACACGTGTTGTTCATTTTGCGACACAGTTACACTATGCCAAAGCATTAGGTGGCAAACTATGTGATTGTTCGGTGTGAAAATTGTTAGACGTAGAGAACAAACAACTAACACACCGAAGTGGATACATATTAATGCATCATTATCCAAATATCTGCATCTATACCCCTAACACCTGTATATGAATGATTAAGCATTAATGAATGACTATAGGTACTTCCATGTTGATCACGAAGAATGCTCCTTCCAATCTGTGTACGTAATTATATTGTGCAGTGTTTGCACACAGTCCCTATTTTAGCACATTTTCATAGCTATATGCTTTCTATAACAAAATGAATCTGTTGATAACAAAAGCAGACACTGGTTTCGTGTTGTCTCTTGCAGTACATTAATAAGTACAGTAAAAGTATGAACGAGTTACGTTATGGAATTCCATCGTCCCTTTGATGGTGTGCAGCAGAACCAGTGCATCCTTCCTAACTCCTTGTATACATACATGCGCATGCGCTGAACATAGGTATAGGTTATACAGTGGAAAAGGATACCTCACGCACTGAGGTCAGTTGTTGCTTCAACCCCCCCCCCCCTCCTCCCAGGAGAAAGCGAAGAAGTGATAGAACCATAGCCGGCTAGAGGCCTCAGGCAGATAGATATTAAAGACGTGCGGAAGTCCCTAACAGTTCCAGGCTCGAAGACCCGTCCCACTACTAGAGCTGCCTAGAAGGGGCGATTAACGACCCATCGACCAAGCGGCCTTCTAGGTCCATGGGCGAGCCGTGCCATACGAGCTGGTAAAGGAACATGCCACCAGTGTTTCCAAGACGCACTAAAACTGAAATAATACAGTTGTATCACTTACCTGTTTGTGCAGTTTTCTCGTCTTGATCTAGCTTGGTGGGCGTGTTAATATTCTGCAACCTTGCTCGCACCCGAGTTATCATACCCATCGTAGTACTGCAACTGAAACGTTGAAAACAAAATGTTGGAATTAATATAAGTTAAGCATCCTCTGCAATAAAGAATGCGATGGATCCTAGAGAAATAAACGGTAGTTGACTGCCAATGTATGCAGCAATAAAGGTAAAAGTTCTTACAAGAGAGTTATGGTAAGTTGCGATCGCAATTGCCAATGCGGTTTTGGTTTGTATGGATTTGTTTGAGGTGCTGATTACAAACATGTATAAACTAAGTGCCATCATTTATAGCACTGTAAGCTACGAAGTTTCGATATTCCTGCCTAACACGATGTCATGACTATAGTAACTTTAGCTAATGCAGTTATTTACAGTGTAAGCTATGGTCGAAATGATAGTAAGAGCAACGCCCTTGCTAATTATGTCCCCCAAAAATAATTCGTTCCAAATTTTGCCATTAGGTAAAGACATGATAGTTACTCATATCGATGCTATCCGACCCCGAAACATGATGTATACAGCCAAGACTATCCCTCCTGGGTGCACATCTTTCATTCAGCTGCTTAATGTGCTATTCTTCCGACAGTTGAAGGCGGTGCTGGAGCGGATTGAAGATCGTTCAGCTCACAACATCGTGGTGGGATTCAATTTCATTGTTGATGTGTATTCTACACAATCAGTTCTGTTGTGCAGTCTTCACAGACTTTGTTCGCTACTCCTGGACTGTAGCTATATGATGACTTCAGGCCAGAGAGGTTTCAAACTTTCCGAACCACGTATTTTTGATGTTCAAGAGCTGTGTGAGTGACTCGGAAGACTGCTTAATGTAGACATTCATGAAGTACTCCTACTATGATAAAACTCTGTTTTCGGCACATTATACTCTGTGCACATGTTCATCCTCGTAATCCTTTGCCAAGAGCTACCAACAACCCATGCTTTTGAACTCGGTGGCTGAACACGCGCAATATTGTAAAGTGCAGTGTAATTGTCAATGGCAAGTATTGTGCGCATATTTTTAATGTACATGTAAAACTCTTAAATACAAACCATCACTTGTTGGCAACTGCAATCGCAACTTGCGTTAATTCCCTTGTTAGCACTGGGACTGTAAGGTTTAAATACAATTTCATTTGACTGTATTGTTTGAAGTTAAAGATTGTCTTGAAGGTGAACAGGAGTGAGAACGTTTTACAACCACAGTTAAGTCTCTTTCATTGCAAAGGGTTACAGTATATTGTTTGAAAGGATGAGTATGAAATGCAGGATGCCTGTTGAGCCACCGTCTTTACTGCCCTTGATGTGTCGCCAAGTTTCCCGTAAGTCAGCTGTTACAAAGTAGTCTAAAATTGTTGTGTTGATTGTTTTAATGCTCTGAACCACTGCAACAAAACAAACACAAGAAAAAGTCGATGTTTACATTATTATTACCAGACGTCTCCTCCGAGCATTGCAAAACAAACGCATATGGAAAGGACTTACATTCGGTGGGCTTAATATTGTTTACTGTGGAGGCAAATGTGACGACTAATTTAACGGTGAATCACATTGGAGTATTGTACAGCCTAATCAGTTATCATAAATGCTAAATCCACGCACCAATATTCTGCGCCTGCCTCACTTTACGGCAACGAAAAATCAAATAACGTAACACAGTATTCTACCTGATTTAGCGTGAAGGTATGGGATAAATAGCATGGAGTAAGAGGCCAATTCTACTTCGTGTGGTTAATTCCGCACACCCGACCCGAGGAAATGAGCTTATGGAAGCAAATCCATCATATATATGAGAGTTAGCTCCTGCGTCATAACCTGAAAAGTATCATATCCGTGTAGATCTGGCTTTTCGAAACGAGATACAGGCGGCATTCCTGGTCGCTTAATGGATTTAAATCGAATCTTGAATTCTCCAAGCCTGGTTTCTAAATCACTCTTGTTCTATTAATATTATGATAGTCGTATTATTTAACAGTGTCATTAATGCTTTCACGTGGCGGCCGGAAGTAAGTTCTCCATTTTATATATCATGTTGAATACCTTATTCACTGATGAGGGCAAAAATTCTATCGGGGTAACATTTAATGTTATTGTATTTATGGGTAACGTTTCAAAAAGCTATACCATATCAGAATATACACTATTGTAAAAACTCTCAATTGTCTGTGGCTCATGATAAACCTTTTGATAAACGAATTACATTGCGTTGTTGAAATTTACTGGCTTCCAAACGTAGTGCTACTTTTTCATACGCTGTTTACCACACCTGTTCACCAACACATACCAGATAAAACCTAATATTAGTTTATTTATAATTACAAGAAGACAAATTCTATCATAATGTAAAAACACAAAATACAGAAAATTACTTATTCCATAATACGTTATACTTGTTTTAAATTAATGTGATAGAAATGTCCGTTTACATACTCTAATTCTTAAAGTCCTTCAAATCCAGTTGTCAAAAACAAAGCAGCAATTGTTACCCTGAAATGCAAAGTAGGTGTACCTAGTATTAAACATATACGAATAAGCATGCTTTATTTGTGCTCGAAAACAATATTATTTCGTCTACTAAAACAAAATATGAAGTTAAACACGTATAATTAAATCTAGCACTATTTCCTTCAATTATCTCAGCTACTGGAAACCAGCAGCTATTCCCTTAATCTACTTAAAAATCAAACAAATATACCTTATGTATACTACATTTTGTATCCTTTCTGTACCATCAGAGCCACCTCGCCTCGCCTATCATGACGCATTAAACATATAGCTACATTTGTACCTAGTGTGAAACAAAATAGTTTCCGCAACTACTAAGAAGGGAACTATACGATAATTTCTGCAAATGTTTATCTCGACTAACATGAAGATGGTAGAAGAATAAGAGTTTATAAGAATAGTTAGTACAAGAGTAGAGAAAGTCATGTGAGTGCAACACATCAGATTTTTTCTTTTAAGAATAAATTCTACAAGCCCCGCACCCGCTGCAGTTTGCAGCCATTAAACTAGACGGTGCATACTGTTATTATTTTTAGTCCAGGTTGGCCATAACAAATTCCTTCTTGTAAAATGTTCTGCATTTTTTATTTCCTCGAAACTAAAGTTAAAAGGGAGAATAATTTCGGCACGCTAGATAAAAGCGATTTTGGCAATATTGTGCGTGTGACCAGCGTGTAGATGTGCTACAGGTGCTAGTGACAAACCTTCACAACACGTATCTGACATTACACTGTATTTCAGATAGTTTATAAAGCGTAATTTATAACTTCTAATCCCTTAAAGAAGGAAAAAAGATAATGAAGTTATTGCTTCTCTAACGGATCTCTGGGTACTATTTTAAGGAGCGTATTGAAGCTTTTCCACCCTGCTTATTGGGATGTTTATCCAAATTAATTTAATAATTTACCAAGCGCACACTTTTTAAATGAGTAAATGCGCTGGAAAATATTCAGAAGATTTCTTCGTTTCTTATATAGCTACCTGTAAGAAATTTGTGAGCGTCCTTAGAGAATTTTCTCATGTCATGACTGAAGTGAAGACGAAAATGAATTGGGGATCTAAAACGCTGAGTCTAGTTGGTATTCATTCACAATGATCATCTCGGAAATAGACGTTTCCTATCTGAGTCTTGTAAGTCTTCCATATGGTCACAACGTGCCCTGTGTTTACTGTGAATGGCACGGGAGTGACCTTACTGCATCACAATATAGGTATAATATCTAATAGTCTAACTATTAAGGAATTACACAGATGCCACCTTGCGTGCTACCTATCTCTTCTAGGGCGAGGATAACGTTTGCTTATACCAAGATACTATTCATGTCTATAAAAATGTACATCTTCTTCAATAAAACACATAACCATTGGGGCCTTTTGGTAACATAGGGAACATTTAAAGCAAAAATAGATTGATATTAAATTACAAGTTATAATATGGCTGGAATACATAACTACAAAAAATTGCAATTTAAAAAGTAGTTTTGTCCTTGGAATGGCTTATACTCAGCTTGCAGATGTGACTGTATCCTATAACAAGTCTAGAACTGCTGTTGATGAATTATTTCTAGCTTTCAGCGTCCTACTAGTTGAGGAAGTCCTTGCCAAGTTCGAGAGCAAATGTCTGAAGCCAGTTATGTGGGTGTCTTACGTTGGAGAACAAAAAAGTTGTGTTGTGTAAATAAAACAAAATTGGCTGCGAACCAGAGCACATGTTTTGGCTTCCAGGGCAGTGCTTAAATTCTGAGAACGAACATTTGGGTCTTCTCGATTATTTGCTGTTGGTGAGATGTGGACTTGGGAAGATTTCAGCTTGAATAAGACTGCGAAATTCTCGAGATATACATTCTATATGAGCATAGAATCTAATAAAGAGGATAGGTTCCTTGGGTATAACTGTTCATGGACAGGGTAGAATAAAATGGGATATGAACTGACGATTCTCGTCATGAAAAGTCAACAGCTATTTGGTGTTTTGTTTGTAAGTTTAAATTTTTTTAACTGGACTGGTTGTTTCGGTTGGCCAAATTGATGTTCAGATGAGTTCAGCGTACATAGACTTAGCTATCCGAATAAGTGTTCCCAGGATAAGGCAAACTCTCGGAGATAAACCTTATCCAGGTAAATCAATCCAACCGAGATTCGAACACGTGCCCTGCGAAATACGAAGTAGACCCGATACTTCCACACCAGTAGACGATTTGTCGTTCAGCAAGTCAAAAGCTACTTCTTTCAAAAATTAGTTGCTTTTATTACTATAAAGCAAAATGGGGAATGCGTCGTCATTAATGGCATAGAACCTTGCCAATAAACTAAAAAAAAAAAAAAAAAATATGCACAAGTTATTATATTCAATACCAAATGTCGTAGATTGCTTCCAAGGCAATAAGATATTACAGTCACCTTGCAGGTTTCTTGATGAGCTTTCTTTCCCCCACCTTTATGTTATACGTCATTTAACCGGGAAAGTCATTTGGGATTATGAATGAATGAAATGGGTGAAATGATGCCCAATGTGCCCGGAGTCCACAGATCTTAAAGTTGACCGACATTCATCTTTTCAGGACGAGGGAAAGCCCTATAAAACTTTATCCGTGTAACTTGTCCTCGGATAACTCGCCTTCAGACTCGGGGACGTCTGACAGGCTACACCCACACCATGATGCTGGGTCTGTAGCCGTTTTTGTCAGAACACAGCCCCAGGGAGTAGTACTGTAATACTCACAACTTAATGGAGCTTCTTCTATAACTTACTATACCTACAAATTTTGTATAAGTGTGCTACTTGTACTCATAGCAACGAGCCCTTTGTTTTGTAACGTGCCTTATGCTTTGCACTCATGCAATGATTCTCTTTTGAAACTGAAAACAGCGAATCAGTGATATCCTACACCAACTTAAGTATATCTATAAAACACTATCAGAAGCAGGTGATTTTACAGCACAATAGACAGGATACTGTCCCGTCTGATCCAAGGAGCCAAGTTTAAGTTAAAGTTTAAAATTACTTACTTAAATTTACCCAGTTTATGGAAAAACTGGATAAATTATAAGTTTAGCTTTGTGTTAATTCAGTTATAGAGATTTAAAACAGCTTCAAATTCCAAAACCTCATCCATTCACCAAACAAGTGTTTCGGAGGTTAAGTTGCATATATTGTCTTATAAAGAGTGCTTTTATTTCACACGGCACTGAAGTTTTTAAAAAAGAAAGCATTTAGCTGTCTTTTTGGAAAGCCACTTTCAAAATTAAATAATTTGATGATTATAAACAGATCGTAATCGGGACTTTCGAATGAAAATTTACATGGTTAGTAGAGTAACGTACTGGTTTGTCAACACTGCGTATGTTACACATTTATTTATTTCTTGCACACGCTGACAGATCTTTAAGACAAATAAGCAAAAGAATAAAAATAACTTTAATTATATTTTAGAACGATACAATACTAATGAAACACGATGGTAGTTTTTCAAAAGCTGATATCAAATCCTAACAGAACTAAAGCTGAGGGGAGTAGCAGATGATCACGTTGCTCTGTGGAACTGTCCGGTTTCTCTCCAAGGTGCGACTTCAGAATGGTTATAATTTGTATTATTCGAAAAATCACGTTCAATAATCCCAGAATATTTTATTACGTGAAATATAATTCACAAGTATATTTACTCACATTTCATTGGAAAATGTAGCAGCCCTTGTGGCTTAAGGTAACACCAATTAACAATAAAGTTCACAGCAACAAACTCAACCAAACACTGGTATGAGCGCAGCGTGTTTGCGTCTGTCTTCTTCACTGGCTGATATCTATTTGATTTCGTTTGTGAATGCTAACTGGTATCGCAAAAAACAACAATAAGAAAAAAGTCGTTATGGACGCTTCCAACTTGGCGCATTACCACGGGCACAGCCAAAAACAGCAAAAGATGTAGTGGAATCAGTAAAGCTAATATGCCAAGTGGCCGTTCGTAAACCTGTGAGTCCACTCCCTCCCCCGTTGACGACGTACACCGGTAGTGACGTCAGTGATGTGCCAACTCAGCAGCATGGCGACGTGGACGCCCAAGTAAACAATCTAGCGACCACGTGAACAGGCGTCACCAGGGATTTCTCTGGAACAATGACTCAAATGCCAGCTCTCTCTTGGCTCCATCCAACATCCGCTCAACACATTTTTGCGAAGGTGTTTTTCAAAACTGGCACCGTGAATAAGGTTCATCTATGCAGACCATACTAGTAATACTTTATTTTTGTGTTTTCTGGATGAAAGAAATCACAAGTGATTCTTTCACAACGTTAGAGACATGAAGCCAAATTTAGACATGTTCAGAATGTCTTCTCTGCCCAATGCATCTTTAAGGAACAGACTAACAGAAAATAATTGTAAACGGAACGAATTTTGGAGATTCAATATTTTAAATTTTTTAATTATTCCAACTCTGAGGTGAGATTTAGACCACTATATTATTTATTTTCTATTTAACTTTTTGTTAAAGTCAAAATAAAACAGTTTTAGCATTTTTGGGGCCTGAAAGATAATGCTTCAGACAATATCGTGTGTAATATACCTACGTTTCTGCATCAAGCTGACATTTACGCAAATAATTTTATTTATATAGGCTTTTCATTTTCCCAGTGTAAATAACTATTAAGTTTACATCTTCATTGTCGGTCTGGGGAACTCATTTGCTTAGGTGCTGCTCTCTGATCCCAAGATCGCGAGTTCAAACCCGGTACAGACCGATGGTTTTAAAGTGTGCTTAAAAGTGACAGCCTGCCAGTAGATTTACTGGTAGGTGTGTACAGAGGGACCAAATTCCGGGGCACCGGAGGCGCTGATATGATCCTGGCAATTGACAGTGTCAGTATCAAACAAATTATTATTATTATTATTATTATTATTATTATTATTATTATTATTATTATTATTATTATTATTATTATTATTATTATTATTATTATTATTATTATTATTATTATTATTATTATTTATTATTATTATTTATTATTATTATTATTATTATTATTATTATTATTATTATTATTATTATTATTATTATTATTATTATTATTATTATTATTATTATTATTATTATTATTATTATTATTATTATTATTATTATTATTATTATTATTATTATTAATTTTAGTTATCATGGTGATGGAGGGCTTACAGGATCAATGATTTCTTTTGTTGCTGTAGTTATATTTATCTTCATTTTATGAGAAAGAATAAGTTCAAATCGGCCAGTTCTATTCTCATCACAAATAAATAGCTCAGTTGAATGAGTTTATAACTTCCCTTCTACGCTGTGGACTTCAGCTAGAATTCCAGATTAACTTAGGTGCCTAGTTAAGATACTTATTTCGATTTTTCCGCAGTCCTTAAAATAAATATGGCAGAGTGGCATAACTTTATGTTCCTGAGTTGATTGTTAGCACGCTTCCATGATGCGGATTCAAAGCTGGCCTAGATCAACGGTTTTTAAGTGTGCTTAAGAGTGACAGCCTTATGTCAATAGATTTACTGGCATGTAAAAGAACTACTGTGTGACGAAGTTCCAGCACACCACGGGCGCTGATATGATCCTGGCAATTGACAGCGTCCTTTCATTTACTCGCATCAAAGAAAAAAAGAGTGCTTTATTTAAGCGTTTCTTATCTAATTTTTACATTTGCTTCACATATGAGTGCTTTAAGGGTTTGGAAACTGTTAGCCAATAAGTGAAAATAATTGGAAGCAAGAAAATAATATGAAAGAAAATAAAAAATAAAATAAAAACCATAATACTAGAAGATTTTTACGGATATTTTATTTTAGAAAGCTAAAGAGCGCAATTTAAAATATCTTACACGTTAACGCCCTGCCCAGCCGTGCTGCGTCGCTTTGATTTGCTTGGAAAATAAGGCATTAATTTTCTTCTCCCTAGCGACCTGTCACTACGAACATGTTTACTAAACATCTTAACTGGGTCACACTCTTCTAGGCGAGGAAAAACACATTGTCGCCGCCGTCTATTTAAACCGCTCAATGACGACACAGACAGTCGTAACATCTGGCAAATTCTTTTCTCACAACTAGATCCAAAGAACGCAAATTTATTTTACAGCATCCTTATGTCTGAAAATAACAATTGAAGAACGGATGTGTGGAATCTAGAGCAAGAGAGGAACATTTACAATATAGAAAATAAGAAAATATGAGCGGGTATTTTGAACCGTTGTATTTGTTTAATAAGGAATAATTTTGGAAACGCAGATATAAGGATAACCAAGATTCAAAAGTGAATTGAATCCAGTGACAGCTGCAGTTTATTGCGAAAGCTGGCACAATGTTTTAGTAAAACGTTCCCTAATTAACAAAAATAAAGAAGCTCAGAATTACATAGCACACGACGATAAGTTCGACGCACGTCGGGCTGCGTCACATCATAATGATGGTAGCTTTTGTTTGCGTTAGATATCTAAGTGTGTACAAGGCTTGCCCACGTGGAATTGAGACTCATGTTGGATTCTATAATGGTTTAGTAAAGTACGAAACATGCAGATGCTGCAAATCATTTCAAGAAGATGTTGGAGCTGTTCACTAAATTATGTGTATCCTGCGCAAAAATGGCCGTTGGTAGTTGAGGAATCATTCTTCAACATAATTGCATAGTTCCTTTTCTCAATGGGCTGAAGACATGTTAGTTGCGAGCCAGAGGTAAATGGCGCCATGGAGAATTTTAGCACATTTGAGGGAGCATTGTTACTCAAGACTCCTTCCCTTACCTTCCACTGAGCACTTCTGGATGAATCCAGTAAAGACCGTACTCGTACCACACGTACCATCAGCATATTCGCCGAGAGTAGTAAGCTTTTTGGCACAGTATGCAGACATCAGCCGGCGCCCTGTGCTATGCCTTGTTGCTTAAATAAAGGCGTAGTCAAATCTTAGTAAATTTGATCCATACTTATATTTGTATGCAAGATACGGATAAGGACTGTAATTAGAGTCATACAGTAAGGACAGTAAGTAATCAATTACGCATCTTCTGCCTCGGTGGACAGTTTATTTACGCCACCTTCCTTAACTAGGTGGACACTCCATACGTCAATTTTCATAACTCTGGAATGTGTTGTGAATACTTAAATTCTGGTAGGTACCTAACTTCCAATAACTCATGCTCGTTAAGTCTTCCAGAAAAATGGTAATGCATGCATAAGAAATAGAAGAGAGGGTTTAGATTTCAACCAAACAAGACTGATGTAATATATACCTATAGGGGCTAAATTTTTCAAATTCATTGAGCTCACACCCGAGATTCGCATCATCAATCATCGCTTTTATTCTTCGATGCCCCAGTTTTGAGCTATTGCAATATAGTGAACTAGGACAGTACTGATTTGTTAAGATATTATCATGTTTTCTAATCTGTGTTCCAAAGAAGTTCAGTGTTAAAAGACCTTCACCTTTATATGGTTATTTACTCTTGATGAGTTGGGTTATTCTCTTGCATTTTACTTTCGGATGACTTTGGCGGGTATTTCCTGTTTCTAAGAGAACTATGCTTTTGTGTTTCCTGAAGGTTAAAAGGCAGATTATCTTAACTCTCAGCAACTACTTAAGAAACTGTCTCTTGTGCAATTCAGGGCTCGAACTGCAAGTAGTGAATGAAGGGGGACAACTGGCTTGTGTTAATGGGAAAGGTTGAAATATTCTGGCAACTGTTCATAGTTCAAGGAATCACTTCTGGCCAGCCTGCTCTGGATTTATGTCCCTAGCATACAACCAATCATGTACAAACCTGAAGACTGCAACTGATGAATTCGCAACCAAAGTGGACTAAGTCCATTTTAGAAAGCTCGAAGTCCCGAAAATGGCAACACGCATGTTTATTCTCCACTGCAGCAAACCGAAGATTTTGTAAAATAAACTACTGACACTGGCAGGAACAGTCTTTGTAACTTGTAGCTTATAAAATACTTTCCCACATTTTTAAGAGAAGTTAGAAGTCACATGTGCATGAAGCCCTCAAGTGGAATGAACTAATAGAGTTCAGTATCAGCAAAATGAGATTATGTTTTGCAACATCTGCGTAAGTGCACACGATTGTTTGAAAATGTGTACTATGACACATTGAAGATTGATAGCATTTTAGGCTTTCCAAGACACAACAGAATATTTCTGTTATTTATTAGTAGTTAGACTTATTGTAGAACTCGAATTCATCCTGTTTCTCTTTGGCTATGTGAAATTTACACAGAAATGTAATTAAACATATGTTTAAAAGAGTTTCTCTTTTTGAACAAATGATTATGTTTTTGGATTCTATTTAATGATACACATATTTGCTTACTGCGTTGCAAGTATTATTCTTCAAATGGTAATATAACATTTCTAAATTTATATTTAGGATTTTGTAAAGCAGTATGATCATAGCCATTTTTGTAAACGAAGTAAAACTTCCGAGGTGAAAATGAAAACAAGCACGAGTACTTAGTGATACGGTCACCTCGATTACCATTGTGGTAACTTACTGTTAGAAGAGCTTTCTATAAGCTATTAATTTACTGATACTCGTATCTGTAATTAAATTTACTTATTGGAAAGCTGCTTCATAATTAGGAAAACACAGACTTTTGAAGCCTGTGCCTTCCTGTAGATAAGACCGTAACATTCAGGACTTCAGTCTGCGTTCACCCTCTGTCAATTGTTTGTATAGAAAAATCATTTGAGGAAGTCGATTTACATCTGTTCTAGTCCTTTCAGACACCACTTGTTTTCAACTTAAACCGTTTTTCAAACATAATAGCATACTGTAACTGGTCGTGCTTTTAGAAGCTGTTGCCAGCTATTTGGATTGGTATCTTGGTTTGTTAAAGCATTGAACATCACTGATAAGGATTTCACTGTCGAAGTTAGCTAAATTCAGTACCTCGCTGCTCTACTAAATTCGATATCAAGTTTAAGCAATAGATGGTGTTGGCCCACGTAAAATAAAGAATGATTGGTGTGCAGGGTTGTTGAGACTTCAGTAGCATTGTGTTGAGATGCCGTTCTTGCATTTAAACCAAAAGGTAGAGAAATGTTGCTTTCGATCAAAGATTCGAAATTTCACCTGTGTATGACTGTTCATTTGTGAACAGCATAAAAAGATCTGATTGTTGCATTCACATGACGTTCTCTACTCTTCTCAAACTACTCTTAAAACGCTTATTCCTCTACTTCACGCTAATTGAGATAAATATTTGCAGACATGATCTCGTTGCTAATTTCTTTGTAGATGCAAGGGGAATATGGGAATACAGGCTTTAAGCGATAGTCAAATCTTTTAAAGCTGGTCGCGATGTGACGGCTTTGGAATTCTGTTCTCTTTGCATGGCCAAGAGATAAGAAAACGAATAACGACTTCCTATTTGAGAAAATTATAAGTATCTCAAAATTCAAACCAATAACAAGAAATATCTCGGAAGTGGCTAACATCACAAAGAAATTATATTTGTCATAAGTTGTGTGCTTTAACGAGATCTACAGATTTTAAAGTAAGGTTTTGTCTATCACTTACGGTTTATCAGTTACGCAAACGTAATCAACAATGAAGGGGACTTCTGGGGATATTCCCAGAAAATTCAATATGTACATTTCATTTGCCATGAGAATATTTTACACATATTATACCTATTTTAATTAAAATAATTTTTTTCGAAAAATATTCCACGTATAGAATAGTCTGGGGTGGAGGAACTTTTTGAAAATCTTCATGTGGCATCCTAGGAAGATGCTGAACTGATAACACGATTAGTATTTTCCCGACGTTTTGAGTTATGCTGTTCACAGATACATGAGCACACGGACACACACACGCACATACACAGGTAGGGATCTTTTTCTAAAATTGCTTTTCTGAATTCAGGGGACCTCAAAACGTGTATTTTCAGTGAAATATCTGTATCGAATTTTTGGGTGGAATGCAATACCTTATCTACCTATTATGTACGTGGCAGAGAAAGTAAAAACGCGAATTCGATTACACACAAAATCATTCTTAAAGGCCCCTTTTCGGGATACAAGGCGAAGATTTTCAGGCGATTCTTTCCACGCTAAACAACATTTCATCATAAAATATTTTTCTTACTTTCGCTTTTTCGTAAATATCTAGAACGATTTTATTTAATATTTGAATCTTTTAATTTTATCATACGTTTTCGCTATTGCATTTTGAATAGAACACATATCTTGATTTTTCTGCAACCAGCTTGCAAAATAATCATTCTAATTGAATTTTATGTTAAAGTACTGCATACAAAATAAAGCTAGATCCCATTAAAATATTCCATTTTTGTCATCTAAAACTTGCTGTGGGACCAACCATTTCGAGCTCTGTATTGTTGGTTTGAATTGTTTTAGATTTTAAGTAATTTACATCGAAATTTAAATGATTTTTGAGTATTATTGTTAGAGCTTGAGAAAAAGGTACATAAACTCATAGCACATAATTCACAAACCCTTTGATAACTGGTTACTTAGTTTTTGAAAGTTAAGTGGTTTCTTGGTCTACAGAGTGCATAAGTATTACGTAGTAATACAAATATTACTTTACAATACAAATTAATAAATGTCTAATTATATATCTAATACAAATTATTTTCTGTTAATACATAGATATGTGTCTTTATTACTGTATTATTGCTAGACGGAGATAAAGAGAGAGAGAAAAAAAAGTTAAGCAAATAGTTTATGGAACGCACACTAAAATAAGCGCAATATGCAGAGAAAGTTATTGAATTTTGCATATTAGTCTTTTTTATTTACAGTATGCGATGCCCACATACATCGAATATGGATATCGGACTATCCAAATATATAGCAGTGAAAACTTAGAATTATCCACAGGCAAAGTTTTCTTGCAGTTGTGTTGCAATAATTGCAGGAATGAGAGAGTTAATTAAAAATATATTCATTGGTATAGCTAATCAACGTCGAAAAACTGCGGTTTGCGCCACAATTAGAAAATAAATAACTTTTACTCATAGTATATAATGGCATATGCAGAACAGGAGCAAGAGCCAAACATTCCACATCTAACAGTCATTTCATTTCTTTGGAATAACATAAAACTTCACGCTTTAAGTATTTATAATTTATAAGTAAATTTCTCTTCCTCAGCAATGACTATGGGTGGTAACCATTGTTGCTCAAGTTCTTGCCTCTGAAGTCATATTTTGATCTAAATTAAGAAGTGATGAAATCATGTATTCGTTGAACCTTCACAATTCAGTGAATCTTAAGATACGTTTCTGTGCTGTGAAAAAGAGGTCGAGTCTATCTTTTAATAACAGGAAGGCTGGTGAAGGTGAATCAACTCATGTGAGAAAAGTTACTGCGCACTGAGTGGGGGAGTGATCGGACGCCACAGCGCGTACTGGAACAGACGCCTAGTGACGCACTACTGTCGCCTGACTAAAATAACAAGATCCGCCTGCCTAAATCTGGACGCTCCATGATGACACACCCCTCCCTGCCTCAAAACACAGCGAATGCCTGCTTCTTATGAATGAACCTGTCTCTTGGTGATCATTGCAGCAGTTCTGAAACTCACATTTCGATTATACCGTTCTTACTTGCTTATGACACATGGACTTGCGTTGGCATCACTGTACAAGCAGATGGGCACACGAAAATATACCTTTAATGGTCTTCCGTGTAAGTATACTTACTTATTGCCACTACAATATCAACGGAAACCTCCAAACTTTGCATGTTATTTAAAAACTGAAGCGCACAAAGTATTCTTTTCAGTTTAAAAAAGTATATAGTTTTGCGGCAGCTGCAGTTATTGCCCGAACTGTGGGGTGATTCAGATTAATCCTTCAGCCAAATTGGACTCATCTCGTTGATCCACGTGTTGAATTAGACGAAAAGCTGTAGATTACTTGGCATCAATCACATTTTCTCCAGATCTTCAGATCTGAGATAAAATGGTTTCTTCCTTTGGATGTTTGTTAAACGCATTTTTACTAACATTAGCAGTAGCACTAAATGAACTCGGGGACTGCTCTCTTTAACGACTATAGATGTCGAAATGTTATAAAGTTGTCTCACAAGTTCGCTCGTTTCTCGTTACGTTTCACTCACTAAGAACGCCTGGGAACACATCTCACCCGCAGCACAGTTACGACAGAATAGTTGCAAAACAATCTGTTTTAGAGAGAAATTTTCAGTTCGAAATCGACTAAACCACTTTTTACATTCTCGATTCGTTACTGCATCTTCCCCGTAGACAGCACACATTTTGTGCCGGCACTGTGAAGCACTGTGAGTAAAACAGCACACAAACACACACTGAAATATCCAACAGCGAGTCTGGTTGTTGACCTCTAACTCGTAGGGGTGGTTAGGCAACTATGATAACTTGAGTGTACAGAGCGTTCAGGGTTTTCAGGCACTATACATGGAACTTGCGAGTAAAACGAACTTATCAGACAAGCTTATACGTAGTGCGGACCGAACTAAACTACCGCATATAATATGTATATCATGTGATCAAAGGTCATACTAAACTTCTATTAAATTGTTACTAACATCTGAAGGGCTCGCGGTTAAAATACACGACAGACCCCACTTATTTAATTTTTGAGTTAGTGCCGTCTTATTAAAACATTACCTTGAACAGATAAATTTACACAGAGAAAATATTCTACACTTCCTAGGGAACTGAAGAATTTTTCCTACAGAGAAACAATACACATCTAAACAATAAACTCGGTAGCGTGATGGTTAGCGAGAGGTCGCGAGTTCGAATCTCGCTTAGGGTAAGTTATCCGAGTAAGGTTTTTTCCGAGGTTTTCCCTACCCTGAGAAGACGAATGTCGGATAACTTAAAGCTCCGTGAACCTCGGGCTCATTTGAGCATCATTTCACCCATTTCATTTCATTCATTCGTCCGAGATGACACAATGTTGGAGGACGTTAATGCGAAAAAAAAAATAAAAAAATAAATAAATAAATAAAAATAAGTAAATAAATAAAATAAATAAAATAAACAATAAAACATCTTGACATGCCATTGTAAATAACATTAACAATACATTTATTTCTTAAAAAGTGGAAATTTTGGATTTTGTAAACTATATTTAATAACCAGCAATGATTAGGGCTTGTATTACAATCGCATTTAAAATTATCCAACAATTTACACATTTATCTGAAAGTTGGAATGAAAGGAATACTACGACTTTTATATATTCATACTCTGAGGAATATCTTCTACGAGTATATTAGCTAATCGAAAGATCGAGCAATATTTAACGGACAATCTGGCAGATAGAGATCAAAGATAAACAAATATCGTAATGTCGTATTGGATTTATTACTTATAAGCTCCAGCAGAAAGTTGCTTTTATGAGTGTACATGTGTATTAGTATTTAGATTTTTATAACATGTAGAATATTGTTGTTGTAAATATTTTTAAGGTTAAATAAACGAATAGGGATCTGGAATGTAAGCCCTGGTTTAAGTAATTAGGTGCCAGGGTTTATTATTGCAGGTTTTTATTTATTTGTACATATGTACTATCTTTCAAGAAAGTAACAGTTATGAATTTTTTTTTTTTTTTTTTTGAATTAACGTGTCATTGTGTCATATCGAACGAATGAATGAAATGAAACGGGTGAAATGGTGCTCAAATGATCCCGAGGTCCATAGAGCTTTAAGTTACCCGACATTTGTCTTCTCAGGGTAGGAAAAACCTCGGAAAAAAACCTTACCCGGATAACTTACCCCAAGCGAGATTCGAACTCGGGACCTCTTGAACGTGAGGCAGACACGCTATCGAGGCGGGCACAGTTATGAATTGTTATCAGCCGCAATGGTAGCCATTGTAAAGGTTCCTCTTTCCGAATGTTCTGAGTTTATTTCCCCGTTTATATCCAAGTATGCACAATATATTGTGAAACTAAAGTCAATCGTGGTTGAACCAATGACTGCTTCATTTATAGGAAAACTGAATAAAACACAACGTATATGGTGTTGTTTTAATTTCAATTGAACGAAGTGGTTACTATGTAAAACCCTAGTCCTGAACTGAATAGTTCGCATCAGTGAAAGGGAACTTACAGAGACAATTCGTTGGCAATTCGTTTACCAATGTATAGCTTTTCTTTTTATTATAGTCGATGTCCTATATTTCAAGCACATGGATAAAATGCAATTATCCCCGTTATTTACTCCGAGTGGTGTCCAAAAACATTAATCTCGCAATGGTGTTGAAACTGAGTAAAATAGTAGGTGACCTTTATCAAGGGTATTCATAAGACAGAACTGTTTCATTTTTCATTTCTGTATCCTAGGTTTCGTTACATTTTAAGACATAATATATTTATACCTTATTTTTGTTCATGAAGCTAGAGCAAGTACTATTTCAGTGACAGCATTTGTAGAACGATGAAAACAGGTTGTGTTCCTTGGTTGTTCTTTGACTGGAATAGTGAGTTTAAACTCTTAACATATTAACAAGTGTGTTTTAATGAGTATTGTTTGACTATTTGCTTACAAATAATTGGGATGATGTAATGTTTCAGTTGCTAATAACTTATTCATAAAAGACCGCTGACGTACACATTTATTTAACTTGGAAAAAATGAAAGGAAATAAACGAGTGATGTCATTCCTATGTTACAAGCTCAAAATTATTATATTTGGTGTGAATTATTGCCAACGTAATAAAAATAAAGCAGATCTAGAATATACTTATGTGTTAGTTAAAAACCGTCGATAGTACAGGAGAATAAATTTATGTTTCAATTAGGTAAACTGCCACCAAGTATATTATTGTAACTTTTTCGTGCGAATTATGTACAGCCATGGAAAAAATGATTGAGCACATTAGGAAACCGGAATATTTTTAAGTTTCAACTCGATATTCTAACATGAAGTTGAGTTCATTATTAATTTCTAATCCATATGTTATCGTCTTTCGGACACTCAAATGAGCTGTCTTGAACTGCCAATCGCATTTGTATTTGCAGGTATGTATACAAATGTGAGTGATGATTGAAGATACAGCTTATGTGAGTGCCCTATGGATCAGAGACTATAAATGAACTGAACTGCATGTTGGAATATTGACTTGTGTAAACCGCACTGCCATACGACGTAAAACTTAAAAATATTCTGCTCTCCTAATGTGCTCATTCATTTTTTTTTCCATGGCTGTACTAAAGTGATGCTGTTTTAATTTCTGTACATACCGTAAATATATGCTTAAATATTGTATTCATTTAACAAAGAAGTACTACCATTAGTTTGTTTTCTTTTAAGGTAGTGGCTTTTTAAAGGGGGAAGAAACATCACTTTTTGTCATAACACCTTTAATTCCTTAACTTCACAAAACTCCTGAGGTTTTTGAAAACAAGTTACAAATTATGCGTGTTTTAAGCGATCATATTCAAATTAAACGTTAAATACCTATCATTTTACGTTATGTGTAATTATTTCCCTGTGAAAATACCCGCGTTTCACTCAACCTTTGGATGACACAGAAAGGAAAGAAAGGAAGAAAGAAAGAAAAAGAAAAGAAAGAAAAATCTGATGTGTTGACCTCATGATTTTCTCTACTTTTGTACAAACTATTCTTACAAACACTTACTCTTTTATCTGCTTCATGTTAATCGAGATAAACATTTGCATAACTTGTCTCATTGTAAGCACAATGGGAATAAGGAAATACAGCAGGCTTAAACGATAGTTAAATCTTTAAGGGCCGATCGCTCTGTGATGACTTTGAAATTCCATTCCCTATGCATGGCCAAGAGATAAGAAAATGACAAACGGCTTCCCATTTGAGAATAGTATAAATATTTGAAAATTCAAACCATAAAAAGTTATGCAACAATCATTCAGAATGAAGAGAACTTCAGAAGCTATTCCCAGCAAACTCAAGATATACATTTTATTTGTGATTAAACTATCTTAAACATATGGCATATTAATCAAAATCGTTACTAATTTTTGAGAAAATTTGGGCTAGAAGATTTTCTTGAAAATCTTCATGTTGCAGTCTTGGAAGATGCTGAACTTAAACACCAATTTTGGTATTTAACCGACTTTCCCCCACTTATTGTAAGTATGTAGTTGCGAAGGTAAGGAAAATCTTGCTTTTATAGATGGAAAATCTGCCTAATACCATCAAAAGCTTCGTTCGACTCACCGTTAAGCACAACAGCTAATTGACCCAAGCCTAAGGGTAGTTCATGCTAACCATTTAGGGTATGTGTCGTTTCATGTATATTGCGGTAGTAGGTTTGCCATGTGCGATAATGATATGCCCAGGATGTTAGGATGGTTAATGAGCCCTGAGATCTATATCTTCAGGAGTGTAAATTGTACGTAATTATATTATTAATGCCGGGACTTGTGGTTTAAGTCTCCACGTTATTATTGATTATAATTCGTCACACTCGACACTACAAACGTCCACTCGTTTGACTTAACCATCTTGTTAATCATACTTAGTTGATCACAGTTTATAATGCGAGGAGTGAATGCGCCTATCCGCCTATTGTGTGTTTCTAGCTACACACAGTTTTTCCGTGAAGTCTCCAGCGTACGTGACGTTTATGTGACCTGCACAGCACGTGGACTTCTTAGTCTTCATCTGTTCTGCACATATCGCTACTTCTGTGGTCCCCACACTACGGGGCATTTCTAGGCTAGCCTACTTTCTATAGCAAATCTGTCTGTTATTTTTCATTGGCTTGTAAAGGGTAAAGGTAAAGAGTACAGGCACAGAGGGGACACCTCGCTCACTTCGGCCTACACAGATCTGTTGTGGCTCCAACCCCCCCCCCCCAGGAGGCAGGGATGAAATGAGGGAACCGAAGATGCCACACAGGGGGTCGCAGCTAGATAGGTCATAGAGACGCGCCGAAGTCCCTAACAAATGCTGAGACTTCTTCATACCGGCGCCAGGCCCCGCCAAGCAGCCATCACAACGCGGCTCCGGTGTCCCACTGAGCGCCCCCCCCCCCACCGACAAGGCTGGCCAAACGCCACCTAGCACCGGCAACAGTAGTTACCATACGCAATCATCCGTGCTATCTGCCCGGCACTGCCAACACTACACGCCTGAAGTACACCTGAAAGATGATAAGGAAATGGAATGGAGGGTAATGATGCAAAGGAAACCGTGTTATGAAATAATGCACCCCAGCATTCGCCTACGTGACAAGGGGAAACCACGGAAAACCCATGTCAGAGTGCGCGGCCACGGGGATCGAACCCTTGACCTCCCGAATGCGGGCCACAGACGTTACCGCCTGAGCCATCCCACTCGGTTTTCATTGGCTTGTACTTTTTTTATGATATTCGAGAAATAATAAGTATTATTACTCCCGGCCCCACTTTAGCGTTACTTTGTGTTCCCTGTTATTTATTCTCTGAGAAAATATTTTCGAACCCTTTCATATTGTGTGCTTTTAAGTTTAACCCTTGTAAAGAACTTCTTTCCTGCCGATGGTTATTTACGGCTGTCATCACAGCAGTCATTGGAATACTTAAGACATTTTAGGTGTCCTGTTAAATAGTTAGATCTTTGTATGCAAAGGTCTATGACAGGGTCTCTCAAAGCTTAAAATCGCACCGGGTACAATCCAAAGTGCAGGGATTCCTTGCACCGTGCATCGTGGTCACTCGGTTAAGCTCGGCTCAACTGGAGCGTAGCAGAGTGAAGAAACGAGGAAGCGTGTGTTGATAAGCTTACTTATTAGGAAAATATATACATGCAATACAACTGCCTAATAATGGAGCAACTTCCTCTAAATAAAGCAAACAATAGCAAAGCCCAGTTAAATCAGAGTGGGTACAAAAATTGCGGTACAATTGTGTGCAAGAAAATCATCTCTTGAAAGATACTATAACAGAGTACACATATGGTGAAATCATAGTGGACACTAGAGAATAATTAAAGAAGTTGCTACTTCTTGCAGAAGAGCATTTTTATCCAAAAATGAGGTTTGCACCAGTGCTTCCTAGATCATTAAAACAAAAGACCAGATTTGGTCATAAAAAAACCAAACTAACCAGTTTTAACACTGCAAACCGCAGGTAAACATCACGCAATGAGGAAGAAACAACGCTGAAAGTGAGGAAGGAGGAGACGGAAAGCGAGCGAGCAAGCGAATGGGGTTTGCATCGAGGTCAACTAAATTCCGAAGTGAAATTTTGCACCTTACACCGTGCAATGCTAATAGAATAAAAGGTACTTGGACAGTAGACAAACTAAAGAACAGACCAGCGGAATGGATTACACCATGTCCCCTCCACTGGTACTCCATCTGTCCTAAAACGTTTTACTCTTAATGGGGTTGACGCTTTTTCTCTGGGCTCTTCATTCAACACATTATTCAGTTTTGCTGCTGTGCATTAGTCATTCTTCTAAACATAATAATGTAATTATAACTTAGAGCTTTTCAAAACCTGAATTAACCATTTAGATTAACCGTTTTACACTTCATCTGCCATCTAACGGTAGCGTCCTTACCTATAAATCCGGAGGTAGCGGTTTAAATGCCCAGCTGGAGACAGGAGTTTTTCTTTGCTTCGAAAATTAGATCCGAGGGTATGAGTGTCAATCGGTATGTGATTTAATGTTTAAACTAAAAGTAGGAACAACACCGACAGTTACAACCGAATGTTTACGCGTTAACGCCATTACCGAGGAACCCGTTTGTAAAGATAAATATAAATAAAGCTTATAAAAGAATAGTAGATACAAACGAAATAACTTTGTTTTGTTTTCTACATTCCATTGCTGCTCTTACGTATCATTATATATAATGATATCTGTATATGGTTTATATGCATGTGAATATATGTAAGTAGACACATGAGCTGCAAGTGTTGAAATGAAAGCCAGATCCTGAGACAGCAACAGGGTGCAATAGTGTAGTTGAACTCCTTGCTTGCAAGTAACGAAGTTGTACCACTTTGTGCGAGAGATATCTTCGTGTCAATACGGTCTTACAGGCTAGAGACTAACCGAGTTTATTATTCAACCACCAACCTTTCCAGTTCAACTAAATATAAAATACTGTTGACAAGAATGGCAAAATTGTTTTTACCAAATGGAGTACCTTTTGTAAAATGGCTTTAAGGGTCCCAGTTGTTCATGAAACGAGCCCATTGTGCCTATGTGTAGAAAGCCCAAGAAGAGAAAGGAACCATAAACCTGAAATCAAAGTAGACCGCCTGTGGACGATGAAAGTGCGTCAGTTATATTCTGCATGGTTCTCGCTTCCAACACCATTTTAGCGCAGGTAGTTTATTAAGACTGACCATTGGTTTCAAAAAGTTGCAATTAAAATGGTAGCATATCTTTTGCATGGGACCTTCTTGTCACAAATTGCGTTTATAAACGAAATTTGAAGCTAGGTTTACACATGAAAATGTTGATATTTTCCGTGTTAGAATGAAGTGGAAACATTATTTTAATTTGCTTTATAAGAGAGGTTTTGCAAGGAATGTAGCTAGAAATTAAATACTGGTTTGTTTTTAAAAAGACACGTAATCGATAATCTCTAAATAAAGAAAGCTTGAAAATTGTTATAAACAGTGGCAATCTTCACTGGCCAAACAGGGCCAAGAGGATGGCTATGAGTATTCCTCTCATCGCTAGCATATTAGCAGCTTTTAGAACTCTAGTAGCAATATTAGGCTTCATTACATTTTCTTACGAATTTAATGAAAAATTAATATTTATAGGAATTTTAACTTTAACAACAATTTAGAGGATAACAACCAGAACGGTTACAAGCAGGAGTTTATTTACTATTTTTCACTTTATTTGCTTCTTTACCATTATTGTTAGGAATTATATATAGCGGCATACAAATTACAGCTGACCTATAATACTTCTCATCTGTTGAATGTTTTCAATAAGTTTACTATAGTCTCATGATCTTCTGTGCTGTCTTCATCATGTTTGATGCTGCCTTAACCAGCGAGGAGCATGATCGCATGCGCTTGTCACGAGCTGGTGGTATTTTTCAATGTATAGACTTCTGGGAAACCCTCTGGATTAGAAATTCATAATAGAGTTGAGAATAGCCAATGCAACCAGTATAGCCCACTTTAAATAATTAGCTTTAAGTCGGTGTCTGGAATTCTTCCAGGAATATGACATATGGATGATACTGTATTCCAATTTACTACTGAGTCAAAGTTGTTCACTCATACCATATCCAAGAACGGTGCCAAAAACAAACATCAGAAGCGTATAGATCTACATTTTTATGAACATTCCCACTTTGTCCCAGAGAAAATAACCGATGTAGAACAAACTTTTTGGGAAACTCCACCCACTACTTCGAGAGCAGATTCGCTAGGACAACCGATAAATTCCACTTTATTTCTGAAACAGGGCCAGCATTTTGTCTTCCATAAATCAAAGAAAACGAGGACGTTTGCTTCTTCTCCTTTTGCCTTCTCGGTATTGGGTCATCTTCTACTCCAAAAGAGCCATAATTAACCCAGTTTTCCAAATTGGTTACAACTGATACGTTTATTAAGCGATCCTCACGTTTCCCCCTATACATCACTGATATCGGTCGACATTGTGGGTCTGGCCTTATAAATCTCGTTGTATCTCTTGGAACGACGGAAAGAGAAACCGGGTTCGATATTTACAAATCTACGATTTACAATCGATATTTACAACCTGCGTTCTATTTGCTGTATAAGATCACTTAATAAGGTTGTTCTTATTGGTTAAGGTGAATTTACAGGTTTATGATATTCATAGTGGTCTATGAAGTTCTGTTTTATTAATTTAGACCTAATAAAGTATTTTATACCCCCAGAAATTGCAAGGCCTTTGCCTCAGTAATTGAATTTTGAAAATACTGCGTTATTTGCTGTATTGTATTTTTAACTATGGAGTAATGCCGATGATTTTGAACTTCGTTGTAACTATGGCTTTTTTAACTTGATATATCCAACAAATAACAGTGCAATGAGGCTATCTGTTCTAATTGCATTAAGACCATTTCTATGCAAATACGACGCCAGTTTTCAAAAGTCTTTCTTATTCCTAGAAAATATCCCATCATTAAAATTAATAAGTCTGGAGTTTAGTATTTTAATCACTAATTTGATGTTTTGAACATTTTCATATGGGAGGCGAATAATTCCATAAGTAGGTGTCTTTTGCAATAGAAATTCCAAAGTTTTACTGTTGAAAGCTAAGAATTATGCATCAAAGCAAAACGGCACGTTTTTACTTTTATAATCTGACACAATTTTAAACACCATTATGACTTTGAAGTTAACCTACAAACACAACCAAGTTCTAGACTACGTCATAGTTGTTCCAGTAATCATAATAGTCTCTTTACTAAATAAATACAACATAAATTTTATTTTTCACATAATAAGAAGCTTTGTCAGACTTAAATATTATCTTTATGATAACAAATTAAAATAGGAAAAAAATAGCTCAGCAACAAAATTATGTTTACGCTAGTAAGAGTGCTCAAAATATCATTTAATGTATTATCTACATTTAACTAATGTCTGTTATTGTAAAACAAGGGCCACATGTGCGCGAATGCTAAAATACATCATACGTTTCCCATCAAAGTATCGAAGATTTAGAATGCTTTTTAACTAGCGTGCTATTCGTGCCACGTCAGTAAGGGTATTGTTTATATATTTTCTTGCAAACAGAAGTAATATCAATTTATAAAAGCCTTATTCTTACTACTGTTACATGGTGTATATATAATGCAAATGTATTTCAGGTTGGGGCCACTAACTACTAAGTACTAATTCCAACAAAAGTAATGACAGTTTTATTTATCAGTCACCAAAATTGAAGTGCAATATCCAACCGTGAATCTGGCCACAGAGCTTTGTTGCAGCAGTTACTATGCTTATAATAGTTATACAACGTAAGTTTCACGATCTTTAGTCGCATTAAAATTAATTTTTGGCTTGAATATTGCCCTTCATTGCCCTTTAAGGGACACTGGGAGTGAAATTTGAAAGTTCCACATTTTTTGATAGATTTTTCTGAAACTTTTACTGTGTTTGTATTTGTATGAGAATAGGAGTTACACAAAATGTCATTAAAATTGGATAATTCGTTTAGGATATATAAATTATTTTATGCATTTAATAGGCACATTTTCAAAATAGAGCTCGAATCTATTGACTTTCCAAAATTCATTTATATTGGCAGAACTGATATTCTAGAACATGGGTAACAATTGTATGAAGAGATATTTCAAATACGTTTGCCTATTATGCTGTACATATTTTTTTAATAACAAAGAAAATTTAATCTTAAAAATTATTGATTTTTTTCACACACAAAAAAAATGTTTTTGGAATTCATGTTAATGATAACATCAATATTGAATCATAGTTTTGTTTAGCTGCTATTTATGAAACTTTTGGAAATTTTCATTGAATTTGAAGCAAAACTCAGGCGCGACCTTCTTTTGGAATGTGCAGAAATGTAGTTTTGAGAAAAACAGGCTTTTATATAGGAGCATCCTTTGTACGTTAAGGGAAGAGCACTATTTGAAAGGGCCATAATGGCCACATGGAGTGGGGGATATGAAAAATGTTAGCTGATCCAAATGCACCGGTGTTCCAGGAACATTTTAAGGTAAAAAAACAGTTTTCGACTTTTTGACCAAAATTTCACTCCCAGTGTCCCTTCGATCTTTAGTCGCATTAAAATTAATGTTTTGCTTGAATATTGCCCTTCATTGTCCTTTAAGAGAACTGCAATATCTTTGAAGGACTGGCTTTTTAATACAACTTACATGGACCATTTAAGATAGTTTCTCTACGTTTCACCAAAGCCATAGCTTTGTTTACAGGAAACCTGCTGTATGATGCCTTTGTGATATCGTGCAAAAAGCTTTTTGGGAACAAATTCCTTGTATTTCGGTGTTTATTTAGTTAATATCTCTAGTAATAGGAACAGAAGACATACAGAGGGGGTCCGGCACCGAAGACAGGTTATTGCACCTATGCCCTCAAGGGGCACCCCCGGGAGGAAGGATGAGGTGAGAGGAGACACCGGGCGGCCAGATCAGACTAACAGTTTGACGACACTTCCAAGTCTTTTGGTCATCGGGGAACAACTCAGGGGGACCTCGACGCGGGGTCCAACGCCGCCCCCTTGTCCATCCGAATCCCACAGACAACGAGGGACGGAAAGAGTTCCTGTGTGCATATCATCCCTGCCAAGCTGCACCTAGCGCCTTCGCTGACACTTGTGACCCTGAAAGAACTAACGGGATGAAGGATCAATGAAATGATCAATGAACTGAAATGTAAGGATATGAAATTCGGGGGATGTAATTATTATCCTTCCCAGTACTCACCAGGCGACCCGGGAAAACCCCCGAAAAAAACCCACAGGGGAGGAAGATCGGTCATGGTAATCGAACCCACGACCTTCCGAAAGTGAGCCCATATATCTAAATCGTTATTAATTTTGTGTGCTGAACTGTGATAAAAAAGTGAAATAAGTAAAGAATTTGCTTGAATTGACGAAGTCTAATTTGAGTGAGTAAGTAGAACTTATGCAACAATGAATTACAGAAAGTTTAGCTTAATACAATCAGACTTTCGTATTATTAAGTACGACTTATTTGGATCGGATTGTAAAATAAATCCAGATTAGAATTGAACTTCAGCATTATTTAATGTGAGAATGAATACCAACAGTTGAACATCGAGGCTTGCACAGCATTATTTAATGTGAGAATGAATACCAACAGTTGAATATACGAGGCTTGCACAATCAGGGCTACAAATAAGGAATACATATTTTACAAGAGATATTCTTGTGACCTTTTTAATGTTTAAGTTTTGATAGTATAATGTTCATAATGTTACTTTTTAATTAAATCAAGCACACCCATTTGCGGTTACCCGTTTTCATTGCGAACATGTAAATTAGTTACTGTTGACACCGCGAAGTGCATTGAACCCCGGTAGGAAAAAAAGCAGCCATTAATATTAAAAATCTGATGTGTTGCACTCACATGACTTTCTCTACTCTTGTACTAAACATTCTTACAAACCCTTATTCCTATATCTTCTTCGTGTTAGTTGAGATAAACATTTGCAGAAATTATCTTATTGCTCATGTCCTTGTAGGTGCAAGGGGAATATGAGAATGCTGTAGGCTCTGAGCGATAGTCAAATGTTTTAAAACTTTCAAATTGCATTCTATTTGCACGGCCAACATATAAAAAACTGAATAACGATGTTCCATTTGACGAAAGTATTAAGTTTTCCAAATCTCACACAAATAACAAGGAATATCTCCGAAATGGTTCATGCTACAAAAAATGTATTTAGTCATAAATTGTGTGTTTTAGCAAGATCCGTTGTATAGCAAGATTTGGGCCATTTGTTACGGTTTAAGAGATGTACAAAAGTCGTCCAGAGTAAACAGGACCACATGGGCTACAGCCAGAAAATTCAAAATATACATATCATTTGTCATAAAAATATCTTAAGGATATGGCATTTTAATCAAAATCGTTAGTCATTTTCGATAAAATCAAGATTTTCGAAAAATGTTCCATGTAAGGGGTAGCTTAGGGAGGGGCAATTTTCTTCTAATCTTCGTGTGGTATCTTTAAAAGATGTTAAATTTAAATACCAACTTGGTTTTAATTGACTTTTCGTTTTTGAGTTATGCTGTCCACAGAGTGACACACACACACACACACACACACACACACACACACACACACACACACACACACACACACACACACACACACGCACATAGACACACACACGGACCTTTTTCTAAAAATGCTTTCCTTGGATTCAGGGGGCCTCTAAACATATATTGCCGATGAAATCTCGACATCGAACTTTTGCACTTCTCGTACTACGCGTTGTAGAGAAAGTAAAAAGTTGTTTAATACCCCCACTGTCGTCATCAATAGCTGTAACAACGCACTGCCTGATTCTTAACACTCTATGTACATTAACAAGAAATGTGTAATACAGGTGACCGTTAATGTCGCCACTCAGCAATTGCAATCACAAGGAGCCATTTAAGATTATATTTTTTTTCTTAGCTCCCTGGTTCTGTCATAAAAAGTATGTTACATTCACACGACTTTCTCTACCCATCTCTCAACAAGCTATTCTTACAAAAGCTTATTCTTCTATCTACTTCATGTTAATCGAAATAAACGTCTGTAAAAATTATTTCTTTAAATATTTCCTGATAGGTACAGTGGGAATAGAGCAATACAGTATACTTTAACCTATAGTAAGATCTTTTAGGAGCTGGTCGCTACGTGAAGGCTTAAATTTCGTTCTAATTGCAGAACTAGAAAAAACCGCCAAAAGGAATAACAGTTTATCATTTAAGAAAAGTATAATTATTTTAAAACTGAAACCAATAAGAAGGAATACGCCGGATATACGTAAATTGTGTGTCGACCTCGCCGGCGACGGGGCCTTGAACTCTACTCACTAAATTATGTAACTTAACGAGTTGTGCATTTTTTGTGGAGTAGGATTTTATTTAACTGATGTGGCTTAACAGGTATGCAAAAGGCTTCAAATTGAAGAGGACTTCAGAGGCTATTCCCATAAAAATCAAGATATACGTTTTATTGGATATGAAAATATCTAAAAAATGTGGTGTTTAGATAAAAATCGTTAGAGCAATTTTTGATAAAATAAAAACTTTCCATGTAAAAGTAAGTTTGGCTTTTCTTGTAAATCTTCGTGTCGCATTGTTGGAGAATGCTGAAGTGACGTACCAAGTTTGGTATTTCATCTACTTTTTGTTCTTGAGTTATGCTGTTCACAGACACACCGACGGATCATTTCTGAAAAGCTCCTTTTTGGATTCGGGGGACCTTAAAACGCGTATTTCCGGTGAACTCTCGGCATCTAATTTTGGGTGGACGTATTGTCTTGTGCACCTACTATGTACGTGGTAGATTTTTAACTTTATTGTGCTCAGTGGTATTATACAACTTTGTTAAAAACGAAAGAACGAAATACGCAATATTATTACGAAGTTAAGTAATACGAAATAGAGTTAAATACGAAAATGGATGAATGTCCACTTGCAGCACCAGGAGGTAACCACATTAGGATGTTGTCAATGGTAATGCGCCGACCTTCCTTCACAACATTGGGCATTGCAAAACTGGTATCATCATGTCGCTGTAGTAAGCTTCCCGGTGTGCTGTTCGTTATGCACTTCTTCGCAACCTTGCACAAACTTTACACACCAACGTCAACCCATTTGAACGCCCATATACTCTAGACAGAGGTTAACTCCCGATGGATATCGACAAGGATAGTTGTTTTGCTGCAAAAAACGAATGACAGAGCATAGCTCACAAGCGAACACACTTTGTAGTGGTAGCTCCATGCTAACTGGCAGCGTAGTGCCAAGATATCATAAGCCAGCGTGAGCGTTGTCAACACACATCAGTCAAACTTGCCAGCCCTCACATATTACGAACACATTTTATTTTACACAGAAATAAAATAGAGAAACTAACTTATTGGACGAACCCCGTACTATAAGATAAGGCCTTTAGTGCGCCTCTGACGGCACAGTTTTCCCGGCGATTCTCGGCTCTCTCGCGCAGTGAAGAGGGCCCGCGGAACGGGTTACCGCATGCTTTAAACACCCTACACAAATAATCAATCATGGGCTGGGCAGATGAAATTGGCCCGTGTTATCACATTGATTTGAAGCACTTCAAATGGAATAAAATAAAATGAAATGAATGTACCTTCATAATAAATGTTGGAAGTGCCCTCCACCTGCATCTAGAAGCTTCTGTGCACGTCTTAACAGGTTCATAAAAACAGGTGTCAATTACTCACGGATGATAGTGCGGATGTAATTCCTGACGTTATCCTCCAGATCATCAATGGGATGGGCATTCTGCTCGTACACTTTTCCCTTCAAGTACCCCCATAAATAAAATTCACATGTCTGCAAATATGGTGACCGCGGTGCCATAAGCCTGTCACAGTCCTCCTTTCAGTGAACATCATATGAGTACGGGTAAGAGGCTCCTTAGATGTGTGACATGTTACCCCATCTTGTTGAAAGCAGTAATAACCCCATCTTCCGTTAGCTGGGGATACATTTCATCCAAAAAGGTCGAGTAGACAGTTGTATGGTATCGAAGAATATTGGAACCATTACGTGTTTCGCAGTTACAGCGCACTACACACCGAAAAAATGGGTTAGGACTTTGTGTCGCCCAGTGTCTACTGTTTTGGGAGTTCACATATCCCAAGACTCATCACGCATAAACATCAGCAGATCCACATGACCATTTGTAACCATGCTCAACATTCAGCGACAGAAGTTAACACGTTTATCCCGATCGGGCTCTTTCAGTTCATGTACAGCTGTCGCTCATTACGATTTTAATTTCACATGTCCGCAATTTCTCCTACTCGCATTAACCTGTAGAGCCAATCTCGTGCTAGACTTTGGAGGGTTCCTGGTCATTTCATTGATTCGCGCCGTAAATTGAGGTGTTCCGACAGAAGGCGTTCTGTTTCTGGTTGCAATTGTAATGGATCCAGCTGTACGCCATCTTTGCATCAAATCTTGAATGCTGCTTTTCGGCAGCGGTGGCTTTTCAAGGAAATGAGTGAAGTGCTACTTCACCTATTATTGAGTAATATGTATTCTAATATGGACTTTTAGCCATTAATTAAAAATGCAGAAATAATTTTGTTGCCCGAGTAAAGCTCCTCCTTCAATCAGTGTATAATTTTCTAGTTAAATGTGATGTGCTTGCTGTACAACATGTTGATGAAAACATTGCGGTAGGAGCTACGATAGCAGCCACTGCTGTCCACCGTCTAGCGCTATTGGCCATACAGGAGAAATACAAGCGTTTGGTTCCCATAGTAACGTGACGCCGTGCTTAAAATAATTACTCCTGTCATGGCAAGTGAACTGTTTGTAAAACTTTTTCACCAAGTTGAGAACTGAGAGGGTTGAGAAAGGGCGGGAGACAGACGTTCCCTTGACTAAGGTCGACCGAAAATATCTGGCTTGAGTTTTGAGAGGGAACACTGCGCTACTGATAATTAGAAATATGTATCTGTTTCTCTCAGTCTTTATGTGCGAATACGTTTGTATATTTGCTGCGGTGTAAGAGATTTATGTAGAAACAATTAATTCCTCTGGGCAGTGAAGTGTATTAGTTTACCTTTATTTGGTGCAACAAAATACAGTGTTTGTGTTAAGTACATTTCGGTTTTACAGTGAGATTTGAATGCACATAAAGTAGTTTGCAATGTATGCTGACAAGACATAGTTTGTAGTCCATTAGAAACTCCGTTTCGTAGGTGGAAAGATGACGATAGGGGAGATGTTTTGAATTGCGGGAAGCAATTGCACTATGCTTCTGTCTTTCGAAAAGTGTTCAAACAATAAGCAAGAGCTGTTAACTAAGTTTTAAAAGTTCTTGGTTCTCTAAATTCCTTTGGGTATGAAGCAGCATATATTTGCAGAAATTACTTTGTTGGGATTTTTTGCTATTTGGCATGGAAAAAAAACAAAAAAACAAAAAAAAAAACAAAAAAAAAAACACGTGGAATGGACAGAGGTTTGTGGATTTTCAAAATCTAACACGTTCAATACACAAGCATGAGGCTTCAGTTGTATACTTAAAATTCAAACTTCAGCTAAGAACTTTTAAAAGAAATAGAATCAGTATTGCTGATGCAC
This sequence comes from Tenodera sinensis, assembly GCA_030765045.1. Classification (NCBI taxonomy): domain Eukaryota; kingdom Metazoa; phylum Arthropoda; class Insecta; order Mantodea; family Mantidae; genus Tenodera; species Tenodera sinensis. The sequence goes on along the minus strand of CM060964.1, from coordinate 301,187,649 downwards.
TGAAAGAAAAGGCGAGATTACGCATTACTAAATTTAATGAAAATGTTCTAGGCAAATTTTGAGGTTGATGGTAAAAGCTATGCTGTTTATGAGCGAGCAGAAACTCACATTCCAGAATACGATGAAAGTCAGCAAAAACTCAGCGTCATTATGAACTAATTAGAACTAAATTTAGTGGTCGACCCAAAACCATTCAAAATGTGCATATCAGAATACCTGCAGGATTACATTAAAAGTGAAATTAATAAAACCAACTTTTTCCATTGAAGTTGGTGATACGGCAGTTATGTGTCAAAACTCTGTGTTCAGTTGCTGTGAGACTGGTCGGTTTTGGAGTATGCATAGTTTGAACGATTCCTAGGATTCTATAACGTGAGTGCTGATGAATCTACAGCTAATTTGTTTCATTTATTGGACGCTATTTTGAATAACTTTTCTTACGAATACAAACTGGTGGCTCTATCAATGCTATGATAGAGCATGTGTTGTGTCCGGACATTTAAACGGTCTTCAAAAAAGAATTAAGGACAAAGCTCCACAAGCAATTTTGTTCATTGTATGACCCATCGCCTTAACTTGGTTCCACAGAAATGTTGTACTAGGATTTCCAAAATAATGTAGAATATTTTTCGCGAATCTTGATGGCATTCCCTCTTTCTTTCACCATTCAGCGACACGGACAGTACTATCGACTTTGTTGGAGCTAGACGAATACCAGCTGTTTCTGATACACTGTGGTCGTCTAATTCTACACTTCTTAGGATATTGACTATTGGGGAAGCTTGAATAGTTTTTGAATTGATCCTAAACAATGACGACTCCGATACTAAATCTAAGAGACTGTGTAATAGTTCTCTAAATGAAATGAAACGTTTTGAATTTACATTGCAAGTAGTTGTATTGCATTAATTTTTTTTCTTACCGGTATATTGTTTACAGTTCTTCAGAAGAAATTTTTGGACGTTGTTTACTGCACTGCAAACATACAACTCACTTGTGACCTAATAAGCAATAAGAGAAACGATCAGCATTTTAAAGCTTTATTTGAAAAAAGCATTACTAACGTATTTTTACGTTGAGGATGTGCAACAACAGACGAAAACATTGTCGTTTATTACGCAATACTGGACACCATTTTGATGGAAATGCAATTGAGATTTCGGAATTGCAACAAGCTTCAATTTCTCAGCCTTACCGATCCATCGAAATTTGAAGAGTATGCTACGGGCTCCCCGTGCAATGCAAGTTACAGGAATGCTACCCGCAAATTTTTACCAGGATTACTCGCTTAAGGCAAGAATTTCAACTTATCTGTGTGACGAGTCTCATCTAAACCTCACTACTGAGAAAATACTGTTGGTGGTAGAAAAAGATGACATTCTTGAACACACATACACCGTTCTGCTTTATTTACATCATACCTTCTGAAAGTTTTTCAGCACAAAGAAACTTTTCGTGCTTAAAAAGATTGAACACTACCAGAAATGCAACATCACAGGAGAGGCTTACATCTTAAGCTACTATAGCTCTACATAATGATATACTCTCCTCCTCACTGAAACACAGGCATTTTATGACGCCATAATCGACAGATTTGCAGCTCTGAAGGATAGGTGGACTGGCTTAGTCTACAAAAAAGTGCGAGTTTTTAAATAATATAGACATTTATCCCCTCCCAAATTTCAGGCTAAGCACCTAAATTTGTAGCAAAGCCAAGTGTACTGTTTGCATGACTGAAAAAAATTGTGCATATTTATAATGCATATCTGTAGAAGTAGCATTTCACGAGTATTTTTCACAGCCAGTCGCCAGTGCTTTTGGCTGGTACTGGCTAAAGAAATATTTATCTTTGAATAATTGGCGTGATTCCTTGATAAGGTAGTCTATTCACTCCGCTTATTTACTTTACAAAATAATTCTTTACAACAGCAAGCACAACCGTTTATATATCATTCTGAATCATTTGTGAGAAGCAACAACAACAACGACGACGACGAAGAAACTAAACATGCGAAAGAATGGATAACCAACATAATTACAACAAAACATCCAATAGCGTTTCTTTCTAAATCATATACAATGAGATGAATCCGATTTTATCCGCCCCAAACCTGTCTTGTATAAACTAAACTAAACTTCCGCGAACCAGAAACCTAAGCTTATATAAATAGTCAATAATAAGCATCGTTTCCACATCATTTATGAACGCGTGCTCGCTTTGCTTGTGTGCTTCGGTGTAGCCACTGGTTGCTAATTAACATAAGCTTATAGGGTAAAAACGGAGGGGAACACCTCGCACACCGCGACCAACTCAGATATATTGTGGCTACTCTCCTAGGAGGCAGGGATGAAGTGAGGGAAGCGCAGGGTGCCACAGGGTCATAGCTAGACAGGGCGGAAGTCCCTGACGAGTGCTGAAATCTCTTCATCCCGCCGAGCAGCCACCACATACCGCGGTCCAGGCACACAGGCCTCTCCCCACCGGATCTGGCGCTCCTTGGGTCCGAAGAGTGTCGCACAGGCGTCTCCCCCCCCCCCCCCCCCTCACCCGCCGCCCGACGGAGGACAGCGGCCACCCAAATGCCAGAAGAGCAGTTACCGTGCGCAAACATCCGCCCCATCTGTCCGGCACCGTCAACACCAATCGCCTGAAAGCACACCTGAAAGATGATAAGGAAATGGAATGAAGGGAAATGATGGAAAGGAAACCGTGGTATGAAATAATGCACCCCAGCATTCGCCTAAGTGACATGGGGAAACCACGGGAAAACTCATGTCAGAGTGCGTGGCGACGGAGATCGAACCCGCGACCTCCCGAATGCGGGCCAAAGACATTACTACCAGAGCCATCCCGCTCGGTTAACGTAAGCTTACTAATTGAACCTAACTTCCCGTGAATCAGAAACCTAAGTTTATACCTACAAATGGTGAATCATAAGCACCATTGAAAAACACGCAGGCACGTGCTTTGTAAGTGCCATGTTCACATTGTCCAGTTGGGATGGCGGTGATAGTCACAAGTTGGCAGCTGCGCCGGTGGAGTACGTAAGCAATGTTGCTATCGACGATCTGATACCTGATGGAGAAAAGACTTCATCATATGCACTCGGACAGGAAACTTGTCGGAAATCAATAACGTAAAGCTGTTTGTACACATTCAGTTATTAATTCACAGCACTTCACTTAAATTAAATAAATCCACTAAAGAAGATACATAAGGCTCCACAACACAGATCATGATCTACTTTGATAAAAATATAAAATATAAATACAGTGTAATTTCTGTTGCATTTCTCTTAATGAAGGTTCGCTTGTTCACTGTGGTGGTAAAACTACTTGATTAATCATTGCAATTAACAATGTTTTCTTTACGATTGCTGTGGTAATATATGGAATGTACATCGTAGTCAAATTTCTATTCCAGCCACAATATCTTAATAATACATACGAGTGCCCGTATTACATAATCAAAAGCATCATTAATATCATAGAAAATCAGTGGAGCATAACAACCGTATACTCAGAAAGCAATCATATTATAGGAACTGAAAACAGTTGGCGAAGGTTTATTTTACCCCCAGATATGTAATATGAGCTTGTGAGCTCTTTGTCTGCGAAGAGAACTATTGGCTTGTCTTCAAGATATGGCAAACCCCAGGAAATTCCTTTAGAATCACAAAGAAATCAAAGTTTTAAAATGTTTAACTTTTTGCCAATAAGCATTGATATGCTAATGGGATTTGGGTGGGATAAACCTTGGAAGATTTTGTTAAAATCTGTAGTTGAATTTTGTGAAATTGTATGGATTTTAAAGAAAGATATAGTTTCCATAAATACGCCGCTAAGAAATAGATTATAACGTGCATCTGGCACCTCTGCCCTTTTTCCTTCTTGTATAGTCAGCGCAAGAGTTCAGAATGGCCGACATTACACTAAACAGCTGACGGAAGTATCACAAAAACCAGTCCTGCCGACGTACATAATAAAGCCACTTCTAACCTCAAATATCACAGTGTTAAAAGTAACATGCTTTCAAACTATAATAATGCTTGAATATCGTTACCACACATGTTGAACGTACTCACCTTCGCAAATCTTGTTCTGCAATAACACTTTTGGATAAAATCACTTCCGAGCGCTAAATATCGTAATATATACGAGATGTACTACTGTGTAGCGAATACGAAAATAACATTAACTATAATTGCATATACTGTTCAAAAACAATTCAAAACAAAATCACGCAAAAACGAGTATTACGTCCACTGATTGATTAATTAATTAATACGGCGTCTAAACAGAATTTTGTTTTAAAATCGGTTGGCCTCTCTGCAACGCGTTCATGAACTGGAAACATAACACGCAATAACACCAACTATGGCCATAGCTTTACCATGGTTATATGTTACAAACAGTTGGCGACACTAATGCAACCCAACGGGTGGGATATCACCAAATATAACCAGACTGCACCATAATGGGGGAAAAATGTCAAGGTTGTTTTTTGGGGTATCTCAATAAGCTACGCCGACTATAATAATGACCTTAGTATTACACAAAAATAAACAGAGAAACAAATGAGAATATGGTAACACGTCTGAAGTACTGTAATTCTGCCAGCTTAAATAATTATTTCTCGAAAAACGCAGTTCTCTTAATATATTTTAATATTCTCTGGCTAAACTTCTATTCTTACTCATGCTATGAACTCCAATACTTTTTAACTCTTCACTTATATCAAGTTTTATAATCATCGACACGAAGATAGGTCAGGCTGGCCAGTTTCGGCTTGGAGAAGATCATCTTTCCAGCGATGTTTAGGTCTTCCAACACTACGGTTCCCTTCAGGTTTATATCCTGTAACTATTTTAGTTATTCTGTTATTTGACATTCGTGTTATGTGATCTGCCTAATTTTGTATATATTATTACAGATATTTTACTATTTAAGTTATATATTGTTAGTTGCTCTCTGATTGTGTCGTTCCTCATATGATCCAAGCGGGTATATCCAGCAATGCTTCTTAAAAAACTTCATTTCAACTGTTTCCATCACTCTTTTATCCCTTCTCTTCATTGCCCAATTTTCGGAACTATATGTCAGTATTGGTATGGCCATCACTTTATAGAACATCAACGTAGTTTTATTTCGAACTTTAGTGTTTCGAGTTAGTTTAAGCGTTCCACATATATTCTGAAATGTATATAATCTTTTTTTATATCTCTATCGTCATAAAATGAGATATCAGATCCCAGGTAATTAAATTGCTGTACTTGTCCTATTGTTTTATCTTTAATTATTAGTTTTGATCTTATCTGACCTTTCCCTAGAAAACCTATAGTTTTTGTTTTTTGTGTTGAAATATTTAAGTGGTAGTTAGTCATTTTTTCCGGAGATGTGCTGCTAATTGAAGCATAGTTTCATTTCCAGCCAAGATTACTTGATGATTAGCAAATAAGATTGTATTCAAATTAGTATAATTAAGTTTAAAATTACTTCTCAGTTGGTATTGCCATTCCTCAACTGTTGGTCTATGTATATGTTAAAAAGTGTAGGCGACATTTGGCAGCCCTGTCTTACTCCTAAATTTATTAATTCTAATTTCATTCTCTTGTTGCACCTTTATCTATGCTGATGATCGTAGCTTCATACATCTGTTGTATCATAAACTTATTAAGTTTTACTAATTAGAACAACTATAAATAACATGTTTAGGGTCTCTTTGAATTATTCCGTGAACTTCATCTGGAAACTGTTTATTATAAAATATGCTGAGAATAGTTTTATTAATGATTCAAGTGACATAAGTACAGAAAGCATTTAATTCATTTCTGCTATATTTTATTTCCTATATTGCATAATTTGTTTTGGTTACAAAGTGCAATTTCTCTGCTTCATCATCCTTCTAAACCATATAGTATTCGTATGTATACCCGTGGAACTGTATAACGGTCTGCGACTTACAGCGCAATGCTTAGCTTATCAATACTGAAAACAAAAAAGAATAACATTACGGCAGGCGAAACGTTAAGAAGGTATTGCTTCTACTCGCAAGATGCTGGGTTCAAATCTCGCGCCGCTTTTAGTTGTTTATGTTAATTTTATGGCTGGATATGTAGAACATAATATTGCATTAATATAACTTAATATAACATTAATATGCACCTTTGGAGTTATGGGCTTATCTATGCACACAAAAACATTAATTGTTCTACTAACACTCCTGTTAAATAAATAAAAATATATGTAAATAAACTATCATCTTCTAGAACAAAAATACAATAAATAAATAAATATAATTAATATCAGGTGTATGAGCACTCAGCACATATAACTGACCTCAACCTTCGGGGCATGCCTGCAGTAATGTAGACGAGAAGCTACAATGTCCCAGGCTTCTTGAATTTGTGTCCAGAGGCCATGTTTTGTTCTTCGCCCAGCTACAGGGAAATTGGAGCACAGCTCCCTTTTCACCTCAGCCCACACATTCTCAATAGGATTCACATCCGGTGAACAGGGAGGCCAGTCTACTATGATATCCTGCTTCTCTGAGAACAAATTTGGAACCTTTCGAGATGTGTGGACAGGATGATTATCCTGTACGAATTCAATAATTCCATCAGGATATCCATCCTCACGGAGCGAACCAAAATATTCTCAAGTATCACTGTGTACTGCGCTCTGTTCCGGTATTGTCAAGCTGCCACAGCACACCTAGACCATCCCTTGATATCCAGCCCCAACACGACACAGGTACGCGACCATGATGAAATTATGAAGCAACGTATTTTGCATCGTATCGGGCCCCTTTGGACGACAGATTAGTTGTTGTAGTGTTTAACGCCCGCTTTTACTACTACGGCACCGCAGGCGGTGACACTGATGATACATGAAGATGGAGCACCGGTGGAATGAGATGGCGGGGGAAACCGGAGCACCTGGAGAAAACCCGCCCTGACGCCGCTTCGTCCACCACGAATACCACATGCGGGTCCCTGGGATCGAACCCGGGCCGCCTAGGTGGTAGGCGAGCGCGCTAACCGCTCGGCCACGGCGCGATGACAGATTAACCTTTCCCTTACGTGTGGAAGAGAATATCACGTTATTCAAGTTGCGGTTGGGATTTTCCTCTGCAAGCGCAAGGCGAAACAATCTGTGATCGTCTGTGAGATGTGTATTAGCTGCCATTCGCATATTAAGTCCTGCGTCATTTACACGTCACAGAGCTGCTCTAGCTAATCCAGGGATATCCAAATTTGTCTTCGTTTCAGAAGAAGTTTGGAAAGGGTTCCTTTGTGCTTCTACAATTAAAGCTGCATCCATTTCTGGAGTTGACACGCGTCTTCTTCCTGAACAAGGACGATGGTGTTCAACCCCTCCCCTGGATAATCTCACCGCTGTAGATGCAGGGACTCCAATATAAACTGCAGCTTCACGAGCAGAAAAAACCTCCTACTTGACTACTGCAAGGAGCGACTTCCTTGCGCCTATGTCTCTGTGTGCACGTTCTGCCATTGTCAAGCGTGGATTCATTGGGAGAGAGAGAGAAAGAGAGAGAGAAAGAGAGAGAGAGACAGAGACAGACAGACAGAAAGAGAGAGAGAGAGAGAAAACTGTGCCTGCCTGATGCGTTTGCGTACCATTCTGCGCACCACGTGCTTTCGTGTGAGGCATATTGCTGTTCGGTAGAATAAACTGTTCAAGATGATCATAATAACTATCATATTATTAACTTCAACAAATGTTGTGTAGGAAATAAGTATATTTAAAATGACTAGCCACTATGTGATGATTCAACATCCTTAAGAGAAAGGAAAGAAATGTTTGCTACATGTGAGAAGTGCAAATGCGACTTTCACCACAGGAGTAGCCTATGTTTTGCCACAGCCCTACAGTGAACGCACGTGAAAGGTGCCAGGTTTAGTAATGCCGTACAATCCAAACTGTATCCTGTTGTGAGTCGTTAATATTTGTAGTTAATATTCATAGTTTGTAGTTAAAGAAGAAAAAGATATGTACTTGGTTATGATTATTGATCATATGGTTTAGTAATATTAAGATGTGGGACTTGTTACAACTTGTTGCTGCCACTACACAACTGTTTCGCGGATGGTGTAAACAAGGCGCTGTGCCGAGTAGGACTTAGAGGATTTTGGTGTTCCATACATGACTTTTTTTTTGTCCACGGATGTATATTCTAAGACAAAAAAGTGAGCAGACGCTGGAACCGTTTATTTGTCCAAGTCCAAATCGTTTCCGCGGCCGGTTCACAATGGTGTCTCAGGACACATACATTTAGCTTCGTTCTATTGTCATTTTTCATTGAATATGCACTGACTGAATATGCGAGCCATTATAAACAGATACATACGTAATAATGAGGTCAACTAAAGTTCGCATCCCAAGCAAATTTATTTCCTCTTTTTATTCGAAAAATGCCATGTTCATGACGCATATATATATATAACTTCCAGTTGCTAAGGCTTGTTTAATTTGAAAGCATTCAAGCTCACACATAAAAACTGAAACTCACTCATTCACTCACTAACTCAGTCACTCACTCACTCACTCACACACACACACACACACACACACACACACACACACACACACACACACACACACACACACACACACACAAATGAAACACTATTTTAGCCTTCTCAACCTCTCTGTAGGACGTTAACCCCAAGGATCGTAAACCTGGTGTCAGTTAATAGTTAATCATGCAAGTCAACGCGGAGGTGATAACGAAGAAGTAATGATTTGAAATAATTGACAGTAGAATTTGGGAAGGAAGTTAACCGACCTAGAATTCGATTGATAAGCGAGAAAAAGCTTGGCAGTTTGGCCATCATTGACCTTCTGAATACGAGCCTCGAGTTACCAATTACTGACCCATAAGTAGGCAATCATATCGGACATAATTAGATAATAACATTTATTATTACTATTATTACTACTACTACTACTATTATTATTATTATTATTATTATTATTATTATTATTATTATTATTATTATTATTATTATTATTATTATTATTATTATTATTATTATTATTATTGTTATTATTATTATTATTATTATTATTATTATTATTATTATTATTATTATTATTATTATTATTATTATTATTATTATTATTATTATTATTATTATTATTATTATTATTATTATTATTATTATTATTATTATTGGTGTTATTACTTTTTTTAGTTAGATCATATTGGACAATGAATGAAATAGCTGAAATAATACTCAAATAAGCCCGCGATCCATAGAACTCAAATTATCCAACGTTCGACTTTTCAGGATAAGGGAAAAACCCGGGAAGAGTTATATTCGGGTAACTCACCCTAACCGAGATTCGAACTCTGTGAGGCAGACACGTCACCTCCACCCCACGGAGCTGGGTTAGCAGGGGAAAGTGATGTCACCTTTGTGATTGGTTTTGGGATCGAGCAGCAATGAGCTTTGCCAGAAAATTGTGTATGTGCCATGCTGGAAGGAAACATAAATCTTCCACAGTTTCAACTTCATGTTAGACTTTATAAACCTATCTTTTCTTTTTCACAACCTTCTTCATCCCATAATTAAAGCAACAAGTGTTCTGCTTCACAAATAACTCAACAAAATACACCAAGGTCATAATATTGAGAAACAAAGGGCACAAATAAATTGAGATAACTAGTATGCAGAGAGCCCGAGGTGCCTCACAGATGCCTGACAGCTGTGAAGCTCTTAATTGAGAAATAGTCGTATTTATTACCGAGCTACAGTTATCGATTCGTCATCCAGTACGAAGTTCAACACAACATTCATAATTATTAAAGAAATTCCAGCATATAAGCACTCGATCAAAATCCAAAGGTTTTTAGTGGTCCACATGCTGGGTGTTTTTTATTGTCATGTTTTGTAACTTTGTGGTATGTTAATTGTTTGTCTAGTGTTTTGGTTTCCATGCTCTTGATAAGGCACCATTCATTCATAGCACGTTCACCGGAATGGACATCGGACTGTCTGGGCTTACCGAGGTATGTTTACAGGTGACTAATAATAAGAAAGTATACCTATACCGGGCGGGCAACTGTTTATGGTACCTGCGTTAGGTGACAGGTACATGGGTATTCACCTGGAATGTGCTTGTCTTATGTAGCTTTGCATTTTATCTCCAACATTTCCTTTGTCATGTAGCCACTAGTGACACACCCATAACCATGGCAAAACATCATAGCGACCATCACCACCACCATGTCGACTGGGTGATTCTGCTGGTTAGGCGCTGGCTTACTGATCCCAAGGTCGTGGATTCCAACCCGGCCCAGACTGATGGTTTTTAAGTGTACTTAAAGCGACAGCCCCATATCAGCAGATATACTGGCATGTAAAAGAACTCGTGCGGGACCAAATTCCGGTACACCGACGACATTGATCACCATGAGAGCCACCATCACCCCCACCATTACCAATGACTACCACCATCACTTTACCACAACCATTCCTTTAACCACAACCATACCATCACTACAATCACCTTCACTGCCGCAACCTCCATAATTTCTTCCACCACCTCCATCTCATTTTCACAGCTATTACTCAATCA
>CM060964.1:301017044-301174544 GCA_030765045.1 Tenodera sinensis | reverse complement strand
CCCTATAGTAATGTTGTTGCTACCGTTTTGATCCATTTTTCTTTAATGTACGGACATGAACTATCTTTTTCGGCTTCTGATACTGTTAGCCTCCCAACGAAGGGTGGTTCCCGATATTTCTGAAATTTGACTCAGCTCCTACGTATTATATTAATGACAGTGTGATGCAAAATGGATGGCGCGACGTGAAGAAGCGTTGGCACGTTTCGATGTTGTTGTTCACCATCACTTTAGTGACATCTGCAATAGTTGGATAGTGTGTGTTAGCCAAGTAGTGCAGTTCTGAACCTAGACCTATCCCAGGAACTTCTTTTTCTCCTCAGATTGCACGAAACGTTTCAGAAACTTACGTGTTGCTAATATACATTTTGTTGAAAGGAAAACGGTCGCAGTATTTGTACACGCGAGAGCACAGAGTTATCTGCGAAATTATTCGTCAAAGCAATCGCATTGCAAAAACATAGGTAAACATTCAACATGAGAACCATAACTCAGAATATTAAGTCCAAATGAAGGTAACCTTCTTGACGTATGAGTTCCAATATAATATGCATATCTATATCTATATCGATATAACTTCATATGTGTGGCATAGCTTTCGTATTCTTTCATAAAGACAGTCGCAGGAATATAGTCAGAAAGATGGAGATGGAGGGTGAAACTTGAAGTGGCAGGTGTTTGGCAATAATATGCCCATGAGACGGATGCACATTCAAATAACTTCGAGGTTTATTAATATAATGGGATGGTTCCCAATGTTGCTGGAAAAAACAGTAAATGGACTCTGTAGTATTTGCATTAACTGTTAGCTCTAAGCTTTCGCCCAGTTCCTTGCTAACTTTTCAATGTATATTCATTAATAGCGCATCTGCCAGATTGTAACCACATACAGATAAAAACTGGGAGAATGTTTCCATCCATTGATGCCTCGCTTGTGTTATTTTAAAATATAATTTTTTCGTAATTAGTTTCATTCATTTAGAATTGCTGTATAGGTGTGTCATCATTTCTCAAGTAAACGAGCTCTCCTCTTTATTTACTTCCTTTATTATATACATATGGTTCCCTGAAAACCAAACCAAAAATAATATTTGGAAAAAGCTCCATATGTGTATGTGTGTGTGTGTGTGTGTGTGTGTGTGTGTGTGTGTGTGTGTGTGTGTGTGTGTGTGTGTGTGTGTCTGTGGGCACCATAACTCAAAAACGAAAAGTCGGTTAAAATCAAAGTTGGTATTTAGGTTTAATGTCTTTCAAGGATGCGGCACGAAGATTTTGAAGAAAATTCCTCCACCCTAAACTACCTTTTACATGGAAAATTTTTCGAAGTTTTTTATTTTCTTGAAAATGGCTCGAAAGATTTTGATTAAAATTCCGTATGTTTGAGATATTTGTATGGCAAATGAAATGTATATTTTGGATTTTCTGGCTATGGCCTATCTACTCCTGTTTACTTTGGGTGACTTTTGAATAAGTCGTAAACCGTAAGAGGTACATCACATCTTACTATACAAAAACGTAGATCTCGCTAAAACATACAACTTATGTCCAAATATTTTTTTTTTTTTGCAGAGTGAACCATTTCGGAGATATTCCTTGTTATTTGTATAAGTTTTGGAGAACTTAAACTTCAGTCAAATGGAACATCGCTATTCATTTTTGTATATGTTAACCGCGCAAAGAGAATGGAATTTGAAAGGTTTAAAAGATTTGACTATCGCTCAAAGCCTACTGTATTCCCATATTCCCCTTGCACGTGCAAGAAAACGAGCAATAAGGTAATTTCTTTAAATGTTTATCTCAACTAACACGAAGAACAGAAGGATAAGAGTTTGTAAATATGGTTAGTACAAGAGTAGAGAAAGTCATGTAAGTGCAACACATCAGATTTTTATGTGATGGAAAAGAAGTGAGTGAGGTTGACTTGATTAGACTGAGACAGGTAGAGGAAGTAGAAATCACAGTGGGAGAGAAGGGACAGAAATATCTTTGAGGAGGTGCACTATTGAATGGGTACATACTCGTAGTACTACGGAAGAAGTGTGTGACGCACAGAGGCAGCAAAGGCTATTTTCGGTTCATAAGAACTGCGCTTCTGGCACAACCTCTACGGTCATGTGCCTAGAAGAAAATAACAAACATGTTAGGTGCATTCGCTTCTACCTCGCCCAACCAAATATTCTTAAGTATCTGATAGTAACTTTCGTACCTATCTTCACTTATTTTCATAGCTGCTGTAATGTTGGCCTGGGTGGCTCAGTAGGCTAGGTGCTGGGCTTCTGATCCCAAGGTCACGATTAAAACCCAGCCCAGATTAATGGTTTTAAGTGTGCTTAAAAGGGACATCCTCATGTCAATAGATTTACTGGCAGGTAAAACAATTCCCACTAGACGAAATTCCACCACACCGGTGGCGCTGATATGATCCTGGAAATTGACAGCGTCGTTAACAGACAAAATATTTTAGAGAAGTTTATAGTTTCTATCTACCTGGTATTAGGTATGACTAGATGCGGAGGGAAGACCTGTAGGAGATGTTTTGTGCCCGTGCCTCTGGCGGGGTGCCTCCTCGGGAGAGAGGGGTGAGATGAGCAGAGTCAGAAGATGGCTGGAGGAGGCACGATGGAGGAGAGGGCAGGTTCCCTACAGTAATAAAGTAAATTAATAAAATTTGTAGCAGTTGGTGCATATGTTTATGAAACATAATATGTTCTATCACTTGTTTTCATTGTTTTGAAGATTTTTGTGAATGAAATCCATTTCGCACCCTGTCATATAAAATGGTGAACAGTAATCAGAGGATAAGACAGGCTAATCTGTATTTGCTAAACCATGAACATTTAATGAAAAATCGGATGTGTTGCACTCATATGGTATTCTCTACTCTTGTACTAACTATTCGTGAAAACTTTCTTCTTGTTAATTGAAATAAACATTTGTACAAATTATCTTATTTCTTGTTTGCTTGTAGGTACAAGGAAAATATGGGAATACAGTAGGCTTTGAGTAATAGTCTTAATATTTTAAAGCTTTGAGATTCCGTTATCTTTGCACGGCTAAGGTATAACAAATGAATAACGATCTTCCAAGAATATCTCCGAAATGGTTTACTCTGCAAAAAAAGAAGTTTATTTGGACACACACACACACACACACACACACACACACACACACACACACACACACACACACACACACACACACACACTCACACACACATATTCTAAAAATGCTTTTTCTGGATTCAGAACAAATATTTTTGGTGGAACTTCGACATCGAATTTTTGGGTGGAACACAATACTTCCTCTACTTACTATACTCAGTAGAGAAAGTAAATATGACCCTTTCGTTTACTAAATATTTCAGCATTATTTTCTCCAGGTGACTGAATTTTTATATGAGTGCAATCTAATGCGCTGAGTACTTTGGAGAATTTTGCTTTTCATCACTATTTGCTATGTTGGTGGGTAACGCCTATGAAATCACTAATTGCAATTAAGAGCATATAATCTCAGGCTTGTAGCTAGTAGTTGATAGCTGGTACTGCTTTATTTTTAAAACATGCGTTATATTGAGAAAAAGTAATCAAAGAAAGCGTTTAAATTTAGTTATGTTTTAGCTATAGTACTATTTATACACCCACAAACAAGCAGACATTATATACAAGAGTGATCTGCGATGACTAAACGCTAGCTATAGTTTAGGTAACTAGTAATTGAAACTCAACATCAATATAATTAATGAGACCGAACATATTATAAGGCCTGAAGGGTTCGTAATGCGTGCGGCCTTACTTCAAGTGTATGGAGCGAAACTAACTTCAATGCTTTACGTTATATTGGTGATTTGTAAAACGTAAGGTTAGATGATAGGCACAGCATATTTAGCTGTTTTATGTATAAGACAAGCGTCCAATATTCAGTATTTGTTTCGAACATTAATCTACTTTTCCCTTTGATGACAAACCTTTTCAAAATAAAGCCAAGAAGTAAATCTTCTGAAGATTTGGTAAAAGCGAAATCGATTGAAAAATTCTTGACTGTCCAAACTTTCGTATAAGTATGTTCATGTAATATTTTAGGCTTCCTAACACGCATCTCGCACTGTTCTTCATCATCGGTGTCACTTTCACAAAATTCACCGCAGTTCCTCTTTAGCAGTATTTAAAGAGTGCAAATAGCTTCAAAATACATAGAAGTTCTCGCATCTGTAAACACCCAGAAATTCTCTCCAATAAAGTGGCCCAAGAGCGCTCCGTCACAGTATCTCTGTCTCTCTCTTTCGTATGTTTACAACAGGATCATTCTAGTTTGAGACAGATTGCAGTTGACCATCTCCGTGCAATAATGGCGTATGTATACTGCCCAAGGACACAATGTTATTTTTCTTCTGAGTGTCGGTTCTGGTGAGTTTTAATAGGGACAGTAGAACTTTCCGTTCCACTTTGTTTTTAAAAACATTTATTATCAAAATTAACGTTCCAATAAAAACGGTATCTTTAAAACCTAAAATATCTCGACACGTTCTAGAACCTCAGAAAGAGAGAAAAGTCACAAGAAAGTTCCAAAGTAATTGATACCTGAAGTATAGCTTAGAGGTTCTAATGTAAGAAAGTGCTTTGTCATTACTCCTGTAGTGAGGAGCCATGGAGAATCAGTAAAAAGTTCTGAAGCTAAAGGTATGAAGCACAGGGAACAGAAAGTCGAATTTAAAATACAGTGCGCGTCATATGTTGGAAAGAAACATCTGAATGCTTTTCAGGCAGGCATGAAAATGTGATGTGTCAATCGAGAATACTCATCAGCGTCAGAACCACGGTGTACCCAAAATGTTACTCTACGCTAGGCCACTGTTCTTGAATACCCTGGTCACTCTTTTATACAGCTATTCGAGGTTTTCCCTTTGCTGCACAAGACGACCGGGTAACAAACCGCCCAGGTACCGCACTTATTTGCACATTAATTTCATCAAAATCCTTAATTCATTTCTTTGTTAAGGCATCTCAATTTACATAAATTCGTGAGCTTGATATGAAATTCCAGAGTTAATCGTATCTTTATTGCTATTCTTAGGGAAGAATGTAAAGGTCGCTATATGAGTATGCTCATTCATGCTGACAGTGGGACGCGCTGTATAGGAGATGATGTCGACTTCAGTAATTTATGCTCTTGTCCCGGGACTGGATCTTTTCTTTCATCACCAGTTCCTCTAGCGGTGGTTTAAATTTTTCCAACGACACTTCAAGAAGAATGCCTAAACTTCTGGGGAAGTTCCCACGTGGATGTATAGGCCTCCGTTAACGAACGAACTCTGGGCTCACAATGCTTAAAAGGCTTTAGAAAGCTGCGTAAGGCTCCACAAGTCTGACTAAGAATGGAAAATTCTCGAGAAGAGAGAGGGAATCTGATCAAAAGCAGGCAATGTTGCCTTTCCACTCCACACCAGAAACTGAGGAGATATGTATCATTGTTAGTGTTTAACACCACTTATACGAAGGCACCGAGGGCGTTAAGTGAAGCTATTAATGAAGGCGCGGATTAGTTCGAAATCTGGCACGTTGGATTTTATGTATTTTTTGTGCCTTTAACAAATCCAGCCAGAAACAGGATTAATGTCACAAACGTAGGATATAACAGGGTGGGTTGCAAAATGACTGATTTCTTAAATGCTGTTGTCAATTTATCTAGAAAATTTGACCATCACGAGTTGCATTTATCAACACTATTTCAGGAATTAAAGGAGTATAGGGCATATAAAATGTTATATAAATGCTGTATTGTAATTACTAACCTGTTAAAAGAAAAATGTAGCATGAATACATACATCAGCATCAATTGGCACGGCCTATGAGATTCTCATATTGATGCTCCAATCTTTTAATATGTTGGCAATGTCAGTAGCTGGTATATCTACTGTTAATTTTTAATTTCGTTCAACAGAAAATTTGTCCAACTTATTCCAAACATATTTCATCTTGTATTCTGTGCTCTGAAGTTTTCCTATTCCATTTGATTAAGCTATTTAAGCATTAAATGTTTCACCAAAACAGGAGTCAGCCATCTTTAACATTTAAACCTAGCGGCTCTGTTGCATCAAATTATGCAAGGTGTTGCGCATCTGTAGGACAGTGCAGCTAGATTCTTTAACCTGATCACAACATAAAAGTAGTGGAGGTGAAATCTGATTTTTTTCCTACTGAAGGCTGTCATTGGCTATAATTTGAAATTATTGTGCACATGATTGGTTGGCTTCACTAAGTCGCGTATGAGTGGAATAATCAGGTCAATAAATTACTGTTGCTACATTATCATTTAAAAACGGAATACCTTAATAACATCCGTTAACTACTTACACAACAGCGATTTAAATAAATACATAATTGAATAGCTAAATAAATGTATTGTTTACTAACGACGCTGTCAATTGTCAGGATCATATCATATATCATATCAGCGCCGCCGGTGTGCAGGAATTTCGTCCCGCAGAAGTTCTTTTACATGCCAAGGAATGTTCTGGCGTTGGGGGCTGTCGCTTTCAAACACACTTTAAGACCATCGGTGTGGCCTAGGTTTGAAACCGTGACCTTGAAATCAGTAGGGCAGCACCTAACCGAGTCACCCTGACCAACAGAGCAATTTAATGAATAGTGTTCTTGCGACATGTTCTGTTTTTTGAAAAGGATGGATGTTACCTATGGTAGGTATATTTAAAAAAAAATTAGATGTTCAAAGACATAATGGTCCGAAAACAAGCCCAAGGCTGAGAATATTGATCGGAATTCTTGGTATTGGATTCTCTGTGCAGGTCGATAAACTCCAACATGCTTTCAGGGGAGCCTCATTTTCATTTTTTACATGCTATTACTCTGGTTTCACCATATTATTTTTGCAGAATTATTTACCAATGACTATTTTTGGATAACATAAAGAAACAGGTAAGATGGCTTACCAATGGTTTATTTGAATGTGTAACTAACACTATATATCGCTTAAAATGCTCAAAGAAAATGTTGCTCAAATTTTCGGTGCTGGTGCAGTAATTGCCGGGCATGTTTCTGGACTTGAGATTATAATTAAAACCGAGTAACCTGCTGCTACCTTAAGTCAGAGTAGTCACGGACTTCATCTTATACTTTCCTAATCTGTGAATTTTATTAAGGAAACCAGACAATTCTTTGTTTCTCTTTATGGTTTACCCTCTTTTTTCTCACATTCCACTTCATGCACATTTCAAATTACAAGTTGTATACCCGAACATTACAATTTATTGTCTTTTCATGTAGTGTGGTAATGTGTATTGTATTCATACATTGCTGCTAGAGTGTTGCTCTCTAGCGCACCTTCGAGTTTCTCTGCAGCTGCCTGCCAGACTTGCAGAGGTCCTAGCGGACGACAAAACAGTGGTTGATAGGGTTTTTAAGTTTTTAGCGGATTGTAATATCAATTTGAGGATTTAAAATTTTAGATATTTGTTTATGCCTTTCGACCTATTTATTACATTGTTTTATATCCGGCTTTTGCCGCTGTTTTTACGTTTATGTGTATTTTTTCTTTGATACTAGTATTTTATTTTTGATTCAAGTTTATATCTGGCTATTGCCATGAATTTTAGAAGGGCGCTAATGACCTAGAAGTTGAGCGCCCTTAAACCCATAAATCATCATATTCATACATTTTATTTATCTCTGATCAATCAAGTAGGATAATCTAATAAAACCTTATATATTTAAGCTAAATGAAGCTAAACAAGGAAATGAGAGACATGAAGTTTTAAAAAAACAACTACAAGCATATAAGCACAAAATATAGCGCAGGCCTAACGGAAGGTTAATCAATAAGCCCTTATTGTCCAGATCTGGTAGGTCTAGTGATAGCCCAAGTTAGCGCTCTATTTAGCCAACTCTACGTGTAGGTACTTTATATTAAATTCCTTACAATATCACCGATTTGTATATGTTACGCTGGTCGTTAGTTGGGGAAAAAAAAAACTTATTGTTTATGATAAACTTGATTATTTCTTTGATGAACTTAAGTTTTAATTTTTTGGAAGTCATTCGTGTTAAGGTAAATGCATCTGTGACATTTCAAAAATCCACAGTATGTAACATATCCTGAAGAACTGTATGCTAGTACAAGAACTAATGTTTTGCCATGTTTCAGAATCTTAGCTTGCATGGTTATTTAATTATTAATTTTATTGTACAAGTTCATTGTAATAATAAAAGGCTCCACACGATTTAAAAATATTTACATAACAAGTTAAGGTCTTGCAGGTAATCAGTTGAAAATATACATTACCTGTATCAGATTGTTTATAGTAACCACAATTATTGTAGAGAAATTACTACTTTTTCACCTCTCCAAATGTTTTGTTTTTTCAAAAGTTAATGGTTTATTTCTCAAAATTGGAGCATTATTTAAAAAAAATATGGTAATTTTCTTTAATGCACTTTTGGGAAATATTGGAGAAAGTTTGAAGCAAATTAGTAAAAATTACATCATGTTCAGCATTTTGAGTAGAAAATGATGAAAAGGGCTTACGAGGGAAAAGAAGGTTTAAATTTGGATTTGTCTCGCTATCCTCCTCTTCGGAAAGGCCGTTGCCCTTTAGGGAGTAAAGGCTATTATTTATTATTACCATTTATTATTATTATTATTATTATTATTATTATTATTATTATTATTATTATTATTATTATTATTATTATTATTATTATTATTATTATTATTATTATTATTATTATTATTATTATTATTATTATTATTATTATTATTATTATTATTATTATTATTATTATTATTATTATTATTATTATTATTATTATTATTATTATTATTATTATTGTTATTATTATTATTATTATTATTATTATTATTATTATTATTATTATTATTATTATTATTATTATTATTATTATTATTATTATTATTATTATTATTATTATTATTATTATTATTATTATTGCTGCTACTGCTACTACTACCTCTAATGATGATGATGTTGATGATGATGATGATGATGATGATGACGACGATGATGATGATAAAAATAATAAAAGCACGCGCCTAACCATTTATAGCCTTAGTTAACAATTTGTTTAAATGTGTCAAGTGGAAGAAACGATGTTTCCTTAAGGTATAGAGTTCGCAGTATTTTAGTAATTTCTTAACTTTTTTTACAATTTTTAGTCTAATTTCACAGATGAAGGAAAATATTGATGCACTGACCTTGGTTGTAAAATTGCAGATGCGAGGGCGGGAGCCTGCTCTGCAAGCCATGTATAGGGAACGAGTGCAACCTGGAACCAGCAGGAAACTGCGAGCACGGAGTTGAAAGAGATTACTGTGGCTGGAAGGTTTGTGCAAAGGTAATCATTCAGCCCAGAATTACTTCTTTTTCATGGTGATACAACATAATAACAACTGTGTGACACATCTCTTTGCCACGGTCATACTTCTCTTCTTTTTCAATTAATCGATGATCCATTAGTTTAAGAGAGAGAGAGAGAGAGAGAGACAGAGAGAGAGAGAGAGACAGAGAGAGAGAGAGAGAATGTGTGTGAGAACAACATACATAACTCCAAAATGAATAGTGGGTTGAAGACCGAACTTGGTATTTGATTTCGGCGTCTTCTAAGGGTGCGACACGAATATTTTCAAGATAATGACCCTGCTCCAAACTACTCTTTATATTGAAAAAGATTCGAAAGTTTTGATTTTCTGAAAAAAAAAAAGTTCTTACGATTTTCATTAAAATATCATGTGTTTAAGATTTTATCCTGAAAGGTAAATATATATCTTGAATTTTCAACGAATAGCCTCTGAATTCCACATCATTCTGGATGACTTTTGCATCACTAGTAAACCGTAAGAGATGGACAAAATCCTACTGCAGAAAAAAATGTACAGCTCGTTAAACCACACAACATATGTCAAATAAGTTTTGTAGATTTAATCATTTCCGAAACATTATTCGTTGTTGGTTTGCATTTTTTAATATCTGCATGTATTTTTGTCAAATGGGAAGTCTTTTGTTTTTTCTCCTTTGTCCCTCTCGGAATTTCAATGCTATCGCATAGTGACCAACTCTGAAAAGGTTTGATTTTCGCGTAAGCCTACTGCGTTCCCCCAATGCCATTGTATCTAAAAGGAAGTGCGTAATAAAAGCATTTCTGAAAATGTGTATCTCGATTAACGTGAAGCAGATAGTAAAAGAAGTTATTTAAATAATGCTTTGTTGAAAATGGGTAGAGAATGTCATGTAAATATAACACATAATAATGTTTTAAAATTACGAACTGTAGGTGTCCAGTTCATATTATTTTCTGTTAACTATATAGTATTCAAAGAAACCCGGTCAGTCTTTTGTAGGTACCATATACGAGTTTGAAATGCATCATTTAATGTGTCATAGACAATAAGTTGCACCCTGGCGTTGAATTTGTGTATCACAATAGGTAATAAATATGTAAATGACGAAAATTTCTTTAAGTTGGATAGGAAACACTTTGTATTTGTTTTAAAGTAAAATGTTATTTAAAGTTTTACTTCATAAAATACACTTTGAAAAACGTTTATTTTGAATGCAAAACTATACATATAACACATTTAATACCTATGGTAAAAATCATACAGGTTCTTGAGTTCTTGTAACATATTGTAATGAATAAAAAGTGTATTGTTGACTGTGCATAATAGAGCAAGACCTTCCTGATTATATAAAAGCTGAAAGTTTCTCAGTGCATGTCCCCAACACAGGTAGGAACGATGGGGCTACTATGAATTTAGGATCCTCGTGGCTTTGGCAGGTAACAGGTAGCAAAGATCTATAGAACACCAATCTAAATCGTCAAAGTATAGAGTATATATTTTCTTCGGGATAATTTCAGAAATCACGTCATACATTGCCAGATACAATTGTAACTGTACTTACGTTGTAGTGTAAAAGCTGAATTTTATGTGTGTTTCTTGGGTGACCATTAGAAGATCTTTCCTTAATATCCGACAGTTCTAACCTTAGCCAGACAAACTCAAAAGTGCGAGCGCGAGGCAATATACATCCACGTGTATGCCAGTGAGATTACGATTTTTACTGCGCATTATTAGTTTACTCAGTATGTATTGTTACTATACAGGATACGTTTTACTATTTGTTTCTGCCGTTAGTAAAATAAACGTGACCCAGCTTTAGTTAGTATCATCATGAGAGACGTTTTAATTTGTGTGTGTGTTTTTTTTTTTTTTTGTAAGAAAAGTAGTGGCAAAATAGTATTTTCTGAAGAGACGTTGAAAAATGTCCAAACATTGTGAATCTGTACAATTGGAGTACATCATAACTGCACCTCATAAAGTTCGACCAGGTGATTTCATGAAAGAATTGAAAAATTCAAACTTTAAACAGGCTCTTGCTGATTTTTTCTTGCTACATTGGGCCACTGATAAAATTGTACCATTTATTAGTGACAAAATCATTCACATAAAGTTTAGGAAGTGTAATTCTATCGGTGTTAACTCACTATCTCACTCGCATATGCGTGGATGTATCAGCCGATATTCGGGTAAGTAGATAACCCTTCGTGCATTAAAAGAGTTGCAGAAATCACGGGGTTAAATCCAGTCAGTGGCGTGCTTGTTTGCTTGTTCTGCTTGTAACAAAAGCGGGTGCGATGCCAGGATAGTGTGTGTAGCGCGTGATAATAGACAAGAATAGTCTTAGAATATTTTCCACTTCACTTAGAAGACTATTTTCTTGGCAATAAACTCATTCCTGTATATGCTGCCATTAACTAACATTACGGATAACAGATTGTAAATTGCCATAACGAAATACATGCAAATATGAGGGCGCCTGGGCCACCTGGTATATTGCTCCGCGCTCGCACCTTTGAGTTTGTCTGACCAGGTGTTAGAACTGTCGGCTATTAAGGAAATATCTTCTAATGGTCACTCAAGGAGCAGATATAAAATTTAGCTTTTACACTATAACATAAGTACAATTACAATATATTAAAGTTTAAGGGTGTTCACGATATAAGTGTCTGGCAATGGATCACGTGATTTCTGATATTATCCCGAAGAAAATGCTCTATACTTTGACGATTTTAAATTGCTATTCTATACACCTTTGCTACCTTTTACCTGCGAAAGCCACGATGATCCAAAATTCGTAATAGCCCCAACGTTGGAGGCATGCACTGAGAAACTTACAGCTTTTATAAAATAAGGAAGGTCTGGCAGTTACGGACTCTTGGATTCTAACGATGGGATATTCTGTGATAAAATTGTAATTTTTCTTACACCGCCTGTTAGTCAGCCTTTTATTAATAGCTTACCGAATTCGGCAATTTTTGTATTGCAGGGCCCTGGAGAACACTGCGGTGGACCATCTGACCTAATGGGCAAATGTGGAGAGGGTATGATCTGCACCTGTGGAAAATGCAGTGGCTGCTCTTTGGCGACATTGGAATGCTTCTTTTCTTCAGACCAGCTGCACTGCATTTAAATTATTATTCGTCTGCTGGTTCTATTTCTTCACGTCGCCACTGGATCGCTGACAGCGGCCACAATCGCCATCTGGCGATGCGCGGGAAAACGACAAGAACAAACCTGCGAAACGTGAAGTTGGCGAATGTTAATAATTTGACGTGACTGTATAAGTTACCGTATCAACAGTATTATTATGTAATTATATTTTTGTAGATTTGGTTCTTGCAATGTGCGATATGCAGAAGCTGATGTAAGCACTTCATCATTCCTATTGGGCAGATGGCAGTCATGATCTCGTTTATACGTTAGTTTTGTATGGATTATATTATTTTACATATTTATTTACAGCGCCTAGGATTAAGTTACACACTGAACACCAAATAAAATAAATTATAAAAAAATAATGTATATTATTTCCCTGAAGAAGGTTTCTAAAAAAAAATATCCAATGCAAATCCTCTTTACCTGCCTACTTGTTTTCTTATTTTTTCCAAGAGTAAGCAATCTTTCAATCAAGAACTACGCTCTGTGATCATTACGATGGTGAAATAATGTTCATCTCTCTCTGATATACTAATATTAAACTTGTGGATAATCATAAATTGCGACACAATTTTAGAAACATACACTAAAGATAATGAGAAATGCTGGTTCACAGTGGTAACGGTAACAGAACGGAAACGAGAATGGGAAGCACGGCAGTACTCAATATTTTAGATCACAGCAGCCCGGTAACAAGAACGGAAATGCATATTATATAATCATATCCATATCAAAATGGAGGTCAGTATTGCGCATGGGGAACTCATTTGTTTCTAACTGACCGATAATATTTGTTCTAACTTGTGACTGGAGGGAGCTCTAGCGGCTGTTTTTGGCGCAGCCATCTTGAATAATATCTACAGTGAAAAATCCATATGAATCTAACATATAAGTTAAAACTTGGGCAAGTCTTCTTTCCCATTCCCGAAGCCCAGGAAAGCTTTCCGTCAATTGTGAGCGCTCCAATTTGAACACGTCTATTTCAACTTTCTCGTTCTGGTTATCTTTATCGTTACCAGTAGTTGTGAACGAGCCTGAATGCTAAATCTAAACGCCATTGTTACACTTTTTGAAATATTCATTAGTTTGGTTTGTGTTAGAACGGTTTAAATTTTAATATATATATTAGCTCCATCTTACTCTAACAGTGTGTGATTTTTACTTGTGGCATACACTAAAAGAAAAAGTGTGTCGAACAAATCGTACACATTGGAGCAACTGAAAGAAAACATTACGAATGAAATCAGAAACATTACAGTGGTAGAACTGACTTGCATCACCAGGATGTGTTTACCAGGTACAGTGCCTGTATAACCCAGGAAGTACGACACTAGCCAGACTCGGTAGCGTGATGGTTTGCCTCACGCTCAAGAGGTCGTGAGTTCGAATCTCGCTTAGGGTAAGTTATCTGTGTAAGGTTTTTTTTTCCGCGGTTTTCCCTTATCCTAAGAAGACGAATGTCGGGTAACTTAAAGCTCCATAGACCTCGGGCTCATTTGAGCATCATTTCATCCGTTTCATTCATTCACCGTCCGAAAGGACCTTGGAGGGCGTTAATTAAAAAAAAGAACCACACCTCCAACATCTTTTATAAGATAAGAGTTAATATAATATTTCATAAAATATATACATATAATATATATTGTATAAAATATATCATGAGTCGTTTAGCCACAAAATAATTTCAAATAATTGGATCCCAGCGTGTCTTTTGGAATAAATCTGTGAACGTTTGGCAACAAACGCGCAACTTTGACCTGTGTGTGGAACAAAAGATCAGGAATGTTTACAATAAAAACTAATTTCTCCGAGAGTTTGAAAGAAACCACCCCTCCCCTTGTTACTTGCAGTAGCTGATAAAAAACACGCGTGGCGAAACCAGTTTTCGAGCCCTGGACTCTTTGGACTTTAGATGTGAACGCATGCATGGACCCGGAAGATGCATTAGTAAACAAAACATTTGCCTCATCAGTCCTACTCTGTTGCCAAACTGCAAATAATGTACTCAATAATGCTCATGTACCTACCTCCTTTGCGTTTGACGATAGATGAATTCGTTACTGGACTTTTTTATTCGTCATATAAGAGAAGTGAGGTGCACAGTAACAATACCGAATATTATTGCACTATGTATGATTCTTCTGCACAATGCACGAATAATCATTATTGTTACTGTGTATGGGGTGCACTCAGCCTCGTTAGATTCCGGGGGACCAGTTGAGGAGCTACTTGATGGAGAAGTAGCGGCCCCAGGTCGCGAAGGCTGCATAACTGGCCGGGAGGGCTCGGGACGCTGACCACGTCCCATCCTCCAGTACTACACCCTACCAATGACGCCTGTAGTGGGAAAAGGTGAGGAACGCAGCGGCTGGGCGGCAAGCCATGGCCCTTCATGGGCTGTTGCATTAGGAGTTTAGTTTTAGTTACTGTGTATATCACTATAAATTCCCTGTGCTGTACCCCATGGCCAAATGGGAGTTTAAATATTTTGGAAAAAGTGTCCTAATTGTCGGTTCACTCTTACCTGGAGGTGGGAAAAGGATGCTCTTACATTCTAATTGAGCAGAGAGAAGACGAAAGACGGTTCTTCAGTAACTTCAGGATATTCATATCTTCGTTTGATAAAGTTCCATGTTTCCTGAGACTGTTCTTCCGTGAGAGAGACGCAACTCTACCATGAAAGACTTTATGGGCTTTCGTTAACACAATTTCATATACACATTAGTAAGTTTATATAATCGCCTGAATTACCCCATTTATGATGTAATATGCATGTAGTTTAATATGCCTAATATTATTAATCAATTCAAACACTATTAGAGGTCGCAATGTTTGTCACAAAATTTATGCATATGTGTTGAATGAGTGGCGTCTTATACTTTGTCCGACGGCTTCATCGAGCCTACCGCATCTTAAATTACCTAGTAAAGGTCGGTTACCAGCCTTTTATGTTCATACGGTGACCCTTGGAAGGGACGAATTAAGGAAGAGACCCGAAGGGCGACCAGATCAGGATGACGACAGCGGCAAGCATGGGCGGGGTTTATAACGCTTCCAGTTCGAATGCAGCCGACAACGCCCGACTCCTCCCACAAGCCCCTAAACCCCAGCGGCCATCCTCTGATTGGGCCCACTCGGAGATGTATTCTTACTGTGCAGTCCCAACCGATGCCAGGGAACAAACCTCTTCAAAGCACACACCGCCCAGCCGCAACTCACCGAACACCGTCACTTGGTTCTGTAACCCTCAAACAGATGACAATGAAGAAACCGATGGTTGCAGGAAATGAGAGATAGGAAAGTCGTGACAGAAGGGAAACCACGTTAGCATTCGCGTATCGACCCGGGGAAATCATGAAAAACCCTTGGGTCACGGTGGATGGCCGCCGGGGATCAAAACCGGGACCTTTCAAGTGCATGCCTCACACGTTACCGCGGCGCCACCTGGTTCCGTTAAGATGCCTAGTACGATATATGACCGAACGTGATGGCTAGGCGTTAAGGTTCACGGAAACTCGGAGGTCCAGGGTTAGATTCCTTGCGCCAGCGGCTCTGAATATATGTTTTTCGTAGTTTTCTCTAGTTTGTAAGGCGAATGCTGGGATGCTGTCTTACCTGTAGAGCTTATTTTGCTCATCCGCTGCTCTTGGGCGGCTCGCAGGATCTATCAGTGGCACCGCACGCCGCATCACTTAGCGCTTCTAAGGCGACTACGCCACGAGGTTCGTCTCCGACTGCATGAGCACAGAGTGCGCGCGTGGGAGGACAGGATGACTCGCTTGAACCTAGAGGATGGCGACGTGTGGAAAATTGCCAAGAGACTCCGTAATCGATGCGGGTCACATACCTCCCCCATCCTAGGCACCCAAGACCTGGCCTACGAACCCCAAGCCAAAGCAAATGTGTTTGCCGAATACCTACATAAACTCATCCAACTGGAGCTACCTACACGCTTCATACATCTAATACACTCATACCTCAAACCCAGATCCTTTCTGGTCTCAGTTGCGGGAAACAAATCTACACGAAGGCCAGTTCGAGGCGGAGTCCCCAAAGGTTCTGTACTGTCCCCCACGCTATTTAGCGTCTACGTGGCCCACATCCCAACCGAGCAACACGTCAACATAGCCCAATATGCTGACAACGTGCTCCTATATTCTGCAGATAAACACCCTCGCAGAACCTTCCTCCCCATTCAGAGACACCTCCGGCTTCTCCAAGAATGGTGCTGGCGTTGGCGATCGTCCATTAACCCGGAGAAAAACCACGCCATTCTCTTCACCAAACGCCGTTTTTCTGCCAACTGCCCCACATTCATATCTTGGAAGAAGAATAGAATGGACAGATACCATCTCCTACCTGGGAGTGAAGCTTGAACACATCCACGACCTGCCGCATCGGGCCAGCGGGGCAACTGCCTCGCTGTATCACATGTGGTCTGGGATGCCCATTCTCTTGAAGCTACGCCTTCGATCTCTCAAAATCCCAGTCCTCATGTACGCCTGCGAAATCTGGGGCATGGCCGCAGATACCCATATCCTGCGTCTGCAACGTATACAGAATAGAGGACTTCGGATAATCTATTCTGTATACCGCAGATTCTCCACGAGACTACTGCATGAGGCCTCATCTCTTCCGTATGTGGAGGACGAAATTAGGCGTCGGGCTACAGAATTCTACCACCTATTACCACAACATCGGAGCGCCCTGGTTAGGTCTCTTGGGGACTCTAATCCCAGAGGGCACACGCTTGTGCGACACCGGGTTCCCCGCATGGCTTGTGGGACACTCCCGGTAACAGAGGAACTAATCCAACAACAGCGCTTAGCTTCTCTTCTTTATCTCACGTATAAAGTACGAAGCGAGGAGCTAAGGAGGAGGAGGAGGAGGAGGAGAAGAAGAAGAAGAAGAAGAAGAAGAAGAAGAAGAAGAAGAAGAAGAAGAAGAAGAAGTGGAATGGGGGATGCGGATGAAAGTGCAAGAATATTTAAATGGAGATGGGGAGGACACGTGGCCAGAATGCCTCAAAATAGGCGGACTTACCCCCCGACAATGTGGGATCTGAGATTGGGAAAAAGAAACAGAGGACAATCATTTAAGAGATGGGCACAATAATTTAGTGAAGTGAGTGAAGGGATTGGTGGTCATAGGACAACAGTGGCAAGAGACAGGGCTAAGTGGAAGGAAGTCAGTGTGTTTCTGAATTATCGTGTCAATGAATTTCAGGAGCAAAATTGGCAGGGATCAAGCTCATCTTGTAAATTCCCCACAAGCTCTGGGAACCTCTTGCCCAATGGGATCAGTCGGGCTATCTTTATCTTTTACAGCTTATCCAACGTAGAGGGGTAATAAAATTGCATTCTACCCAAAGATTCAGTACCGAGACTTCAGTGGTAACATCAGTTTTGAGGTCCCTTAATCCGTTAGTTTCTGTGTGTATTTGTGTATGTGTGTGTGTGTGTGCGTGTGCGTGTGTGTGCATGCGTGCTTGTGCACAGCATAATTCCAAAACGAAAAGTTGGTTAAATACTAAACTTGACATTTAAGAAACTCCTTCCACCACAAACTATACTTTACATTGAACATTTTTGCTAGTTTTGATTCTCTCAAAGATGGCGCTGTAGAATTTGATTAAACTACCACCTATTAAGTATATTTGCGTGACAAATAAAAGGTATATCTTAAATTTTCTAGGAATAGGCTCTGAGTTACTAATTTCTTATAACTCTTAAACCATGAGAGACATAAATCTGATGTATTGCACTCACATGACTTTCTCTACTCTTGTACAAGCTATTCGTACAGACACTTTTTCCTTTGTAGGATTTGAAGCTTTCACGGCGGTAATGATTAATTAGCCCTTCTCGAGTTACCAGCCGTTTAATATCCACATTTTTTCGACGTTTCGGCCATACTGACCTTTATGGTTATCATCAGGAATGAATAATTAATAAATAAATGGCCATCTCAAATCATTGTCTCCATTGGGAACTGCATAAGAAATAAAGGGCCATCTCAAAAAGCATGGTCATCTTTTAATTATTCCTGTCCAAGCTGTACTCAGTCAAAGAGTGATTTATGTAGAACTGAAAAATTTCTTCATTTAATTATTTGGCTGGAAATTAACATAATCAGCAGTTTTCATGTCAACAGAACGTTCGGGAGTTTTGATTTCCTCTAACGAGATGCGCAGATTTTTGTTCAGTATTGCTTATTTTTGTCTTGTGTCTTATTGTTATCTATGGCTCTAGGCCCAGCACTTTTCCCTCCTCTTCGACGCCCTGGGAATGTGTACCCGGCACCCTGTGTTAAACGTCTTAATAATTATCGAGGTGACCTCTTCAGCCGTGCCCATACGTGGACAGCAATCGTGGGCAGCCTCAATGGAAGATACTTGATTTTTTCACTCACCGGAGATCCAGTTGTTTCCAATTTGTTTATCAGTCCTATTATTGTGTTTCTTCAAGAAGGATTGGGAACGTTACATTATCATAAGTAAAGCCCGGATTTCTAAGGAAAATAAAATAGTAAAATAAGTAAGCAAATAAGCCCGAAAAACGACGAAAATAAGCACCAAAAAAGCAAAAACGAATGCATGCAAATATGATAGTAAATAGTTCCGCAGAACACTTACCTTATTGAAGGCTGTTACAGTACACAAGGAAGGTCATCCTGAGATTTTCTGTGTAAAACTCCTGCGTCTATCAGTGAAAAATGATTTGTACAGTGAAAATGTTCCATGTTCATGTTCCACGTCGCAAGATGTCACAGGTGCATGAGAAAAGCACCACAGTTCTTCCTCGGAGAATTGCTCTTCAATGTGTGTTTCTTCGCCAGAAAGCTTTTCAGAAATTCGACACAGTGTTTTGAAACCGGAATTTTTCTGTAGCACATGATTGAGTTCATCAAACACAAATTTTGCAACCCCGTGTGTTTCTGACGACAATGTTACTGAAACTTGGTGAATCAGAGAAAGTGAATGTTCTAAGGGCTAATTTCGAGCTTCCAACTGTTTTAAAATTTCAGGTATTTTTGAGAAATGATTATGGATGTACTGTGTCTTTTCCTGTATGCCATTTTTAACAAAACATTCTTGTGCTATGGCAATACTGACTGCATCATCTGCATTCATGGGCGTCGCGAAGGGCGAGGCAAGGGGGCCCGTGGTTCCCCCTTGGAAGTTACTGAACTTGATGTGCTGACTATTAAACTATTATTTTAATTTTTATGTAAAGAGCAATTTTTATTTAGCACAAATTAATACGGTTATCCGCAACAAATACTAGAACTTTTGACAACAAAATAATTAATTAATATTATCTGATTGCGAACTTCCAACATGTGCCCCCCCTCCTGGAAAAAAGTCTGCCGACGTTCATGCCTGCATTTAGGGAATTCAAAACAGTTTTCACTTCACCGAAATGTCCTGCATAGTATGACACAGCCTCTAACCACGTTCCCCACCTGTTCCCCACACTGGTTGAGGAGGCAAAGATAAATTTGGAAGCAGTTCACGGAATTTTTGAATTCTAATCGGTGACTTTACGAACACTTTCTTCACGCTAGAAACAAGAAGATCAACGTCTTCTTAACAGTTTCAGCGACACGATGTAAACCATGAGCAAGGCACGTCAGGTGAACTAATTTAGAGTAAAGGACTTTTAATCCAGCTCCCGCTTTAACAATATATGGGGCAGCATCAGTGACAAATAGCAATACATTATCATACCGTATCCCTTCTGGCCACAAGAAAGATAACGAGTCATTGAAAAATCTGGCAACAGTTGAATGATTTACTTGTTCGAGTATTTGTATATTCAGAAGAAATGATCTGCTACCTGCTTTCATAGCACCAACTACAGCACTACACACGCACTGTCCCGGTGCAATAGAAATCCATGTTTTCATGCTTCAGTGTATTCCGAATATTACCAATCGCTTCTTGAAACCACTGTGGTATATAGTTTTTGCGCAATATAGATTCATCCGGCAACCTTTTATTTGTGTAGTTTTCTAAAAATACACGAAACTGCATATTATTCAATTTATACAATGGAATACCTGAACCCACTAATGCTAAACACAAGTCTTTGGAAAATGTATCACTAGAACTCCATTGCTCACCAACATTGCCTTTAATCAGTTGCTGGTTTGACTTAGATTTATTCTTAAACCTCTCTTTATGCCGGGTTGTATTAATGTGCTGCACAATGTCATATTTTTTCTTCGCAGAAAACTCTTTTCATTCACCAAACAAAATAAGACACTACCATCTTCACTGAATATATTCTTTCCAAACTCGTTCACACATTTGCGTAGGAAAACTGAGAGGCATTCCTTAATTGCAATATCGAACTGAACTAAAAACCGTAGCGCAAGTAGATGCAGCTCGGATCTCAGGGAATCAGCATCCTTGTTTATGACATCATTGTGATATCTGACTGATGAGTTGACACTCTACGCAATCATGCACACTTTGCTGGACTAAATACTGCAGCTTGGAACTCGGGAAATCACCATGCTTGTTCATGACATCTCAGGCGATAAGTGACTGATGAATTCACTCTATTAATCGCAGCAAGTAATTTTTCCCCTCGCAGTATGATTTCACAACACCGGTGTATATCCTAGTGTTTCTTTCTTACGAATTTAGCCGAGCAAATAGCGAATAATTGATAAATCACGGATAACTGTGGAATATGCACTTTTAAATTTACAGTTTTGGGTAAAATATGCTGTTTTAATTAAACATCGTAAAATAAGTAAGCAAAAACGTTTTCCTGCGAAATAAGCATAAATAAGCACAAACAAAAATAGTTAAAGTTGATCATCTAGGTGTCATGTGAAATATAGCCCTTCTGCTTACCTCTAAAGCTGTCAATTTTTCTAAAGAATTTGACTACCACGAGTTGCATTTATTACGACTGTTTCACGAATTAAAGGATGGCATAGCTCAATAAATGTTATGTAAGTGCTGTATTGTAATTACTAACCTGTTACAAGAAACATGTAGCAGGCATACATACATACATCAGCATCCATTGGCACGGCCTACAAGATTTTCATATTGATGCTCCAATTTTTTAAGATGTTGGCAATGCCAGAAGATGGAGTATCCGCTGTTAATTTATAATTTCGTTCAATTTAAAATTTGTCAAACAGATTCCAAACATATTTCCTATTGTATTCAGTGTTCTGAGGTTCCCCTCTTCAAATTATTCCATCTATAACAGCATTAGATAAGGTAAGAGTCAACCATATTTGACATTTGAATAGCGGCTCTGTTGCGTCAAATTACACCAGCTGTTGCATATCTGTAGCACAGTGCAGCTAGATTCTCTAATCTCATCATAATATAAGACAAGCAGAGAAGGTGATAATGAAAACCCAGAGGAGGTGATAATGAAATGCGATAATTTTTTCACGAATGAAGGCTGTCATTGTTTGAAATTTTAAATTGTTATGCATACGATTAGTTGATTTCAACCAAATCACGTATGAGTGGGATAGTCTCTGGTATGTCTTTCGAATAGTTCTAACCCAGTGCTGTTTCATAAGAAAGAGCCGTTCATATACTGTTTACTCCATTTCCATTGACTAGAACAATGTCGAAAACAGGTACCAACAAGACAAAAATAAGAAACAAAAAATGAACACCTGCACATCACGTTACAGGGAGTGAAACTCCTGATCATCCTGTTTAATTTTACATTAAAACTCTTCATTATATGAATTTTCAGTCGAGTAATTAAAACAAGAAGTGCGTCAGTTCTACATAAATCACTCTATATTAAATTTACACGTTCATACTTCCAGACTCTAGGGAGGATGGGGAATAATCCTGACTAAAGAAAACTTCCCACCCTCAAGCCGGGAATCGAACCTCCGCTCTCTGAATTAGAAGATTAGCTGCTAACTACTAGGCTGGAAAGGCAATTAAATAAACGTTTGCAGGAGTTTATCTTGTTACTAATTTTCTTGTAGGTACAAGGGGAACCTGGTAACAGTAGGGTTTAAGCGATAGTCAAAACTTTTAAAGCTGGTCGCTATATGAAGGCTTTGAGATTCCTTTGCTTGTCTAGGACATAAAAAAGCAAATAACAACTTCCCATTTGAGGAAAGTACAAGCATTTGAAAATTTGAACAAATAACAAGGAGAATATTTCGGAAGAGTACACGCCATAAAAATATGTATTTGGTATAAATTGTGTCTCTTAACAAAATCTATATTTTTGTGCAGTGAGACTATCTCTTACGGTTTACCAGCTACGCAAAAGCCATCCTGAATGAAGAGGACTTCTAAGGACATTTCCAGAAAATTAAATATATTCATTTCATTTGTAATAAAAATAAATATATGGCACTTTTATCAAAATTGTTGCAGCCACTTTTCACAAAATCAAAAATTTCGAAAAATGTTCCATATAAACGTTCCCGAGTTATTCTGCTCACACACACACACACACACACACACACACACACACACACACACACACACACACACACACACAAACAAACACACACGTGTTGCACTCACATGATTTTCTCTACTCTTGTACAAAGTTTACTTACACTTATTCCTCTATCTTCTTCATGTTAATTGATATAAACATTTCAAAAAATTATCGTATTGCTTACTTCCTTGTAGGTGCAAGGGAAATATGGGAATACAGTAGGCTTTGAGGTATAGTCAAACGTTTTAAAACTGGTCGCTATGTGGCGGCTTTGAAATTTCGTTCTGTTTGCATGGCCAAGGGATAAAAAATTAAAACTGACCTCCCATTTGAGAAAAGTATAAGCATTACAAAGTTCAGACTAATAACAAGAAATATCTCCGAAATGCTTCACATTACAGAAAATGTATGATATAAACTGTGTGTTTCAACAAGATCTACATGTTTGTGTAGTAAAATTTTGTCTGTCTCTTAAGGTCCTCTTGGGTGGACACGGATGACTTCGAGGAGTGGTCAAACTTGGTGAACCTTAGGGACCTCTGTCAATGTCTGGCCGTTAGTCTAGATCTGGCCGCCCGGAGTCTCCTCTCTCCTCATCCTTCCTCCTGGGTGTGCCCCCTGGGGGGCATAGGTACAATAAGCACAGCTTTGTATCTCTGCTATTCGCATTACTATCGAATAGAGAGTAAAATTCTAATGTGCTGCACTTGCATGATTTTCTCTACTCTTGTAAAACAGTTCTTACAAACGCGCATTCCTCTATCTACTTTAAGTTAGTCGGAATAAATATTTGGAGAAATTATCTTATTGCTAATTTTTTGAGGTGCATGGGAAGTGTGGGAACACAGCTTTAACCAATATTCAAATATTTTAAGAGCACATCTGGTTGCTGTATGGTAGTTTTGACAGTCTGTTCTCTTTACATGGCCAACAGGAGGGGGGGGGGGGGGGGGGGGAAGGATAACCTATCTCTATTTGAGAAATGTATAAGTATTGGTTCACAAAAATGTGTTGGAATGTGTTTTTTAACAAGAGATTTTTTTCTCCAGTGAGATTTTGTCTATCTCTTACGATTTACCAGTTATGCAAAAGTCATCCGGAATAAGGACGATTTCTGAGGACATTCCCAGAAAATTCAAGATATACTTTTCGTTTGTGATGAAAAAATCTTAAACGTATTATTGTATTTTAATAAAAATCGTTAATAATTTTGGATAAAATCAAAATTTTTGGAAAATGTTGCAGTGTAAAGTAGTCTGGGGTGGAAGGATTTTCTTAAAAATCTTCGTATTCCATCCTTGGAAGATGCTGAACCTATATACCAAGTTCGCTATTTAACCGATCTTTCGTTTTTGAGTTTGCTGTTCACAGATACAGGCGCACACATTCGAGGACCTTCTGAAAATACGTTTTTTGATTCAGGGGACCTAAACATGTGTATTTTGAATGAAATCTCAGTATCAGATTTTTGGGTGGTATTCTACACCTTCTCAGTCTATATACGTGGTACAGAAGGTAATTTGTTTAGATCCCAAAACATGTATTTCCGTGAAAACACGATATGGAATTTTTGAGTGGAATGCAATGCCTTCTTCCCCTACTTCCTATAGGAGAGATACAGAGGGGGTTTGGATTATTGTGCCTATGCCTCCAAGCCGGCACCCCCAGGAGGAGGAAGGATGAGGTGAGAGGAAACACCGGGCTATCAGTTCCAGACTACGGCACAGACATTGACAGAGTTCACTAAGGTTTCCCAAATGTGACGACACCTCGAAGTCATTAGGTCTTTCAGGGCCAACTCAGGGGGACCTCGGCGCTGATTCCAACGCCTCCAGATACCGCCCCCTACCCGGATCCCACGGACAACGAGGAACGGAAAGAGTTCCTGTGCGCATATCATCCCTGCCAAGCTGCACTTAACGCCTCCGCTGACACTTGTGACTCTGAAAGAACCAACGGGATGAACGATGAATGAAATGATCAATGAAACGAAATGGAAGGATATGAAATTCGGGGGATGTAATTATTATGGTTCCTAGTATTCACCTGGCGACCCGGGAAAACCACCTACTTAGCAGGTGTACATAGTAGAGAAGGTTAAAGGTTACTGCACAAGTTATGTAACTCTCCTGAGTCACATAGGGCATGCCAAATCACATGATGTGTTGCATTAATCTTTTCCGAAATACCTATTCTTTATTATGTGTGTGAATTGTCAGATACTTTATGCACTTTTAATGTCAAAATCACTATTCGTTATATGTGCGTCTATTCGTGAACACCATAACTCAAAAACAAAAAGGCGCTGAAAATGGAATCATAAAAATTTCAAGTGCAGGTACCATATCGTTAATTTCTTTGACAAATTAAATTATTAAACATTGGGTTTTGCATTCCGTATTGACAACAAAATTTCCATGAGGAATTAAACGACATTTTGCAACGAAGGAGAAACTATAACTGCTCAGCTATCTGCGTTACTGTTACTGTCTGATGTACACATGCTGGCTGCTAGGTGGCGCATGCGCCGGGGCCGCTGAGTGTCGCACCGGCGCGCCCCAGCCCTCGGTGCTCGAGTTGGAAAGGCCTGGGTTAAACGGTCGAGACTTCCACATTAGGGGTTAAAAATATGGAACGCTGTACAAGTTATGTAGCATATGTAAATAGGGGGTTGGCATTAAGGATAGGGGTAGTAGTTTTAACATCTTAAAAGAGAAACTTTTCCTTTGATGTCCAGAGTAGTCACATGTTAAATTGGGGCTTAATCGGATCATGGATATTTCACAATTGAGTTCACAAGTCATGTACCATCTTTTTCACTCTATTTTCATAGGACTTTGATAAATTTAAACCCCGTTAAATCACCCCTTTAAAAGAATCGTACATTTTATGGCGTCTATACTGAACGTGCTCTAAACATGTAACAATCAATTTATTCTAGTATAGTCTTATTTCGAACTCTCAACATAACATTCATACAATTCCAGGATGAACGCGCATTTTCACTGAAGTTCTTAGGAAACAATATACATGATTATTCTTGGGAATACAAATGTACGGAAGCGTACCACTAATAATGGATTATTAGTTAAATAATGGCCATGATTGTGCGCAGAAAACGCCAGCTGCTATTTACAAACAAGCATTAATGATCTTTCCAACTTGCACAGGAGTTGATGCTTGAGAACAACACAGCTATTTCTGGTCGCATTCACAAAGGTCAGCAGTTAGATCTTTTACCCATTGTCGTACAGTCACCTTGATGTCGGAATGCACACCTTGTCAGTATCGCGTGACCTGAATAACGAGTGCAAACAAGTGAACTCGCTCTTCCTGCTCAGGCAACCACTAAGAGTACAGGATTCTCTGCGTGTTCATTCTTTTACAATGTTACCTACGTGAATTCTGATTTACTGAGCAACTCTTTAATCATTGCAGAGTTGCTATGATTTTAAGCATACCAAATATTTATGTGCAGTCAAATTTTCGAAAATATCACTAAGTTTAATTAAACTTTAAAATATGAACTAAACCCCCCTAAAATTCACCACCACGACCATCATTATAGTTATCATTTGCCTTAAGAAAATCACAATTAAAAATAATGTTATTGCTAATTCGTGAGAGGTGTAGACTTTTATTATGAGTAAGAAAAATGTCCACTTTTTATTTAGTACGGTGTTGATACAAAATGTATCATTAATACCTGTAGACCTTTATTGGAACTTTCTTACATAACAAGGTGAGCCCAAACATGTTTGTCATGTTTTTTGTTTAATATTATGCCTAAAAAATGATTTCGTATTCACTACTTAGCAAAGACTATTTCTTTGGAATATATTTCAATAAGAATAAAAGCGCAACAGTGCGATTTTTTTTTTTTAATTCTAGGTATTACAATATCGTACACATCTTCCTGCACCCTTTTAATAGCTGTACTGTCAATTTCCATTCGTCTTTGTTCTCCTATGCTCCTCTTCTAATCTTCTTTCTGTCATGGTTGTAACCGTTCCCGTTAGTTCATGTTAGTTTTTTCTGTTGGATACTATTCATGTGTCCTCTTTGGCTCTTTGTCATCTGTCACCCAAACCATCTTGTTTCCACAAGGGATTCTTGAATCATTATTCTTTCTCTTATACCAGTATTTTCTAATTTGTCCCTCCTTGAAAGCCTCGCCAATCAACGCCAGAAATACATTTCCCTAAACTGAAGTCATATACTTAGTGTTTTCTATTTTGTAACAAGAGCAGCCCTATTTCGTGATTGTTTTCTTCCCAAAGCTATGATCTATAGTGTCAAAAAGAAAAATAATGTCCCATAGGCTTTCCTTTGAAATAAAAACTAAGTTGCGCTTTTACGATTCAGTTACTCTACAGCGGAATGCCATTGTTGTGCCACTTCTCTTCTGCACATGTATGTACTGTTTCAAGGACAACGCTGAACAAGCGAGCACCTTCCTGTGCACCATTACGCCTCTGGATCAAGCATTAAAACTAACCAAGAACTATATATATTGCGTACTAAGAACGTAAGTGACACTTATCAGGCCGAGAATTATTTTGGAAATACGAGACTCACAGGGCTGAGTTTTCCCAAATATTCGAGATCTGACAAGAAGTTCGTGGTTAGTTAGTTACTTTTTCAATACTTGAAAAACCCGTAAAAAGCAATAATAGATCAAAATTGCTATTCCATATTTTATTTAACATTAAGAAAAAATGAATTCTCTATGTGAACAAATGCAAAGTTACATCTAAATTATCTGG
Source organism: Tenodera sinensis (assembly GCA_030765045.1). Taxonomy (NCBI): domain Eukaryota; kingdom Metazoa; phylum Arthropoda; class Insecta; order Mantodea; family Mantidae; genus Tenodera; species Tenodera sinensis. The sequence continues at coordinate 301,146,799 of CM060964.1, read as the reverse complement.
GCACAGCCTTCTTATCCACTCTTTTGTTAACGAATTTTGCAATATATCTTTTACTTGAAGTAGCACATGTCTTGGTTTCTAGGTTATTTGTTTATGTAGCCGATTTGAATATTTCGACTTTTGAAAGTTATTATCAAGCAGTTAATTACAATACTTTCCGAAAGTGGTGCTTTGATAAAAACGTTAATAGTTATACCAATGAGACAGTTTTATTGGCATATTTTGCTAAGGATTCATTAATAACTTATTTTTAGGTTAGTACGATGCTGTTGGGTGAGACATCATTTCCTACTGGTACCGTAAGTATTAGTTACGTCATTTCCTCCTGGTGCCGTAAATATTAAAGATCAGTTTTAGCCTTGTTACCATAAATTAATTGTAAATTTAGCTTACACTACCAAATATTTGTTCGCAATGATTAACTTACGTATCAAGTACTACAAAAGCATTTTCATGAGGCGTACTTTTATATGACAACATTAAATTTGTGTAAAACAGAATGAAAACGTCCATGAGATAGAAACACTATACTAATATAATGTAAACGACATTTTTACTGCGCGAAAAACTCTACCTCATTGAACAGTAATCTTATTAAATTTTTTGTTCAGAAGGAACGCAATTTTTCAGTAAGTACCGATCTGCACACTGAATCCTCATTGTCATAATTTTTAATTGGGTCAAGTTTCTATTGAGAGCTACATACCGGGTGGAAGGGAAGTCGTTACATTAATTTAAACCAGTGATAGATCTAGATATTTGGAGCACATTTTGTATCTTACGTTTTTGTCTCTGACTATTTCCTACGGAGATATTTTAGTTTTTTCGAAAACAAGCTGGCAACACTGCAGATTGTGTGGGTGGCACTTTCCCTAGCTTACTACAAAACAAACACCGTAACGGTGCGTCTTGAAAACATTCATAAACTGCCTTGTCCTTCCGTATCTACTGTGCGATTGTAGGACAATCACAAACGTTAGCTCCCCCAAAATATTACACGAAAGCCAAAGCGCCCTACCTGTTTACATCCACAAATCAGGTCAATTCCCTGACCAACCTCAACGCAACGTTGTACACTTACCTCACGTCTGAAAGAACAGCTCGGAGAATTCCTTCACGTCTTTTAAGTGATTAATTATTTCGTAACCCTGTGTGATGTCCCGTAAAATTCTACCGAAGCTATATCAGAAATACAAAGTTACTCTACGCATCTTACAAGTAACAAACTGCTATCTTCGTACATTCTTGTGGAATTACGCATCCAATTTGGATAAAAACTATTTATTTTTTTGAAATCGACTGATCAAAGAACAAAATGCCATTCGACTTTTTGTTTGTAATGCTTCTATGAAGCACATATTAGAAGGAATGTAATGACTTCCCTTCCACCTGTATATCAGTAGTGTCATATAAATGTGCAACTTTAAAACTACTTTGGTATGATGAAGTTAAGATTACTTCCATGCATTTATTTTGGCATTATATACGTTTTATAAAATAAAATTAACTGAGTAAGATGGTTCAGGCGGAAGCGGCTGTAACTCGTATTCAGTAGATGGTGGGGTCGAATACCGTCCAAACTAATGTGTGTTTGTTTTGTTTCCTTTGTTAGTTTCTTTATTTTCCCAGGAAATACTGCATTGGATATCTATTTACCAAGATCCAAAGTTCCACCTACAGAACAAAAGAAATAGAAAAAATTAATGGTACAGGAAGGCGGGTACGCAACTAAGGTCTTCTGTTTGGTACCAGGTGACCCACTTCTTCCATCGCATCGGCGTAAGTACGAGTAGATAACCCTTTGTGTGTTAAAACAGTTGCAGAACTCCACGGCGCGATTCTAGCCATAGAGAGGGCAGTGGCGTGTTCTGTCTCTCAAGGAAGACGTGAGATGAGAGGCAGTTGAACTAGCGTGTGTAGTCCGTGATAACATACAATAACAGTGTAAGCAACCACTTTACTTAAAGGAACTTCATTTTCCAGGGAATAAACCCTACTCTGTATATGGTACTATAGTCTAATATTACGGATTACAGATTCTAAAGTGCAAGCATGAGGGCACGTAAGGTTTCGTTGGCATTTGTTCGTTACTTATTAATGTTATTGTTGTATTTTATTATTATTATTATTATTATTATTATTATTATTATTATTATTATTATTATTATTATTATTATTATTATTATTATTATTATTATTATTATTATTATTATTATTATTATTATTATTATTATTATTATTATTATTATTATTATTATTATTATTATTATTATTATTATTATTATTATTATTATTATTATTAGATCTATTGTGTTGGACAATATTGTATTATTGTTTCTCATAGTCTAAAGAAGGCTTTGAGTAGTCTTTCCACGTGTTATTGTTCGTGAAACTAATAATGTGACCTTCAAGCTTTATCTTGGAAGGCAGCTATTTGTGAGTTCTACCCACAGCTCGTTATTGCGATGTTTCGTAACATCCATATTAGTGCCATAAATGACTGCGTCTCTTCTTTTTGTGTCTTTTGGGACGATTCCATAATAATGCACGGCTCGAGAAGTTCAGGGAGTCGTCAAGCCCAAGCCCATCTTGGTAATGCTAAACCGTCTATATTAATGAACGTACTAAAAGTGTACAAGTGTGATACTTCTACAGGATATTTACATTCCTTTTCACTACACTGTTTTGATGAAACGTATTTATTAGAAACAATATACGACTTTTATAAAACTTTAAATTTCAAACATCTCTATATTTTAAAACTTACTATTGTAGCAAACCCAATGAAAATGTGCAAGCAGACCAGTTAGTTTCTGAGAAAATTGATCATTTATGTTAAAAAATGTAGTTTTAAGTAAATCACGTTTGAAGTATAGACACCAGTATTTTTTACAAACGCAAACACACAGAATGTGATTATTTTAATAGACTATACACAAAAGTATACAGAATGAATTATACTTTCATAGAGTGTAGAAACATAAATAGAATAAATCATGTCGCCATTTGGATTTTGAACTTGACAACTATCAATAGTTTCATTACCCTAGATTTTAGTTTTTAGCCCCTGGATTAGAAAATATGCTTGCCCAGCATCGTGGCATGCCTGATATGTAAATTTGACATAACTGCTAATTACTCTCCCGCGGTTTTTATACATATTTTTATCACATAACAATTGCTACTTGCGAATAATGTAGAATAAACGCGAGGGTGAAAAAATTCACAACGCAGTAACTACATATTCTCAAAAAACTAGAGATGATTAGACACAATAGCAATATAAATCGATGTATGAAAATTAACCATATAGATATTAACAAATAGTGAATATAAAGTTACTATTTCAGTACCAAGTTCTTATACAAATATTTATCAAGACAGTTTCCTATTCAGAAAACAATAGTGAGAGCAACACTAATTGTAGCAAAAATAATTTCACATTGAAGCAATTTAGCAACCGAGGCAATCATTTAATGTTGCAAGGATGCATATGTTTACCACCTGTACAAGGACATTTTCAGAATTTAAATTATGTAACTCAGACTTTTTTTTTTTTTTTTCGTATTCAAGAAGAGTTGTCAGTTTCGAAGGAAAGATAAGCAAAAAGGAAGCATGGATAATTCACTTTGCACGCGCCTGCTAAAAAAACGTGACGACCTTCACCGTCTTATTGCATTACAAAGCCGATGGAACCTTTGAGCTGTATGGCATCCGTATTCCCCATTCTGTGTCTGCGAAAATGTGTTTAGGGCAATTCCAATGTCAAGTTCTGTCAGTGAATATACTTTCACCGTCATTGAATTTCAGGCAACGACCAGGCTCTGACATTGCACACCAGCCTGCTTTTTGGTTATGTGGCAAGTCCATAGCAAGATCTTACTGGCAATTTTGCGATACATTATGCGTTTTTAAATGTAAGAAATTTAATCATTGTCTGACTCCTCATATCACGGCATTTGTTTTTAATTTCTCTGCCCTTTACCTATAGTAGGTAGAGGAAGTATTGTATACTATTAAAAATCCAGCAACTTCCAAACATGCGTCATGAGTGTATAAACTTAGGCTTTCACGGCCGGTGTCTTGACTGTTAGATATGTTTAGTTCTTCCGGGCTTGTAGGCCGTGATCTAGAAGGCATGGTAGATAGTAACGTTTCTCCAAGTACTGCGCTTGGCATCATCAGGGTAACACGATCCATTGTCTGCACTGGTCAGAGTTCGAACGTGGGGAGAGAGAGAGAGAGAGAGAGAGAGAGAGAGAGAGAGAGAGAGAGAGAGAGAGAGACATATGTGGAAGCAAAGAACCCTCAATGACCGTTAGGGTATTTTATATGGTGGGGGTGGGCGGGGCAGATAGCTTAAGGTTTGAAAATATAGGAAAAGGTAATTTTTGAAAATTGTTCGCTGTGTCCTCCAGTAGAAATAAATATATGTTCTATCCAGGTAATGAATAGTATAAATACAGTATAACTCCAAATATCCGAACTCCATAAGAAAAGAACGAACATTTGAAAAAATTCCTATATTCGAGAAAAGTAAAAGTATATAACAAAGAACATCAGGAAATGTCAGTCTCGACAAGAAGAAAAAGGAAAAAAGAAAAGACAAACGGGTGCTGTAACGAGGTCGACGTCTTTTGTGTCTTTTACGCTTTACCAGTTTTGCAAAAGTCATCCAGAATGAAAAGGACTTTACAGGCTATTCCCAGATACACGTTTAATTTATCATGAAAATATCTTAAACATATGGTATTTTAACCAAAATCATTATAGTCAGTTTTGAGAAAATGAAAATGTTCGAATATGTTTCCAGGTAAGGAGAAGTTCACATCCTTGGAAGATGTTGAACCTCAATACCAAGTTTGGTATTCAAACGAATTTCTTTTGAGTTATGTGGGCGCGCGCGCGCGCACACACACACACACACACACACACACACACACACACACACACACACACACACACACACACACGAACCTTTTACTAACATGCTCTTTCGATTCAGGGAGTACCAAAACATGTGTTTTCGGTGAAATCTAGATGAATTTTTGGGTGAACTGCAACACTTCCGCTACTATATAGCAGAGAAAGTAGAAATATATAATTGAAATTACTTTATTATATTAAACCAAAGAGTTTGGTTTGTTCGACAGGCTGGGTGGATTTGCAGCGGTTGGGTGGGGTTAGGGTGGAGTTTCCCCTCTGTATCGAACCATGCCCTTCTCTTATTCTGACCTGTCTCAACCAGGTATGCTTATCTCCTGCTCACTGGACGTAAACTACACAATTTAAAATTTAATTTACATTTGTGGGACTGTGAAGTTGTACACAGAAAGTATTAATGCTCTATAACTATTTTAATATTAATGTTTGCTTATTAATTTTGGAGAAAGCGTGTGTATTTAAGCATACCACAGCATTTCATATTGAATCGTAAATTTCTTTCTGTCACTGTAACTTTCAACTGTTACAATCCTACATCCGTTACTTATTTCCAACATGACAAGTATAATCAGACGGATTTTGTAAATAAGCATTTCTATTATAGGAGATGAGCGGCCTATGTGCGTTCCGACGGTTACAGTATGTCTGTTTCTCTCTCTCTCTCTCTCTCTCTCTCTCTCTCTCTCTCTCTCTCTCTCCCGTTCTTTATGTTAACAACAGGATCGTTCTAGTTTGAAACAGGTTACAGCGGCTATCACATACGTAGGCTATGAGTCAACAGTAACTACAAAACTGTACAAAATGTAAACAACATTGTATTGTAATCATTAAATTAAAACTACAGCATACACTAATGTAGTTTTTTTAAACAAATGACTTTCTTTCATTATTTATCCAAATATCCGGATCGGGCCCGGTCCCAGTTAATCCAGATAATTGGAGTTCTACTGGAAAACTAAAATTAACTTTTTAAAAAAAATACTCAGACACTCAAACTTAATGTTTTGAAAGAATAATGTTACAATTAAGACACAGCAGGGATGTGATATTATTCACAAAAGACACAAAGTTTTAAATGACAACATATATTTTTTCCTTTCTTGTTTTCTGTGAAGTAGTTATCTTATTGAGTTGCATGGACAATTTCATTTGTTTCACACCCAAGGGTTGGTTGCTATGGGGACAGTTTAATTCTTGGCTTGTTTTGCAACTTTCTCTACAATTTACACAACTACTGTAACAAATGAAATTCCAATTATTTAATAAGGTGCTCTTCATTTACAATCACTCTTGGTGGTATATTTCTGCATGTTTTTCTGATTGTCATCTTTAAATTTTGTATATTAACAGGCCTCGTGCCAATTTCAAATATTTCCATAAAAGGTAATCAAATGGGCACAGAACTATTCCCATAGCAACCAAACCTTTTGTTTCAGACAAATGAAATTGCTCATGTAGTTAAACAAGATAATTACCGTTCAAAAATAAACGAAAAAAATATTTTCAGTTAACATTTTTGTCGATGACGTCACATCCTATACAATAATGGCTGACATTTTTGTTTCTGTTTTGTTTGTAAAATTTTGCTTTCAAAGCATTAAATTTTGCATGTCCGAGTATTTTTAAAAAGTGGATTTATTTTAGTTTCTATTTGCATTATGAAAGACGCTGCACACACACATCATACACATAATCACACAATGGAAAGCTGTAAGTGGTTGAAAGTATGTGAACAGCCTATAATTTTCTCTGAGCCTAAAGTGCAAGTGTCCAACATTTTGCTCAAATTGTTCAAATGGAGTAAATGATTCAAAAGGGGTTAAAACATGAGTAGGGTTAGTTTCTGGAAGTTGTAAAATAGCCTATGATTTTCGTTGTGTCGTTTATCTCAAGTACGCAAATTTGTGACCTTCGTGGTCAACGAGTATAGTTTTATTCATAAGAGGCTGAAAATAAGAGTAGCATTAAGTGACATTTTAAAAGTAACACATTTATTCTGATGCCCATAATTTGGGCTAAATCAAATCAATAGTATGGGATTGGGGATCAATGGTTGAACTGCTGTCATTAGGTATTTTCTTATGAAATTTTGATCTCTAAAATGATCCCCTGAAGAACAAATTGTTACGATCTTTATGGTGTCTAAACTGAAGGTGCTGTAAAACACGCACATTTTCAAGTTTCCAGCATTTTTGGCATAATCTGTGTACGTTGTACATACCAACATTACAGTATTTTCTACTTTATATATTATGTAGATTAATGCTTTTCACTTGTTTAATAAACATTTTTTTAAGACTCCATGCCTAAGATGTTCGTGATCTTTTTACCTGGAGTCATTATTTTTAGTAAAATTTGGCTTCGAAATGGCGTTCGAAATGTGAAGCGAGTGACAACTAAAGTATTCCATAGTATCTATGGGCTCATAAAAGTGTCACTTGCTTCGCTGCACACTTCAGAACAAGGAAACAAGATTACCTTCAGTTTCTTTAATTGGCAAGAAGCTGCATTGTAAAATGTTATGCAAATGTTTTTCACGCCCAAAATCTTCACTGCCCTAAGTTTTATACTTGAGATATCTAAAAGGCAAACGTTTACTTTTTTGTTCACATATCAAGAGCACCTCTACATTATAAAAGATTTAAAGATTAGAATAACCTAGTATATTCTTTCCTTGAAAAAAAAAACCCTCAGTATGTTGTTCAATATAACCAGCATTAGCATCATGTTAGTTTATATACTTGATAAAAAAGCTCGAGAGTCATCCAAAAGAAAAAAACTTAAATGTATAATATTTTGTTTTATTACACAATTCTATACAGTTCATGTCGTCATTCATTGCAAAACAGCTATAATATTTGAAATATATTACTGAAAAATGCGTGGAAGTAGATTTTTAACTTATCCACGTTTATTTTTTAATACAGAGATAACTTGGTATAACCACTTTTACACCCTTAATTTGAAATATATAACATATAGTTAAACAAAAAAATGAAGGTAGCTAGTATTAGTGCAATAATTCTGTGGACATTATATTAGCAAAACTGGAGTACAAACTGATTTAAAAAAAGAAAAAGAAAACACGATTTTATATACAGTGTTTAGGGTTACATGAAACACAAAAAGCATATTGGAAATACACATGGAATTTAAATGAACATTATTGTGTTTATATATTATCCATTCAGGGCTAATGCACTAACGCATATACTTTTTATAAGTTCTTAGTTTTTAAAATAGGGGAAACAAAATTTTAAATATCTTATACATTCATCTCTTTTCCTTAAGGTTTCCAGTGGTAATAATGCACAAGTTACATTTAATTGTACAAAATGCCACACATATGTCCCATGCCATTTACAGAATGTGCTTTTTCAAATTTCTGGAAGCGTTTGAAAGAAATAATACTTCAGTTGGTTGGTTTTATGTACCGGATGTATGTTGGTTATGTTGTGCAAAATGAAAATGCTTGCCATTGTTTGAGCATTTATTCCACATGTGTAATTTTGTTGTTCGTGAAGTCTTTAGTCCCACTCAGAGGACAGTGCTGTGAATTATTAACAAGCCAACAAGCACCTTGTGCAACTTTTTGTTAATACTCAACACATTAGTGTTTTTTTTCTCCTAGTCATGTTTACAGTATACGCATATTTATCTGAGTGATAAGCTCTAAAGGAAGATCGGAAAGTAAGTCACTATTTATTTGGAAATATGCTTTATTTTCAGTTTGATGACTTTAGGGGAAAATGAAGAAAAAGCATTCCTTGTGCTTTCCTGCATGTTTTAGTATGGTTTAACGAAGGCATACTTATGGAATTTTTATGAATATATTGTGTTTTAAAGATAAATTTTGATATATGAGGATTTTAAAACGATGTTTACGATACTTTGACAGCTATGAGGCTGATTCTCATTTGAATAGCGTAGTCAGAAAGAAACATGTCAGAATTAAATCCATCTAACACAACGAACCTAGAAGGAAATGAAACCAATTTTCTGTTTCTTTCTCCCGGGAATCATTTCACAGTTGTGTGACAGACTAACCTGAGCCCTAAAATTTTGATCAAAATAATTAAGGCGAAAGAAAGCGTTTGCTGTCTCAATTCTACCAAAGCCTCACCGGATTAATTTGCTCATCAGTCGTTCGTAAATGACATTTTTCGCCCACACTTTTTCGGATTTTACTTTTCTCTATCATTAAAAATATTACGGAATATTGAACATTACGCTTCAGCAGCTATTATCCATACTGCATAAAAGGAAACATCTGGTATTAAATATTGTAATATTTCATGTTAACCGACAATGTTAATATAGCAGTCCAAATGAACATCAATACTGTACTACGGCACACTTGAATATTTTAGGCTGTTTAAATCATGGCATAAGGATGAAATTTACGATAGAAATGTTCTTCTAACATACCTAACCTAAAACTCAGTGTCTTCTCAGTTGAAATTCCAGAAAACACAACTGTGTGACATTCTGATGTTTTTTCTTATAATGTACGAAAGCTATGTTTGCCTACGTTTTCAGTATGGACTCACATATTTAATCACAATAGCATAGTTTCGATACAGCGTGGCGAAAAATGCGTGTTTTAATTACTGAGAAATTGTCATATTCTTATTCGTATAATTTTAATCTGGATATGGTTAAGTTGTAACTTTCTTCACCCACAACGAAAAAACTGCAATTTCGTTATTTGCATTGGCTTGGTATTATCTTTAAAGCTCTTCCAGAACTTTGATAGCTGAGTAATTATTCGAAATAATTTAGTTCGAAATGCATTTAGACTAAACTAATGCTATGCGTATTTTCTATTTAAGCAAACCAGAGTGTTAATGTGCTCTGGTCAAAAAAAGTTAGCTTACTTTCCGATCTACTATGTAATCGCATAACAACTGGCTGCAGGCAGCGATGATGTCACAGCTAGGCACTCTTATTAAGGAAAGCTGGTTTCAACTGGAGAGATTACAAATTGCTTTGAGAGTGACTGTTACAACTTTCTAAAGTTTTGTAACCCATAAAGGTTACTCTTTCTTTTTGATTTCCTGAACCCATATTCTTTGATATAAAACACTTATTACTGGATTCAACGGAACTCGAGGTTGAAGTTTTAATAATTATGGTCAAAAACACATTTTCTGCTGTTGGTGGAAACCTGCTTCCATCTTGTTTTTCATTACTCTGCCATCGATGTAATTTATAAATTACATGTGACATGGCATAAGCCCTTATGATCATAATTTAATAGATACCTAAATATAAACGAAAGCAACGGCGAAAATCACTAGTTTTCGTGCTAATGTTGACAAATGTTCTTAATGTGTAGCCCATTTGCAACTTTATTCCTAAAATATGTATATGCTTTCGTACAAGGAATGATATTACATGATTTGCCTGACTGATATGAAAGACTGGTTTATAATTGGGGCACAAAAACAATTTAGTAGCTTGAACAAAAGAAATAAACACTCACTCCACCAACAGCAGGTACAAAATCAACGCACATGCCAGCGCGATCTCCAAAAATAACTTCCTCTAGCAATTTTTCAAGCTCGGCGACTGTCAGTTCTTTACCATATGGTAGAGTTTTGCTCTCTAAATCTTTCATAGAAAACGTTGAGCTACAGCAATTAACTATATTTAGCAGTGTAAAATTGTATTATAGCAACTAGGTACAAATTAAGAGTATTAATAAACAAATATAAAACATTGATATCTGAGCTGTCAGCGAAATGTAAAGGAAGCTCTCCTCTGGTAGCTTAACAAAGCCTTAGTATGAAAATCTCAGCAGTTTGTGCGTTAGTGTGAGTGTTACTGCTGAGATAACTAAAACTAAAAGAAATTTGTCAATCACATTTTACCTACGTGGTCCCAAACACTTTACACCATGTCACTGTTACACTTGTTTTGAGCACGGCACTGTCACTGTGATTCGGTCTGTTGCTGAATCTTTGTCTTCACTTCCTGACGCGCCTTGTATCCCCTGAATCCAGCCTGGATCTTGGTGGCGGCCTCCCGTTCGGCCGCTCTCTGCTTGCGCACCAGGTATCCACGTACCCCGGCCTGGATCTTGGTGGCCGCCGCTGCAGCTGCCTCCGGGTCCTCGACGGGCATGTCTTCCTCAGGATTGGAACCGCCGCTGCCGCCTCGCTTGGGCCCGTTCTCGGAAGCTTGTCGCATCTGCTGCCGCACCCTATAGCCGCGGAAGCCCGCCTGTATCTTGCTGGCCGCGGAGTTGGCGTCCTCGATCTCCTTGCGCGCCTTAAAGCCACGGTAAGAGGCCTGAATCTTTGTGGCGGCTTCCGTCTCGTCTCCCATGTTGCCTAGTTCCTCCTCGGTGACGTCATCGGCAGAGGACTGGTTCTGGCCGGTCACGTGCTCCGGTATACCTGATTGGACGGCAACCAACAAAAAATAATTAGCATCTGCTTGCGGTGTATGTGCCAAACCACATACAAAACCACAAAAATGTTATACCTTATGTTTTGGCTTGCATAACATTTAATGAAGGGATCGGCATGGGTAATGACAGAGTTCATGCAACACAAATCAAGAAATGAAGAACAAATTTCCGGAAAATCTTATGATTATTTTCGTAAAGGAGAAACTTGTTTTCAGCTTCGTGATTTTAACAGCCCATATAATGAGAATTGTAGTTACAGTAAACACTTTTGTTTCATGATGCATTAGCGTATGTTAGTGGTTCCAAAGTTTCCTGGCTGGCGCCATCCTCGAAACCTTTGCATTTATCATGTCCTTAATAGTTTCTAACAAAATGTTTTCCCATATATAGTTATATTTAAATACAATTTAAAATAAATGAGTTGCTTTGAAAACTCAAAATTTACAACTAATTTTAACAATTACAGGATACAGGTCGAAAAAAGAAAGTAAATTAAAATATAATTATATAATAGATCATGTTAGATTACCAATATAAAGGCCCAGCTTCAAATCCAAAGTGTTTGCATAAACACGAGACTAAACGGATTACCTCCACTCACATTTATTTGTTTTAATATTGATAAAAACTACTTTAATTAAAATGAAGTGAAGCAACTCACAGCAACTTTTTTTTTTTTTCTCTCTCCCCAATATTGAGTCTCACAGGAATAGTGGTATGTATTACGGATGATATGTTTACATCCTGTGCCATATACCTTAAGTAAGTAGAGGAAGTGCTGTATTCCACCCAAAACTTCGACATCGAATTTTCTCCGGAAATATGCGTCTTGAAATTCACTGAGCCCAAATAGCATAAAAAACTATATTTGATAACTTGACAAGGAATATGTTTAAGCATATCAGGTGAAGCTTTTTAAAAACATTCCTCCATTCCAGACCACCTATTATATGAAACTAATTTCTTATTTTTAATTCTCCCAAAAATAGCTCTACCGATTTTGATTAAAACACAATATACTTGAGATATTTACACGAGTACAGTCTGTGAAATCTCGTCTATTTGGAACGCATTTTGTATGACTTTCATAACTGGTTTAGCAGTTAAGAGAAACTCAAAATGTAGTACACGAAAAATGTAGATCTCGATAAAATACCCAATTTACATCAAATAAAGTATTTGCGAGATTTTCGTTGCTATTGTTTTGAACTTTCCTACACTTTGTTTTATTTCTTGAAGAGCTTACACATCATTCATTTGTTTCTCATGTCGTGCAAAGAGTATAGAGTTTCAAAACCAGTAGCGACCCGTTTTTTTAAAAACATAACCGTCGCTTTGGTCTCCTATATCCCTCTTGTAACAACTAAACGTGTAATGAAACAATTTATGTAAACGTTTACTTCAATTTGTCATTAAATATATAGACGAACAAGCCTTTGAAGGAATAATTTGTGGAAGAAATAAACACCTAAGGGACAAATGAGAAAGCCATGTGATGTAACACATCAAACTTATTTAACTATATAATAAGTCTCACAAGAGCACAGAAAATCAGTGTATGCATGGCACTTTTTATTTATGTATTCATCGAGTTATTTTCTAACAAAAAAGCAATAATCGAAACAAATTTACGAGTTGTGAAGTTCTTTGTTATAACACCAGAAACAAGCATGATTTGCGCAATGAACCATGATTGCACCAAGGCAAACAATCAATGGTGAGCATTGCGTTATTGTGACACATCTGTTTAGTAAGTTTCCAAAAGGTAAATAAGCAAACCTTTTAAAACAACACGTTTTCAACAATTCTATTTTTTAAATATTTTTTTCTTTTACATTAATTGGAGCTAATATGTATTTCTAACGTAAGTTTGTCATCCTGCAGATTACCAGTTAGAAAAACAGAAAGCCTATAGAAAGGTTTTAAGATGAAATATCTTCCGGACTGTTTCGTCGCGCGACGATAACTTCTCTAAGAAGACTATGACAGCGCCACTGAGGATGTCTACCACAGCTGTAGACGAAACATCTGGAACATCAATCTCCAGCACACCACGGCAAAACAGCCCGGAAGATATTTCATCTTAGGTATAATTTCGACATCGACTGTGAAAGCCTACGTATTTTGATTATGGAAAAGTTATTACTGATTCATAATTTATTATTATTATTATTATTATTATTATTATTATTATTATTATTATTATTATTATTATTATTATTATTATTATTATTATTATTATTGTTGTTGTTATTATTATTATTATTATTATTATTATTATTATTATTATTATTATTATTATTATTATTATTATTATTATTATTATTATTATTATTATTATTATTATTATTATTATTATTATTATTGCTGTTAACCTTGTCGTTTATGAAGTTGTCTTGGCCCGTTCGAAAATGTTTTATAACTTCTGTAAACTAGATGGACAACCACTGATCTGTATGAAGGAGTTTCATTCAAAGTATATAATACTCATGCAACTGGAAATAGGCTCTAACTCGATTATCAAACTTTTCAGTAAGCAAATAACAGAATTTGTAACAAAGCGATGGGTATAAAACGTCTTAATATTTTCGTAACTACACCGACTCTTTCAATTAATTAATTTTAAAGTACGTAAAATACACATTTGACTCAAAAACAAACTCTCTTTATTCTTTAAAAGATTTTTTTGACATGTATAATAAATTATAAAACATGTTATCGTATAGATGAACGGTAGAAATTATATTAATAGGTATAATAAATCAATGCACCTAGATTTTATGACAATATTTAGACAATAATGTTTTAATCCACAGAATATCTTTATTATTTCGGAGTTTGCATTTCATTTGAGACTTCTATAAAATCATAGCGGACTGAAGCAATCCATTTAAAACTGGAACGTATATAATTACATTTGTTGACTTGGATGGAAGTCCTTCCACATATATCTTGTTGAAGCCTACCTGGGATAAAAGTGGGATTGCATATTTTAAGATTTCATAACTTAAGGAGGGAAATTACCATTACTATTATTGCTATTACAGATTACTATTGTTTAGTGCAGTAACGTAATTTTCAAAGGAATGTCCCATGACCTTTTTTATCATATTGGTCTCGAGCCAAAACTTCTATATCAATTTTACCAATAATACCTATGGAGTACGAATATTGAGTATAGGTTAGTGAGTATGTAGCAAAAATATTTTGAAACAAGCGACCTCACCGGAATAAACCCTTTTCCTGGGAAAACTCTAATTTTTACTTTTTCTACTGATAAGTAGAAGTATTGCACCCCCCCCAAAAATTCGATGTCGAGATTTCACCGGAAGTATATGTTTTGAGATCCCCTGAATCCAGAAAAAGCATATTTCTATTAAAGATTTTTATTCCTAAAATCTAAAAATGCAAAATACAAAGGACCTTATTTTCCTTTTCTAACATAGATTCATTTGAATTTTAAAAAACTTCAATATGGGGTTCCCCATAATGGTCTGCTAAAGGCAAAATAAAATCCCTAGTAGGATGTAAAATAATTAAACAAATAATTAAATCCGGTACAAGAACATTAATGTCTCAAAACAAATGCAGATATCTGGTTTAAATGTTGTATGAGATCGTTATATTTATTACCTTACTATACTGTAATAAACGTTTCAGATTACTCAAATGGAAATTGTGGATTTTTGGTTCTTTTTTTTTTTTTTAAGGTGCATTGCCTTACTTGATCAGTCCGTCAATTGTCATCAACATCTACAAGTGGAACACTGACTTTGGATATATCTGTTGGTGTTTTATTTGTTCAGCCTCTTCCCTCCATCTTATGTGGCTTTGACTTGGGAAACAATTGGTGGTGTTAATAACTCTCTTGAGTTGTACCTAGGTTTTAACACGTTAGATTTTGGATATCTGATCTCACAAGGGCAGTATCAGACCTCACGGCGAAATCCATACTGAAGTACCTGTAACAGGCCACTAAATTTGTGTAACATGTAGTGTGTGTGTGTATGTGTGTGTGTGTGTGTGTGTGTGTGTGTGTGTGTGTGTGTGTGTGTGTGTGTGTGTGTGTGTGTGTGTGTGTGTTATCACTACTACACGTTTGTTTTTCTTCCGTGAGTGTTTGTTATCTTTCTTGAACTAGAAAAACGTATGCTTTTTCTGTTGCCTCGATGAGTTATATGTTGCAAAGAACTCGTAGTAAGAAATGTTTCCTTGGCTTGCGCATGGTTGGCAAGCTATTTTGGACTTGTTACGAGGCAGACGTGTGCAACAACAGGTGAGATTAGGATTTCTATTCTTCTTCGTTGCAGTGGATGACTCCTCTATTTTAAGTACACAAGGAACTTAAAGTAGCATGGATGTTTGTTTTATACCAAGTGTTCAGGTTCAAATTACGTAGTTACGTTACAGCAAAAAACTATGTTGCGTTAAAATCACACAACTTTCTCCATCTACAAAAAGTTAATTAATACCTATTCTATAAATCATGCATATAGAAGCTCGGTTTTCTTTACTTTCTACTTTAATCATGCAACATGTTTAAGTAAAGGCTTTGTAGAAGATATTAAAAAATGTACAAGAAACGACCTATGTATAGAAGACCTTTTGTACCTATGCCGCTGACGGGAGGGAGTGGTGAAGGCGACCGGACCAATGAAACATGATCGCAGAGGGCAGGGTCCCTACAGTTTACAACTCCCCGGTGGCAGCTCGTACACAAAACGAATTTAGTAATATGCACTGTTTGGGAACATCTCTCAGTTTCCTATCGTTTCACGGGGTCTCGCAAGGGGTGAGAGATCAATGACAGTTGCAATACCGGGTAAAAGGGTGGCACTGTTATGAGGACAAGCAAAGGTAGTGGTGAGAGAGGGGAAGGGTAACATACACCTGGCCTCGTAAAAAAGTCACGATTTAATTTTCTTTAGATTTATCTCCAGATTATTAATACCGATTATGGAAAAGGTTGCAAATGTTTAAATAAGCAGCATTTATTTAGTTAAACGATTCTGTGGTATAAGAAAAACTTTAACTTTGTCCTTAGAATCACAAAAACGTGTAAAGCTTTACAGCAAACATAATGCAATATTATATTGAAAAATATAAAGAGTTTAATCCTTCAACAAATTTTGCGTATATTTATACTGAAATTTAACTTGGTATCGAAATAGCCCTAAACATGTTTCTCCATTATGTTATATTATAATATAGTTTCTACTTTCGAATGAAATATCTAATATTTATGCAATAAACCGCCTTTCTTGGGTTGTTTTTTAGTGTTTAACGCCCGCTTTTACTACATACGGCACCGCAGGCGGTGACACTGGTGATACATGAAATGAAGATGAAGCACCGGTGGAATTAGATGGTGGGGAAAACCGGAAAAGCGGAGAACCGCTTCGTCCACCACAAATCTCACATGCGGTTGCCTGGAATCGAACCCGGGCCGCTTTGGTGAGAAGTCTAACCACTCGGCTACGGCACGGCCCCTTTCTTGGGCGACATTAAAGTTTAATAACATTTCTGTGAATTTGCAGTTTCTGAAATTTGTCGAACTGTGTTACCAGCTTGCCATAGACTAATAGTTGGCCACGTGTAGCTTCTGATGTATATGACATGCTGTGAATCAAGCAGCAGTTGTAGCTTAATGAGTAACGATTTACTGAACAACCAGAAAAAATCAATACTTTTCTTTCATGCCGACGTGTCATTGGTTATAACTATGTCCAACCAGTGGTATGAATACTGTTGTCTCTGGAGAGGGGTAAAGAAGGGGAATCTAGGAAGGCCTCGTTAAACAATCATGATACCCTTACATTTTACTAAATTCGTTTTCTGTACACCCAGCTCACCGCCCGTCCCCCCTGTAGGCTCACACGTCCCACTGAGGGGCCCGGGACTCGGAGACTGCCCCCAATCCATAGTAGCAAGGTTTACAGAAAGCATATTCCTTGCAATGTGACGCCAAGACTCCCACCGACACTTACAACCCTGAAACAGCCAAGCAGGATAAAGGTGAAGGGAAAGGAGAAGTGAAGTGAGGCGAAATAAAGGGATAGGAAATTCGGGGTTGAACTAATCTTCCCAGCAGTCACCTAGCAATCCGGTGAACCCCCCAAAAAACCCCATGGGGCCGAAAATTCGACCGCCGGGATCTAACCCACAAGTCTCTCCCAAAGGAGTCAATCCGTTACCACGGCACCACCACACTCGGTTGGATATTACATACTCTTTGCATGAACTGAGGAGAAACGAAAGAATGGCACCTGAAAGCGTATTACTTAAAAAACTGAAATATCTCGGGAGTGGCTTTTGGTAATCAAAATACTTATTTGACACAAATAGCACATTTTAACTAGTTCGGCATTCTTCCTGCAGCAGGGTTTGTTGCAGTGCTATTCTGGTTTAGAAGATTGTTGCTATTACCTACTCTTTTAGACCAAGAAGCACTAAGAGTGCGTCCATTTTCAGCCAGTAGTAGCAGTATTGCTAGTGCTAACCCCACGGTCTCGGCTCTTGTTATCGTTAACCATAATTTTCTTGCTCTCAACAATATATTCTTTTACGATGTTTCAGAACATCAAGTAGCGCGGAGCAACTATGGTAGCCGCAAAAGTTAAGGCGGCTGATAATTGACTATTGTTATTCTTTTTCCTGTTGTGCAAATAAATTTTGTGGAAGCAAATGATATTTATATCACCGGCTGTACAGCCTGATTTCACAGCGTGTTTAACTAGTTAGTGGTTTTAACAAGTTGCTGAACTTCAGCTATGATACAGAACAGTCATGTATATTTATTCTTTCACAATAATATAAACGGACATAAAACTACAAGAAGTATTATCAGGTTATTAGCAAAACAATCAATATATACGTTTGTCATGTTAGTATCTGAAATGTTAGATATTTGAATTAAAAACAGAATGCATTTTTGAGAGAATAGACAAAGAAACCTTTTCCATTAAAACGTAGCTTGGAATATGTTAAATTTCTTGAAATTGTTTGCCTGGCATCCTTAAATGATGTTGACCAAAGTAGAAAAGTTGTCATTTTTTGTTTTTGAGCTATGTTGTTCACAGACAGACAGAGAGACAGATAGACAGAAAGACAGACAGATAGGTAGGCAGTAAGTCAGTCAGTCAGACAGACGACAGACAGACAGACAGACAGACAGACAAACAGATAGACAGATAGGTAGGCAGTAAGTCAGTCAGACAGACGACAGACAGACAGACAGACAGACAGATAGACAGACAAACAGATAGACAGACAGATAGGTAGGCAGTAAGTCAGTCAGACAGACGACAGACACAGACAGATAGACAGACAAACCGATAGACAGATAGGTAGGCAGTCAGTCAGACAGACGACAGACAGAGAGAGAGAGAGAGAGAGAGAGACAGACAGACAGACAGACACCCACATGGGTGCTTACTCAAGATACTAGTTTCTCACGAGGTTTGACTGAAATTTTGTGTCGAATGCAATGCATTCCGTAGTTTCAATGATGGGTGCCAACATGAGCACTGACAGCATGAGAAAGTGACGAAGAAACCATTAGTAAAAAGAACAAGATCTACATGAATGCACACATCTACTTATGTACATATAGTTTAATGCTCTTTGTTAACATTTGGGATGTACGATTAATGGCTTCTGAAGTAAACCCAGTACCAATGAGCTAGCATTGGTATTTTCAGAATATAGGAAATACCGAGATAAGTTTATATGAGCTTTTTCCTTACAAAGCGCCATATTGGTTAATAATTATGTTCAAATTGCTATACACAATGATTGTAGCAAACATCTATTTACCTTATGTTGCTTTGCTTGCACTGCGTTAAAGATATGAGTGTGCATGTAGCTTAGGTCAATTTTTCAGACGGTATATTTTTAGTGTAAGTATTTATTTTCGTGTGGCACGTCTGTATTTACGGTCTCACTACTCCATATAATCAGTAATAGTGTCCGTTTTAGTTAACAAGCTGGGTTGACATCGACCTTCAAGATTGTAATGCATACCTGAAAATCAAGAGCCCGAACTACCTTTTTGTATCATACATGTTGTGCTCATTATCAGCTCATAGATATCTCATACCTCTTGTATAATGTTAAATTCTCCGCTTTTTATTAATCCTGACAAATGTTTCGGTCGGAATGGTTTCAAATTGGACAGTAGTGAAATAGTTACTTGCAAGAGGAGGAAACATGATTCAGCTGTTTATAACACACACTGATGTCTATGATTTGTTGATTGTTCCAAATTAAATCCACTAAAGCACTCTTGGGTGTTAAATTTGTGTTACTTTCTGTATCCACTCTTCTACAAGCTAGATATTCTTGGGAAAGCTTACTCTTCTGTCCACTTCATATTAATCGAGATAAACGTTTGGAGAAATGCTTTTATTACATATTTGATTGTATGTACAAGAGGTTTACAGCAGTCTGAAGAGATAGTAAATCTTGTATTTATTTATTTTTTATTCAGGGAACTTCAAAAAGGGTATTTCTATTTCGAAATCTAAATATAGAACTCTTGGGTTGAATGCAATAGTGAGAAAGTAACATTATTAGGTTTTTATAGCACACATTATAATGTGAATTAAAAATGGCGTATTTATCCTCTGTATCAGTAGTACAATACACCTTAATGTATAATTATGCAGCTTAATCCGAAAAAAGAAGTTATTTAATTCCCACTGTAAGTGCTTGGTGCACTTCTCAGTGTTAAGTCGAGTTTGACAGATAAAGGTCGAATTTGCACGTCTAGCTCGAGGACAGGGTCTTAGCAAACTTGTTTGTGCAGTTTACCTTGTGAGGGCCTGCTAAATCTCGTCGTAGCGTGACCATGTGCAAGTCTGCTGAAATAAAAGCACAAGGTAACAGAATACTCTACACCAACATTATCAGTGTGGGTAACGCGATGCTTGTCTGAACCTAACCACTGCAATTTGTCGGTATGAGCAATGCACGTTTGTTATGCAATCTTCCCTGCCTCTTCTCCCAATAGGAACAAAAGGTGCCTATCCTCTCTCCGTGGCGTAATAACGTTTTCCAGCAAACAAGAAAAGCAATTTATTTGAAATTGGGTTACGCAAGCTGTGGCAATATAAGCTACTGTTCGGTCGCTGATTAACTCCAAGCCCATGAGTTAATACGATTTTTTCGGTATCAGTAACCTTGAAATTGGCTTCTCTGCCCCCCTTTGTCTGTGCTAGTACTCAGTATTCAGAGGAATTGGCTCCTTGCTGATAAAGTCTCAAAATTGTGGTCCACTCTTAAAAAACAAATATACAAACTAAACCTTTGGACGCAATGAAAGCGGCTCAGACACGTCTTTTACGTAAGTTTGTCCTTAAATAGGCAGGTCATATAGGATACTGGGTGTATGCATGAAATAAGTCCTCAATCGTTATAACTTAAAGTTACCTGATATTTTTCTTCTAGGTGGAGGAAAGCTGTATGCATGCGTGGATATGGATTTGATTTGTACCGAGGATATCAGCACTACGACTAAAATTAGGCCTATGGCGCCGACTAAACCTCCAGGAGGAATGGATGAAGTGAGAGAACATGAAGGGTGGCCAGATCAGATGGCGACAGGCGCATCAGAGCGGAGTGCCTAACTTTTCCAGATTGAAAATCCCGGCCGATCCGATACTGCAAACACCCTCGACCGCACCTACTCTTCTTCCCTTGATCAAAGTAAACGATATAATATGTATTGAGGATAGCAACATTCGCGTTAGTAAAAAGTCCATCCAGTATTCGCCCACCAAAAAACACACGAAAGTAAGGGTGGTAGATCCAACGGAATCAAACTCGGTAGCTTGCTACTGCGAGCCTCAAAGCGGTTATAGGCAGATATCTGGCAGTGAGAACTACCGAGGTTCGAATCTCACCTGTTATGTGCTTGTTTTTCAGATAAAGGTTTTTTTTTTGGGGGGGGGTAGTGTTTAGCGTCCGCTTTTACTACTACGACACCGCAGGCGGTGACACTGATGATACATGGAATGAAGATGGAGCACCGGTAGAATGAGATGGCGGGGGAAACTGGAGAGCCCGGAGGAAATCCACCCAAGCGCGGCTTCGTCCACCACAAATTCCACCTGCGGTTGCCTGGGATCGAACCTTTGGTGAGATAAAGGGAATGCGTACCATTATACATAATATGCTGATACAAATTATTATCTATTGCATAAGTCTATTTCAATTTAAGGCATTTGTGGTCACAAGACAAATATGTAGCACTTGTTTCTTGTTTAAAAATAAATATGAAATTAATACGTATTCTTAAACGAAAAGCGAAATAAAACATATAATATATGGCATTAACTTTATATTCGTGAGCAAACCCTCCGCTTTTAGGTACTACTGCCCTCGTTCTTGGGAGCATTTATTTTGAAAACGAACTTAATTTATGTTTATAACTCTTATATACGTTTGCTATTAAAATGTACAGTGTTTCTATATATTAAACATTCATTTTGCTTACCAAAACAATTGAAGTAAGAGGAGAATTCGAACTGAGGCAATTTTGATTACCAGACATGCAATTTTGACCGTCCAGCTAGCAGTGCACAAGATCAGGATGATATTTTCTGTAGATATATTGCATTTCTTAAAACTCAATACAACGTGGCATTAAATCGCATTAAGTATTAGCGTTGGCATCCGATATTTTGCGAATCGGACTTGCTTTCTGGTGTTTCTCAGGTGTTTTTCTTTCGTTCTTCTTTCGTTTCTTTCTTCTTTCTTTTGTTTCACTCTCTTTCCATATTCTTTGTTTTCTTTTTTCTCCTGTGTGTACCCAAAGCATTGCACTTCAAATATACTGCTACTAAGGCTCAGTTAGTGCGGTAGCCTGATAAAATATAATACGGATATTCTGAGAAATATTTTTAAACTTCATACAATTTTACGCAGCTGTCCATATAAACAGAACAGCTGATTCTCAAATCTATTGACATATTTTGTTCAAATTCATATAAAATTTAATCTTCGTAAATTCAGAGGTTCGCCTAAACATCTTAAATTGTAAAAGATTCGCACCATATAATAAATCCCCAGTAATTTTGTTCCGATTTCAACCAAGTTAGAAATGAGTCAGCCATTCGCCTCCCAAATATGAATACAATTTTAAGGGGAGTCGAAATGGAATTTTTGTAATTTTTTTTCCATTTTCATGTTTCAATTGCATATGAATATTTCGAATCTCCTGCTCATTTTTGCATAACTTTCATAGAGGTATACTCATTGTAAACGGTTTAAAAATATTATTGAAAATAAGCTTGCGTAGTAGCTTTTTAGAACATTTTGGTACAGTCACTTGGTAAAACATCAATAACGTGGTAAATATTAGTGTTAGGGAAGAGATCGTTCTTATTTTGATAGGAAAGTTTTACTTTAGCTATTGGCATCCCACTCATATTTCATCCATGTGAGAGTTGCAAGTGCTGCAAAGTTGTGTTTGGAAATTTAGGTTATATTTTTTGTGCTAGATACGCGTTTCAGTATTTTATTGTTGTTTTGCAAATATGACGAAACCGAAAGCCGTTTTCATGAGGATAAAGTTTAACTAAACCCCAGTGCAACAGCCCTGACGGGCCAAGGCTTAACGCCCAGCCGCTGCGTCCCCGACCTCTGCCCACTATAGGCATCATGATTTGGGTGCAGTTTTGGAGGGTGGGATATGGTGAACGCCTCGAACCCTCCCGGCCGGTTATGCGGCCTTCGCAACCTGGGGTAGCTACTTCTTTATCAAGTAGCTTTTCAATTGGCCCCTCCGGGACCAAACGAGGCTGAGTACACCCCGTGCCATACCTCCCAGCAGTGGAAAAATCCCTCTGCCGGTACCGGGGATCGAACCCAGGTCCTCCGTGCCAGAGGTAGGCGCGCTAGCACTGCGGTACGGATAAAGTTTACAGGTAACATATATACCCGTAAGAATATTAAAAATGCTACTTCAGATGAGATTATGTGAGCAGGTGCAGTGGATGAAAGCATTTTGGAACGTAAACCTCACTTATCAAGCGCTTCATAGAGGAAGTTACAAATAGGCGAACGTGTTTATTATGTCATAAATACATACTTATGACATGAACATAATTTAATAAATTTAAAATTGCTTACTAAAGCATTGTTTGAAAGTGTGAGTTGCAATTCTTGTGGTGGAAACATAAACATTCTAGAGAACAAAGGTAAAAGAAGTGGAATGGTGAGGCTTTTTAAAAAATTTATGTTTGAAAGCAATTTCTGAAGTAAAATGTTCTATACAAATGTCATATTTTCTAAGAAAATAATTGACACTAAGGGCTAAAAGTTTTAACACACATTTGCAACTAAACAGGCTTTATTTTAACAAAAAGTTGTTATGTATATGGAGTAGTTATTTTTTAAAATTTAAAAACCATCATCTTTCAATGAAATTTTAAGAGCTTTATTAAAAAGATCATACCTTTCCTTCTAATGAACAAAAGTATTTTATTTGCTATCAATCAACTGTAAAGGCATTACTGAATATACCTTGACAAATTTAGCTAATTATCTTAAATAGTTAATGGGTTCAAACTTTAACATTGGCAAAATAGGGCATTTCAACTCCCCTTAAGTGCATGTGCAGTCAACAGCCCAAAAAAGCTTTAGATACTTTCAAGGCTTCCTCTATATAAGCTACACTTAACTTGATAATGATTTAAATTTAAATGATAGCAATAAGTCAGTGGTTTCGTGCTCGGCTCTCGTACCAAGGATCTCCGGTTCAGCTCCCGGCTAAAGGGTGGCAGTTTTAAATCATTCCATCGAGGACTACACCTTTGTGTAGCTCATGTGAAGTAAGCCTAAGGCACAAGGGAGTTCAGGGTCTACGGTAAAATCTGTAGGTACCCTCGTTATAAAACTTTAACAAAATTTTCACTTTCATTACTACATATAGTAAGTAGGGGAAGTATTATATTCTACCAAAAAATTTGATACCAGGATTTCACTGGAAATACAAGTTTTGAGACTCGCTGAATCTAAAAAGAAGCATTTTCAGAAAAGGCGTGAGTGCGCGCGTTTGTGTGTATGTGTACCTGTGAACAGCATAACTCAAAAACGAAAAGTCGGTTAAATACCAAACTGGGTATTCAAGTTCAGCATCTTCCTAGGATGCTACACCAAGATTTCTAAGAAAATTTCCCTGAAATAAACGAACATGCCTAATAATTCTTTTTATTAAAGTATCATGTATTTAAGATATTTTAATGACAAATGAAATGTATATCTTGAATTTTCTGGGAATGATCCCAGAAGTCCTCTTTATTCTAGATGACTTGCATAATTGATGAACCATAAGAGATAGACAAAATCTTGCTTCATCAAAAAATGTATATCTTGTTAAAACATACAATTCATGTCAAACACATCCTTTTGTGTAGTGAACCAATTCCGAGACACTTCTTGTTATTTATTAGAATTTTCCAGTTCTTACACCTTCCTTAAATGGGAAGTAGTTTTTCGTTTTTTTATACCCTAGACATGCAAAGGAAATGGAACGTCAAAGGCTTCACATAGCGATCGGTTCTTAAAAGATTTGACTATCCTTGCCTACTGTATTCTCTTTTTCGTATTGTACTTACAAGGGAACATGTAATAAAGTGATGAAATATAAAACATGATAGAAATGTCTATCTCGATTAATACAAGATGTCTTAAGAATAGTTTGTACAAGAGTGTGTAGAGCAAGTCATGTGACTGCATACGTACACTTTTTTTGGGTAATTTTGTATTTTGGATGCATTACTGATTCAGTACCGTTACCCCATAGACAAAAATTAAATCTTTAAATGTTATGTATGTGAATGTATGTATGCATGCATGCACGCACGTACGCACGTTGAGTGTTTGTGTGTGTGTGTGTGTGTGTGTGTGTGTGTGTGTGTGTGTGTGTGTGCGCGCGCGCGCGCGCGTGCATGTATGTATGCCTGAATTATATATTGATTTAGGCATATATATTCGTGTGTGTATATATGTGTGTTAGCGTATGTTTATATATGTAGATATATGCACTACTAGGGACATTTAGCAATGCGCATAGATTGGTGGCGGTGTTTGTTTCCCAGTTTATTGCACTTTTAGCATACTTCGTTTCATTTGCCACAGCAGAGCGTGCCTGAATATGCTGGTTGAGAAGCAACTTCAACAAAATGCCAGAGGATATTTATAGCCCATTGCGATGGTACCTAATTCAGCAGTCCAAACAATGACGCTATGCACGTGGTCGCCTCGCTTGGAATAACATTTTCATTAGCATCGGGCATCTACACTCTGATACTAGACAGGAGTGGCCACTTTAAGCTTAACAGGGAGCCCCCCCCCCTCCCCCAATGCTCTACCGGAATGATCCGTCTCATTTTATCTCTAAAATGTATAGTAAAGTTGGGGAAGTAGATATTGTATTCCACCCAAAATTTTGATGTCAAGATTTCACCGGAAATATGTTTTAAGGCCCCCTGAAATTAAAAAAAAAAAAAAAAAAAACATTTTTAGAAAATGGTCCGTGTGTGTGTGTGTGTGTGTGTGTGTGTGTGTGTGTGTGTGTGTGTGTGTGTGTGTGTGTGTGTGTGTCTGTGTCTGTGAACAGCATAACTCAAAAACGAAAGGTCGGTTAGAAACTGAATTTGGTATATATGTTTAATATTTTACAAGGATACGACACGAAGATGTTAAAGAAAATTCCTCCACCCTAAACTACCTTTACATGGACATTTTTTTCGAAAATTTTGATTTGCTCAAAAATAGCCCAAACGACTTTGATTGAAATGCTATATGTTTAAAATATTTTTATGGAAAATGAAATGTAATGTTTTGAATATCGCCGAGGATGCGTAAAGGCAAAACACAGCGCAGCCGGTTCAGAGTCTTTTGGATCACCTGTTAGATAATAATGCGACCATGGTCTGGAACGAAAATGTAACAAAACAGGATCCATGAAGTAGCGAAAATGTGTGTAAAAACATGTATATGCTGTATATGCTGGGGGAAATCCGCTAAACAAAGCAAAAGAATCCACTAAAGGAGAGCAAATAGGGGTGATCCTTATTTATTCTCGTTGAATATTTCTGCTGAATTTTATTATCAGCGAGATTTTACTGCGTAATTTATCTTTCTGTAACTTGTACCTACATATATGAAGTTCTTGTTTACGTAAACGCTTACGGTGATTTATAACTATGCTTAAAGTGATAAAATAGTGCTTCAGTCATGCAATATGCATGAGTCACAACTCTTGTCACCGTAAAATGCTTCTGAAGCAACAATGAACACTGAAGTACCTACTTCTTTTCCTAGGAATTGACTCAGTAAAGGAACTCGTGAAAATGTAATATTCTTACATTACTGAAAGCAATAGTAATTTTAACATTAAAACTGGAGAAGCGTGAAGTATTTTAAAATCGGATACGTAAAGACTTATGCATTTTAATGCACTTTAAAATAATTTGATTACTCTGTATACGCGTAGGATGACTTTGGGAGCACTGCTGGAATTGACGTATGGAGGGATACGGGAATCAGTAGATATAATTTCGTCTATGGGAGGAAGCATGATGCAGGTAGACGACGGAGTTGGTGGGGGGAGTAAACCATTGGATAAAGTGAGATTGGCCAGGGGCAGGGCCAAATTGCAGCAATTTAGGTTCGAGAGGAAGGGATCCATCCAGGAAAAGGCACTGGGGGTTATATTCTGGAACGTAAAAGGCTTGTTGAAGGTGAAGAATGGGGAAATAATGCATGTCTTAAATTTGGGGGATGTGATAGTGTATGTAGAGATTGGCTGGCAAAATTATTCCGGTTGAAGCAAGTGGGTTTGATTTCTATGGAGAATGTGGAATAAAAAGAAAAGAAAGAGGAAGTGTATTAGGTAGATTAGGGCAGTTTGTTAGGAAAGATTTGCAAATTAACGTAAAAGGTGTACACTTGACTAAGAGAGAACTCAGTGTTGTGATTGGAAGTGCGTATGTCGCAGTGGTGTACAACACGCCAAGGGACTCGGAATTGTATAATGCAAATTTATTTAGTATGTTAAACAATATTTTGAGGAATAAAATTATCAAAGGCTTTATTTTAGTGGATGAACTTAATGCGAAGGCAGGTAGAATAGGAGTAGGACAGACGCGGTGGAGGACTTAGGCACTTCGACCTCAGATGTCTTTTGTACCTGTGTCCCGAAGGGAAGGGTGAGGCGAGAGGAGACCGAGGGCGACCAGACCAAAGGAGAGTAGTGGTTCCTACATTTTCCAGTTGTAAAACCCTCGGCACCAGGGACGGAGTTACTCAGAGCTCTTCCCGACTATGCTGCACCAAACTGCCATTGACACTTTCTACCCTGAGACAGACCAAACGGATGAATGAAATGAGTAGTGAAGTGAAATGGAGGGAGAAGAAATTTGGGAATGAAAGTAGCCTACGCGTATTCGTCTGGCAACCCGGGAAAACCCTCCAAAAACGCAGGGGCTGTCTTCACTTTCTTTTTGTAAAGATAGTAAAGAAAATACTCCTACCTGTATGGTATAAAGTCCCAATAAACATCATAATATTGAGGTTTTTCTTCAATGGTTTTTATACAAAAAACAAGGGAAAAGGTCCCCTTATAAATGGTAGTAAGAATCTCAAAAACCATTGCCATATTGAGGTCTTTGTTGAATGGCCTTTGTATAATTAATAAAGAACAGAAAGGATGGCGTATGGCGTGTGGTATACAGAACTAAATTGGACGAAAAATTAATTTTCATTTAGCGTGAACGATTCGCATATTGAACGTTCCCATTGAGACATCGAATAATAATAGGTAATAATAATAATAATAATAATAATAATAATAATAATAATAATAATAATAATAATAATAATAATAATAATAATAATAATAATAATAATAATAATAATAATAATAATAATAATAATAATAATAATAATAATAACAATAACAATAACAATAACAATAACAATAACAATAACAATAACAATAACAATAACAATAACAATAATAATAATAATAATAATAATAATAATAATAATAATAATAATAATAATAATAATAATAATAATAATAATAATAATAATAATAATAATAATAATAATAATAATAATAATAATAATAATAATAATAATAATAATAATAATAATAATAATAATAATAATAATAATAATAATAATAATAACAATAATAATAATAATAATAAAACATGTTAAGCATAACGGACACGGGAATTTCTCTACCCATTTTCGTTTTTATTGTTATTCAATATATTTTACCTAAACTGTTATCTTTACATCTACTGATAAATATTCGCTATAATCGGTTTTCATTGGTAACACAACGAAAATATACATTGTGTGGGGTCAGAAAATAGTTAAATGCTTATGGATATAATTATTATTAAGCTTAGTAGGTGAGCTACCAAAAGAATGAAGTTGTGCACGTTTTGTCTGTAGAGCAGATGGACAGAACCGATTCCCCACACTGTGTCGTCACATACACTACCAACGTGGATAACTTGATTCCTCTTTAATGTAGCTGGACTACTAAGACTTATTATTATATTAGCCAGTGTAATTCAAGCTCCTTGCATGTTTCATTGGGAGCAAAAAACAACCAGTTCACGTTTCTAGGCTGGCCATAAACTATAGTAAAAATTCAAACTAATATTTTGAGGCACAGAATTTAACAAAGCTTTGTATTTCATATACGTTTATGTAGTGAGTACTAGAGGCTAATAAGGCTTGAAGTAAGTTCTGTGTATCTTAATGTTTCCCCCATTTATGTGTACAATTTAATAATGATGCAGAAGACCTCATAAACTATTTGCGGAAAATTCAAAATATGCATTTTATTCACTAAGCCAATATCTCAAATTGCGAGATGGTGTGAGTCAGTTTTGAGAAAGAAGAAAGACATAACAGCAGGAATTTTTGATATAAATGGCTGTTTTGGGAGGCGAGGAATTTTGTGAAAATCTTCGCCTTGAGATATTTTATACAGATATTTGCATGTAGGGCCTTAGACAAACTTTTGTAAGTATTGTTGAGTTATTCAAAAGAAAGGTAAATAAAGTACTATATTTGTTAATTAAATTTGAGATCATAAAGAAAAGATTTTATGAGTTGCATTGAGACCAACTGTAAATTTAAGTTAGAAAGTATATTTTTTAAACAAGATTCATGTGTTTATGTTCGCAACAGATCGCGAGCGAGAAAAGCTACGTCGTTAAGGAGACGTGAAAAAATATCGAAGAAGAAGAAGCAGAAGAAGAAGAAGAAGAAGACGCGAATGTATAAAGTTGTACTAAAAGTGGAAGTATTTATACACAATTGTTAATCTGAGTTATAAATATAGTGAAAAGTTACATAAAACAAAAGGTTTAAGTTATTTGTATATTTGAAAGTTCATTTACAAAAGTGTTCAAAACATACATTTTCATTGAAATGAGCCAAACACAGTAGTATCTGTGCATGGCCAGGAGAAAAAATTAAATTTGACGCGTTGCACCCACATGACTCTTCACTGTTTTGCTGGCTTAGGCAAGCAGCGTAGAATATAAAATTTACACCCGGGATATCAACAAGCTATGAAGCTGATGAAGAAACTATGGAATAGAACAGGTGGTGACGAACATTGGCATTGTGTTAGGGGAAACAGGGTAAGCTGTGCCTATCCTACATTTTCAGACAAACATTATTTTAGCTTGTTTTGATTTCTAGACTTCCATCACAATTGAGTATATGCCGTTTATTAATATTTCGCTATATTGTACAAAGCCGTCCCTCTCAGATAGCGAGTAAAAGACTTTGAAGCTAAAAGTATGAAGCTCGTCGGAACAGAAGAGCGTATTTAAAATGCGGATGGACTTTGTATGTTAGAAAGAAGTAGGAAAGAAGTATTGAGCCAGTGAAAATGTGACGTGTTAATCGCGGATATTCGTCAGCAGCAGTGCAAGTAGGTGTATTTACATATGTTGAGAGAAAATGTCTACTCAAACGTGTTTGTTACGGTTACGCTACTGGTGATGAAAGAAAGAAAAATGTGGATGAGGATGACAATGTCCTTTCTGTCATGCGCGCTTCAATGTCCACAAGTTAAATGCTTTCATCGTATAATAATTTCAACAACAACAACAACAACAGCATACACATTAGCTCTCCGTAGATTGTGGTTAACTACTTGGACTAAAGGGTAACCTAAATCCTCAAGTCAAGGGTGCATTACCATGAGTGTGTTACATTGCTGAGATGTTACGTGGAACTGACGAGGCCGCACAGTCTTCATGAAACATTTATGAATATGGTTTAGTGGAGATCGTAAACATCCTCACTGTGGGAATACAGAGACTGAAGCGATAGCCAAATCCCTTAAAAGTTCACTATATGCTGGCTTTGAAACTCCAACTTTTGCATGATATCGCGGCAAACAACAGCGCTTTAAAAATGACAAGAGTGTTGAAGAGTTCAAACCAATAGCAATGAATATCTGGGAAATGTCTGATGCCAAAAAATAATTATTTGAAATTAATTGTGTATTTCAAATGTATCTATAATTTTGTGTTAGAAGCTTTTTCTATCTCAACTGATTTAGTAGTTAGATAAAATTGGAAATTATGCACAGATCATTCTCAATGAAGAGGACTTCGTAAGCTATTCACAGAAAATGTAACATATGCACTTTATCAATTATATAAATGTGTTAGGCCATAGTCTTTTAATTAAAATAGTTACAGCAATTTTTGATAAAATAAAAAGTAAAGAACATTTTTCCACATTCGGAATTAGGGGCCTTTCTCGAAGTCTTCGTGGAAGATGCTGAACTTAAATGCGAAGGTTGGTATTTACTCGAATTTTCATATATGAATAGTTGTTCTCTCTCTCTCTCTCTCTCTCTCTCTCTCTCTCTCTCTCTCTCTCTCTCTCTCTCTCTCAAACACACTGACGAATCTTCTACTAAAACATCTTTTTTGCATTCGAGACTTCAAAACATGTATTTTCGGTGAAATCTTGACAGGAAATTTTTGGGTGTGATGAGATAGTTCCTCTTACTACTGCAAGTAGGTATTAGAGAAAATAAAAATACACTCTTCTGCTGGCCTTTGCTTATTTCAGTTGTCCATCTAGAGTGTTAGCCCTTCATTGTACTTTTATGCATCGTGGAGGAAAATCTGCTTCTCGAATGTGCAGTCAAGATATTGACAAGAATAGTTCAAAAGTCGCAAAGGAAGCAATTAATGACATAATGGCAGGCACAGAGACTTGCGGATATATTTACTCTCTTTTCTAATGTTACTGGCATAGCCATCTTATCACCTGATCTCCAAACATCTTTAATTGAGTGGCTGCTGCTCTCTATTAATACTTGACATGCTACTTTACAATGTGAATAACCAACAATTATTGTGCTTGCTGGAAAACCTTGCAGAGTTGTTGAGCAATACGATATACACCTATACTTGTATCTCATAGCTTGAACGCTCTAAACTATCACTGAATAACCCTATGATGTCCATAGGAAAACGTAATGAATGACTAAACACTGCTTGGTACAACATAACGCTCTGTGACATCATTATTGTTAATGTTTATTATTATTATTATTATTATTATTATTATTATTATTATTATTATTATTATTATTATTATTATTATTATTATTATTATTATTATTATTATTATTATTATTATTATTATTATTATTATTATTATTATTAAACCACTTCTATATGATCATTCCGTTTTACTTCAAATTTAAAATGTATTTTGTGTCTTTTATTCAATATTTATTTCTATTTTACGATATTTAAAGAAAGGGAGTTCAGTAAAACTAACCTATTTTTTACGAAAATCACTGATTGCACTCACGGTCAGTACGTATCTATATTCTGTTAAAACTTGTTTTAAATTTTTTAACTCTGCGTAATATTCCTTTTGTTATCTGCATTGTGTTTATGTACTTAATATTGAAAAGTGTTCAGAATAAGTGAGATTATATTAAGTTTTATGGTTGTAATATAGTTCTATTGTTTTATGTTTTAACTGGTTTGGTCACAGTTACCATTTTGTAAAATGTTCACTTTCAGACATTTTCTGACAAATCCGCAAGATGTACATAATGAAAATATAGAACTAATTGTGAATGTTAATGAAGGTTACTCAGCCAAACGGGTTAGCAACTAGTTTCGTATCGCCAACATAGGGTTGCCAACCTACACTAACCGATGTTAGAATCACGTAAGGGTGGGGTATTGTGGTTTTACCAACATACACCAAACCCACTGCTTCTAATATCGGAACTTCCGTATATTCGAGTGCATACATCTCAAAAAGTTTAGACTATGAAACCATCACAGGCAGCATGTTTACCAACTGACTTTCACTTATTCAAACAGCGAGTCATTTCTAAAGAATCTGTGTAGATGGTGTTCAGAGGTTATAACATGTATTGAAATAGAAAAGAAAATTTGTACTGGTTGGTAGACTGGGTAATGCTAATAGTGGTGATCATTTTAGTTTCATTATAACTTTTTATTAGTAGCTGTTCAGTCCCGAATGGCTTTTAATCTGGTATTATGAAGTATGTACATGTGTACCATGGTGGATTTAGTACCGCCTCCCGTGTCATTGACTGTTTATTACCTTGAAGACCTATGCGGCTTATCTTATAAGGAAAACGGAAGGAGAATGTTGCATTTAATAGTCTTATATCTGAGGTGTGCCGCACTGACTGACCCCAATACATAGTCACTTAACCGTTACGAAATCAAGTCTAGAAACACCTTAAGCTGTATACAACCTACAGATTTGCAAGTCCTCTGGGTGTTCATATATATTAAGTCAAGCTCTTGCACAAAGACAAGTCTAGCTAGGCCATAAATTCTCCATTCTTCAAGACAATGCAACAGATGTACCAGGTGTCGATTGGAATTAGTGAATAACAGACAGTTTGATGAGCTGAATGCCTTTCATTGAAGACATCAGGCTTGTTTTATCGCTTTGCCCTAAAACAAATTTTAACGTATGAAAATGACTTTTTTCAAGACAATTATTTGGACTGAAAGCATAATATACACATTAGAATCAGTTTTGGAAGTATTAATCACAGAAGACATTCTTACGAAAATTTGACTTTGTTAAGGCAGGCTAGAGGAAGTAAATAATCTATTACACTGTAGCGAAAAGTTAAAAATTACTTTCATTTGCATTCCTGAAAATCAGTTCTTTAATTGTATCCAACTTAAAAGTAATTTACAGCGTTAAGGTATCTATTTGCCACTTTGGAAATTAACATCACGCTAATTCGTCCCTTACAGCAGTTTAACACGTGCAACAGTCGCCCCCCCCCCCCCCCCCCCGCCCAGGGGCCTACAATGGTAGGTACTGGTTTAGCGCGCCCGGAGTCCCGAGCCACACTCTCGCTTGGATTCCTCTAAGGGATGAGAGGGCATATGCTAAACGCCCAATCAACTTTGGTCCACATTTGTGTTTAACCTCCTACCTTATGCCTCCCTGAACACAGCCTGATGGATACCTTTCGCGCGGGTTGGGGAGACGCAAGGGGTGACTGGGTAACCGCGTAATTCCCAGCCCCTAGTTATCATGTAGGATCTGTGTTTGTATCCGCTGATAAAGGTCAGTTCCGGGCAGGGGCCACTGCATGAGCTGATGCACTCCTGAAGGAGATTGGGTCCCTCTGTTTATACACTGGTAGAGGTGAGACTCTTGGGTGAGCAAGGTCCAAGCCAGGACCCTCACCTAAGCTGGGGTGGCACCCAGGATGTGAGCATGTCATCGGAGACATTTGCAATGGTGGAGGATATCATCACCATGATACATGTTAAGAACAAACCAAAACTACTAAGGTCAATATAAAGGAAGTAGTCGAGTGCTGAGGTTCTCGTTTCTTAGTTATTTCTAGAACTGAGGAACGCAAAAAGTTTTTATGGTGAGCCCATTTATAATCCAGAAGGGTCAGTGAAGTCATGCACTAAATTTCGCAATGGCACGCTCCTGGTTGAAGCTCATTCAACAGACCAGGCAGCAAAGATACAAAAAGCAAATATGTTATCCAGCTATCCAGTACGTGTTGACCTGCACAGAACATTGAACTCCTCGTGCGGTGTGGTTAATACTCGCGCATTAGACGGACTAAGCAATGAGGAAAATCTAGAAGCACAAGGTGTTACTTGTGGTCATCGGGTTCATCGCAAAGAAAGAGGTGAACTGAAGCCTACTATACCCTATTCCTGACCTTTGATCGGGTAGATCTCCCACAAACGATTAAGGCAAGATATGAATCGATCGAAGTAGGGCCATACATCCCGAACCTGCTCAAGTGCTTTAAGTGTCCCACTTTACACACATAAGCGAAGTGTGCAACAGAGAAGCTAGCTGCGTCAACTACGGAGGCGTCGTGCACGACGATCCATGTTCATTGCCTCCCAGTTGTGCCAACTGCAGTGGTAAACATTCAGCTAGTTCCCGAGAAAGCCCCAGTTCTTGGAGGAAAGGGCGATACAGGAAATCCAAGTCAAAGAGGCGTCCTTCTCAGAAGCCTGGAAACTCCTGCGTATCCGATAACCCACCCTTCCAAAGTTCGGCACCTATAGCTCATTTACAGCTAGGCCGGTACTTAAAAGAGAAATCGCTACACAAACCAGCGATCAAAACGGGGCCACAATTTCTAAAAGGATTCTCGTAGCAAGAACAGTTCCAAAGTCTTCAACATCTACAGGTAAATCTATGTCTCCTACCAAGTCTGCAAACGTAAAGAAAACCTCTACAAGGTCACCGTCAAAATTGTCAATCTACAACAATGGCAGGAGTAAGCCCGTTATTTATGACGCTTCGCCAAAAAAATTCAGGAAACAGTATGTAAAATCTGACTTCCTCTAAGAAAACATTTATGTTCCCGGTAAACCAAAGGGAAAGAAGAGCCAGCGTTCATTCCCACAAAGATCCTCTTCTGGGGAATCCTCTGGGATGGATACAAACCGGCAACTTTCGTCTTCACCGGTATCCTTTAGCAATCGGTTTGAGGCTCTTGAACCGACGTTCGCTATGGGGAAACGCATCTCCTCGATAGAGGAGATGTAAGAAAATCTTGCCCACACTGCGAGAATCCCAGAGTGAAAAGGAGCCAGGATAAAACAGAGAAATGTGTTAGCCCAACGCAAACGAAAAGGGCTAAATTGAATCGACCACGGCCTACTTCAAGGTAATGGAGAGTTACCTTAGAGTAGTTATCCCATACAAATATTAGCATGGATATCATAGCGGTATTAGAACACAAC
This sequence comes from Tenodera sinensis, assembly GCA_030765045.1. NCBI lineage: Eukaryota > Metazoa > Arthropoda > Insecta > Mantodea > Mantidae > Tenodera > Tenodera sinensis. The sequence goes on along the minus strand of CM060964.1, from coordinate 301,111,126 downwards.
GACCAGATCTTGAGCTTTTGCTCACTAAGAACCAACCTTTGCTCGCATGTTTGCAAGAGACTAAGCTGCGTCCACAAGATTCTTTCCAACTAAGGCGATACACCCCAGTGCGGTGTGATGTTACACCAGAAGAGGGTGTTTCGGTACATGGCGGCGCTGTGATGCTTGTCAGAGATGATGTATATATGGAATCTATACCCTTACGGTCTGACATACAATCAGTTGCCGTAAGGATTCTACTGCGAAACATCCACTTCACCATTTGGAACTTACATTTGACTCCGTCCTAAGACTTCTCGCACATTGATTTAGAAAATCTAGTTTCACAGTTACCAGCACCGTTTGTGTTGGTGAGATACTTTAATGCGCACTAACCACTTTGGGGTTCAAGTCGCGCTTGTGCGAGAGGCAACCTGATCGCTCATTTCTTGGACAATTACAACCTAGCTCTCCTCAACAGTGGATAGTCTACATTTCTTTCTGACTCTTTAAGTACTTTCTCACATCTTGACTTTGCAGTTTGTTCACCACATTTGGCAGTTTCCTTACAATGGAATGTCACCTCTGATTTACACTCTAGTGACCACTTTCCATGTCTTATTAGTCTCTTAACGCAAGATACACGTACCATCCGTATGCCTAGATGGCGCTTGGACTATGCCAACTGGAACCTTTACACCAAGTTGGCCGTATTTACTCACAACGAGCACGACTCAGTGAATGATTTGGCGCAGCACCGAGAGGATTCTTTCTGCAATCTATTCCGTGGTCGACTTCCCACCCCCGCCGATTTCCTGTCCCTTGGTGGACGGATGAATGTCGGAATGCAATTCGTGATCGAAGGCGTGTTCTTAGGGCTTTTCAATGTCCTCTGACATTGGATGACCAAATCCAATACAAGAAAATGCGCCCCGGTCCAGATATGCCATTAAGGATAGTCAAAAGGTATCATGGAGCAATTGTGTAGCTTCATTTAACCGACATAACCTTCCTCAGTTGTATGGAATAAGTTAAGGCGCGTAGCCGGTAAATCGACGCAGATACCAATTGTGGGCTTGAAAACAGCTACAAGAGCTGCTGTTGATCCATTTGAAGTGGCCAGTGCTTTCGCTGAAGAATCTAACTCGCATAACTTCTCCCCTGAATTTCTTCCAATTAAAACTCAGGTGGAATCTCAAGGCTTCGCGTTTCGTTCTAGAAAAGCAGAAGATTACAATGGCTTTCTCAACATGGTGGATTTTGAACATTCTCTTTCATCTTCGCGACTATCAGCACCAGGACCAAAGGGTATTCACGTACATATGTTACAACAGCTCTCGCCTGAAGGAAAGACATCCCTGCTCGAAGTCTATAATCGTGTTTAGGTTGGCAGTATAGTTCCAGAAAACTGTTTGGAGGCCACTGTTATACCCATTTTGAAAGCTGGAAAGGATCGTCATCTTCCCTCCAGCTATCGTCCTATTTCCCTTAAAAGTTGCGTTTGCAAGGTGGTGGAATACATACTCAATGGAGGGATGCTATGGTGGTTAGACGGTTGCAACCGAATGACCAACATCCAGTGTGGTTTTCGACCACGCCGTTCAACTGCAGAACATCTTGTGTCGATATCGGCACAGATACTGAACGGATTCATGAAGAACTGTCAAATCGTTGGTATATTTTTCGATCTCCAGAAGGCTTATGACACATGTTGGCCAACAGGGATCCTACGTTCCCTGCATACCTGGTACATAAGTGGACGCCTACCACTGTTCATTCAGGAGTTAATGAAAGAAGCGGCTTTCGTTTCTCGGCTGAGAAGGCAATCTGCGTTAATTTTGGCGCCGCAGGAGACGATTACCTCCTTCGCTCCGTTTCGGTCCAGATTTACTTCGCTTCGCAGATGAGACGCGGTTCCTGGAGTTGATCTTGGATAGGAAGCTTACTTGGTCATTGCATATAGCACAGCTAAGAGCACGATGTGAGCGTTCCCTGAATATTTTGCGGGTACTAAATGGCAAATCGTGGGGAGTGGATCGGATAATTTTGCTGCGAATGTATCGCGTAATGGTCTAATCCAAACTAGACCATGGTTGTACCGTTTATTTGTCAGCACGAGCATCTGTGCTAAGAAGATTAGACATGATCCATAATAGAGGAGTACGCATGGTAATAGAAGCTTTTCCAACAAGCCCAGTTGTGAGCCTTTACGCCGAAACCTCCTCTGCAATATCGGCGTGAGTTTCTCTTAGTCTTAGCCTAAGCACCCAATGTTCGCTTCATTTTTCACCACCACGCTAAGAGAACGATGTAGGAAAGGCACCCTTAGTCCTTAGCCAGCGGGTTTTGGTTTCCGAGAGCTTCTTAGGAAGCTTGCTATTGAAATATCTAACATGTTTCCCAAGGGCGTGAGGCTCTAACCCCCCCCCTCCCTCCTTGTTTACCTGGCACATCCCATGTAGATCTTAGGATGACCGTACACCGGAAGTCCACGATGCCTATCTCCAGTGTCCGTACTTTTGTTAGAACTTTTGTCAGACTACACCAGGCAGCCTCAACTCGATGCACTGTGACGTCATGTTCTTTAGCCCGATGCCCGAGCATGTGGAAGCGGACAGAAATGAAGGTCAACGGAGATAGAAAATGGCTACACTGATCGACGTTTTATTTACACCGATGGATCAAAGAGCACCAGCGGCGTTGGATGTGCTTATGTTTAAGGAACCAAACCACATACATTCGGTTTTCATTATAGCAGTTACATTTATACTGCAGAGCTGTATGCAACATACCGAGCCGTTTTATACATGCACCGTTGTAAACCAGGTGACGCCTGATTTTGAGTGATTTTCTTAGTGCACTTAAGAGCCTTCGTGAGCTGTACAACTACCATCCTATTGTACAACGTGTCCAAGATGTCCTCCATGTTTTACACGCTTCTGGCATTAATGTGGTGTGTTCTTGGATTCCTGGTCACGTAGGTTTGCCTGGGAATGAAATGGCAGATTTGGCAGCAAAGGCAACAGCCACAGAACCAAGTACTACCATCTGTCGTATTAATACGGAAGAATTCAGGCTTGAAGTGCGGAGAGCGGTGCTGTCGTGCTGGCACCAAGAGTTGTCAGCTCTCCGCGGTATTAAGCTTACAGAAGTGAAAGAACTTCCGATAAACTGGGTAACTTCTTCTTATTAATTTCGAAATTTTATCGCTATCATCTCCCCTAATCGAAATGTAACAATAAATATTGCTTTTCAACAATACCACCTCAAGTTCTTCTCGTGTCAATGACTTCTTGTCCCAATATGCCATTTGTGATGTACAGAAAGCAATATGCGCAGGAAATCAATGTAAACACGAAAAAGCAAGTCCGGCATGAAACAAACAACACCACGTGCTGTTCGATTTATGGAGCGCTACAATGGCCGACGCGTTTTCTTGTTTTGTGTTTTATGTTTTTGTTTCTGTAGCGTTTAAAGCCCGCTGTTACTATATACAGCACCATATGATACATGGAATGAAGATGGAGCACTGGTGGAATGAGATGGCGGGGGATACCGGAGAACCCGGAGGAAACCCGCCCCAGCGCCGCTTCATCCGCCACTTGACTTTCTGTAGCACTGTACTAACTATTCTGACAAGTTCTTGTACATGTATGTTGTTCATGTTAGTCGAGATAAACATTTTCAGAAATTATCTTATTGCTAATTTTCTTGTAGGTGCAAGAGGAACATGGGAATACAGTAGGCTTTGAGCGATAGTCATGCATTTTAAAACCATAAAATTCCATTCTCTTTGCACGGAAAGAGAAAAAAGTAAATAATGACTTTCCTTTGAGAAAAGTTAGTACTGCGAATATCTGTATAAGGAATATCTACGAAATGGTTCGTTCCACGAAAAAATGCATTTTGACATAAATTGTGTTTTAAGAGATCCACATGTTTTGTATTGTAAGATTTGGTCTATCTGTTACGATTTACCAGTTTTGCGAAAGTCATCAAGAGTAAGCAGGACTCCATAGGCTATAGCCAGAAAATTTAAAATATACCTTTAATTTGCCATAAAAATATCTTAAACATACCTGTGGTATTTTAATCAAAATTGTTAGAGCCATTTTTGAGAAAATAAAAATTTTCGAAAATTTTCCATGTAAATAGTAGTTTAGGGTGGAGGAATTTTCTTCAAAACCTTCGTGTCACATCCTTGCAAGATATTAAACTTAAATAGCGATTTTGGTTTTTAACCGACTTTTCGTTTTTTAGTTGTGCTGTTCAAAGACAGAGAAAACCACACACACACACACACACACACACACACACACACACACACACACACACACACACACACACACACACACTCACACACAGATACACACACACACTCACACACAGATACACACATACAAGGGCGGTTTTCTAAACAAAGGCCTTTTTTGGGATTCAGGGTTCCTCAAAACACATTTCCGGTGAAATCTTGACATTGAATATTTGGATGGAATACACTATTTCCCCTACTTACTACACGGAGTAGTGAAAGTAAAAAGTGTTACCAACACGCAGTTAAAATATCGTAAATCAGCTAGAGGCATGCACTTACGTGATCTATTGCATTCGCGGATGAGATCAGATACCAGTGGATCTTGGCACCTAAAAGGGTTAAACTGCATTGGTCAATAGGAAACGAACAGAGCGATCAAAGTGAACAGATCATAGTTCAAAAGAAGTGGATAAAAGAAAATAAAAGCTTTGAGAACTAATGTGCAGAATCGCTTTTATGGATACTGAAGAGTGGTATGATTGCTACGGATATTCAATTGTTTATCGAGATGTGGAAAGAATATGAGATTTAAGGTCAGCGTATAGTGACTTGATTTAAACATTTAACTGTCCTATTCCGTTTGTATCTGTTCCGAAATGTGTAACAAATGTATTTCCGGAAGGGTTTATCTCCACTAAAAGGAAGTAGATATGAAAATACACTTTCGCAAGAATAATTTGTATACTTGGTAATAGGAGAAGAGGGCAGGTCATTCAAAGAGTGGATTTCAAAGCCAGCTTATAGTGTTTCTAAACACCTGACTATCGCTTCAGCCTGCTGTATCCGCTTCATACTTCAACGAAATATGTAATGCATTTTTGCAAACGTGTCTCGAATAATACTAAGTGTCGACACAGAATTCCGGTTCGATTCCCGGCTGGGGTGGGGCATTCAGATTTATTCGCAATGCCTCACATGGCAGTATGGATGTGGGAGTGAGTGTGAGTGTGACAAACAGTTAAAAACTGGTAAAACCAATGTCAAACAACCCTCAGTTCAGCAAGCAATAAACAAGCAGTCATTTCTTAACTGAAAGCCTCAAATTTGATCAAAGAAGTTGTAGAGCACTATACAAATGAAGCCATTATTTATACATAAATAACAAAAACTCTGATGTATTACACTCACATCACTTTCTCTACTCTTGTACTAATTATTCTTACAAACTTATTCCTCTACCCTATTCATGTTAGTCGAGATAAACATTGTAGAAATCATCTTATTCGCAAGTTTCTTGTAGGTGCAAGGGAAACATGGAAATACAGTAGGCTTTGAGCGATAGTCAAACCTTTTAAAGCTGGTCGGTATATGAAGGCTTTGAAATTGCGTTCTGTTTACAAGGCCGAGAGATAAAAAAGTGAATAACGAACTTCAATTTGATAAAAGTATAAGTATTGCAAAACTATCAAAAATAACAAGGGATATATATATATATATATATATATATATATATATATATAAAATGGTTCACTCCACAAAAAAGTTCATTTGGAGATAAATTGTGTGCTTTAACGAGATCTACACTTTTGTATAGTAAGATTTGGTCTATCTCTTACGGTTTGCCAGTTATGCAAAAGTTATCAAGAGGAAATAGGACTACATGGGCTATAGCCAGAAAATTCAGAGTATACATTTCATTTGGCATAAAAATATCTCAAACATATGGCATTTTAATCAAAATTGTTAGAACCATTTTTTAGAAAATCAAAATTTTAGAAAAGTTTTTCATGTAAAGGGTAGTTTAGAGAGGAGAATTTTCTTCAAAATCCTTGTGTTGCATCCTTGAAACTCATTAGATTTAAATACCAACTTTGGTTTTTAACCGAGTTTTTGTTTTTAATTTTTGGGTTGAATACAATACTTCCATGAGTGTCGACAGACTTTTTTCCAGGGGGGGGGGGCACATGTTGGAAGTTTGCAATCAGATAATATTAAATCATTATTTTAGTGTCAAAATTTATATTTGTTGCAGATAACCGTATTAATTTGTGCTAAATAAAAATTGTTCTTTACATCAAAATTAAAATAATAGTTTAATAGTCAGTAACTGACTGCACATTAAGTTCACCAACTTCCAAGGGGACGCCCCATTCGCGACGCCAATGAATACCTCCCCTTCTTACTATACTTAGTAGAGAAAGTAAAAAGTAGATAGAGAAATAAGCTTTTATAAGGTTAGTTTGTAGAAGATATACAAAAACATACGATGCTGGATAGAGAAAACAGCACACCGAACTTATAGTTCCCCAGCCTTGTTCAATGATAATGAGTAGAAAAAGTGGCAAGACTTTTAAGAGTCTCATATGATTATGATATGTTAATACGCTAATAGCATGAAAGTAGAGGTACAAGTGATGTAATATGTAAAGTATGGCAAAGGAGTAGAGATTTGGAAGAAAGCCAAAAGTAAGATGACCTCCTTGCTGGAGTGGGAAGCACATCACAAGTGTGTACTTACCAAGCAACACAACCTGTTGCAGCTGTGACCTCCAGCTTCTGAGTGTGAGCTCACTGCACTGGCACACAACTTGTTATACTTTACCGCCTACTATAACACAGGCCGACAAGGTCACTGTAGGAGGGGATAAAAGTCCCCCTCTTTTCTCCTATTTTAAGCCTTCTTCCCATTTAAGTGCTGAGGAAATATTTTCTGAATTTTTTTACAGCGCTCTGCGTAGGTAGCATACTGGAAGTTCGGTGGATATAATGGCGGTATATGTGCCTGCTTCCTGCGTGTTGCCACAGCGTATGTCTCATCTTCCAGACCGCAGACAGTATAACTTGATTTGGTAATTAATGATTACAATTAACTAGTGCTGAGACAATCAGGATCAATCAGATCACCCGTTAAGCCATTAATTTCATAAAATACGGCATTAAATTCTCGAAACAAAAATATTTACAATAAACACATGTGAACTGTCGTTTGAGTTTGATTTCAGCACTCAGCCATAACAGAAAATGGCGTCAGTGGCTTATCACTTTAAAACTTTCAAATGGGTATGGGAGTCAAACAGGGTACCATTAGATAGAACTCTTCAAAGCAAACAACCTTCATAGGAAGCGCTTCTATTAATTAATACTGTTTCAAGGAGAAAGGTCGTCTCCTTAGCGCGATGGTAGCGCTGCTGTTTACCAACCAGCAGACACGGGTTCGATTCTCGGTGCGCGCGTGGGGATTTTCTCCCGCTGGGAGACTTGGTCCGGGGAGCACTCAGCCTCGTTAGTTCCCTGAAGGGCCAATTGAGGAGCTACTTGGCGGCGGCATTAAGCAAAACATAGCAAAGCATGGGTGCACAAAGTTCGAAGGGAAAATGAAGCCAACTCTTTCTATTATTGTTTTTCTTGTTGTTTGGTTCAAAAGTATTTAGTTACATGGATTTTTTTATCATAAAGTTTTAATATGGATCACAATAATAACCTAATTATTCGAAAACAAACTAATATTCCAAAAGCAGAACATTGAAAGCACAAAAGGTAAGGAATGTTTATAACTTTAAACTTTACAACTCAAAAGGAAACAAACTCTTCTGTGACATAAAATAAAAATAGCCCCACAGGCTTGTCGACACACTTTTAACTTAATTATACATTTATCACTCCCAGTTTATGCTTTTCCACCAAAATCTTAATATATGGTGAAACATTAGTCACAGAAGAAGTCTCAAGGCAGACGGAGGTTATCATCAGGTAATTTTACTCTTAGACAGAATTTCAAGTTCATTAAGGAAAAGATTGTTCGCTGATTTATGTACTGCCAAACATGTAAATAATTTCTGTAGCAAATTTATGAAATTCTGGCTATGTTTGTGGATCAAGGGCTTCATAAAGACAATATTGCTATACGCCTTTTTAAGGCCTGAATCGCAGCATGAATCAGTAAGTTCTAGTTGACGTTAAACTGGAACATTCTCGGGCTCAGCGGAATAGAGCAAGGAAGAGATCCAGTTTAGATTTGAGAGCTTCCAATCCTGAAAATCTTCTAACCAACTTCTCTAGGGTGCATCCTGTATGTCACAATACCTATTAATTGCTGTGCTTTTATGTCGAGGGACAGCAAATGGGGAAGTGGCTTCGCTTTTTCCATGGTATCCACGTTGTACACTCTCTCTCAAAAGTATCTAGGGGCCGCATCACACACAGATATTCAGTGAACTTTGTTCACTCTTTCGACGGAAGCGTGGAAGAGGAAGAGGGGGTGCCAGAGAGACCAAATGCACAAAATAGGCACAGCTGATCTATAGTTCTTTCTAGTATAACGGGAAGTGTTCTAGATTAGTATTGCAGAGGTCGAGTGTTCAAATCCCGGGATAAAGGTTGTCTCTCTTTTTCCGACTTTTGACTAATAAGCAACCTTCGTGCTGTTTAGTAGTAGATGTATATTTGTTCGTTTAACTATAAATAATTAGATGTATCAAAGTAATACTGTTCTATTACACGAAAGCCATGTGGATTTTCTATTGAATGTATGTTTCTGTTACCACCACCAACACCGCCACCGCCACCGCCACCGCCACCACCACCGCCACCACCACCAACACTGCCACCGCCACCGCCACCGCCACCACCACCGCCACCACCACCATCACCACCATCACCACCACCACCACCACCACCACCACCACCGCCGCCGCCGCCAATACCACCACTGTCACAGACACCGTCACCACCACCACCGCCACCACCGCCACCACCACCACCAATACCACCACTGTCACAGACACCGTCACCACCACCACCAATACCACCACTGTCACAGACACCGTCACCACCACCACCACCACCAATACCACCACTGTCACAGACACCGTCACCACCACCGCCGCCACCGCCACCACCACCAATACCACCACTGTCACAGACACCGTCACCACCACCACCAATAGCACCACTGTCACAGACACCGTCACCACCACCACCACCAATACCACCACTGTCACAGACACCGTCACCACCACCACCAATACCACCACTGTCACAGACACCGTCACCACCACCACCAATACCACCACTGTCACAGACACCGTCACCACCACCACCACCAATACCACCACTGTCACAGACACCGTCACCACCACCACCACCGCCACCGCCGCCAGCACCACCACCATCACCAATACCATCACTGTCACCGCCACCGACAGCGGCACCAGCACCGCCACCACCACCACCACCACCGCCGCCAGCACCACCACCATCACCAATACCATCACTGTCACCACCACCGCCAGCGGCACCAGCACCGCCACCACCACCGCCACCGCCGCCAGCACCACCACCATCACCAATACCATCACTGTCACCGCCACCGCCAGCGGCACCAGCACCGCCACCACCACCACCGCCGCCAGCACCACCACCATCACCAATACCATCACTGTCACCGCCACCGCCAGCGGCACCAGCACCGCCACCACCACCACCGCCGCCAGCACCACCACCATCACCAATACCATCACTGTCACCGCCACCGCCAGCGGCACCAGCACCGCCACCACCGCCACCGCCGCCAGCACCGCCGCCAGCACCAATACCATCACTGTCACCGCCACCGCCAGCGGCACCAGCACCGCCACCACCACCGCCACCGCCGCCAGCACCACCACCATCACCAATACCATCACTGTCACCGCCACCGCCAGCGGCACCAGCACCGCCACCACCACCACCACCGCCGCCAGCACCACCACCATCACCAATACCATCACTGTCACCGCCACCGCCAGCGGCACCAGCACCGCCACCACCACCACCGCCGCCAGCACCACCACCATCACCAATACCATCACTGTCACCGCCACCGCCAGCGGCACTAGCACCGCCACCACCACCGCCACCGCCGCCAGCACCACCACCATCACCAATACCATCACTGTCACCGCCACCGCCAGCGGCACCAGCACCGCCACCACCGCCACCGCCGCCAGCACCACCACCATCACCAATACCATCACTGTCACCGCCACCGCCAGCGGCACCATCACCGCCACCACCACCGCCACCGCCGCCAGCACCACCACCATCACCAATACCATCACTGTCACCGCCACCGCCAGCGGCACTAGCACCGCCACCACCACCACCACCATCACCAATACCATCACTGTCACCGCCACCGCCAGCGGCACCAGCACCGCCACCACCACCACCGCCACCGCCGCCAGCACCACCACCATCACCAATACCATCACTGTCACCGCCACCGCCAGCGGCACCAGCACCGCCACCACCACCACCAACACCACCAATAATAATAATAATAATAATAATAATAATAATAATAATAATAATAATAATAATAATAATAATAATAATAATAATAATAATAATAATAATAATAATAATAATAATAATAATAATAATAATAATAATAATAATAATAATAATAATAATTGTAATAGTAATAATAATAATAATAATAATAATAATAATAATAATAATAATAATAATAATAATAATAATAATAATAATAATAATAATAATAATAATAATAATAATAATAATAATAATAATAATAATAATAATAATAATGACGATGATGATAATGATGAAGATGTTTTTATATGACCTCTAGGTATTGACGTTATTGGCTGGTAGTGTGGGTGAGAGATAATGCCAAGCTTCTTAGTAGCAGTTTGCAAACGTTTCAATCGCATGCTGTGGCCATTTATATCATAACAGTTACTGCTGTCAAAGGTTCGATTGTCATTATCGCCACTTCTATAATCTATATAATACTCGTCCGGTAGTGGTAATGTTTGTATTTCTTTTATTAACAAGAAGTAGAAGAATAAGCTTTTCTAAGAATAGTAAACAGGGAAAGTCGTGTGAGTGATATATATGAGCTGTTTTTGTCTTTGTTATGCAAGTCAGAATTTCATAGGACCCGCTGTTAAAAGATGGAATTATCACTTCACCTGGTGTATGTGTTCTGCCATTGTGTCTACAAAGAACTATGTAACTTAAGTATATCTAGAAATGTTTCACTCGATTATAGTGAAACAGATGGAAGAGCACTTTTCTAACAATATTTTATTAAAGAATGGATAGAGAAAGCAATACAAATGAAACATGTTTAATATTGCGTCCCATTAGAATGTGAAGAGATGACACACCTACCTACTCACCTACATGTTAAAAATGCAGAGTATTTCAGGACAGCGCATTAATATTCATAACAGTTATTATTCATCAAAATCGAAAATTACCAGAAAAAGATGGGGTATTGTTTTGTTATAAATACAGATAAGCCGCTAGAGTTCCCACTAGACGGAAGAAATATTTTTCAATAGAGGAGTAGTAACCCAAACCTATAGATGTGGAGGGAAACCGGATAGTTGGCAACTCTACCTCCAAATTGATAAGACTCGATTATTATTATTATTATTATTATTATTATTATTATTATTATTATTATTATTATTATTATTATTATTATTATTATTATTATTATTATTATTATTATTATTATTATTATTATTATTATTATTATTATTATTATTATTATTATTATTATTATTATTATTATTATCATCATTATTATTATCATTATTATTATCATTATTATTATCATTATTATTATCATTATTATTATCATCATCATTATTATTATTATTATTATTATTATTATTATTATTATTATTATTATTATTATTATTATTATTATTATTATTATTATTATTATTATTATTATTGTTATTGTTATTATTATTATTATTATTATTATTATTATTATTATTATTATTATTATTATTATTATTATTATTATTATTATTATTATTATTATTATTATTATTATTATTATTATTATTATTATTATTATTATTATTATTATTATTATTATTATTATTATTATTATTATTATTATTATTATTATTATTATTATTATTATTATTATTATTATTATTATTATTATTATTATTATTATTATTATTATTATTATTATTATTATTATTATTATTATTATTATTATTATTATTATGCTTGAATGGTCCTGAAGATGTTTGCAAATATTAGAATGTTGATCACTACGTCATTTCGAGGTGTAGCGTGACAAAAATGGCAAAACAGGATGCGAGTTATGACGCCATTCTTATTAGATACAAACCTAACAGTGTTCTGCAATACGTACATACCGGAAGACCAGGCTTTATCACTGTTCAGAACCATGTGTCACGGCAACTAGTTGTCACTTACGTAGACTCTTTGCGTATGGGCAAGTTAAGCTTCATGAAACTTTTATAATTTCAGCGTGTTATTACATCTGGATATGTCCCTTAGTGGTTCAATATGACATCATCGGACAAGAGCAGTTATAGGTGTGTTTGTATTAGGGCTACCTATTTACACCATTTTGTACACATGTAATAACTCAAGTACCTCTGATGCTTTTAGGGGAGATTTGTGAAACCTGGCTATAATTTTTCCCTATTCATTTAACATTACAGCTGTCCTACCCGAAATTGCACGAATGCATTCTGCAAATAAAGGGTTGCAAATAGGAATAGTGTATTTTTGTAAGTAATCAGTAAACTACGATTATCCTCATACCTAAAGTGCTCAAGTTATATTCATAATATTGGTCAAATATGCAAATTCGCATATAAGGAATATACTGTTTTGAAGTTCTTATGTATCCCATAATTTTCCTCAAGTCCTATTATTCAAGTGTACAGTTGTGTGAGCTGGTTGGCTAAGAAGTACAATGGTATATACAAGGGGATGAAAATAAATAGTTAAGGACAGTATTTACTTTTTCTATTACGTATACTAAGTTGGGGAAATATTGTATTCGACCCAAAATTTCCATGTTAAGATTTTACCGAAAATGTTTTGAGGCCCCCTGAATAAAAAAAAAGCAATTTTAGAAAACGGTCTGTGAGTGTCTGTCTGTAAACAGCATAACTCAAAAACGAAAAGTCGGTTAAATTCAAAAGTTGGTATTTATGTTTAATATAGGATGCGACACGAAGATTTTGAAGAAAATCCCTCCATCCTGAACTACCCTGAAATTTTGATTTTCTCGAAAACGGCACTAACAATTTTGCTTAAAATGCCATGTTTAAGATATTTTATGACAAATAAAATGTATATTACTTTCTCTGCTGGTAATTAGGGGAAGTATTGTATTCCACCCAAAAATTCGAGGTCGAGATTTCACCGGAAATATATGTTTTGAGACCCCCTGAATCCAAAAAAGCGTTTTTAGAAAAAGGTCTGTGTGTGTCTGTGTCTGTCGGTTAAAAACCAAAGTTGGTATTTAAGATTAAGTCTTTCAAGGATGCGACACGAAGATTTTGAAGAAAATAGCCCCACCCTAAACTACCCTTTACCTGGAACATTTTTTGATAATTGTGATTTTATATATTTTTATTATTTTTGATAATCTCAGCTTCACCAATATGTGTCCTGTGTAACGATCCAGCAGAAATGAACGAAGACCACTTGAAGACCTGTGAAGCATTAAGATCAGAAGAAACTACAGTTCAAAAGTATTGGAAAGCACGAATGCTAATGGCTTCATTGCCAGGTGCAAGGCACTAGAAAACAACAACAACAACATTATTTTTGATAAGATAAATTGTACAAATGTTTATCTTAACTAACACGAAGAAATAGAGGAATAAGAGTTTCTAAGAATGGTTAGTACAAGAGTAGAGAAAGTCATGTGAGTGCAACATATCAGATTTTTTTTTTAAATTTTCGGCTTATAGCCCATGTAGTCCTGTTTGCTCTTGGTAACGTTTGCATAACTAGTAAACCTTATTATACAAAACAAGTAGATCTGTTAAAACACTCAAGTTATGTCTGTATGCATTTCTGTTGAGTGAACCATTTCGGACATATTCCTTGTTATTTGTGTGAGTTTTGTAACACTTTCACTTTCTCAAAAGGTCGTTATTCACTTTTATCTCTTTGCCGTGCAAGGAGAACGCAACTTCAAAGTCTTCATATGGCGTCTAGCTTTAAAAGATTTGACTCGCTCAAAGCCTACTGTATTACCCTTGCACCTACAAGGAACAAGGCAATAAGATAATTTCTGCAAATATTTATCTCATTTTACACGAAGAAGATAGAGGAATAAGAGTTTGAAAGAAATGTGAGTGCAAGACATCAGATTTTTTTGTATAGTAAGATTTGGTCTATCTCTTACAGTTTACCAGTTATGCAAAAGTCATCAAAAATAAACACGACTATATGGGCTATAGCCAGAAAATTCAAAATATACATTTCATTTTTCATAAAAAAGTCTTAAACATATGGCATTTTAATCAAAATTGTTAGAGCCATTTTGAGAAAATCAAAATTTTTTAAAATGTTCCATGTAAAGAGTAGTTTAGCGGGGAGGAATTTTCTTTAACATCTTCGTGTCGTATCCTTGTAAAATATTAAATTTAAATACCAACTTTGGTTTTTAACCGACCTTATGTTTTTGAGTTATACTGTTCACACGCACACACACAAACACACACACACACGCACACACGCACACACGCACACACGCACACCACACACACTCACACACACTCACACACACTCACGTTCGCACTCTTTTTTATACTTCCAGATCTTAGAGAGGATGGAAATAGCCCTAGTTAAATAAAAATTGCCACCCTTCTCAGCCGGGTATCGAACCCGGATTTCTGGACATAAAAGTGATTGATTTTTTTAAACAAATAGCATTCTTATGTTCCTTTAAACACGTGAAAAAGAAAAGAAATATCTGATGTAAACACTCGCACGATTTTCTCCATTATAAGTTCACATACGTTCATTATGTGCTACTGTAGTATTCATGCAAAAGTTATTCTATCTACAGTGCCTTATTTGCGATATATTTTTACTTAGGAAGAATTTTAAAACAAGCAGTAATTGTTTCTTTATATAAACATTCAGAAGCATCATTCAATCTTTTAGCATTGGGAAGGGGAGGGGAAAGAATCACAAACTTTCAAGCAAGTTCGTCAGATGATGAAAAATGTAAACGTGCAACATAGAAGCTGTTTAATATTAACATACAAATTCAATAACAATTAAAATATTAATAACATAAAAATAAAATTTTGACATTAAACTACCAACAAATTGTAAAGTCATAAAATTCTCTAAGCTTTATTATATTTATAGCTTAAAAAGTTAAAGTTAAGAATTAATTTTTAAAAAGGACAATGCTGCGAGATGAGATCTATATCTGTCCTGTGGTAAGTTTTGCTTTATTTACTAATACGTCACAGTTATATAAACTATACAAAATTCGGTCAGTATGAATATAACCTCATAGGTTATTCACAGGAAATTCAAGATATAAATCTAATTGCCACACCCTTGTCTTAAATATGTAACCTTTTAATCAAAACCGGTGCAGCTATTTTCGAGAAATTGAAAAATATCGAATACATTTCCCTTTAAAGGTTAGTGTGCTGAGGGGCAATGTAGGCGAACAGCTTCGTCTAGTACGCTTGAACAGTGTTTGACTCAAGAATGACCTTTCATATTTATTCGACTCTGGTAGAGACATACGTGCCCACACATAAATATTTTTCTAAAAGTATTTTTTTCGGGTTCAGTGGTGAAATCTCGAAACCTATCGAATTTTTAGATGTAATACAATGCTTTCCCTACCTACAGTGGAGAAAGTCTGAAGGTTCTTTTGAAGTTACTCTCTATCGTGTTAAACCTTGACAAAGGGACATGCCCAGTGCCATTCTGAAGGAAAGCAGGAAATTTATGGTAGGATTCCGGCTTTAACAGGTAACAAATAATGGCGCTCAGAGATAAGACAGCATTGTTTACTTGTTAAACCTTGCAGTAATTAGAAGCTTGCTGCAGAACGCATAAAAACAGTCACTATATGATATTATAGCGTTAACTCATAAAACATTACGTTTATTACATTGCTTTGAAGTGTCAAATGTGTTACATTTAGACAAATTTATGGCGGACGCACCAGATACACCCACAGAAAGAGCTCTGCAAACGTTGAAAGACATAGCAGCAGAAACAGGAAGATAGCTAAAAAATCTTATGTGTTGCACTCACATGACTTTGTCTACTATTGTACTAACCATTATTACAAACTCTTATTCCTATATCTTCTTCGTGTTAGTTGAGACAAACATTTGTACAAATTATCTTATTGCTTATTTCCTTGTAGGTGCAAGGGGAATATTAGAATACAGTAGGTTTTGTGTGATGGTCAAATCTTTTAAAGCTTTGAGATCCCGTTCTCTTTGCACGCTTAACATATAAAAATGAACAACGATGTTCCATTTCACGAAAGTTTTGTTTTCCGAAACTGACACAAGTAACAAGAAATACCTCCGGAATGGTTCACTCCACCAAAAAATTTACTGAGACATAAAGTGTGTGTTTTATTGAGATCTACATTTTTTGTATCTATATATTTTTTTGCTTCACACTCCTCGCAGACGAATGGAGGACTTCTTATTCAACAGGTGGCAACGCGTATTCTGGTTATTACAAGTTGGTCTTTACGCTGGAGATTTTTAACCTGGTAGGGTGTGGATGAGGTCAGTAATCCTACATTATGCTGCTTACTGCACTCAATTGATCCACCATTGGTTGTGTACCTGTCTCTTGAAGTGTGGAACTGCATCGTAGTATGGAGTTGCCATGGCTGCATCCTGTATAGATAAACATGTTCCTTCTGTTTTAGTAGCATCCACTTCCTCGTTTCCCGTAATACCTTGTTGGGAAGGTGTCCTGTTCACATAATAGTGATGTTCTTGTCAATATTAACTAGAGTGCCATATGTCTTGGACAATATCCACAGTAGAATACATATTTTGCAGAGCTCTTAAAGCAAACTATGAGTCAGTGATGATAAGGTATCTAATTTGATGTAATGTTTCAAATAAAATTTCCAGTGCCTTTTTAATGACATGCAATTCACAGCTGAACACAGAAAAAAGGTATGGCAGTTTATACAGAAACGTGTGATCATTATATACGTACTACAGCTCATCTCGTTAAGTTCTTCTCTTTTTGAACCATCTATGTATTTACAGAAACTGTTTAGGTGTTTTCCAATTTTTTTCTGAAATAGTGGTTGTTAAATAACTGGACTGCTTTAGTTTTTTGGTGCTCATTTAGATCCATGCTAATAATAGGTAACTTATTTTTCCATGGCG
This sequence comes from Tenodera sinensis, assembly GCA_030765045.1. Classification (NCBI taxonomy): domain Eukaryota; kingdom Metazoa; phylum Arthropoda; class Insecta; order Mantodea; family Mantidae; genus Tenodera; species Tenodera sinensis. The sequence continues at coordinate 301,093,681 of CM060964.1, read as the reverse complement.
GATTATCCAATTTATTTTGTCTTGAGAACATACCAGGTGGTTCACCTGTTTCTTATTATTTTTGGAGAGAGGCAACACTTCATACTCTGAAAACCACAAGGTCGGAATTACCGTGCTTGTGACGTTTGGTAACCGTGCAAATCTAGCCTGCTCTTCATGGAGCAGGTGAACCATGTTGTATAGGAATCTGCCACGTTTAATTTCTTCACGTATCTTTTTATTCTGACACAGAAAGGCAGGGAGTACGTTTCTTCCTCAGGGAAGTGATCTCGAAGACGTTTTGGGAAGAATAGGAATACATTCTAGAGTGTGGTGTTGCTGCTATCTTGAGAGCATAGGTGATACTGAGTTGTTTTCTGCTATATACGAGTGAGCGTTCGTTAGCTTCTATTAACACAATGCTTGTAGGGATGGTATGTAGAGCATCTAGTGCAATTCGAATGGAGGATTTGACAGAATTGTAGATTATAGAACCATAATCCAATTTTGAGGAAATAAAAACGTTGTAGCTAGACACAACTACATGGTAGTCAGCTGCCCAGATATGTGCCGCTAGGGCTTATGAGACACTCAACCTCTAATTGACATTCGTCTCTTAGATTTTGTATGTGACTGTGCCATCTAAATTTTTTGTCGAACATACTCGTAATTCCCAGTATCTTAAAAGTGTCTTCAACCTTTGAACTTTAGTTTTGGAGTATGATTCCTTTTGTTCTATACTGTAAAATAGCAAACATTTTGTCTTAGAAGAATTTATTTTGAAATCACTTTCCAAACACTATTACTGACTGAATGTTCTGAAGTGAGCCTTGCAAGCATTCCTAGGCTGTCGTAGTTCTTCCATTACAATAAATAATTAAATCATCTGCGAATGAGCTAGCCTTAGCTGGTGAATTTATTCCCGATGTAATGCCATTTATGGCTATTACGGAAAAGAGAATTTCTGATCACAGAACCTTGTGGTATACCATTAGACATATACACGTTCTTGGAGAGCATACCGTTAGCTCTTACTTGTCCTCTGCGATCTTGTAGATAGCTATAAATAAATTTGAGCATATTGTCCTGAAACTCCTTGTTCTATTAACAGTTTTAGAATATGCTCACGCCATTCCATATCGTAGGCTTTATGAATATCCACACTAACTGCAATTTTATTATCAGCATTACAGCATGTATCACATTTGTATTAGTACAGAGGGGGTCCACTTTCCTACCTCTAGAATGCTATTCTTATGTTGTTACTATTGTTTTTGTTCTGCCAGATCTGTAAAGCATGTATTTACTGCTGATCGATCTAAATAAAATTATATAAAAAAACCACATGAAACTTGATGTATAAAATATTCTACAACTCTCTGTGAGAATAGAGCATAGTATGATGCCGTAATTGATTTTCCCAATATGAAGGTGATAATGCAGCGCGAAGTAAAAATCTCCAGAGTTCTGGGTTTCCAAATGAATACTTACTTTACTACGTACTTACGGTATAAAGAGGAAGTATTGTATTCTACCCAAAATATTTGACACCAAGATTTCTCCGGAAACACACGTTTTGAGATTTCCGGAACAAAAAAAAGGAATCTGAAGTGTTGCATTCAACCAACCTTCTTGACTCTAGCACAAACTATTCTTCCAAACGCTAATGCCTTCGTCTACTTCATGTTAATTGAGATAAACATTTGTAAAAATTATTTTACCACACATCTGTTGTAGGTACTTACAAGGGGAATAGCAGACAGGCTTTAAGCGATAGTCAAAGCTTTCTAGAACTGGTTGCTATGTGATGGCTTTGAAACTCCAATCTCTTTGCATGGCCAGTACATAAAATAAGAGGATGGTACGTGCACCCACATGACTTTCTCTACTCACTTTTCTACAAACTGTTCTTAAAAACATTGTTCTGTCCCATAGCTGGGGAGAACTCACACAATATGTGATTTCCCCTACATCGTAGTTTTGACGTCCTCCACTCCGCTTCACACTGGTTAGCTACGAGGCCATGCCCCCGCTGTTATTAACCTCAGATAAGCGGGCAGTTCTTCAAATTGTGGTAGTGGTGGAATCATGCCGCATAACAAGGTAAAAAGATAATTCAAAGCCGAATGGGAATGTAAGTATTTTTATGTTCCTAATAAAAATAAAGCGTTGTGTTTGCTATGCCAAAAGAAAAGGCACGTAACGTAATCACAATCACGTAATCACAAAACCAATACATCATGTTTCTATTCGGTTCGGCCACTGCACGCCTTGAAACATACCTTGTCTATAAAGATGTGTGTATCCGTTAACAAAGAGAACGCAATAGAGAGGTGGTCTGTATTTTGTGATGGGGTAAGTGGAGAGGGTAAATACTCGATTGCATTTCTGTCACCCCTCTTTCCCATGCCTGTTCTATCCACTTCAAGTTAATTGAAATCAAGATTTGTAGAAATGGTTTTATTGCATATTTTCCTATAGGTACAATACTGTCGCTGCGGCTGCGGGCAAAGGAGAATCGAGATCAGCAACCTCACACCACTGCGCCGGCCGACTACAACGTCGGCTCACCCGTTCCACATAGTTCTAGAAGCTATCGACGTGCGATAACTTGCTTACGAGACAAACCGGGAAATTTTCATTTCCAGAAAAATCGCGTGTATTTGACAGACTATACAAGCGAGTCGGCACAGACCGAGCAGTTTTAGTTGAGTTAGTTGTTTATCGTCAGAATTGAGTTGTTAATAGTGCGTTGTTGTGTAGCAGTGTCAAGGACAGTGAGACAGAACAGCTGTGAGTTGCAAGATCACGAATTGTAAATTGTGTTACGATACAACAGAAAATTTGTGATCTATAATAGCTTTAGCGTTTTGTATAGCTTTAAGATGAAATGAAGTGGCATAAGTAAGTGGCGGAATTGTCATTTGTCATGTCAAGCAAGAAAATACAGCAGGCTTAAGTGATAGCTAAATCTTTAAAGACCTGGCCGGCATGTGATAGCTTTGACATTTTATTCTCTTTGCATGGCCAAGAATAATGGCACTCTGTTTGAAAACGGTATGTGTTGGAAAATTCAAACCAATAATAAGGAAAATATTGAAAATTATTGTCTTCACGAACAACAATGACAAACTGCATACTTCGAGATCTAAACTTTTTTCTATAGTAAGATTTTATCTATCGTTACGGTTTACCAATTATGCAAAAGCCATCCAGAATGAAGAAGGGTTTAGAAACTATTCCCAGTAACTTCAATACATGCATTTCATTTGTTATGAAAATATCTTAAACATATGGTATTTTAATAAAAATTGCTAGGGCCATTTTCCAGAAAATAAAAACGTTAGAAAAATGTTCCACGTAAAGGATTGTTTAGAAAGGAGACATTCTTTAAAATCTTCGTGTCTCATCCTTGGAAGGTGCTGACCTTAAATACCACCTTTGGTATTTAATTGACTTTTTATTTTTGAGTTATGCCGTCCACAGATGCGCGCGATCGTGCATACGGACCTTTTTGTAAAAATAGCTTTTTGGATACATGGGACCTCAAAACATGTATTTCCAGTAATATCTCGGTATCAAATATTTAGGTAAAATGCAATACCTGCTCTATGTATGTGATTGAGAAAGTAAAGACGAGTCACGTCTACCTATATTTTGAGGAAAGCATAGATACTTAAAAATTCAAACCAATAACAAGGGATTTCTCGAAAATGGTTAACTCCACAGAAACATAATTTGTGTGCTTTAACAAGATGTACATTTTATGTGTAGTAAGATTTTGTCTATCTTTCATGGCCAATTAGTTATGCAAAAGTCATCCAAGTCAAGAATGAAGAAGGCTATTCTCAGAAAATTGAAGACATACATTTCATTTGTCATAAATATATCTTAAATGTATGGCCAAATAATTTTTTTCAGGTAATCGAAATGTTCGAAACTTTTTCCATGCAAGGGATAGTTTGGGGTGGGAGGATTTTCTTGAAAATCTTAGTGTCACATCTTTGGAAGACGTTGAACTTCAATACCAAGTTCGCTATTTAAACGACTTTTCGTTTTTGAGCTATGCTGTTCAAAGAAAGAAAAATACACACACACACACACACACACACACACACACACACACACACACACACACACACACACACACACACACTCTCACACACATACACTCATTATTCTAACATTCTGTATTCCCAGTGAAATCTCGGTATAGACGTTTTGAGTGGAATGCAGTACTTGGACTAGCTACTTACGTGGTAGAGAAAGTAAACAAAGCACTGTATAAAGACGGTCTGTATGTGTGAACAACATAACTAAAAAACGAAGCATCGCATCGATCAAACATAAATTTGGTGTTTATGTTCAGCACACTTCAGAGTACTTGGCGGTCGAAAATGAAACTTTAAAGGATTTAGAATTAGGAAAGGAAAACATTAAAGCTGTAGACAAATGTAAGTACTTAGGGGTACTTTAAGAGGAAGACATTAAAGATGAATTATTCCAAATGTTTAGTTCTTCCGGGCTTGTAGGCCGTGGTCTAGAAGGCATGGTAGATACCAACGTTTCGCCAAGTACTGCGCTTGGCATCATACCCTACAAGCCCGGAAGAACTAAACATTTGGAATAATCAAGACACCGGCCGTGAAAGCCTAAATACATATATTAAAGATGAAGTTGATCGAGAATCAACAAAGGAAGGACAGCTATTAGAGGACTAAGCAGCATATGGTGGAACACAAATATCACAAAGGCAACAAAAAACAGATTATACGTCAGTATTATTCAAAGTATTTTGCTTTATGGAACTGAGGTGTGGGATACCAATTACCGTCAAAGAAACAGGTTATTAGCCACGGAAATGGACTATATAAGAAGTTGTAGAACATCAAGATTGGATAAGATTAGAGATGGCGACATCAGGAATTCTATAAAATTGGATAGTACAATTACAGACAAAATGGAGTGTAAAATGTTAGGAGACACCAAAAGGATGCGTGAAGAAAGATGACGTAGGAAAATATTAGAATGGATACCATAAGAAAGAAGAGGACGAGAGCGGCCAAAACGATGCTGCAAGGGTGAAGTGAACGAAGCAATGAGAGTGAGAAACCTAAAAGACGATGTGCGTCTAGATAGGCAAAAGTGGATAGTGCGAATGGAGAAGCGGCGTCAACCGTAGAAATCCGTGAAAATAATGATGTTCAGCGTCCTCCAAGGATGCGGCACGAAGGTTTTCAACTCCATACCCCCCCCCCCTCCCCCACCTCAAGCTACCTCTTACATGGAATATTTTTCGAACATTTCGATTTTCTCAAAAATGCCTCCAAGCATTTTGATTGAATTACCATGTGCTTAGTATATTTTCATAAGGAATGAAATGCACATCTTGAGCTTTCTGGGGAGATCCTGTGAAGTCTGGTTCATTATTGTCACCGCGCCCGCCGCATCTAATTGCCGACAACAGCAGTATCACCCATCGCATTATTGTCGGCACTGCCGCAAAGGAGCCGAAGGAAAGAGACAGAGCATGGCCGCATTGTTGGGGCGCTTGCCGAAAGAGAGAAAAGGATAGAGACTTCGAGAATCTTCTCTGCTTTGTATTTCACCGCAATAACTGAACTTTCCAGAATAGTGCCTGGGAGATATAAATAGCGGTAAAGTGCGACAGAAGGACAGTCAGACGTATGTGAAGCGTTGAGTAGTCGTGCCGACGGAAAAGGGACAGTTCTTTGTGTTACGAGTTCGGAGCCGTGCTGTTGGAGAATCGGAAAAGACTTTCTTGCTGTTGCAACGAGTGTACAAGTTACTGTTTACGGAAATAAAAGTGTTTCTTTATCTCGACTACATCTGTCTTCTTTACTTCACACCCACCCAACAAAAGTCACATTATGAATGGCTTTTGCATGACTGGTAAACCGTAAGAGATACACAAAATCTTACTATACCAAAAATCTAGATCTGGTTGAAGCACCCATTTTATGTCAAATGAATCTTTTATGGAGCTAAAACCATTGGCTTGAACTTTCAAATAAATATACTTTTCTCAAATAGGAAGTCGTTATTCGTATCTTTTTATCTCTTGGCCATGCAAAGAGAATGGAATTTCAACTTCATCGCATAGTTGCCAGCTCTTGAAGGATTTGACTCAGAGCCTACTGTATTCCCTCTTTTCTTGTGGTAAATATCTAAGACAATTTCTGCAAATGTTGATCGATTAACATGAAACAGATTGAACAATGAAGAGTTTGTAAACATAATTTGTTTCATAGCGAGTAGAGAAAGTTAGTCGGGTGCACACATAGGCTTCTTTCTCGTTATTATTTGGCGAACACAACTGCATGATGTGAAACACGTTATTCTGAAGACGTGGAACTCCCAAAGATAATGTTACCTGGCGATAGCATTAGCCAATATACAGTATTAAATGAAATATAGGTGTCTTTTTAATGTCAGAAATTTCATGTCCAAATTAATGTGGTATTCCACCCAAAAATTCAATAGTGAGATATGTGTGTATGTTGTACGTGTGTGCGTGTGTATACGTATGCAACGCGTCCTTCTATAATAAACAGCACAACTGAAAAATGAAAATTCGTTAATACCAAACATGGTATTTAAGTGGGTACTCCATCTTCCAAGGATGCGACACGATTTTACAAAAAGTCACTCCACCCAAACTACTCTTTACATAGAAAAAATTGGATTTTATCGAAAACGGCTCTAATGACTTTGATTAAGATACCACATGTTTAAGACATTTTCGTGATAAATAAAATGTAGATATATCCTTAAATTTCTGGGAATAGTCTCCGAACTCCTCTTAATTATAAATTACTTTTGCATAATTGGTAAGCCGTAAGAGATAGACAAAATCTCACTACATAGAAATGGAGATCTCGTTAAAGTACACAATTGAGGAGCGTTTTTTCAAAACTCGATAGATGCAAAATTTTACGAAATTGAGTTATATATAGTATCGGCATAATTTTCACCTTCTGTATCGTTCTGTGAAATCAGCTTTTGCAAAATTCTATTCTTGTCCTGTGTAGAAGCTAGGGAATTTCAGTAGCTTTTTCAAAACTCGATAGATGCACTTGCTCAGTGCTCGATAGATGCAATTTTATGATTTTATAATCCAAAGTGCAGCAACCTCAATTCTATGAAACGTATGTTGGCATTGACTGCCATTTCACTGTTGCGATTCTTGGAATTCTCAATCATTTCTGCAAGCCTGGTACCTGCTGCATCGTTGGCAATAACTGCGAACTCAGGTTGTGCGCTTGGATTTCACATTCATTTCTGCAAGCTTTTTGTTCCATTTATATTCTGCCTTTAACTGCAGAGGTCATATCGGCGACCTTGCCTATTGGCAATATGTTACTTGTTTAACAGTTGGTTTTTTGGTCTTTGGGGGTTTTTATACGTTGAATTCACACACACACACACACACACACACACACACACACACACACACACACACACACACACACATATTCACACTTTCATACTTCCAAACTCAGGGAAGGATGAGGAATAATCTGGCTGGAGAAAAAATCCTACCGCCTTGCCGGGAATCGAACCCGGGGCCCCTTGCACAGCAGGCAGTTGCTTCTACAGGCTTTGTTATACTTACATGGCATTTTTATTCTCAGTTGAGACACTGCACTGTACTATGCACAATGGACAGGAGCTCATATTGTGAAACTGTACCAGTCGTAGAATGCGCTGGAGGTGTAGGAATTGCAAAAACAATGAAAGGAAATCAAAATGCAAGTCAAGGAAAACTATACTTCAGCAATTAAATGTTCACGTCGTCTCGAGTGCACTCCACGAAATCCTAAAACTAAAGCTTCCAAGGAATCACAGGGGTGTCAAAAGTTAGATTATCTCTCCTGGCTAGAAAATTGCACTTATCTGGGAATGCGCCATAGGAAACCAGAGGAGGTAACAGAACAGGAATATTACAGAAGGGTATTACTGCTGCTATAAAGCAAGACATTAAGAAGTACAGATGTAGAGAAAGCCATTATGGAAGAGCAAAATCAAGGAGAGGGTATTTACTTCCAGAACTTAATATCAGAAAAATGTAGGCCAACTTCTGCAACGAAAGAAGATTAAGAAATCTACCAGTCTGCTCATTGTCAAAATATAAAAACATATTTTACAACTTCTTCAATCTTTCATTCCGTACACTACACACTGACATATGCTCAACCTGCATAATGGAACTGATGAAGATTAAGACAGAGGCAGATGTGGAAAAGAGAAACGAACTGAGAACCTTGTACAAACTGCACAAGCACTAATAAAGATGAAAGCTTACTTATTCATATTGTTTGAAATTTCTTTGTGTGTATTCAATATGTTTATTATATAAATAAAACAAAATATATTGTTATTTTGAATGTAGCAGCACTTAGTTTCCAAGTTTATAGCTACGTAATAAAATAATCCTTATAAACATTAATATGTTGGTTGTATAGTACATTATGTATTATAAATAGGTGAAAATAAATAAAAAAAAATAAATGCATAAATAAAAAGCAACAAAAGCAATAAATGACAAAAATAACGAAATTTCATGTATTAATTTCTCGTTCACGCAGAAAAGTTCTATCGACTTCAGCATCTATCGACTTTTGAAAAAAACTCCGCATTTTCAAACCCCAAATTTGCACCTATTAAACTATGCTATTTGTTTCTTTTCACATTCAATGAGACAGTACAAGGAAGGAAAATTGAATGATTAATATATTTGCTGTGGTAACCAATTAGTATTGCCAATAAATAGAGAACCCATTTTTCTCAGAAACGCATTTTGTGCATCTATCGAGTTTTGAAAAAAAAACGCTCCTCAATTTATGTAAAATGAAAATTATTATTCTGACTTTGAGCAGATGCAATAGGATAACGATTCACGGAAACAAAAATTATTTAAACCGACGAAGATTTTGCCCAAGGTTCTTGAATGCTGCAGACGAAAGCCTGTAAGAGTTCATCACTATTTCACTAGGCAAACGTCATAGATGCAGCGAAACTCTCAAAATTGAATGGCAGAAACTGTCATGGCACTCACCTGCTTCCGGTTGCGGCGGTGGAGGAGATGAGGTGAATGCTGTATCCTGGGACTCCCCGGGGTTCCTCAAGGAAACTGGGGGACTGCTACTGTTACTTGTGTTGGTCGTAGTGGACAATTGCACAGCGTCTTCCCTCTGAAGCCTCTGTCTTGTTTGGAAACCTCGGTAGTTGCTCTGAATACGAGTGGCTGCCTCCTCCTGAAGACGTTCCCAGACAGCTTGATCTTCCTCGTCGTCTCCTCCAGTCGTAGTCAGAGATACTGCGTTCCTAACGGGTGCTGCTGTGGCTGGTCTACTATCTTCTAACTGACTGTCGAGTGATCTTCCCGTCTTCTGTGGTTCTGGAGCCTGCCAAAATGATGATATGAAAATAAATCATATATCAATGCAGGAGCAACCTACCAATCAACTATCTGCGTTTACTTTTCTGTACTGTTTTGCTGAATTTCATCTCAATCAACCTCTAAAAGTAGACAGATTTTCATCTTTATAAAGCCGTGCTATAATTTTCACAAACTCCAGATTATCTGAATGAAATTAAATTCGAAACGCTAAAACGTGAGGTAATGACATTTCCTTCATCCACAAATAAGACGGAGTCAGAAGGTATGGCACAGGTCGAAATGTTTAATAGACAACCTCTTCAGGAATCGTTCCACCACTTAAAGTCGAGCAATGTTCAAAGACATCTTGGCTTTTCCAGTATCTTAAGAACATCCCCCTTTAGGTCACCGCGTTCTCTTTGGTTTTATCCATGCTGAACACCATAAAATGAGTCTTAGGGCCAAAGTGGGATTCACGACATTCTGGTGTGATATCCTGCTGTGTTCAACTAGTTCTGATTTAATTGCCTCCAGCTGTGATATTAAATTCTTTTGCACCTTTTCCGTAGATGATTCAGCTTTTCTAAGCACCGCCACTTCAGTATTCTCCATCACAAACTTCATTTTCTGCTTCTACAGCAATACCATTTGTAATACCTCGTTGATAGCGTTTTAAGCCCCTTCAGCTCACCAGTATAACCAAACACAGTCCGTTAACTTTCCGTCTTATGCCGATTATTATTTCTAGCAGTTCGAAATAAGGAAACACTGTCACCTGAAATGTTCTAACAAGACTCGACTAATCCCTCATGCATGACTCACTTCCTAGCAAGCCGCAAGTCGGCTCGCAAGAAACCTTCTAACATATGCCTCACAACAGCTGCCCGTTTATATTGTGATGCAGCGGCTATGACGCCGGATTATTGAAAATCGGCGCCCGACAGGCAGAACGTATGGAGATAAAAGCGTGCTAGTACAGGTAAACATCGGAAGCGTAATCGCAAGATAATCAGAATCTTCTAGAAGTTTCGCCAGATCGAACGTTCTGGAACTGTGAGAAAATTTCCAACGGCTACATAAGAAAGTGCTCTCATAAGTTGGATCAATCAGTCTCGTGAAGTGGGCCGTGAGTGAGTAAGTCAGCGAACGAGTTAGAGCATGCGTTTCTGTTGCAACGAAAAGTGCTTTTCTCCGAGGAAGTTTGTGATGACTGTGGCGACTTGCAGTAAGTGATGTTACAACAAGGGATTCGAGATACATCTTGTGCTCGACTCCCCAGTGAGTGAACTTTCCGGAAGAAGAGGCTGCGTAGTACGTATTTCATTACAACACTAAGAAACTGATGTGACATTGTTAATCGGGACTAGTCCACTTAAGTGAAGTAACTGTAAGCTAAGCAAAGTCTCAGCGAAAATTGAACTAGGTTACAAAGTGACAGTGAAAATTGAGTTAAATGACAGTTAAAAACTGGATGAGGTTGCACTGGTGTATGGAGAAGGATTTAAGCGTCACAATGGAGGGAATGGTGCACAAATTATGAGTTGGAATGGAAGAAATTGACTCCAGAATGCATAAAATGGGAAGTGAAATACGACAATGAAACCTACAATGGAGAAAATGGGAACGGAAATGACCGATGTTGAAGAAGAAATGAAGACTGCAAAAGAGAAATGGAATCCAATTGACAGCAGGTAAATGCAACGGTGAAAGTTCTGAATGACACTTTGAAAGCAGTCGAAAGTAGGTAAGTATGACTTAAAAGATAAAATATTGCGGTAGAGTTGCGCCTAGATTAGCAAAAGCACACTTAGACGGGCAGATGGAGGAAAACAAGAGGATCGAGACTACAATGGGCGAACAGTTGGAGAGAGGAGCAGCGCAGCAGCCAGTCGCGGTGCAATGAGCAGTTGTATGGGATGAAGGCCCCTTGAGGAGAGAGAAACTGGCGGATCGAGACAAAGGGCCGATCCTGAAGGATGGGGAGAATCTGACGCATGGGCGGATGTTGCTTCTGGATGCCCGACCTATAAGAGCTATTGGACACAATGGGATCCCTTGGAGGTCTGAAACGACGTGCTATAGAGAATTTGGGAATCTGCAAACATAAAACCAGGATGGAACAGAGCGTGCTCCTGAAGAGATCGGGGAAGGAAGTCTACGAAGAAACCCATGCCAGTACTACAGGAAGGCGTCTCTATGTGAATAGCACCTTGAAGAAGCTATTAGTTGCATCCTCGAAGCGATGTGGAGAGATGGTGCCAGCAATGTGACATTTGCACGAAAGGGCCTGAGCTCCTGTCAGGAATACAGTATGGACACCGAGGGAAGCGATGGTAGTTTATGGTAATCGCCTCTGAGGATGGAGCTGTGCGACGTAGCAGCTATGGTGCAAGTTTATTGGAAGGTCAGCGCCGGGCAATCGGAACTTAAACAGATAAGCAGCGCGCTCGCCTGGGTAAACATAGGAAGCGTTATCGCGAGATAACCATAATCTTCTAGAAATTTCGGCAACTCGAACGGTTTGGAACTGTGAGGAAATTTCAAACAGCTACATAAACGAATGTTCTTGCAAGTTGAACCAGCCAGTCTCGCGAAATGAGCGGCGAGTGAGCAAGTAATGAAGGAGTTAGTCAGTGTACTTCTCTGCTGGACTTCGATACGCAAACATCTCGAGAGTGACCAGGAAATATAGGCTGCAACCAGCAGCGACAGCGCCACCTAGCAGCTTCAACGTAACCGCAGTATTATTCTCTGTTACCTTAGCCCCAACTGCATTGGCTACCAAGCCTGCCAACGCCGTAGCAACTGCCGAGCTCTTTCTGGCTCCACCTAGGGACGGCGCCCAAGCCCCGGTTGACTCATTGCCACAGAACCATAGTTTGGGCGGTCACTACGGTCACTGCTATAGTTCATGAGATGTAAAGAGGATCTTACGTGGTGAGCATCAAAATATTTTTTTCCATCCTGTGTAATGAATAAAGCCATAATTCTTTGTTACCTTAACCTGTGCATGGGGATTTTCCGTTCAGTGCTGATTACTTGCCTCTCGGTGCGGGTGAATACACTCACGGCATAACTGAGACTCCTAAACATTACGTGGTTCTAAAACTTTCGACTTCAGTATTGATGTAAGAATTTTAGAAGTAGCTACAATATTATGTACAAGGCCTCTAACTTAATTCAGCGGTCTTCATATTCAAGACCAGGTCGTGAAGACCGCATAACTGACGCTGACCACGAACTATCTTTTACAAACGTAAATACCCATCTTCAGTGAGACTTGCGCGAAGGGTCACCTAATTCTCAGGCGTACTTGCATAGATCGTATGAGAATTAAATTAGTCATATGCTTCCCTTGCTGTTCCGAGGGCATGGCAGCCATGTCACCTTGCAACTCACGTCACTTCGCAGTTTGGAAAAGCAATATTTCAGCAATCCTTCTACATTAACGGGCAAACATTGCAGATTCAACTTCAGTGCACCTGCAGAACATATGTTCTTATGGTGTTTCTATTAAGTTGTGGACTAGAACTAAAATTATTCAGTTTTGGTGCTAGACTTATAGAGCGTGACTTTAAACACGTGCATCGACTTCGCGTATTCCCTTTGGCGCAACTGGTTACGGCGTGTTGTTTCTAAATCAACTGTGTGGGGTGACGTTGGTCCGAATCCCATTTAACATGCTTTTTTATTTCCCATTTTCTTTTTTCTTTCTTAACGGGAACATTATTATTTATATAAGCCGTGCGAAATATAAAATCATACAAACTAATGGAATCTATTTCTGATAAAGCTCCTTCTTTAGGTACTTTTATTTTGCGTGCTGTTGTAACTTTTCCCGCCGTCTTATGAATGCTGCAGTACGATTGAAATGTTACAACTGAATGCTTCATAAGATATCATTTGCAATTGCTGAAAGTGAACCAGAGAACACGACTACCTTAATTGTCAAATACTTCTCCTGAAATTAATATTTCCCTATAAGTATTCACATTCAAAAGCAGCTCTACAAATTTCGTAGGCTGTTACCATATTAAAATATATAAGCGTGTAATGGTATAAATTACCAAATCTGGGTGCCAGTGAATAGTGTAATTTATGATACATTAAACAGAACAGAATGCAGTTGTTGAAGCAACCTTTGCACCCAGGAAGGTTGTCATGTCATTTATTTCCAAGCACGACACAACGTTGCCATGTCCCCATTAATTCAATTTCTAGCAGTGTGCCTTTATCCGATTCTTCATTCCGGATAAAAAGCTGTAGAGAACTAAACACGTTTATTAATTTTGTATTTCAGAAAATAAATCCGATTCTTCATTCCGGATAAAAAGCTGTAGAGAACTAAACACGTTTATTAACTTTGTATTTCAGAAAATAAACATGCGAAAGATGAGGATCGAACCCCCGACAACTAGCAGCTCTGAATTTCACAGTCAATGACGAAACGCTCTTAGCTATTCTTCAGTGGGACATTCGTGCTGTATCTTATATTAAGCTTGTTGTCACTAACTCGGCAGCAATTTCACTGCAAGGTGAAAAGTTCGTTTGCACCTTCCGAAATGGTTTAAAAGTATGCTTTCTTTTCTAAGTATTCGCTTGAATTTATTTAGAGGAACAAGAAAAAGGAATTTTTATGTAATAAGCACGAGTATCGCAGTGTTCAGTGTGGAGTTTGTTTCATTAATTGCTTTCATTAACGACAGACAAATAAAGATAAAACGATATAACAGTAATTGCACGTTCCCGTTGATAGAAGTATCATTAATTGAAAATAATATCCAAGAGATTCATGCTCATACATGAGGAGGATTGAGTACTGCATACGTGATGATTTACAGGCAGCAGTAATATCCTAAACTTAAGATGTGATTATTATCTGATAGGTATGTGTTATATTTCACTAAAATTAACTTAGTGGCCAAAGCTTCCACCTTGCGTAGCAGTAGATGCCTGGTTTTTAAACTGGAGATTAAAATCGAATCCTGTTTGCAAGAAATCAGTAACTTAATCTTACTTTCAGGGTTTCAATCATATCTAAATTTATTTATTTAATTGTAACACCAATAATGAGTCATTCATCTTTAAATATGAGCTATTTGGTACAAGTAATTATGAAAACAGAAAATCATTAGTATGATTATGTCTAATGCGAAAGTTAAGGCAAAACATTACGGGAACAAGTGTTTTTTCTAAATGACAGTGACCTGGTTATAGACTAGGTCATTTCTGTAGCTGTTTATATTTAGGCTGGCCTAAATATTAAGGCTCGTGTGAAAAATAGCAGAGCAGCTCTGTTAAGACGTCTGCTAACATAAAGGAAATTTAATGAAAATAACACTGATCAAAAGGAAAATTGCGACATGAGTGATGTAGGCAAGTTTTGATTAATTGAGCAGCCCTTAGGGTGAATATATTACTGAAAGTTGCTAGTTGTTCCTTATTTTTATAGTATGGCAGATTACTGATGACAGGAAATTGTAACTAGATAATGTAGACTTGACTTTGCACCTATTGTTAAATCTGGACGTCACAAAATTATCCAGAGTGAATTAAATGATTTGGTCAAAGACCTAGAACTTTCTAAAGCCAAGGAACAGCTGTTAGCCTCCAGTTTACAACAATGGAACTATTTTGCCGAAAGTAACATTTTTTCGTGACGGAAACATCTGGGGAAATATTTTGCTGAGGAAGGCGATTTAGTGTTCTGCAGTGATGTTAGAGGCTTATTGAGTGCTCTGAACTTTAATCACATCTCTGATCAGTGGCGGTTATTTATAGATGCTTCAAAATGAAGTCTCAAAGCTGTATTATTTTGGTCTTACCAAAAACATTGCTAAAACGTTGGACAGAAATGGACAGGCCTTCAAATACCTAGTTACAAAATGTCCTAGAATTAGTAAGGCCAGTTAAAGGAAGGAATTTTTTTGGCCCACAGATTCATCAAGTTCACCAAGATGATATATTTGAACATCTTTTAAATGATGCTAAGTAAGAGGCATGGATTTCTTTCAGAGAAGTCGTAAACAAGTTTTTGGGAAACAAACAAGCTGGAAGCTGTGAGAATCTTGATATAAGTTTGCTGTCATCTTATCACAAAATGGGATGCAACATGTCCCTTAAATTACACTTTTTACACTCCCATCTGAATTGTTTTGCTAAAAGTCGTGGAGCGTTGAACATGGCAAACATTTCCACCAAAAAATATCATTAATGGGAAAAAGTTACCAGGAAAAGTGGAATGCAAGAATGGTTGCTGAATACTGTTGAACAGACATCAGGGATCATCCTCAACTCGACTACAAAAAGAAAACAAATAGAAACCATATTTAGTAAAGGTAAGCGATCACGAATATATTTTACAAGATATCACACAAATTTTCATAGAAAAAATATTACTATTGCATTTTTTCTTAATATTATTCTCAAACCAGAACCAATCTAGCATTCCTGTTGTCATATTTGTGTTCATCGTAGTGTAACCTTTAAGAAAAATGATTTTTCATTCATGTTGCAAACTAAAGGTAAAAATTTGTTGTCCAATGTAATCTTTCAGAGCTGATAATTTAAAAACCTTAGCTGAAGATGTGAAAGTTAAAATTGTCTGTGTGTAAATGAAATCAAAGCAATTACTGGTGCTCTTTAAAAGGGGTTTTGAAGACAGGTGACGTCTTAAAGGTTCCTGATGTTAAAGCTAGGCGTATATTCTGAGTAGGAAATATATATAAATTAATACTCGTAATTGATACTAGTGATTCCAGTCTTATTTGTCTGTCATTAATAAAAGTAAACTAAACGAACTTAAACTCCACACTGAAGACTAGGATACCTATGCTAGTTATAGCAAAATTACCTTTTCTTATTCCTCTAAATATATTCAAGCGAATACTCCATTTCGGAAGGTGCAAACGAACTTTCCGCCTTGCAGTGAAATTGCTGCCGAGTTAGTGACAACAAGCTTAATATAAGATAGAGCACGACTGTCCCAGTGAAGACAGCCAAGAGCGCTTCGTCATTGACTGTGAAATTCAGAAGTGCTAGTTGTCGGGGGTTCGATCCTCGCATTGCGCATGTTTAGTTTCTGAAATATAAAATTAACAAACGTGTTAAGTTCTCTACAGCTTTTTATCCGGAATGAAGAATCGGATGAAGGCACATTGCTAGAAATTGAGTTAATGGAGACATGGAACGTTGTGTCGTGCTTGGAAATAAACGACATGACAATCTTGTTGGGTACAAAGGTTCCTTCGCCCTTAAGTAATCTACATTCTGTCCATTCTGTTCTGTTTAATGTATCATGAATTATACTATTCACTGGCATCCAGATCTGGTAATTTATACCATTACACGCTTATATATTTTAATATGGTAACAGCCTACGAAATTTGCAGAGCTGCTTTTGAATGTGAATACTTATAGGGAAATATTAATTTCAGGAGGAGTATTTGACAATTAAGGTAGGCGTGTTCTCTGGTTCACTTTCAGCAATTGCAAATGATATCTTATGAAGCATTCAGTTGTAACATTTCAATCGTACTGCAGCATTCATAAGACGGCGGGAAAAGTTACAACAGTACGCGGAACATTATCAGAAATAGATTCCATTAGTTTGTATGATTTTATATTTCGCACGGCTTATATAAATAATAATGTTCCCGTTAAGAAAGAAAAAAGAAAATGGGAAATAAAAAAGCATGTTAAATGGGATTCGGACCAACGTCACCCCACACAGTTGATTTAGAAACAACACGCCGTAACCAGTTGCGCCAAAGGGAATACGCGAAGTCGGTGCACGTGTTTAAAGTCACGCTCTATAAGTCTAGCACCAAAACTGAATAATTTTAGTTCTAGTCCACAACTTAATAGAAACACCATAAGAACATATGTTCTGCAGGTGCACTGAAGTTGAATCTGCAATGTTTGCCCGTTAATGTAGAAGGATTGCTGAAATATTGCTTTTCCAAACTGCGAAGTGACGTGAGTTGCAAGGTGACATGGCTGCCATGCCCTCGGAACAGCAAGGGAAGCATATGACTAATTTAATTCTCATATGATCTATGCAAGTACGCCTGAGAATTAGGTGACCCTTCGCGCAAGTCTCACTGAAGATGGGTATTTACTTTTGTGAAAGATAGTACCACCATGCAGTACTACACCCCATCAATGACGCCTGTAGTGAGTCGAGGTGGGGGACGCAGCGACTGGGTGGTAAGGCTTGGCTCTTCATGGGCTGTTGTGCCGGGGCTTAGTTTTCATATTGAAGAACACGCTTCATGGTCAGTTGTTTTGGGATTTTGTTACAGCACGCTAGAGAGCTCTGGGCAACGCAGGGTATGCTGTAACAACATTTTGCAAACGTTTGCTTACATAATCGAATAAATGTAATATTGTGAGTTTTCCTCTACCAATGTGTCGTGAATCAGGATGATGTTATACCTGTTGAAGCTCCAAGGAGTCCTCTTCGTGATGTCGCACTTCGGTGTCGAGTGAGCCTGATGTCTGTACACCGTCGTCTTCTTCGGACGTGGTGATTGTAGGTTGCGTTAGGGTTGTAGTATTGCTGCTCTGTATTTGGCGTCTAGTCAGAAATCCACGCACTCCAGCCTGGATTTTGGTTGCTGCAGTGGAGAGGGTCGAGTCATCTTCCTCCATCGTCTGTAACATAACATATTTATAAAGGGGTATATTGTAAACATGCTGTACCTATCTGTAGCATAATACAGACACTGTTGTTAATGTTACTCATACATGCCTGTATGATATGTCTTTTTGGTTCAACAGGCTACACCCAATGAACATCTTTTCTGTAGCTGTCCCTTTAGTAGTTTCTGTATTTTTCAGTCTTTTAGGCGAAGATTGGCGCAAAAAAAAAAAAAAAAAAAAAACAAAAAACAAAAAACAAAAAAAAAAAAAAAAAACAACAACAACAACACACACACACAAAGTTGTCAAGAGATAGAAAGCAACACGTAATGTTTCCTTAATTATTTCAAGGGCTTTGCTGATGCTACAACAAGCCATCAATGTGCACTTTGCAAGGAACGTCCAATAAGGGAGAAGACTTTGGAGCCTCTCACCGTATAAGGATATATCAGTTATCTGTTATGCTGATAAACAATACCTATACCTTGTTATAAAATTCTACTCAGTAAGGTATGGAAAACAAAAGGCTTTCGTGCATCTTAAACAATTAGATTTAAATGGAAATATAATGCTGTATTAATCAAGAGAAAAGAAATTGGCTGGGACATTGGATGTGAAGAAACTAGTTAGTAACAAATGCACTGGCAGGAATGTTATCTTTCGCCTTTGGGAGAGAAGATACATGCTATACAGTGGTGAGACAAACGGTGCATAGAGGAGCGGGCGGGGTGTAACCGTAGAAAATGGCGTAGAACAAGACTTTTAGTTTGATAGTAGTTACACGCTTGTTTTTATGCACAACATAGTTTCTTTAGAAGCAGAATACTCATATATGTCATTATAAATAGTATTAGAATATTACGGCCGCATCGTGGCCGAGTGGTTAAACTATTCACCTCTCACCAAAACGGCTCGGGTTCGATTCTAGGCGACTGCATGTGGGATTTGTGGTGGACAAAGCGGTGCAGGGGAGGGTTTTCTGCGGGTTCTCCTGTTTCCCCCGCTATCCCCACCGTTGCTCCATCTTGATTTCATACATGATCAGTGTCACCACCTGCGGTGTCACTTGTACTAAAAACGGGCGTTAAATACTACCAAAATAAAATATAACGCTCATATTATAAGAATAGTTATTACTACAAGCAAAATAACTCGATATGAGTGTAGCTTGGAATAGCTACAAAGGGTACCTTTCTTTGGAGCAACTTCGACGACTCTTAAATTATGGACAATCACGTGAATAGAAAGACGGATTGCCCTTATGATAGTTTTGCCATTTGTAAAATTAGTTTAAAACTCACTCTGGTTATATCCTCAATTCGTCTATTGTAGACGCACGAAGTGCGGTAGTCTTGTAGGAAAACGCGGTAGTTCTTCGCAAACGATTGCACGTGAGTTATACCAGGTGGCCCACTCCAGCCGGTCCTCGGATAAGTAGACAATCCTTCGTGCGTTAAAAGAATTGCAGAAATCACGGGGGTAAATCCAGTCAGTGGCGTGTGTGAACTTCGCTCTGCTTGTGAGAGAACAGAGCGGCAGAGGAAATGTCCAGGCTACAACTGGCGTGTGCAGCGCGTGTTAATAGAGAGGAACATCTTAGAATATTTTCCAGTTCACTTACAAGACTTTATTTACCAGGGAATGAACTCATTCCTGTATATGCTGCTATTGTCTAACATTACGGATTACAGAGTGTAAATTGCCGTAACAAAATCCATGCAAACATGAGGACGCGTAATGTTTGATAGACATTTCCTTGTTTCTTATTAATGTTATTGTATTTCATTATTATTTTTAGTTATTATTGCTATTTGTATTACCATATCGTTATTGCTTTTATTGTATTCTCATTAGTTTATTATTGCTAATTATTATCGTTATAATAATCTACATTATCATGTAGACATGAATTGAAGGCGTAGCCCGCCTCTGTAATGTGGGGGTAGCGTATCTGCCTTACATACAAGAGGTCCCAAGATCGAATCTCGGTTAGGGTGAGTCATCTGGATAAGGGTTTCTGCGCGGGTTTCCCTTATCCTGAGAAGACGAATGTCGGGTAACTTGAAACTCTATGAACTTCGAACTCATTTGAGTACCATTTCACTAATTTCATTAATTCATCATCCGATATGACCTATCACGTTGGAGGACGTTAAGACATGTAAAAAAAGAAGATGCAAGTACTTTTCAGCTCGGATTATATAACAATCGCACTCAACAATTATTTGAGATAATATTTTACATAAATAATTAAGTTTTCTCAATCTATACATTACAACGTTTAAATTGGAAGTCTAATATCAGTTTTTATATTGTTATAATACACAAAATATTAATGTAGGTTTTCACATGCGGTAGGGATGGTCACTTTTGTACTTCTGCTGAATCCTCACTTGATGAGATGCATGCGTACGTACTTCTTTGCTGAGTATAATCATTCGGTTTAGGACAATTTAATTTAATGTACATTTTCTGGTTATAAAGAAGTATATGTATAAGGTACGGTTATTTCATATAAATTTCACAGACAGCTACGAAGCTATCATTTCGACAAGAGTACTATGATAAATGGCCACATTTGATTTGAAATTGAAGCCACTTTCAGTCGAACTGACCAATTGGTGACGTATGAATGGCATACATATCTGAATAGTGCGACTGTTCAACAGGACTGTAACGAAAGACCACAAATAGCGCATCCATTTTCTATGATACAAAGTCGTGAAGACAGTATTGTCCACTGATCTTAAAATTGATTTATTTTTCGTGCGTACCTCTTCTACTTCTTCTGGAGGATGAGGCAACTCTTCGTTTTCGTCAAGTGCAGCATTTTCTCCTGGTTCATCTTCAGGTGGGGGTGGCGGAAGTGGTTCCTCAACAGGAGGTCCGAAGAGAAAATCGTGTGCAGTCACATCTTTGGTTTCCTGAAGGCATAACATTACATTAGGATGTAATAACTTCAACACAAAGAGATTCTCCTATATGTTGTGTGACTGATGCATAATACTTTTATTTCTTTAATAATTATTTGGTGTACAATTGCAGCTAATTTCTAGGAAACAATCTGCCATGGAACTCTCACAGTTTAACTTTTATTTGTGTCTGTACAAGAGTGGTGAAGTAGAGCCATCTAGTTCGTAAGTTTATTTTATTTATTTATTTATTTATTTATTTATTTATTTATTTATTTATTTATTTATTTATTTATTTATTTATTTATTTATTTATTTACTTACTTACTTACTCACTTACTCACTCACTCACTCACTCACTCACTCACTCACTCATTCACTCACTCACTCACTCACTCACTGACTCACTGACTCACTGACTCACTTACTCACTTACTCACTCACTTACTCACTTACTCACTTACTCACTTACTTACTTATTTATTTATTTATTTATTTATTTTTATTTATTTATTTTTTTGGTTTCTCCATCTTTTTTGAGAGTTTTAACGGGCTTCTAATCAGTTTATATATGGGGAAAATATTCAGAATTTGAAGAGAAATTATGTCAGAGGGCGAGAGGCATACGAGAGAGGTTTCCAACTGTGCTGTTCATAATCTAGAGGATTCATTGAGAAACTGTTTTTACAGAATAGGCAGGTGAGTAGTATGAGGAAGAAACACCAACTATGGTTGTGAAGAGAAGCAAAAAGGATAAATTTGTGAAT
Organism: Tenodera sinensis; assembly: GCA_030765045.1. Lineage (NCBI taxonomy): Eukaryota > Metazoa > Arthropoda > Insecta > Mantodea > Mantidae > Tenodera > Tenodera sinensis. The sequence goes on along the minus strand of CM060964.1, from coordinate 301,071,977 downwards.
TTGAAATGCTGGTGGAGCAGTTTTAGAAAATGGGGTGTTTCTAAGTAGTAACATGATCTTTTATCAGAAGTCAAGCAGAGGATACCAATGGGAAAGGGACATTTTATTATAAAAATAATAATGTTATATCAACTTTTCCAGAAAGAACAGCGAAAGAGATTAGTTGGTTGTGACATTGTATACTACAGAAATATTGACTGGGATGAATCGGAGGTATTGCACATGTTGACAATCGACATCAGTGAAACTAAAATGGATAGATGAAATGGGTAAAGAAGCTATTTCAGAAACAATGGGCAAAGAAGAAACAATTATTTACTATCGGGAACACAGAAATAAACTGATTGGGCAATTGCATTGGAATAAATTAAGCGACATCAGATTCGTTGTAACAATTGCTGAATGCGAAAGAATGTTGAGGCACGAGAGGATACCATGTAATAGACAATGTTAAGATAAATGGTTCGTAAATGTAGATGAAAAGGAAAGCCAAAAGAAGAAGAATTAAAGAGCCTGAGTTTGCAGTATAGGACCTATACTTGGGCAAAACACCGATTCTGGCCAAGTTCTCCGGCTTACAAATTTAAATAGAGTTTAAATATTTTCTCTGCTCGCATAATATTATTTAGGCTTCCTCACCAAACTACCTTAATAAGCAGTAGCAAAGTTCCTGCAATGCACTATCGGCTGTGCTGCAGTCAAAGAATAATTGCACTGAAGCGCGAGAGCTAAACGTCTCCTCCTTCGCAGCTGCAGCACAAACAGAACAGTTTTTCCTCACACTGCATTACCTACTCCACTCCTTTAACCTCCACGTTTATGGTGATATGGGTATTCGCTATGCCTGATTATCGTTCATGCTGATCAGATGCATTAAATGATAATCAAACAAGCCATATGAGATTGTGCAGTAGCAATAAAGATATATAAAGCAATGAGATTGTGCAGGAATTTTGAATATAGGCGAGAGCTTTGAAAAGAAACAAGAAACTTACTCTACCTGAGGCTTTTCCTTGGCAAGGATTTGTCTTGCCTGGAAGCCACGGAATGTGGCTTGAATCGTAGTAGCGGCAGCACTGAGTGCCATCTCTTCCTGGTCATCTATATCCTCAACAACACTTCCACGTTGAGCCAGAACAGAATCACGGGTAGATTCATTCTCATTCTTATCGTTTGGGAGCTCGAGTGAGGTTTGGCCCGTGCTGAACACGGCAACGTCTCCATCATCGTCCGTCGTAGAGGACTGCTTTGTGCCTGATCTAGTTGCACCTTCCTTAGGGCTGGCCGCCTGCCTGCTTATCTCTTGTTCCAGAATGCTAGGTGACGGACTATCCTCTTTTGCAATGCTTGGAGCAGTTACTGCATTCGATATTTTCTCTTCTTCCATAGGACCTGCAGCACTTGTGGGCCTGCTACTTCCTTCTTTTGTTGATTCAGCAACACTAGTTGGTCTGGTATTTGCAGCCCCTGTTGAACTAGGCGGTCGACTATTTTCCTTTGTAGGACTTGCAGCACTTGCTGATCCAACAACACTGCCTTCAGATTTGCTTGATCCGTCTACACTAGCTTGCTTTCTAGATGGAGATTCTACTAATTTACTGTTTTCTTTGGTTGATTCGGCAACACTAGCTGGCCTGCTAGTTGACGCCTCTGTTGCACTTGATGGCTTCTCTTCCTTGGTAGGACTTGTCGCACTGGTTGGTCTACAGTCTGCGTTGGTTGATTCAGCGACGCTAGCTTGCCTGCTTGCTGAGGACTCTACTGAACCTAATAGTTTCTCTTCCTTCGTAGAACTTGCAACACTACCAGATCCACTGCATTCCTCTTTAGTTGACTCAGCAACGCTCGATTGCCTGCTAGGCGCAGGTTGTGCTTCACTTGATTCTTTCTCTTCTTTCGTAGGACTTGTAACACTAGCTGGTCTACTGCCTTCTTCTTTAGCCGATTCAGCAACGCTCACCGGCCTGCTACTGGAAACACCTATGGTGCTTGGTGGTCTGCTGTTTTCCATTGCAGGACTTGCAGCACTAGTTGGTCTACTGCCTTCCTCTTTGGTTGATTCCGCAACATTTGTTTGTCTGCTAGTTGGAGACTCTGTTGCATTCGATGGTTTCTCTTCTTTCGAAAGATTTGCAACACTACCTGGTCTACCAGCTTCCTCTTTGGATGATTCAGCAACACTCGCTCGTGTGCTAGCCGGAATTTCAGCTGCAATTGATAGTTTCTCTTCTTTTGTTGGACTTTTAACACTAGGGGGCCTACTGCTTTCTTTTTTGGCTATTTCAGTTACACTCACTGGTCTGCTACTTCTAGCCTCAGCTGTGCTAGATGGTCTACTAATTTCCTTTGTAGGGCTTGCAACAATTGCTGGTCTATCGATTTCCTCTTTGCTTGATTCACTAGCACTCACTTGCCTGCCAACTGCAGTTTCTGCTGCACTTGATAGTTTCTCTTCCGTCATGAGACTTGTAGCACTAGCAGGTCTGCTACTCTCTTTGGTTGACTCGGCGACACTTGTTTGCCTGCTAACTGCAACCTCTGCAGCACTTGATGATTGTTCTTCTTTATTAGGACTTGCAGCACTGACCGGTCTGCTACTTTCTTCTTTGGTTGATTCAGCAGTACTAACTGGTCTACTAACAATAGCCTCTACTGCGCTAGGCGGGCGACTGCTTTCCTTCGTTGGACTGGCTACACTGGCTGGTCTACTGCTTTCTTTGGTTGATTCAGCAATACTAGCTGGCCTACTAACAGTAGCCTCTACTGTGCTAGACGGGCGACTGCTTTCCTTCGTTGGACTGGCTACACTGGCTGGTCTACTGCTTTCTTTGGTTGATTCAGCAATACTAACTGGTCTACTAACAATAGCCTCTACTGCGCTAGACGGGCGACTGCTTTCCTTCGTTGGACTGGCTACACTGGCTGGTCTACTGCTTTCTTTGGTTGATTCAGCAATACTAGCTGGCCTACTAACAATAGCCTCTACTGCGCTAGGCGGGCGACTGCTTTCCTTCGTTGGACTCGCAACACTGGCTGGTCTACTGCTTTCTTTGGTTGATTCAGCAATACTAGCTGGCCTACTAACAATAGCCTCTGCTGCGCTAGGAGGTCGACTGCTTTCCTTCGTTGGACTCGCAACACTGGCTGGCCTACTGCTTTCTTTGGTTGATTCAACAATACTAGCTGGCCTACTAACAGTAGCCTCTATTGTGCTAGGTGGTCGACTGCTTTCCTTCGTTGGACTCGCAGCACTGCCCGGTCTGCTGTCTTCCTTGACTGATTCAGAAGTACTAACAGACCTACTAACAGCAGTCTCGACTGCGCTAGATGGTCGACTGCTCTCCTTTGTTGGACTCACAGCACTGGCTGGTCTGCTATCGTCTTTGGCTGATACTGCAGCACTAGCTGGCCTACTAGCAACACTCTGTGTGCTAGTCGGTCGAGTGCTTTCTTTTGTTGGACTAGCAACACTGACTGGTCTACTGCCATCTTTGATTGATTCAGCAACACTATCTGGCCTACTAGCAGCAGCCTCTCTACTAGGCGGTTGGGTGTTTTCTTTTGTTGGACTTTCAACACTGGCTGGTCTGTTGCCTTCTTTGGTTGTTTCAGCAGTACTTACTGGCCTACTAGTAGCAATCTCTACTGTGCTAGGCGGTCGACTGTTTTCTTTTGTTGGACTCGCAACACTGGCTGGTCTACTGCTTTCTTTGTTCGATTCAGCAGCACTAACTGGCCTACTAGCAGCAGCCTCTACTGTGCTAGGAGGTCGACTGCTTTCCTTCGTTGGACTCGCAACACTGGCTGGTCTACTGCTTTCTTTGGTTGATTCAGCAATACTAGCTGGCCTACTAACAGTAGCCTCTATTGTGCTATGCGGTCGAGTGCTTTCTTTTGTTGGACTCGCAGCACTGCCCGATCTGCTGTCTTCCTTGGCTGATTCAGCAAAACTAATAGGTCTACTATCAGCAGCCTCGACTGCGTTAGATGGTTGACTGCTCTCCTTTGTTGCACTCGCAGCACTGGCTGGTCTGCTATCTTCTTTGGCTGCTATTGCAGCACTAACTGGCCCACTAGGTACGGTCTGCCCTGTGCTAGGCGGGCGACTACTGTCTTTTAAAGGACTTGTAGCACTTGCTGGTCTGAGATCTAGGTCATTAGCTGTGCTAGCTGGTATACTTTCTTCCTTTGTAGTGCTTGCAACACTAACTGGTCTGGTATCTTGCTTTCCCGATTCGGCAACACTTGTTGGCCTGCTACCCTGGGTATCTACTATATTAGGAGGTACATTGTCATCCTTTAAAGGGCTCGCAGCGCTTACTGACCTTATGTCTTCTTTGGTCGACTCAGCAGCATTCACTGGGCTGCTACTTGCTGCTTCTGCTGTGCTAGGCGGTCGACTATTTTCTTTTGCAGGACTTACTATGCTTGTTGCTCTAATAACTTCTTTGCTTGACTCAGTAACACTTGTTGGTTTGCTATCTACAGTATTTGCTGTGCTAGGTGATGTATTTTTATCCCTTCCAGCACTTGAAACACTTACTGGCCTGCTATCTTTTTGGGTTGATTGAGCAGTACTAGCGGGTCGGCTAGCAGACTCTAATGCACTAGAAGATTGCTTTTCATCTTCCTTCACTGAACCTGTAGTACTAACAGGCCTACTGGCCCGATCTTCTTCAGTTGGCTCAGTACTTGGTTGTTTATCTACAGCTTCTACAGCTGGCTTTGCAGCAGCGGTTAGTTCTAAATCGCTAGAAGGTCGACTCTCTTTCTCTGTTGAACTTATCGGCCTACTTTCTCCATCCTCAGCTGCTTCCAAGCTAGTTTGCTGATCAGCAGCGGATGCACTAGGCGGTCGACTAGCTGAATTTTTACTAGATTGTACAGGACTAGTTGCTGACGTGTCTTCCTTTTTATTCGCTTCTGCAGCGACGTCCTTTTTAACATCTTGTGCCTCTGCACTACTGGGTGGTCGGCTAATTTTTTCTTGTGAAGCGCTTGATGGACGACTTTCTCCCGGTTCAGCAGCACTTCCCGCTTTGTTGACCAATTCGACAGCAGGTGTACTCGATGGCCGACTCTCACTCGGTTCATTAGAAAGTACATTACTTGTTGGTCGACTACCATCAGCCTTTGTTTTCTCAGCAGCACTTCCTGTAGATATCTCGGTAGTGGTTACTTGATCGGTTTTCTCTTCTACAGTAGCTTCAGCTGCACTTGCTGATCTACTACTTTCTCCATCTTTGATAGATGGCGTGCTCCTCTCCTTATCAGAGACACCTGTTTCAGTTTCTGAGGCACTCTTTGGTTCTTTTGCTTCATTAACAATGGCACTTGTTGGTCGACTGGACTTGGTAGACTCAGGCTGATTCACAGTTTCGCTCTTCCCTGAGTTTGGTCGACTCTCCGCTGTAGCACTAACAGGCCTGCTGCTTTCTGACGTTTCCTGGTTCTCCGATTCCTTAACTGAGGCACTGGTTTCCTCCTTTTCAGCACTAATGGTAGCGGCATTTACAACCACGGCATCATCTTCTTTCGGGTTGACTTTTTCCTCAGCGGCAGGTGAAGCTTTCTCTCCCTTAAGAGCAGCACCAGTGACAACCGCTCCGGCTACGGCTGTTCCTGTAGCTGCGACTATGAGGCCATCTTTCTGTAATGTCCCGTTTGGCTCAGGTTTGAGGTCGGCACCGTCGGCCTGTAGGTCGGTCACCTCCAAAGGTTCTTTCTCAGTCAGGTCGGCGACGTCCACGGTGGCATCTTGAGGAATACCCCCTTTCTCGGATCCTTGAGTAGATGACGGGGACATCCCGGCACTGTGTGCTGTGAACATTAAACAAGTAAGGTCACAAAATTGTTAGTAGTAAATGAATAGGAGCTAGAAAAACAGCTGAAACAACAAAGAATCCAATATATTTAGGGAAGACCTACGACTACCTAGGAAATCCTTTTCTAACTTGTACAAGCGGTATACATACCTACTCGTAGCACAAAAATTACGAATAAAAGCTTTACTTCAACTCTTTAAACTTAGATTACGCTGATAGCATTTTAGAAAACCCTGTAAAGATGGATGCTAGGTACAAGGCATTATTGCATCTAGCGCCATATGCCTTTGCCAGGCTTTTTTGCCCATCAGAAGAAAAGGCAACGCACGATTAATTCAAAACAACGAGAAAAAAGTTCGAAATTGGTATAACACTGACATGCTGCCATTCACTTTATATTTCGTGTTTCACTTTGGTATTCCAACAATCTAAACGCCAGCAAACGTCATTTAAATCGTCTTATATGAGGTGAGCATGATTCACCAGTAAGAAAAGTCTTACACCTCCCCAATAATGAGCTTTATAGCTAATCTGTAACGATATCCAAAATAACACGCTTGTTTTATTCTCACTTGTTGCATATACAAATATACTCCTCGCTACCTTACTCGTGATATATGTTTACCTACGAATTGTTTCAATTAAGTGAGAAGATTTCAACATATGGAAAAACATTCAAATGTAATTTCGTGGCAGGAAGCTCTTGTGATGAAAGGAAAAAAGAAACGAGAAAAACTTCAAGAATCACAAACTTTTAAGCACGCCTGTCATGTGACGCTTGGGAGAGTTTTCAACTTGCAACATGGAATATTTGGAAAATAGCTAACGGTATGAAAAAATTATGAGACACAAACTGTGTATTTAATAATCTGTATGTTTTTCCTGTTGTACGGCCACACCGCAGCTGAATGGTTAGACTATTCGCTTCGCTCCAAAGCAGCCCGGGTTCGATCCCAGGCAACCACATGTGGGATTGGTGGTGGACGAAGCGGCGCTGGGGCGGGTTTCCTCCGGGTTCTCCGGTTTCCCCTGCCATCTCATTCCACCGGTGCTCCATCTTCATTCCAGGTATCATCAGTGTCACTGCCTGCGGTGCCGTAATAGTAAAATCGGGCGTTAAACACTACCAAAAAATTCCTGTTGTAAGTTTCTATTTCCCATGAGTTCTTTGTTACAGGAAATTCAAAACTAAAAAGAAAATTTGCAATATATTCAGAGAAAAGTCCAGATTAATAGTTAATTTATCATGTGAAGGTATTCAACATGAAATTTTAATCAAAATTATTAGCTATTCTTCAGAAAATATAAAACGAGGAAATTATTTCAATGCAAAGGGTAGTTTGAGGCGGGGGATTTTCTTGAAAACTTTTTTTTTTTTTTTCGCATCCTTGGAAGATGCTGAACTTAAATGACAAGTTTGTTATTTAACAGATTTATAGTTTGAATTATGCTTTTCACAGACAAATAGACACACAGATAACATAAGACACACGCATGAGCAAACTTTTTCCTAAAATGATTTTTATTTTATTTAGGGGTCTTCAAAACATGTATTTAAGTGTTTTCTCGAAATGGAATACCACTAAAGACATCCACTGTGAACAAAGTTAACAGTATACATTGGGTCGTGTTCCAAAATATTAGTAATCTTAACCCTTGTTTCACTTTTTAAGATTTTTTAACGTTATTGTTTATAAACACACACGCGTGCGCGTACACACACACACACACACACACACACACACACATAATATAATTACACATAGAATATGTGTAAACTAAGCTAACTAAGCCCGGCACAACAGCCCATGAAGAGCCAAGCCTTCTCGGACCACTACAGGCGTCATTCGTGGGGTGCAGTATTGGAGGGTGGTACGTGGTCAGCGTCCCGATCCCTCCGGGCCAGTTATGCGATCTTCACGACCTGGAGCCCCTACTTTTCCTTCAGGTAACTCCTCAGTTGGTTCCCTCGGGACCTAAGGAGGCTGAGTGCACTCCGTGCCAGACCTCCCAGAGAGGATAAAATCCCCATGCTGGTACCGGGGATCGAACTCGGGTCCTCCGCGCCAGAGGCAAGCGTGCTACGGAGGCGGTCATATATATCTTGCCTCTGGCATATATCTTGCATCTTATATATATACAGCGCTGCATTCGCTTCTCATTACAAAATAAGCAGTGTACATTTTAAGTACTATTATTATTTCCCCCAGTAATGTAATTACAAATCTTATAAGTAAAACAGGCAACTTTGTAAACACGTTCTTCCTGAAAAAGGCATGCAAACAGTTTAACCTGAAAATATAATCGATCCTCAGTATTAAAAAGGGTGATTAAAACTAAAGTGATTATCAGGAATGTTCAATAGAAAAGATATTTGTTAGTTTGAAATTGTGTTACCACTCTGACCTCTGTAAGCAAATCCATAAAAAACACACGAATGCTGGAATAAATGCCAAAAAAGAAAACAACATGCAATAGGAATATGCAAAATCATTCAATCCAACTCACTCCATTCCTTATCATTGCATTTTCACTTTATACCAGCCATCGAGGTAATAACATTGTGTACGATTGGCGGAGAGGACGTATATAACGCATCTTATGATTGTCTTTAGAATAAGCACTAGATTGTACCATATTAATTTTTCCTCACAATGGAAATATTAATAGATAACATAGTCATAAAATAGAAATATCGAAGCAATAATTGAACTTGGTGAAAGGGTTACAAAAATAAGTTTAATGGCGTAATATTTCTAACTAGTTTTCTTGTTCATAGAATTTCAAAATAGTGTTGTAGTAACTTGTACTAACCTTCCTTTAGTATTATTCCAGTACAAAATTCAGTTATATTCTGTCTTTTGTTGATGTTTTGCGGTTACAGAGGATAGGAGAATATTCCAACCACCCAATAAGAACAAGGGAGATAAGAAAGTGTGTGCACTTCTAAACTCTTACTTACGTTTTGTCTGTTTTAATACTTCAAAGCTATATTACCGGATTTAGAAACATCATTCGTTAAACCTAAGCCTCGTCTGTAGTAAAACTATTAAAACCTTTTAGAAATTAGTGGGCTAAATTAAAATATATGCATTTGCATATGCATCCTATTACTGATCATGTTAATTTGTATTTGTTATTCGTTAACAATTGTTATATGAATAAGAATGAGAAACTTTGGTATTTTATATCGTATTATTGCTCAGCACAAGCTTTTCAACGACGTAGGTGCTCAGTCACAAGGTACTTGAAGTGAGGACTTGAGGTAACAAGGTACCGAGTCCATCAAAAGGCAAATACGGCGCCTGTGCGTTAGGCCACTCGAGCGTCGCTTGTGTGAGAGGAGTAACAGGTCTCGAAGGAGTTCGCATGTGTAAATATCACCAGACATCGTCATGGCAACGCGCTTTTAATTAACGTGGGCTGCCTTTTAAATATGAACAAAGGTTCCTGCAGTGTCAGGTGTTCCGCATTATAACTGAATTTGGAGTCAGCACAATTAGGTTTTCACACTGAAACGTTATAATACTCATTCCATGGTATCAATTATGTCTACATTAATTAGACTCAAGAGACGTTAATTGCAGCTTGTAAGAAAATAATAATGTAAGAGAAAATTAATTACCCAAAGCTTTAAGGGCCTGTATTACGATCTCCGGTTAAGGTTTCGGTTAACAGTTAACTTGAAGTTACACCCAGATGTCAGTATTACGACCTTCGGTTAAGGGCTAACTGAGAGTTATTTCTGGAGGTACACTAACCGCAACCTCAAGTAGGGGTTAGTGCGTTAACTTGGAGTTTACTCGTGTTTCACACACAAAAATGGCGTACCTCCTATCACAATTATTGTATGTCCACAGCGACTCTGAAGATGAAATGCTGGCTCATTATTTATTTAATACAAGAGCGAAGAGACTCAGAATGCGCAAAGATAATTTCGAGGAGTGAACGTGGAAGAGTTCCAACACATATACAGGTTATCAAAAGCTTCGACATCCGGAATTTTAGCGGAAATAAGGCATCGAATAGAATTTACGACAGAATGGCAGTTTTCAGCACGTATATAACATTATACCAGCATATGTGTATATTCCCGACATTCTTAAAATGAAATAAATTAAACCAACATAAATTGTAGGTGTTTCTTGATGGGCATTAGGTTAGGGAAATATAATTCTAGAGCCCAGTAAGTGTAGTGGATTGACACAAACAATACGATGTTTTGTTCGATTTTCATTACATCGGCACCATGTTTTAACTAACGCAAATGTAATAAACGGAGCATGGCAAATTACACATTTTGCAAACAGAAAATACACGGAAAACTATACAATATGTAGGTACACAAGTTCAAAAACACGCGGAACAAGATCGTTATCTTTAACTAACGTTGCATGTTATTCATTGTGGGCAGAACGATTACCTTTTAAATAGTAAACGTTGCATTATATTCATTGTGGACACAACTATTTTGCGCTTCTTTAAAGCACTTCAAGGCTCTGAATGAATAGTGAATAAAACAGAAGCTATTTTTAGGTTATGCAATGTGTACAAATCTTCAAAACATCCCACACATCTGTGATGTGGTTAACCCAGGTTAACCTAAATGATTGCTTTACCCGCGAGATAGCGTGGCAAACACAGCAAAAGCGTAGTGAAAAATGTTACCAACTGTTCTCAGGGCATCATAATCTTCAGGGTAATAAACCTACAGTTAAATTGAGTTCGTAATACGAGGCACCGAGCCTAACTAACAGTTAGCGATAACTGAGAGGTAACAAACCGTGGCTAGTAACCGGAGATCGTAATACAGGCCCTAAATGATGCATCTCCCCTATCGTTGCTAACTCTAATATCGCATCATCGTTTGTTATTTGTTCTCATGTACATGTGTTGAAAGTAGGTAGTTATGGTCTTAAGGCATCCTTCAAGTTGCCTTCTGCATCGCCACTTGTTATATTGATTGTGTTCTGCATTACAATTTCCCTCTGTTGGTCACGACATGGACTGCAGGAGTCATGTTCGTAAAGTGTATGTCAACCGACATTCGAATGTGGTATTCGTGGTGGACGAAGCGGCGCTGGGGCGGGTTTCCTCCGGGTTCTCCGGTTTCCCCAGCCATCTCTTTCCACCAGTGCTCCATCTTCATTCCATGTATCATCAGTGTCACCGTCTGCGGTGCCGTATGTGGTAACAGCGGGCGTTAAACACTACAGCAACAACCGACATTCAGCCTAAAGTTTGCCAGGGTGGTGCAGGCCTGGCTCTCGATCTGCATTAAAGCTGATTCACATAAATCGGGAACGGAACCACAACGAGTACGGAAGCAAAAAGGCTTAGTCAGTACACTGGGAACTGAAACGCGAATGCTTATTGTTATCTTTCTTTATCTAATTACCCTCCCCTTATGTAGGACTTACACGCCAATGTCTGTCGGGGAGTAGAGCAACTTGTGGACCAGACAGAGTGAACACCTGGAAGCGGGTGGCAGCCTAGCACCAAATGTGAGAGTGAGGAAGAAGATGACATGAAATGCAGGCGAAATCTATGAATGAAACGGTGATGATGGAGCAATTGGTGGAATGAGTGGTGGGGGAAACCAGAAAACCTGGAGAAAACCCGCCCAGGCGCCACTTGGTCTACCACGCTTATTGTTATCAAGGTGTGAAATCATTTGGTGCTGTGTAATAATATTCTTTTTGTAACTGGTGAAACGAAATTTGCAATGAATGTTTGCAATTCAGCCAGCAATGCATTTCTTTTAAAAATTACACATTCTAGAATTAACCTCTTTAATAATACATTAATACATTTAAGACATGTGATTTTAATTATCATCCTAGTTTGGGATGAAATAAATTTGAAAATAGAAGTTTTACTCAAAATTTACGCAATATGAGTATTATTGTTTAATAACATTACAACTAAGCATGTTAACAAAAATTCACCTCAGCATTATTTTATCCTGTTGCTTATAAGGAGGAAAACAATATTTCACTCATTTATACCGAAAAGTACATCGTGTGCACGAATCTGAAAATGAGAATGTGCGACTGATGAAGACACCAAAGAAAAGAGTTAACATTTTAACGCTTAAATACAACTTTTTCTGGCTTTATGCTGTTTAAAAATCATTAGTGCATATATAGGACCTCCTTGGTTTCATGCGCCCCTCTTCAGCCAAATCAGTTTTTCAAAACTCCAGAAATCTCTTTTGAATGATGTATAAACTTAGGCTTTCAACCCGGAAGAGATAAATTTAGCTAATAATCTCTTGAATGATTTTAATTCTAATGCAGGGAAAGCTTAACGCCTTTTACTTTCTGTAATACGTATCATATATATTTCAACGAGCAATTCTTGTATATATATATATATATATATATATTGTGACTTTGGTGGGTGTAAAGTAAAGAAGACAGATGTAGTCGAGATAAAGAAACACTTTTATTTCCGTAAACAGTAACTTTGTACACTCGTTGCAACAGCAAGAAAGTCTTTACCGATTCACCAACAGCACGGCTCCGAATTCGTAACACAAAAACTGTCCCTTCTCACACTTTACCGCTATTTATATCTCCCAGGCACTATTCTGGAAACTTCATGAAAGTTCAGTTATTATTGCGGTGAAATACAAAGCAGAAAATTCCAGAAGTCTCTATCCCTTTCTCTCTTTCGGCAAGCGCCCCAACAATGCGGCCATTCTCTGTCTCTTCCCTTCGGCTCCTTTGCGGCAGTGCCGACAATAATGCGATGGGCGACAATATATATATATATTCTCCGGGCAACTTGGAAACGGCTCTAACGATTTCAATCAAATTTTGTATTCAGATAGGGTTTTGCTTTTTAAGTTCATCTATATAGTTGTAATTCCCGAAAAAACGCAATTTTACATAGAAAAATAACATTTTTTATTCTCGCTTCTACAGAGCAGTTCTTGTATATACTCACGGTATTTCAGAAACGGCTCTAAAGATTTGATTAAATGTTTGTATACATATATATTACATTCACAGCGTTTTCTCTACTCACTTTTGGGTAACACATTCACATCTCTTTCTCTACTCACTCTTCTATAAACAATTTTCCATAAAAAACGTGATTTTGCACCAAAAAAAAAAAAAAAAAAAAAAAAACATTTTTATCTGCATTTTTAAAATAAGTCACACCATGTTCTGTATATTTGACATTGAAATGCTATTACATTCACACTGTTTTCACCTCTCACTTTCAGGTAACACATTCACATCTCTTTCTATACTCACTCTTCTACAAATAAGTCATGCAATTTTCTGTATGTTTGAAATAGAGACGCATTCACAGTGGTTTCTCTACATACTTTTAGGTATCACATTCACATCTCTTTCTCTACTCACTCTTCTATAAACAATTTTCCACAAATAACGTGATTTTGCACCAAAATCACTTTTATCCGCACTTTTAAAATGTCACACCATGTTCTGTATATTTGACATAGAAATGCTATTACATTCACACTGTTTTCACCTCTCACTTTCAGGTAACACATTCACATCTCTTTCTATACTCACTCTTCTACAAATAAGTCATGCAATTTTCTGTATGTTTGAAATAGAGACGCATTCACAGTGGTTTCTCTACATACTTTTAGGTATCACATTCACATCTCTTTCTCTACTCATTGTTCTACAAACAATTTTCCATAAAAAACGTGATTTTGCACCAAAAACACTTTTATCCCCACTTTTAAAATAAGTCATATCATGTTCTGTACATTTGAATTAGAAATGCTGTTACATTCACACTGTTTTCTCCTCTCACTTTTAGAACACATTCACATCTCTTTCTCTAATCACTCTTCTACAAAGAAGTTATACATTTTCTGTACGTTTGAAATAGAAATGCTACATATTGTAGTCATACTATTTTCTCTACTCACTTTTAGGTAACACATTCACATCTCTCTCTACTCACTCTTCTACGAATAAGTCATACAATTTCGTACATGTTTGAAATAGAAATGCTACGTATTACATTCACACTGTTTACTATACTCACTTTTAAGTAACACATTCACATCTCTTTCTCTACTCACTCTTCTACAAACAATTCATATCATCTATACAACTTGGATGTTTGTATACATCTAACTGTTAAGCTCGAAAACCGCTTAACCGATCACCGCGGAATGTATTTTTTCATGGGGAAAGTTTTTATGGTAACAATTTTACTGCACAATATATTACTTTCAAATGGTTTTCTACTCGCATTTCTTTTACGTAGCACATTCATTTATCCTCTGTTTACCCTTCAACATACAATTCATATAATATTCTGTGATTGAAACATAAATGCAACGTATTACATTCACACGACTTCGTCTACTAATTCTTCCTTTACGAGGCACCATCAGTCTTCTTTCGCTACTCGCCCTTCAACATATAATTCATACAATTTGGTATGTTTGAAAAAGAAATACAACGTATTACGTTCATACTATTTTCTCTACTCACTTCTGCTTTACGTAACAATTCACATGTTATTCCCTATCGTTTATCAACTTCATACATACCAACGCCTATACATATCGTATGTTGAAGAGTGAGAAAATTCCAAAAAAGGTTGACCGATCGCCTTGAAAAGTGACATATCTAATTGTTTTCATGGCGAAGGTTTTTATGCAATCCATTTTACCACCCAACGTATTACGTTCACGTGGTTTTCTCTGCTCCCTTTTCTTTTACCTAACATACTACTGCCTCTTCTACAAACAATATATACTTTTTCCATACACTTGAAGTATAAGTGCAACGTATAACATTCACACGGTTTTTCTACTCATTTTTCTTTTACTAAACACAATCACATTTCTTTCACTACTCCCGCTTCGGCGAACAATTGCGCACAATTCATACAATTTTCTATATGATTGAAACAGAAATGCGTAGTACATTCACATGAATTTATCAACCAGCTTTTCTTCCTGTAGTATTTGTTATTGTTCAACAGTGCTTTTGCTTAGTGTTGCTCCGGTTTTTTAATAAAAAATAAAGAAATAGTTAAAAAAATAAAGTGATCACAATTGATGTCAGGAGTGCGCCGAAAAGCACGATATGGAACAGTCGATGAAATAAATGTTAGCCAAGATGGACATAATGGGAAATGAAATGAATTCCGGAATGCGGCAGAGGAAACAAATATGAAAACCGAATTGGAATAGAAAATATAGGAACAAAAATAGACAAAATTGAAACAAAAATGGAAGGCAAATTGAAAATGTAAACTCCGAAACAGAAAGGATGAAGACGGGAATGTGTAATATGAAGATAGATATATTGGAGAATACTAACGAGCGACTGGCCAGGGTAAAGGAAGCCATAGAAGAACTCAACGGATGGATGAAGGACCTTGGCGAACGTGTTAACGCCCTGGAGTCAATCGCAGCAGCAAAGAACTGAACTCCATAATGGAACAAATGCTCAGCGAAAACGTAAAACTGGGTGGATATCTATGGGGCAGGCCTGCGTTCAGCAGTAGACGTTTTACATCTGAAATTATGGTGTTTATGAAATATTTGTGTCTCAGAAATGGCTCTTCACAATTGCGACAAAAATTGTTATTTAGTTAACGTTTTGACTTTCAGTTTATCTAAATAAGTATCTTCTCCCACAAAAACCAAGATTTCAGAAAAAAAAAGCGAAAAACGCCGAGCGAAGCTCAGTCGCCCAGGTACTACTACTACTACTACTAGTAGTAGTAGTAGTAGTAGTAGTAGTAGTAGTAGTAGTAGTAGTATTAGCAGCAGCAGCAGTAGCAGTAGTAGTAGTAGTAATAGTAGTACCTAGTAATACTAGTAGTAGTAGTAGTAGTAGCAGTAGTAGTAGTAGTAGTAGTAGTAACAGTAGTAGTAATAGTAGCAGCAGTAGCAGTAGTAGTAGTAGCAGCAGTAGCAGTAGTAGTAGTAGTAGTAGTAGTAGTAGTAGTAGTAGTAGTAGTAGTAGTACCTAGTAATAGTAGTAGTAGTAGCAGCAGCAGTAGTAGTAGTAGTAGCAGCAGTAGCAGTAGTAGTAGTAGTAGTAGTAGTAGTAGTAGTAGTAGTAGTAGTAGTAGTAATAGTAGTAGTAGTAGCAGCAATAGCAGTATAGTAGTAGTAGTAGTAGTAGTAGTAGTAGTAGTAGTAGTAGTAGTAGTAGTAGTAGTAGTAGTAGTAGTAGTAGTAGTAGTAGTAGTAGTAGTAGTAGTAGTAGTAGTAGTAGTAGTAGTAGTAGTAGTAGTAGTAGTAGTAGTAGTAGCAGTTGCGTGTGTGTGAGAGAGAGACAGAGAGAGAGAACAGAATAACTCAAAAACGAAAAGTGGGATAAATACTAAACTTGGTATTTATGTTCAGCTTTTTCAAGGATATGATACGAAGATTTTTAGGAAAATCTCCCCACACCAGACTATCTTTGGATGGAACATGTTTGGCAAATTTTGATTTTCTTAAAAATGGCCGCACCAATTTGGATTAAAACACCATATCTTTAATATATTTTCATGACAAACTATAAGTCATCTTTATTCTGGGTTGTTGACTTTTATATTACTGGTAAACCGTAAGAGATCCTGCTCACAAAATGTAGATATCGTTAAAGCACATAATAGATATAAAATAATTTTTTTTATTTTTGTAGAGCAAACTCCTTCCAGGATATTTCTCCTCATTGGTTTGCATTTTGAAATATACTTGTCTGAAATAAGAATACCTTATGTTTTTTATGTGTTGGTCATGCAAAGAGAATAGAATGTCACAGTCATCATAGTGACCAGCTGTATCTTAAAACATTTGACTATCGCTTAAAACCTATGGGCGTCAGCATGTAGGGTCGGGACCGGGCGGCGTTGGATGATATTGACCTGCACCGGTCGGGTGCCACCTTCCTTGGGCGGTCCTACCAGGCTCCCAGAGGTGGATGTTTCTGCCGAGTGTTGCGATGGGTGACGTCGGATACGTTAGGGACCCCGTCCCAGCTTGCACCTGTCGTTCATCGGGATTTAGTCGGCTTTCGAATGTTTCCTCTTATCCCTCTCTCCCATGGGTCACCCTAGAAGCACAAAGGGCCCCCAGAGCCTACGTGGGGTGCTCTGCCCCGGTGCGGGGGCCTTTCCGTTGTTCCTATCTTGTAGCGTTACCCTGGCACGCTTCCTTCCCAAATTTACTTTCCCACTAATCATTTCATGAGTCAAAGTGTCACCGCCTGTAGTGCCTTATGTAATAAGAGCAAACATTAAGCACTGTTTAGAAAACAAGAATATGCGGAAGGTCTTTGTGTACAAGTGGTAACTGCCGCCCAACTCTCCTTGGCAGGTATCTGACCCAAGACGCCCACTTGGCAATAGAGAAAGAAGCAGAAGAAGAAAAAGAGAACATGGTTTACAGATGTTTAAGTCCGAAATAAATTAATGTCCCACTTCGAGTGCGGTTTTTGTACGTAATAGAGGTTTATACGTCTATTTTTTCTTTCTCTTAAACAGAAAACAAATAAAGCCTTCAAAGTGTTTTGCCAGTTCTGTTGCCGCTTGCATTTGTGTAGAAGTCTTTCCCCAAATATCTCCAGCAAATTAAGGGGTTAAATGCTTGACATGTGGGTTTTGTTTTTTATATTGCTGGATTGTGCAGATTTCAGGTTTCCGGAATGAAGCGTTCCGGGAGACAAGCCAGGAGCGACCTCTGAACTGGTTTGGATCCGACCCACTTAGTTCGACCTCGACAACCAGGATTCCAGTTACGCCAGTTCCTGCAATCTGCGCGTTATTTGTCCAAAGTTAGACTCTGTGACGTCGGCCGCGCGTGTCTTACCAACAAAACACCCAAAATAACGACTCTTGGTTGCAGCGAGCAAGAGATTTACTGCAATACTGTTTCGCACGACGCAGCGCAGAAATATGTATATCGGGTTATCAGGAATATGGGCGAAAAACAAGGCAGCAGACTTCATGCTCCTGGAATACAAAGGGAAATACTAAATAATGGCGATCGAGAAATGCCTGAAATTTACTTTGTCAGCATTATTATTACTATTATTATCCATGCTTTGCTGCCAAATGCGATTTACTTTTC
Organism: Tenodera sinensis; assembly: GCA_030765045.1. Lineage (NCBI taxonomy): Eukaryota > Metazoa > Arthropoda > Insecta > Mantodea > Mantidae > Tenodera > Tenodera sinensis. The sequence goes on along the minus strand of CM060964.1, from coordinate 301,054,076 downwards.
TGCCCCTCTATCGTTTTTTATTTTCTCTACTACGATAGCAAGTAGAGGAAGCACCCAAAAATTCGATGTCGAGATTTCCAGGAAATATATGTTTTGAGGTCCCCTGAATAAAAAAAAAGGTATTTTTAGAAAAAGGTCCGTGTGTCTTTGTGTGCGTCTGTGACTGTGTGTGTCTGTCAGTCTGTGAACAGCATAACTCAAAGACGAAAAGTCGGTTAAAAACAAAAGTTGGTATTTAAGCTTAATACCCTGCAAAGATGCAAGACAAAGATTTTGAAGAAAGTTCCTCCATGCTTTACATGGAAAATTTTTCGAAAATTTTGATTTAAGAAAAACTAACGATTTTGATTAAAATGCCATATGTTTAGGATATTTTTATGTCAAATGAAGTGTATATTTTGAATTTTCTGGCTATAGCCTATGTAGTTCTGTTTACTCTGGATGATTTTTGCATAACTGGTAAACCATAAGAGATAGACAAAATCTTACTATACAAACAATGCAGATCTCGTTAAACCACACAAGTTGTGTCCGAATGTATTTGTTTGTGGAGTGAACTATTTCGGAGATATTCCTTGTTATTTGAGTAAGTTTGCAATACAAAGGGAAGGTCGTTATTCACTTTTTATGTCTAGGCCGTGCAAAGAGAACGGAATTTCAAAGCCTTCATCTTGCGACCAGCTTCAAACGATTTAACTATCGCTCTAATCTACTGTTTTCCCCATATTCCCCTTGTACCTACAAGAAAATTAGCAATAACATAATTTCTGCAAATGTTTATCTCAACTAGCATGAAGAAGATAGAAGAATAAGAGGTGGTAAGAATAGTTAGTACAAGAGTGGAGAAAGTCATGTGAGTGCAACACATCAGATTTTCCAACGTGTTCGTCAACCAGGATTGCAGCTACGCCACTATCCTTTATTTTTATCTTTCTGTAATCTATTCATACAAAAGCTCTATTTCAACTTCATCGAGGTATAATTTGAAGAAATTGTTAGGGTATACATGTTTTTTTTTTATCAGAGCAAGAGGTTATAGGAGAGTGAAACATAATCAAATCTTTAAAATGTGGATTGGATTGCTATATTCTGGCTTTAAAACTACGAACTCTTTCCATGACATCACGAGAAGCAAAAGAATGATGCCTCTGTACTTTAAAAAAACTAGAAGTATTGAAAAATCCAAGCCAATGGCGACAAATGTCTCGAAAATGGTTATGGAAATAACATTTTGGGCTTTTTATGCAGTCTTATAATTGGAATGTAAAATCATTGCAAACACATTACTTACATTTCAGGTATATTTTTGAAACTCGTGCTACATCTGCCACTTTGTACTGTGAAGTCTGCACCTCTTGACAGATAAAAAATAAACCTAACTCCATACTTTAGAGTAGAGAGATAAACGTACCTCATCGTTTAGGGCAAGTTTTGCTCTTCGGTAATACTGTTAAGCAAGGAGCTTCTGTGTGCGGAATTCATTAGTGTTTTTATTTGTAAATACGTGCAGTTGCTTTCTCCATTTTTTCTTTGGACGGCTTTATCTGCGAATTACATTTTATTGGCATAAATTTCCCATTTTCTGAGAAACTATTGAATAGATAGGCCTCCACGTGTTGTGTGGATTTATTTTGGTGTTAATAACCTAATTGATTATCTTCCCTGAACAAATAATTGCTGATACATTTTAATCAAATGATGGTATATGTAAACATGCCAGTGGTCTGTTAAATAGTTTCTGAGATAATGGGTAATGAATATAGCAACTCTAACATTGAAGGGATAAACATTTCAGTGTTTCCGTAAGGCCACAAGAAATTAATGTAAATGTTATACTTTAACAAGACATGCATGTTTTTTGTGCTAAGTTTTTGTGTATCTATTGTTTTACGCGCAATAAAATTATGCAAAAGTTAGTAAGAACAAAGATAATTTCACAGGCGCTTCACAGAAAGGTCAAAATGTTCACATAGATAGAAATATCGTAAACATATGGTACTTAAATCGAAATCGTTGGGGACCTTTTTGAGAAAATGAAGTATAAGCAGAAGTCTTAAAGTTAGTTTGGGGTGGGGTGTTTTCTTGAAAATCTTCGCATTGCCTCTTTGGAAGACGCTTGTTATTTATCTGATATATCACTTTTGAGTTTTGCTGTTCCAATGCGCGCGTGCGTGCACGCACACACAGATAAATACAGACTCGAACCTTTTCTAAAATATGCTTTTTGGGCGGAAGGGGGGGGGGGAACTGCAAAGCATATATTTGCGCTAAAGTCATCCTTCTGAATTTTCGGGTGGAATAGATACTTTCCCTACTTAGTAGAGAAAGTGAAAGGTGAATATTAATATCAGCAAATCATCCACCGTTTTTTATTTAGCTGATTATTTTTTTAATTTGCTTTTCGGTTAAAAATAACTATACTTTAGGGCAAGGTAAAATACAATAGAAGTGCAGAAGAGCTGATGATGGTTCCACTTGATCCTAATAGAGTAAACGTTAATCTTATAGCTCTGAAACATCAATTATTATAAAGTTGTTCAATAAAACAAAGAAAACAACCCTCACAGGCATGCAGAGTTGAACCGTGCATCTTAAAACTGGCAGGCAAATTTGTTAAACATTCAGCTGATGAAAGAATTTGTTAATTTGTCACTTGGTGTATACCTAACTGGACAGTGTTATGTCTAAATGCAGAAGAGGAGGGGATGGTTATTCTCTGTAGGATACCCTCAGTGCATCTCTAAGAATCGGATTAAACGTTGTTAACCTAGTTGTGTCCTTGGTATAATACGGAGGAGGACGCCTTACTAGAGACTCCATTGTAAATGCAACTACAAGTTCCAAGGTTGTTCCATAGGGCAGTTTGCCTACATTTACTTGCGAAATTAGGAGAGAAGCATAACAAAATACACTTAACTTCTGTTTATCAGGTTTAGAACACGCGAAGTTGTGCGTATACTGCATGAATTAAAGTGTTTAATTGATTCTATTCAGCCAGCCATCGTTTCTGTATTCTACAGCAGCGGTTCTTGTATTCATGCTTTACTGATTTCTATTTTCGTAACCCTCCCCGTTTCCTTCCTTTCCAGGCAGGAGAGCTCGCACTCCCTCTTCCGTTCTGGAGGGTAGGGAGCGAAGGACAAGCCAGACAATCCCTTGTTATGAGATTCCAAGGAATCTAAAATATATACTACGCATACATGTCGGGCTCCGGTTATTTGTGGAAGTAGGGTAAACAACATCCCAACACCTGGTGATGCTGTCAGAGGCACGTGCAGCCTACAACACATGTGGTTGGCTGCTTGGCTGTAAGCAACATGCCTTATATTGACTCACTTCCTCTCTTCCACCTCCCCATTATAAACATCGACATGTTTCCCCTCAAGGGACGCTGAAAGGAACTCCGGTGATTTGCCTAAAGGGGGTTTTATATTCTCATTTTCTCAGGAAGAGTCAACCTTTCTCAACATCTCTATACACTTTATGAAGTAGCAGCAGTTTTAAAGCTTTAATATATCGTATGTTTATTAGTTTACAAATACATGCAAACCTTTTCGGTATTCTCTTCTGCTCACCTTCCCACGTAGAGCAAGTATTGTATTCCGTGCAAAATGCACTATGGAAATTTCACTAAAATACACTTTTTGACGCTTCCTGAATTATAAAAACCTATTTAGGATATTTAGTGAGCGGAGTTGTGCCTGTAAAAAGCATAACTTAAAAATTAAAAGTCCGTTAAATATGAAACTTGTTATTTAACCTCAGTATCTTCCAAGTATATAACGCGACAATTTTCAAGATCATTTCCCCAATACAAGCTATGCTTTACATGGAAAGTTTTTCGTTATTTTTCATTTTCTGAAAATGGCTCTAACGATTTTCATTAAATTACCATATGTTTAACGTATTAGCACGTCAAATAAAAGGCATATTTCGAATTTTCTGCTAACAGCCTGTAACGGCCTCTTTATTCCGAGGAACTTTTGTACAATTGCTAAGCATAAGAAGTAGCAAAATCATACATAGAAAAATAGATCTCATTAAACCACACAATTTCTAAAAAAACAAAAATGTACCTTTAACCATTTCCGAGGTATTCTTTGTTATTGGTTTTGAACTTTTAATTACTTTTTCAAGTGCTAATTCGCCGTTCATTTCTACTTTCTCTACTACTTATAGTAATTCCACACAAAAAGTCGATGTTGAGATTTCACCGGAAATGTGTTTTGAGGCCCCCGAATCCTAAAAGCATTTTTAGAAAAAAGATCCGTGTGTGTGTGTGTGTGTGTGTGTGTGTGTGTGTGTGTGCGCGCGCGCGTGTTTGTGTCATTCTGTAGACAGCGTAACCCACAAACGAAAGTCGGTTTGTTGGTGTTTAAATTGAACATCTTTTGAAAAAAAGACGTTAAATTTGAAAGAAGAAAATTTCCCCATCCTAAACTACCCTTTACATGGACATTTTGGCCAAGATTTTTCTTTCCTCGAAAATGGCTCTAACGATTTTTATTAAAATGCTATATGTTTGATATATTTTTTATGGCAAATGAAACGTATATTTTACGTTCTATTTACTCTTGATGACTTTTGCATAACTAATAGACTGTAAGAGATAGACCAAATCTTACTATGTAAAAATGTAGATCTTGCTAAAACACACAGTTAATGTCCAAATACATTTTTTGTAGAGTAAACCATCTCGGAGATTAACGGAATCTCAAAACCTTAAAAGATTTGACTACCGCTCAAATCCTACTGAATTCTAACATTCCCCTTGCACCAATAAGGAAATAAGCAATATGGTAATTTGTACAAATGTTTATCTCAACTAACATGAAAAAGATACAGGAATAAGAGTTTGTAGGAATGGTTAGTACAACAGTAGAAAAAGTCATGTGAATGCAACACCAGTTTTTATTGTGGCCATGAAAATTGTGTATGAAATTTCAAAGCTATCACATAGTGAACCGCTTTTTAAAACTTTATCTCTTTAGTCTGCTGTATCCTTCTTATACATGCAACGACTGAATAAATGTGAAATGAAAGTTTATCTCCATTAACAAAATTGGGCAGAAGAATAAGCTTTTGTAAGAATGGTATGTAGAGGAGTGAGTAGCAAAAGTTATGTGAATGCAACAAATTTTAATTTACATGCCACCTACGTATGGTTTTTAAAGGAAGTATTGCATTCCACTTATGAATTACATATTGCTATTTCGCCTTTTGGGGTCTTCTGAACGAACAAACAAAAGAGTAGAAGCTACATGTATGTGTGTGTATGTGTGTGTTGCACGCATAACTCAAAAAGGAAAATTTTCATAAGTGCCAAACTGACTAAGACTAGCTCATGCTAGACTTTCCATACAAACTAATCTTTGCATGGAAATTCCGTTATTTCATATTTTCTCCTACACGAGATAAGCATTTTAATTAAAATATGTTTGAGAATAGACTTGAAGAGTAAAATTTTTCTCCTGAATTTACTGTGTACATACTGTGAAGTATTCCTTATTCTGAATGATTTTTTATCACTAGAAAAGTGGAACAGAGAGGAAACAGTTTTACTCCAGAGAAAATGTAAAACCCACTAGAAGTTGTGAGAAATAATGTCTCGTAGGGTTAATTGTTTTCCAAATATGAATACATTTTCCCAAATATAAGGGAAATGTTTCAAAGTTTTCGATTCATATTTTTACTTTTCCTACCTTTACCTATAAGTCGAGGAAATATTTTAGTCCTTTAAAAACAGAAAAAAATTCCATGCGCGACCGGGTGTTTGTGAGTGCGTTTGTTGTTTTTGTGTGTGTGAGAGAGGGAGGGAGAGAGAGAGAGAGAGAGAGAGAGAGAGAGAGAGAGCAGTATAGCTAAAAATGAAAAGTCACATAAATACCAAAAATGGTGTTCAAGTTCAGTATCACTAACTTCTTAAGAAGATCTTCCAACCTAAACTGCTCTTTACACGCAAAGGTTTTCGTAATCGTTTTTTCTTAACAATTTTCATTAAAATACCGCTTATTTAGGATACGCATGGCTAATACAATTTGCAACCTGAATTTTCTGTGAATAGCCTGTGAAATCCTCGTCATTCCTAATCAATTTTGTCCAATTTTGTAGAACTGCTTTCATTAAAATTTGCATTCATGTAAAATAACATTTTCTGTAGCATTAGCCTTTTTCATCTTAGCATCTTTAAGCTTTCCCAGTTTGAACTGTCACCAGTATCTTTAAAGCGTCCTACGCGACTCTTCTATCCCGCTTCTGTTCATTACCAACAGACTTTTAAGATATTCTAAAGGCTGTGTTTGTCTTCTGTATTATGTATGTAACGAAGTCAGTTCAAGTACTGCATAACTCGAAATTATTTCTAGTAAAACATTTTTGTGAGCAGGTAACAAGTGCAATAATCGCTGCGCCATGCGTATGCTATACACTTCATCTTGAGCCCTAAATCTAGTGCTACGAACGGTCCAAGTCAAGAAGGCCTATGCTTTGCCAGAGTAACAATTGCGAATCGTTATCCATGCTCCAGTGCATTTTACTGTATTGTGGTACCTTCGTTGCTGTTGTCTTGCGTTGTCATATCAGTTTACTTTCACTTTTTTACTTTTGTGTTTAACCAACTCAAACAGTAATTTGAAGTACTAAATGGGTGTTTAGCTTTTACTTTAGACACTACCTAACTTGGAAAGGTTCGCGTTAGACCTCCTGCATATGACCTTCAGAGGCTTCACGGCTGTAGCGAATCACAGGCGTACAGCCTGTAATCAGAAGTAGCTTCGTCCCGCTTAGTTATTACGGTGTGTGTGTGTGTGTGTGTGTGTGTGTGTGTGTATTTGTGTGTGTATTTGTGTGTGTGTATTTGTGTGTGTGTATTTGTGTGTGTGTATTTGTGTGTGTGTATTTGTGTGTGTGTATTTGTGTGTGTGTGTATTTGTGTGTGTGTGTATTTGTGTGTGTGTATTTGTGTGTGTGTGTATTTGTGTGTGTGTATTTGTGTGTGTGTGTATTTGTGTGTGTGTATTTGTGTGTGTGTGTGTATTTGTGTGTGTGTGTATTTGTGTGTGTATTTGTGTGTGTGTATTTGTGTGTGTGTATTTGTGTGTGTGTATTTGTGTGTGTGTATTTGTGTGTGTATTTGTGTGTGTGTGTATTTGTGTGTGTGTATTTGTGTGTGTGTGTATTTGTGTGTGTGTGTATTTGTGTGTGTGTATTTGTGTGTGTGTATTTGTGTGTGTGTATTTGTGTGTGTGTATTTGTGTGTGTGTGTATTTGTGTGTGTGTATTTGTGTGTGTATTTGTGTGTGTGTATTTGTGTGTGTGTGTGTATTTGTGTGTGTGTATTTGTGTGTGTGTGTATTTGTGTGTGTATTTGTGTGTGTGTGTGTATTTGTGTGTGTGTGTATTTGTGTGTGTGTGTATTTGTGTGTGTGTGTGTATTTGTGTGTGTGTGTATTTGTGTGTGTGTATTTGTGTGTGTGTGTATTTGTGTGTGTGTGTGTGTGTGTGTGTGTGTGTGTGTGTGTGTGTGTGTGTGTGTGTGTGTGTCACTATTAACGTCCTCCAACGTAGTGTTATGTCGGACAGTGAATGAATGAAATAGGTGAAATGATGTTCAAATGGGATCAAGGTCCATATAGCTTTAAGTCACCCGACAGTCGTCTTCTCAGGGTAAGGGAAAACCCCCGTAAAAACCTTATCCGGATAACTCACCCTAAGCAAGATTCGAACTCTCGACCTCTTGGACGCGAGGCACACATGTTACCACCATGCTACAGAGGCGGGAAAGTAATCACTACATTAGCGCTTGGATATAAATAGTTTATCACTAGGTTAAAACTTATCAGATATAAACAGAATGGTCGTGGAAGCATGTACGGAAAAGGAACTTCAGCCGTTCGGTATTTATGCGCAATTATAACGGATGATCCAGAAGACTGTGAATCGCCTGCGCTGTGTTTTGTCTGCGGGTCCTCTGCACTCGTCGCTGACTGCCGCTGTCATAGAACAGCGCCGATAAAACCATACAGCATTTCAGCATTTTTAAAACTAGTTTTAAAGGCATTACTTACTAATATAATTAAAGCAGGTGCTGAAACTAGCCACCGTCGTTGTTCATACATTTTTGGCACCTCTTTAGGAAATTATCCATCACTCACCGTAGTTTACGTTGAGAAATGCTGGCAATTTCCAAACGGATATTTTGTTTTAATTCTTCCAGGGTGTATGGGATTGTCTTGTACACTTTATGCTTTAGGTTACACCAGAGATAGAAATCCCAGGGGGCTAGGCCGGGAGACCGAAAGGGCCACAAATTTCTACTAATAATTCTGTCCTGAAACACACTTTCAATTGTTATCATCGAAAGATTGGCTGTATGAGGTGTTGCAGAGTTGTTGAAAAAAGGCAAAATCACGCTCCTTGTCGGTTAATTCTCTAAAAAAAGGGCGCTAACTTGTATTCACGCTTCTACGGGCGACAACTGTTGACTCGAAAAAATCATAATAAATACACGCTGTGCAGCAGAAAATAAATGCTGAACCATAATACACTTTGTGGCTAAGTACAGGACAAAACAATAAAGCACACTGGTAATAATGCAGCCGCACGATATCGCGTCAACTCAATACTGATTGTGAGCATAGCAGAGCAAAACAAGTGATGCTCGTGACCTTGTGTATATCACCTGCTGTTATCGCGTTCACAGTGGAAAAACACACCGTAGCGGTTCACATGTATTTGGATCTCTCTGTATTTATGCGTATTATGTCAGAACTGAAGCAGACTTTGAGCTGTTAACAGATGTGTGAATAACCTTTGTGAGTAAGTGTACCCTTTCTACTAATACAGCCCTAATTACTCTGACCAGAGTACAGAACAGGTAGGTAATCCTATGCAGTTCTATGAATTTGTAGAAGCTTGTAACATGTCGCTAAGTCAAGCAAGTGATTGTGGTAGTGGTAGAAGAGGAAACAAATAGCGTTTTACGTAGTCAAACACAAGTTATTTATAGAGTATGAGTTTTTTAAAAGGAACTCAAATGACGAAGAAAGGTGTAAACTTGATACAAGGTGTCAAGAGTTAACTGCTATAGCCTGTGGAATAATCAATTTCTGTTGCCATTTATTTAGTTTAATTGATTAGCCAAATTTTACTTAAGTTTTGATATACAGTTCCATTTAATGGCTCTCTGTAAAACGCGCGGGGAAACGCTATTCTTACGCTGCGCGCATGATACTATGTCTATCTCTTTCACGCACAAGCACACGATATGGCTACGTTATAGCGTGCTCCTATTGGCTACTGCCATATGCAGGAGATTTGACGCAGATAATAAATAGTCACTTCTAAGATGTAATTTAAAGTACGATTGCGTAAAAGACCTGAAAAATGCTTTTGCTGTCCTCCACAACGTCATCTGGAAGCTCAAGATGAAGTGTGGTAGTAGTGTAAGGAACTAAGTTGAGTTAAACTAATACAGGAAGTGTGTGATATCTCCGTCTTACTTTACTTCCCCTTATGCTTATCTGGAAGCCAGTAAGTCTGCATTCTATCCAAGAATCCCATCTCTGTACTTAACTGGAAAATACATTTGAGGTCTATTAAGCATTAAATAGAAATAACATTTTTAGACTAAGTTCTATGTGGGTATCAATTATATTTTGCTGTTTGCGGGCTGAGATAACGTTCAGTCGAATGTAACAGCCTTTTCGGGCTAGTGGTCCCTATACAAGCCTCAGATGTTATTAATGAAGGGGCACAGATTTTTTCTTTAGTTAGAACCGTTTTATACACTCCACTGGAGTATTGTGTGTGGTATACGTTTTCCATTCTGATTATGAGGGTATTTACAACAGAGGGAGATGATTTGGGTTTAGCATATTGCCTTTAGTGAACGAAACTTCACCCACGAAAACAATGAATTATCTACCCTTTTTCCATTTGCCTCCGTCAGTTTTAATCTTAGGTATGATAAGGTTAGGTTTTTGGACATAGTGAATTTCTTTGTATTGTAATTATTCATTGAATAGCGTAAGCACGCTACTAGATCATCAAACAAATGTGTCTATACGTTGTATCTGGTCTGTCCATTTGATGAAGCTTTGTACCTGAATGTCTGCGGATCAGACTGTCGAAAATCACAGCCAAACTTCTTATTTTTTTGTATATTTAATATTAAAATGGACGTAATAAAAGGAGTTCGGTAATTTTTATACCTAAAGAACATGATTTTAGGCAGTGTGCAGCCGAACAATTGGCACGTGATATGGCTGGATCACTGTGTGAAGACTCAAGGTCATTGCAGTGCATGTCTGCCTATAAATATGTGGGTGACTAGGTTGGCAACACCCCAAGAACTTGTTCATGTCTCACAGCAGGTATATGGCTGCTTGCTCCTATGGAGCCCTGCAACTTCTCCGACAGTCAAGATGTGCAGGTTCCCTATCCACACGGCGATCGTCTCAGATGTAATGAACCGCATCAAAGTTCTAGATATTTTTATGGTTTCGAAAATCTCATCTTTTCAATTTAGTTGTTGAGCAACCTTGCTCACGCATTTTCATGAATTCCTGATATACTGGCTTTCTTTTATGTCGGTTCTGCTGGAGTATTCTAGTACATTTGGGCATTATGCATATCACACAGAGGTTTGTTCCCTTATTTAGCTCAAATTATCAGTTCTCCTTAGGACTACTTCACGGGTAAAAGAAAATAAGTTTTAATACCTATATATTATCATAATTATTACAATGTGCGTACGTTAAGTTGCAAGGAAAAGAAAATCTCTATCAGATAAGACCATTCCTTAATGAATCCAAGTAGATGCGCTTTCTGAATTGAGGGTAAATATCTAATCTGAAATGTAAAACTAAAATGTTAAAAGTGGAAGCCTACTGGACAGAAGGTCGTCTTATCCTTCTCAATACCTGTTTACGGAGGTAAACCGTTGGGCTTACGATTTTCCTTTTTTCTTTGAAAGTGAATCTTTCACAACCATTTGTAGGCATTGAGTTGGAAAGTTGAATCAGACTTGTAAAATTCAATGCCGCTGTACTCCATGACTCAAGTTCTACGTATAATATTGAATTTTCCAAATATGTTTCTACTTTAAAACGGTTTTACTTTCTGGTTTTAATTTTCAAGTTTTACAAACAACGTTTGCATTCACTTCCCACAAAATAAACAAGAGAAGGTGTATCTGGTATGTATGCGTTATAAAACTGCTAAATTACGGTTACTGTTAATGTATTTTATTGTTAAACTTCAGTCTTTTAATCATTGGCTAGACACTATTTGAGGAACCCCCTTTCCTAAATGCTACTTATACTATTACTTATACCTATGTTTTTTGTAGTGTTTAATACCCGCTTTTACTACATACGGCACCGCAGGCGTCTTGTACCTGTACGTATTATATTTACATATTTCAGCATTGAATTAAAAATGTTTACTGAATTTATAACTATATAACTGCTTTATTGTATAAACAGGCTACAACGTTACTGCTTTAAATCTATGCAAACTGTAAACACTCTTACTAGCTGAATAAGCGCCTTTACAAACTTTTCCCTGCGCTTAAAAAGTTTATGCTTCTGTTGAGGTGATGTGTGAAACGTTGACGATTTTTGGTCAAATGTACTTTTTGGCTTTAGTGTGAAAAATAATATGCACCTGAATTTAATGTAAATGCAATTTGTCACCCACAACAGCACCTGTAAGGATCCTTAATTACAACACATTTTATTGCTGAACGCTTGCAAACCCATAAAGCAATTTTGTCATTTAATTCCCCTACGTTTGTATATATTCAAAACTAAATGGGATACACAAATATATGCTAGAAGGCTGATATTTTAATGTATGTTCTATAAACAATGGCAAGGAAAACCCATGGAATTTATGGCCAAATTCCTACGTTTTTTAAATAGAAAATAAAATGCATGCAGAAGCTCAAAATCCATATATTTCAGGTGTGTTTTATAATGGTACTTTCTCCCCTTTTGGTCAATGTATTACAAACTCAATGCATGAAGTTTTTTTCTCATTTCGTTCCTGATTACATAAAAACCTTCGGGTGTTTTATAAAAAAATTGCAACAAGTTATATTTTGAAATATGCAGATATTTCGAAAATATAAGTTTTAAATTCTAAAAAATAACCAGCCTTACAGAAGCTAAACTTTCTGAAATCATTATTTAATATCCTTTAAATGTGTATACACGATATTGAGTGTATAACTTAAATTTCACCCATCATTCCCCTTAATGAGATAGCATGTGTTAATAGGTCAGCCAGTTAAGTGATATTGTATCCTTTGTCTTATTTCAGTCAAAAGCTCTCTTTGACAAAGTTCCTTTAGAGACCGAGATTACTTTAGAATACAGGTAGATAATTAAAATCTGCTCATAATATTCATTACGTAAGTTATATAAACTTTCTGACTTTAACATGCAGCGTATTTAATACTTAAATATTCCTTTAAGGTGCCCTTAAACCTACACGTGGTTATCTCGACACCCCACTACCACGTGGCTCCCCAGTCTTCAGTATGAAGATGCTCAAGTTCACAGGAGTAGCTCTCGGCGTATGCAAGGCCACAGACACTTTCTAATTTTACACCCTAGACATTCTTTCCAGTGCCACGTGCAACTGATCGCGTGCAGCATTCAGCAACACAAATGCAACAGCTGTAGATTCATTTGACTTATGTTGTGGAATTCTTACAGCTAACCATCCATCAACCACATTTAATGCCGAGATAAATTGTAAATATAGTCTGTCTAAAAGCAACCTTACTTTAATCATTTGAATACTGACTTATCTCAAATCAACGCTAGTTTTTCAAGCTTGACATAATATCGTAGCTACCTGCGCTCTTAAACGTCCCTATGCCCCGTTTTCACGTTCATATTACAGTTAAAGCAAGTGTGTTGAGGTGAAGTCTTCGTTATGGTGCTACGAACTGTGTGGGTCCACTTAAAATAAGCGGCGATTGGCTTGCGTGTATGGTGACGTGAATTCGATAGCATTCTTGTGAAAAATGTGTTTTCCATTTAAATTATTAAAATACACATATTTAAGGAAATATTTTTATTATTTTCGTTTTATTTTTTTGTATTTTTTTTTAACTTTTAATTTGGTGTCATTCATTTGATGTAATCGAACTAGCAAAATACACAGCAATAGTTGTCCAAACCTAAGTATTTCCAAGACTTTGTTTCAGCAAACTAGTTTAGTAATAAATAATGGACAAGTGGTTCCCAAATTGAAACTATCGAGAAATCAGTCATCATTAGAAAAAAACACAATTTTATACTGAATGCTTTTAATAGTGTGTAATAATTGCTTATAACAGGCAGTCTCAACTCGAGGAAAAACGGGCAGCGGGCAGGGTCAGCATGTTCTGTGCTAGCCAGCGAGCGCGGAGTCGTGTTACAGTTGCTTCTTCGAATACAGCAGTGCCGGACACGTGTAAATGGTGTGCGATGTCGGCTTGTGAGATATAGGAATGGCAACTTCTCTATCTTCATCTATCCCTCGCCCATCGTCCCCATATACTCGTACTTTTCTCTCTGTTTGGGAAGAACGGTATCTGTTTATAGTGATAAGTGGCGCAGCGAAATGTTTAGCATGCCGCTAGGTTGCCCAAAGAATTAGAAAAAGTTAAGTCCTTTCTTCACAAAACAAGATTGACTGATTTTCATTTAAAATGTCCTCTGTACAAATTTTCACGAATACACAGACACGCTGCTCACGCATTAAGTACGTTTGGATGTACTTATCTGGTCACAGAAGTCAGGTATCTGACAACAATTTAAAATGTATTCTTTCGCTTCGTGCAACAATGACAATTGCTGCAAAAACTGCAGCGATAATTAGTGGCAGAAGGGTGAAAAAAGCCCGACGCCTGAATCACGATTGAATACAACTGCAAGTATTGAATATAGTACCGATATATACTCGTAAGTGACAGAAGAACTATAAAATGGAATGTAATTAACGTTCTTCCACAGAATAGCCGTGTGTAGGACAGGATTGGAAAGGGTAGAGTGAGATTGAACAATTCAATGCCATAACCGGGATCTGAACCACGGATATACCGGTTACCGTCCGGCTGCTCTAACCACTAAGCTATCATGGCCAACATGCCGACACAATTTGACCTGATACTTGGTTAAACTAGAAGCCCGGGACTTAAGTACTTACAATATTGTAAGTCGTCATTAAGGTATGCTATCTCATATAAATTGAGATCTCCTTGTGTGGTTTAATGGGAAAAATGCGAGTGAGTTGGAGAATTTAATGTCGCGTCGGCATGTTGGCCATGATAGTTTACTAATTAGAGCAGCCGGACGGTAACCGGTATATCCGTGGTTCAAAATCCCGGTCATGGCACTGAATTTTTCAGTCTCGCTCTACCCTTTCCTACGAAATGGAATATTTATTTGCTGTATCAAGCACCCAGTAGAATACAGCATGAAATACTATTTCTATTTTGCTCTCTATACACAGTCAAGCCTTCTGATATTGCAAATCGTACAACCGCCACCCGTGTTGACCTTCCAGCTGTCCGTGCATCGGGCTAAAAAGTATCACGTTGAGGCTGCCTGACTTAGAGGAACAAACATTTCATTAATAATTGTGTTGTCTCTTACATAGTTTTGGTGTTATTAATGGTGTTCTATAATACCAAGGTGCAATGTCGCACAATACAGTGTGCATGTTTGAAACACCTGCAGCACATCTACGTTCCGCAAGAATAACATTCCTCCCTGTCTTAAGCAAAGAGTTGTCAACGGTATTTCTTTGCAACACAACAAAATTGCTTCAGTATTTAAAACTAATTTCTGGTAGACAAGAAAGTAGAAGAATATTTTATTAGCATGAAATAGTTATAACGATATTGAACTAACACACGGAGCACTAGTTACTATCTAATTTTTTCACGTTTTCTTAATGTGAACAGAAATACTTATATCAATTATTATATTTAATTCATAACGATTCGTGCCTTTATACACCAAAGTAGTATTGTTCACTTTATGGCAAAGGATGCCCTTTTAAAGCAATGTATTCAACTTCTTCCATATTGTGTTTTAGGATACCAAAAATGAAACTACCGACCTCCAAAGGAGAGCGAAAAGCGAGAAAGTGGAGGAGTGTGGCAAGGATCATAAACATTCAGGAAAGTTATATCCTGCTGTGAAATATAATTCCTAGTGTTTTGAAGTGCCAACTCCAGTATGTTTTGTGGGACAGAAAATGACACTCATTCTTTTAACCATTCTTGGCCATGCTCCGTATACGCATTTTCATAACGAACCTGCCTAAATTTCATAAGCAGGTAAAGCGAGATAGGTCGAGGGTTTGTGATTTGGTTCGCGGGGCTGTCACATTCATTTTCAGCCAGTCTGAAGCTGAAACCTTCCTCCAACCAGCACGGAGGTCTATTGAAGATATTTTCCATATGATAAATTCAGGGCAGAATTCAACATATAGGTACCTACTTCGTCTTCTTCTTCATCATCATAATCAACAACATAAACCCGGCGGAGGGCGATGGAACTTTTCGGGCGTAAAAATTCTGAACATGGCATCCTTCGGAAAGGAAGTGATACCGTGTTGTAGAGTTACGGCACGTAAAAGAACCTCAAGCCTGATAAAGGAGCCTCTGAGCAAAGTTAAGCACACTTTCACACCCAGTACACAATGAGAAGCGAGGACCATAGTAGTTAAATAGATCCCATAAATAAAAACTCAATTTAGTTTTAATATATACATCTTCATCACCATCATCATCATCATCATCATCATCATCAGCATCCTCATCACCATCATCATCAGCAGCATCATCATCATCAGCAGCATCAGCATCCTCATCATCATCATCATCAGCAGCAGCAACATCATCATCAGCATCATCATCATCAGCAGCAGCATCAGCATCCTCATCATCATCATCAGCATCATCATCATCATCAGCAGCAGCATCAGCAGCATCAGCATCCTCATCATCATCATCAGCAGCAGCATCATCAGCAGCAACATCATCATCAGCATCATCATCATCATCATCAGCATCATCATCATCAGCAGCAGCATCAGCAGCATCAGCATCCTCATCATCATCATCATCAGCAGCAGCATCATCATCAGCAGCAGCAACATCATCATCATCATCATCAGCAGCAGCAGCATCAGCATCCTCATCATCATCATCAGCAGCAGCATCATCATCAGCATCCTCATCATCATCAGCAGCAGCATCATCAGCAGCAGCATCAGCATCCTCATCATCATTACCAGCAGCAGCATCCTCATCATCATCATCAGCAGCATCAGCATCCTCATCATCATCAGCAGCAGCATCATCATCATCAGCAGCAGCATCAGCATCCTCATCATCATCAGCAGCAGCATCATCAGCATCCTCATCATCATCCTCAGCAGCAGCATCATCATCATCAGCAGCAGCATCAGCATCCTCATCATCATCATCAGGAGCAGTAGCAGCATCAGCATCCTCATCATCATCATCAGCAGCAGCATCATCATCAGGAGCAGTAGCAGCATCAGCATCCTCATCATCATCATCATCATCATCATCATCATCAGCATCATCATCAGCAGCATCAGCATCCTCCTCCTCCTCATCATCATCATCATCATCATCATCAGCAGCAGCATTCTCATCGCCATCATCATCAGCAGCATCGTCATCAGCAGCATCAGCATCCTCATCATCATCAGCAGCAGCATCAGTATCCTCCTCATCATCATCAGCATCATCATCAGCATCATCATCATCATAATCATCATCATCACCATCATGATCTGCAAGGTCGTGGGCGTCTAGGTCCGTTTCATCTTAGGACCTTGCCATTTATGTATGTGGTTGGTCGTCCAAGTTCCCGAATCCCTTTTCAGGTGTAGTGCCTGATGTCGGGTTAATGATATACTCTTTTTCTTGTTTTTCCTCTTCTTCTTGTTCTTGAAGTTTAACATCCTTTTACCTGATAGAGCATACCGTAAGTTATTTTATCTTTTTTCGGTTTCAAGTAATTCCATAACTTTTAAATTAAACGTTTTCAGCCCTTGCCTGATGGTTTCATTTTGGATGTGCTCTTTAGGGTACATCTAGCAACTGTTCCCAGAAATTTCATTTCCGCTGTTTCAATTTTGTATTCTATCTTAATCTGCTAATTCCGAAGTTTCTGATCAGTATGGGTACCGCAAGAACTTCATAAAACCTCATCGTAATCTCTTTTCTAACTTTATTGTTTAATGCTGTTATTATCGTCCCACATTCTTTGCAATTAATTTATTTTGTTCTTTAAATCATTATGGGAATAAAATGACAAGATACATTCTAAATAATTAGAATTCTGTAATTGTTCAACATTTATGCCATCAATTGTTATTTTAGAGCTGTTTTGTTGCTTATGCTGCTCAGAAAACCATTTTTTGTTGAAGATACATGCCAATTATACCAGTTCGTGATTTTATTCATTGGCATTGCATCTACCTGATCTTCTGATCCTGTAATTTTGATCGTTCGCAAATAAAATTGTATTCACAATTACTATATTTCCTATTTTAAAATTAGTTCTAAGCTGTTACTACCAGTCGGAGACAGCAGGCCTTAACATTACATTCAAACTCTCTATTGATTGGGGCTTATATTTATATGTTCCCAAATTTATCAATTTTCAAATTCCTTTTTGAAACATTATTAATGCCATAACCAGATGATCCATTTTTGAACCACTAGTTGACTTCTCCATGCATGGTTATATCTACTTTCTCGATCAGCCATATTGTGTCATTCACACATGACACCCTCCAGCAGGCATTTCCGTGAACTCAGTCAGTCACTCGTTATCTCTGATAATAGCAATGAGCACATCTTACCAGTCAACGCCACAGTGCTGTTTTACAAAGTATCCATACAATCTACTCCCCCGTTTCGACTCTCTTTCACTCACTGTTGATCACCTCCCCACATCCGCACGTTTAGCCTGTCATTTCTCATTACGTCACGGCTTTATCTAGCTGTCAGCCACTATTGTCAGGTGACAGAGACAACCAATCTCGTGTATGCGCTCGCTTCAAAAATCCCCCTGCATTGCAAACGCAGAACATAAACTGTTTATTTTATGGGTATTTTTTGTATAAGTTGGAGCACTGCCAATCCTGCCCCAGACAGCTTTACCTTCTGATTTTTTGCGGCACAAGACTAAAAGAGCCAACCCACCAATTTTCTATAACACAAAACCAATTTGTTCTGTCCGATACTTATTCTTTATAGTCATGCTTCTACTAACGTCTAACGTTTACCTATTATTGTGGTAAAGACATAGCATCAACGTTTGTCACAAGGAAAGCGTATTCTCCTATCATGCCAAAATCCTAATCTGAGTCTGTACTTTGTTAGTCAAGTTTTAAAGTAGGATTGTGGCTTATCTAAACCTAAATAAACGAAAAATTCCGTGTCTTTTACATGACATTTCCATCCATACTTCCCAAACTGCTCTTATAAAAGTTTATTCTTATATCTAACCCACCTTAATCAAGCTAAACATTAATTATAAACATAGTTTCATTGTTGGTACAAGAGAGATACAGGAAGCTAAAAGGATAGCCATGCCTTTAAAATGCGGATCGCTACATACTGGCAGTAAAATGACATACTTTGTATGACATTACGAGAAACAAGTGATAGCTGATAGAGCTACAAAAATTAAAGTACTTAAGTATTGAAAAATTCAAAACAATAACAATGAATACCACGGAAATCGTGCCACAAATAAAGTTATTCTAAATAAATTGCGTACTTTAAAGAGGCCCACACTTTTTGTGTATGTAATATTATCTCTTAAAGTTTACGAATTATAGAAATTTATAGAACTTTCATACAGAATAAGCGAATTTCACCGGCTATTTCCAGAAAATTCAAGATGCACACTTAAGTAAATACCCAAAACATACCGTACTTTAATCAAACAGTAATTTTTATACCCTAAAATTATCGTTAAGCAAAATTTTGACTTGTGCTGTTCACATACTCGCGCACGCGCACACACATCTACACACAGTGACAGACAGAGACAGAGAGAGGGGGGGAGAGAGAGAGGGAGGGAAGGAGGTAGACTGACAAACACATATAGTGCTATTTTTAAAAATGATGCTCTCCTTTTTTTTTTTTTTTTTTAGTTTACGGGGTCTCGAAAATGGAGATATTTCCGATGAAATATACATATCGAATTTTAGAATGGAATACAATACTTCCTCTAGTAGGTACTGTAGAAAATTATAAATGAAATGCCGTGTATAGCCTAACAAGCAAGGTGTGTGTTGGGGTAGGCTAAATTTGCGCACCCAGATTGTCACTGCAAAAGACTGTAATGTTTTGAAAATGTTTCTTGGTGTGATAGAACGGATGTTTTGAAATACGTCGACTTAAGGAATGGATGAGCAATATACATATCTACGTATATGGTTTAATAAGTAATTCAGACTCGACGCTTAGGTCAAAGGGAGGAGGAAGACAAATTTCATGATGTGCCATGTTCTTACGGATCATATTTGAATTCTGAAAACACTCTTATTGAAGCGCAAGTATGTTACAAAGCATTTCTATCTATTCATGAAATAAGTATCAAAAACTCTGAAATTCTACAGAGAGTTCTGAAGACGCTTATGACTCCATGTAGTTGTAGAGGCAAGCATGACCATAAGCATCATGAAACAAAGTCGTTAGTAATGAAATATATTCAGTCTTTCAAAGGTTTATTCTACGTGATTCCTCGAAGATTTGTTTACCCGAGGATTTAAACATTACAACCAACAATATACTGCCAATCTACCGTCTTTTGAGTCATGTGAAACAATTCAGTATATCTTTTGGACATCTACGAAATGATACCTGCAGTTCGTGAGATGAGTTTAACTTTAAAACAAACGCACTGAAAGTAGAGATTAATATTTACTCAAGTATCAGCAGTACTAGAAAAAAATCAAGATTCTTGACACAGAAATAAAGGACTCAAGGGTATAAAAGAAAAAAGGCAGCAAGATTAAATAGGAAAGACTAAACTAAGGAGGCTGTTTGTAAAATCTTTCTGATTCCAATATTATTACTAATAACATGTGCTCTAGAGGACAATTGTCTGTTTCAGCTTCAACATCCACATCAGGGGAAAGTGTAATCTGTGTGTATCCAGAAACAAATGTAAAAAAGGAATATGACATGTTATCCTATTTCTTTACGATCATTTGGACATGAAAATGAGGCAACTGCATTTATTTTGTGGTCCATGAAGAAAAGAGATTTGATTATGTTCAAGTCACTTTTCCAATCAGGGGCCGTTGATACATTGAGCCTCATATAAACATAGAACTCGTTGACCAGAAAAACAGAACAAACTTCCTAGTGACTGGGCAGAAGTAAGGAAAAAAGCTTTCCCACTTCATGTGATAGAGCCGGACCAAAATCTTTTCCGATCTTAGACAACACTTGGCATCTGACAATGTGAAAAATATGTCATTTCAAATCTGGACCAATAAGAGATATTAATATCTTGAAAGAATGTCCAAGATTAAAAAGGGGCCGCCTTATATACTATAGGTTATGGGACTCCTCACAACTCACAGGACAGGGCCATGGAGGGAAATGAGCTGCCCATTTATACGAAGGTGAGGACGTACGCAGTAAAAAAGTAGCCTACAAAAATTACTTTCTTTCCGTTATAGATTTTCTTCCTGTTTCAACAGAAAAATATGTTGATGTGAATCACTGACATTTTATGGTAAAGAGGCCCAATTATACTTCTCCTCTCTACTTCACAAAGTGTGAACATAAATATGTTACTTTCACATTCTTAATTTGTACAAAGGTAAAGAATAGAATGCAATTTTACATAAAAATCATAATGTCTTACCCTTCTAGACTTTCAGTGAAAAGTATATTGATGTAAATCACTTGAAAAGGCTTAGTCCAGCCCCAGAAGGAGTGAACATAACGACGCTACTTTTCACATTCTTAATAGTGTTTTAGTTTGTACTTGTTCATTAATGCCATAAATAGTATTATGACGTTCGCCCTTGTTGTTGAGGATACTTCCAACAATATTTTGCAACTTCATTTTGTTATATCTTTGTGTTCAGTACCTGTCACATATTCTCATTTGATAGAAAACATAATTGTTTATTATTATTATTATTATTATTATTATTATTATTATTATTATTATTATTATTATTATTATTATTATTATTATTATTATTATTATTATTATTATTATTATTATTATTATTATTATTATTATTATTATTATTATTATTATTATTATTATTATTATTATTATTATTATTATGATGCAAAAAAGTGTTTATAAACTAGTAGTAAACCAATATTTTGGGTATTCAAACTTTGCAAATCGTCTCCTGTAAAATTCACTTTTAATGACATTCTCCTTTTATTTCCCGTGCACTTCAAACGGTACGTCCTTAGTAATACAGCACTAAAATCGTTGTACAGCTTAAATGTTGTGGGTAAATATAAACTTTATGCTGCAGTCTAAAAGTCGCTCTCATTGCGAAAATACACGCATAAAGTTTGGCTCTCCATTCTAGTATACTGTTTTGTTACAAGTAATGTGACAGTTTTGGAGGAGAAAAATGCCGATAACATGAAATTCGGTTTTAAAGCAAGTATGTATCATCCATGTTCCCAACATGCTGGCATAGACGGATAAGTTTACATATCTTCTCCATAACATAGCAGACTTGTATTTATCAATTATATATCAAACATGAAAGCTTGCTTCATGACATAACAACAAAATTCATAAACGCGAGATGCAGTCAGCCTCCTCTGTATGCCAATTTATTGGTACAAAATGTACCAGGAGAATGGAGTAGTGTATCAATTAGGCACTGTTCTACAGTTATAAACTAGGCTTAGCATAAGTGTATCAGCAGCTAAGTTTTAAAAAAGCACGTTTTTCCTGATTTTTTTCAAAAAGAAATCACAGAGTATATAATGAAGTGTCTGTATCGGGAATTCAGTTTTCAGTTATTGTAGTTATATACATAACGTTTGAAAAATCCTGTGATATGTTGTAAAAATATAATTATTGTAATGCTTGAAAAGCAACAGAAATATCAAAACATTCAAGTGATATTAGAACTTCAAGGTCTTCTTTCTTTCTTCTTTACCTGATTACTCTCCCCTTATGTAGGACTAACCAGCCTGTGCCTTGAGTCAAATGCCTGTCGGGGAGCAGAGGAACCTATGGACCGAACAGAGTGAAGACCTGGAAGCGGGTGGTCAGCCCAGTTTCAGGTATGAGAATGAGGAAGAGGACGATATGAAATACAGGCGAAATCGATGATTGGAAAGGTGATAATGGAGCAATTCTTCGAAGAGTGGCGGGGGAAGCCGGAGAACCCGGAGAAAACCCGCCCAGACGCCGTTTCGTTCATCAGGAACAACACATGTGGGACCCTGGGATCGAACCCGAGCGGCCTAGGTGGTAGGCGAACTGTGGCCTAAAAGTCAATGAAATAAATTAAAGTCGCCATTTTGATTCTCCTTATTTATTTCGTTATTTATTACTAAAGAAACACTCCAAAAAATAAAAATACTAATGTCTAATTTATACTGTCATACATCAATGAGTCAATTTCATGTGCAGGGGTGGGCATTCCTCACAAACAGGCGCACATAGAAAAGTCACCTAACACTAAAGAACTATATTGGTGTTTGTGACGAGAAAATAAACTAGATTTTGAATTATAAATGTGGATGTTGTGGTACTAATACTTTAATGCCTAATATTAAAGAGAGAATAATATTGTGATAAAGTGATGCTTATAATAACGCTAATGCAATTAATTTAAAGTGTATTAAAATAATTTTCGTTGTGGAAATTCTTTTCTCGTAGAGTATTTGTTTTGTTTTTTAGAATTCTAAGTACTATAGTGACACAAATCTGAATACTTTCTATAATTTTCTTGCCAAGATAGTTACTGTGGTTGAAAGATGCAGATGCGAAACATTAGGTTCAAACAAATACACAGTCGGATCGTTTAATTCATGTGTTTATTACTTTAATTTGATACATTAATTTACATTATAGCAAAGATAATTAACTAGACATAATGCAAACTGCAGACCAAGATGACCCATATAAAACGAAACAGATTTCTTTAACTGATACGCTATATTTAGAGTTTTTTCCCCTTTAAGAATACCTAAGAATAGCTGAGAGTGCCAGCAGACCTCTGTTACTGTGACCATGAAAAACGTTGTTCAATTCTAACAGCAGCCAGCTTAGAACACTACAGCTGAAAGAAAGTTACCATTTTGGAACAAAAGAAGGTTTGCACCTCACATTCATGACATGTTTCGCGTTTTTCACGGGAAAGCCCTGGGGAAGACAAACGTTAGCCACGCATAGAATAATGAAAAAGTGATGTTTTCCTCGCGACGAAATTTTGACAGTTGAGTCAAGGGCTGCAGTAAGAAATCTCTTTTTGCCGCGAGAAGTACAGCTTATGTCAAGTGCAAGCGGAAATTGTAATTGCTATCAGGGAGTGTGTTCGTGACGCTGAAGACGAGAAAGTGGATCGAAAAAGGAAATGGAAAGCTCCAAGCAACTGGGAAAGTGGGAAGTCAGCTCCAGCATTTTTTGTAAAAAGATATAGGGTGGGTTGCATTTGTGCGTCTATTGATTTGTTAAAGGCTATTCGTTCTATAAATGCCTCTATTGCGGAAACTGGCATTGCAAGAACGATCTGTAACTCTTGGATCCTTCAACGTCCTCAAGTTATAGTCAGAAAATCGGATCTATTAATTGTTCTGTTAACGATTCCCTAACTCACAATAGATCTCGTCATGTTGCATAATGCAACTAATTTAGCGAATATATAATCGTTTGCTGCTACACCTTAGCGATGTAGCCAATATACGTCACCCTGTTATACCTATCCTTATATTACAACTAACACCAGATTCATGTCCCATATGACTCATTCATTTTCCCTTTGGGGTTTTCTCATTTAACTTTTTACTTTCTGTACTAGTAAGTAGAGGAAGTATTGTATTCCACCCAAAAAATCGATGTCGAGATTTCACCGGAAATATGTTTTGAGGCCCCCTGAATAAAAAAAGCATTTTTAGAAAAAATATCCCTGTGTGTGTGTGTGTGTGTGTGTGTGTGTGTGTGTGTGTGTGTGTGTGTGTGTGTGTGTGTGTGTGTGGACAGCTTAACTCAAAAACGAAAAGTAGGATAAAAACTAAAGTTGGTGTTTAAGTTTAATGTCTTTCAAGGATACGACACGAAGATTTTGAAGAAAATAGCCCCACCTAAACTACCCTTTACCTGAAAATTTTTTCGAAAGTTGTGATTTTCTTGAAAATGGCTCTAACGGTTTGGATTAAAATGACATATGTTTAAGATATCTGTATGACAAATGAAATGTATATTTGGAATTTTCTGGCTATAGACTATGTAGTCCTGCTTACTCTGGATTACTTTTGAATAACTCGTAAACCGTAAGGGATAGACAAAATCTTATTCTACAAAAAATGTAGATCTCATTAAAACATAGAATTTATGTCTAAATAATTTTTTGTAGAGGGAACTATTTCGGAGATATTCCTTGTTATTTGTGTCAGTTTCGGGAAACTTAAAACTTTCGTGAAGTGAAACATCGCTGTTCATCTTTTTATATATTAAGCGTGCAAAGAGAACGGGATTTCAAACCTTTAAAAGATTTGACTATCGCTCAAAGCCTACTGCATTTCAATATTCCCCTTCCACCTGCAAGGAAATAAGCAATAAGCTAATTTCTGCCAATGTTTATATCATGTAATACAAAGGATATATAGGAATAAGAGTTTGTAAGAATGGTAAGTACAAGAGTAGAGAAAGTCATTTGAGTGCAACGCATTAGATTGTTTTATATGTTAACCTTGCAAAGAGAACGGAATTTCAAAGCTTTAAAAGATTTGACCATCGCTCAAAGCCTACTGTATTCTAATATTCCCCTTGCACCTACAAGAAAATAAGCAATACGATAATTTCTGCAAATGTTTATCTCAACTAACACGAAGAAGATATGGGAATAAAAGTTTGTAAGAATGGTTAGTACAAGGGTAGGGAAAGTCATGTGAGTGCAAAACATCAGGTTTTTAAACATAAAACTTTTTTTCTCAGAACACTTTTTCGATATGACAAATAACCCATGCAATATAATTTTCTTTACTTTTTCATGATACTTGCTATAAATTTGCTCTAAAATTTTTATTTTTTAGGCTGACCTATTTGCATTATTGCTTATAACTAATATTTTGGTATTCAAAGCAGAAAACGCAAAAAGCATTCTATAATCATTAAGTTCAAACATTAATATGACAAAGTGATACTGATGAAAA
Source organism: Tenodera sinensis (assembly GCA_030765045.1). Taxonomy (NCBI): domain Eukaryota; kingdom Metazoa; phylum Arthropoda; class Insecta; order Mantodea; family Mantidae; genus Tenodera; species Tenodera sinensis. The sequence goes on along the minus strand of CM060964.1, from coordinate 301,028,638 downwards.
AGATTTTGCACTGCAAGGAGTATTTAATATTTTTCAAATGAGACTATATGAAAAACGGAAAATAGCTCATGGCTGAAAAACTTCTTCCTTAATTGTATTCAAATTAACACAGCATACTGTTTAGAATATGGGTAACTAACATACAAAAGTTCAAAAGAATTGAAAAAAAAAATCGTTGTAGTGAATGATATATGCAACGTTTGGAATTTATCTGGCATGTAGTCTTTTTTTCAGTTATGCTTTATAAACACACTGACATGTATGGACCTTCTCGTAAAAATATTTTTCATGGATCTCAAAACACGTACTTTCACTGAAATCTGCATAACGAATTTGTTAGTATAGAATGCAATACTTCCACTCCTTATTGTGAAGAAGCTGAAAATGAAGTACTGAAAAGTTAAAATCAATAAGGTATATCTCGGATATGAATAATGCTGTACAAAAAATGTGTACTAAAGATGTAATATTATGCAAACATATTACAGCCTAAATTTTATACATTTTGCTCAGATAGATTAGAAATTTTCTGAAACATTCAAAACTCGTAAGCAGGAAACTAGCAAAGTAAATATTAAAACTGTATCCAGCTCTTGCCTATAGATTACACGTATCATAGAAAAAACACGCATTTTCTCTTGAGTTTTCGTTATTACGCTTTTAAGCTTACTGCCATCAGGATTGAACACTCAGATCACCAAATAACTTGGAATATTTTATGGCCGGAACAAGAAGTTGTATTGGAATTTTCTTGAGTAAGACTAGCGACATTAAATGCACGTTTCATGATTCTATCGGCCGATGAATAATTACGAGTGTTTTAGGGCCATAATGTCTATCAAATGAACGTATGAGGGCGACGCAAGTGTCTGTGGCGGCTAACAAAGCTAAACACACCGGTGCCCCCCTTCGCTGTAAATCAGTTAAATGACGCATACTGGTGCTCGCAAAGGGCATTAGTTGCCATGGTGATGTCTACGTGAACATGCCCGCAAGGTCAGGTCTCCCTCTTAACAGCGTTTCGTATGCTTGCTTGCACCACTCTTGGGGTTGTCTAAGAATAGGCAGGATGCTGAAGATAGCTTGCCTGTAGGACTCTTTCGCATGGGAGTGAACAGTAATTCCAGCGACAGAAACAATGTAACTAACTATCCCCTTCAAGCGGAACATTTTGCGACTTTGTTAATATGATTGTTTATAGCACTGCTCAACAGGAAAATTGCGACATGAGTGGTGTATACAATGTTTAATTAATTGAGCACCCCTTATGACGAAAATGTCACTGCAAGTTGCCAGTTGCTTCTTATTTTATAGCATGGTACATGCATGGTTGACAGAAAGTTGTAATTAGATCCGAATGCAGAGGATATACGGAATGAATAAACACACTTGAAAGGATGAGCTGGTCTTATCTTAGTTATGTTATTGTGAGGAAGGGACTAACAGATGTCTGTTTATAAACACACAAAAGATTTCATTTGCAGTCGATCTCTTCAGTGTCTGAGAAGTGTTTCCCAGTGCACATGTGATTTACTAACAGTGTTAAAACTCAAATAAAAACTTCCGTCTTAAAACGCTACAACAAAGTTTGTGACGCGCTATAAAGTTTATGTAATAACATTTTACTTGTTAACAATGCCACAAAAGTGCATAAATAATCCTAACCATTTATATTATATTTGCGGCGAAGTGATTTTTGCTGTGTAGTGGAGCAATATCCGCCCTGTAATAAAAACAGCTTACATTCTTTATTTTGGGGAATTCTGCAAATTAGACCAACATAACAGTTGGGCTCCACATATCTGTTGTAAGACTTGGTACACGAACCTTCTGGATTGGTTGAATCACAGGAGACCTTTGATACCTTTTGCCACTCCAGTTTTTGGCCGCAGCCAACAAATCACACTGACGGCTGTCTATTTTGTAACGTTCCACCACACCGAGGTATGACGAATTATAAAAAAATGTTATTCTATATCTCAGTATACATTCTGCTACTTGTCCTGTACCCCATAGTGATGAGCTACCTGTTCCAAGAGACCCTAAATCATATTCCATAGACTCAGAAGATAAGCCTTGTTGTCCATATCTACAGATCCTGACTTTGCACCTAATGTTAAATCTGAACACAATAAAATTAGCCAGAGTGAATTAAATGATTTAGTCCGAGGTCTGGAAATTTGTAAAGCCAAGGCAGAGCGTTAGCTTCCAGATTGCCACAATGGAATTATTTTGCCGAAAATGTGACTGACATTTTTTCGTGGCCGTCAGAGACATCTAAAGAAATATTTTTCTGAGGCAGGCCATTTAGTGTTTCGCAGTGATGTTGGTCGCTTATTGAGTGCTCTGAACATTAACCACTCTGATTATTGGCGATTGTTTATAGATGCTTCAAAATTAAGTCTCAAAGCTGCATCTATTACTCCATAATGGCTATCAGTTGCCGTCAATTCCTATTGGTTATTCCGTGCATATGAAGGAATCATATGGCAGCCTGAAACTCCATCTTGATTCAATTCATTGTAACACGTATAAATGGAAAATATGTGCAGACTCAAATTAATTGCAATATTAACTGGACTTCAACTAGGCTACACAAAGCACTGTTGTTTCATATGTGAGTGGGACAGCAGAGATAGAGCTCTTCATTTCATAAAAAGGGAATAGCCTTTACATTAAGGTATGGAAATTGGAAACATTAATGTTAAACATGAAGCTCTGGTGGAATCTGAGAACATTTTAATTCCTCCACTATATATAAAACTTGGTGTCATCAAAAACTTTGCTAAAATGTTGGACCAAAATGGACAGGCATTCAAACACCTAGTTACAAAATTGCTTAGAATTAGTGTGGCCCAGTTAAAGGAAGGAGTTTTTGTTGGCCTTAGATTCATTAAATTCGCCAAGATGAGATATTTGAATACCTTTTAAATGATATTGAGAAAGGGGCATGGATTTCTTTCAGTGAAGTCGTAAACAATTGTTTTGGGAAACAAACGAGCTGGAAACGAGGAGAACCTCGTTACAAATTTACTGTCCTCTTGCTACAAAATAGGATGCAATATGTCCCTTAAATTACACTTTTTACACTCCTATCTGAATTGTTTTTCTGAAAGTTGTGGAGCGATGAACATGGCGAACATTTCCACCAATAAATATAATTAACGGAAAAACGTTACCAGGGAAAGTGGAGTGAGGGAATGCCTGCTGACTACTGCTGAACTGTCATCAGTGATGCTCTTCAACTCGACTACAAGAGGGAAGTAAAGGGAAGCATATTTAGTAAAGGTAAGCGATCATGAAGAAATCACGACAGGTTTTCATAGAAAAAATTACTATCGTGTTTTTCCTTGATATTATTCTCTAACCATAACCAATGTAGCATTTTTGTTGTTATATTTGTGTTCATCATAGTGCAATCTTTAAGAAAAGTGAGATTTCATTCATGTTGCAAACAAAAGGTCAAAATTTGTTGTCCAGTGTAGTCCTTTAACTTTTTGAGGAACAAATTATTTCGGAATACTTTGTTATATGTAGTCAGTGTTTCAAAAGTTCCCATTGCCCCCTTTAAATTCCTTGCGCCATCCCCCTTTGTTGAAGAGTATAGCTACAAATTCAACACGTAAAGCAATTGTCCATGGCTCCAACTAAACTTTAGAACAATGAATCATCATAAGTGCAAGGACTTAACAACAGCCAAGAAAACATTTGTAGTTAATTAAATTAACGTTGATGATAAAACTTTATTAAGTTTCTCTGTTTTCTCATAATGAGAGTGGGAAACTTTATACATAATTTGCTATATACGTGCCAAATTGGGACCTTCCATGGTCATTTAAGAAGTGTTGATAAATTCTTTCACCGCATGGTTTACCACTTTAGTGCGGTATCATTTTGTAGGTACTGAAGAAATGATGCTTCATCCTTTAAGAACCAGATTGCTCCAAGAAACCTGAAGATTTACGGAGTAGGTCGTTCATGAGGGCAAGAATTCGCCACAATTCAGTTGGATTCTACTATAACTACTTCGAGGAAGTTAAGGATGGCAATGGGACTTCAGGCACATCTGTGAATTCTTACCTTTCCATTACACATGGCCACTCATAGAGTCTATTAAAGATATTAAAAGGTTCATCTTCTAAAGGTAATTTTAGTTGATGCAAATATTCAGGCCATTTTAGTGAAAAAACTAGAAGATACTCAAGTACTCAGGACCTTGGAGCAATACAATGACGGTGGCATAAGAGAGAAATACGATATTATCGCGTGTAACACCTTAAACATTGCGGAAAATAAAAGAAGACTCGCATAGGACTAAACACATGATAGTTTGTACTAAGCCACGGGCATTACGTAAATAGGCGTATAGAACAGTATAAAAATAGAAACAACCCATAGCATTTTTCAGCTCTCTTCATGTAAATTCTCCGATCATAGGTGTCTGGTATTAAAAATAAATTTGCCAAATTTTCTGACTCTTCGAATATGGAATCAGGCTTGAAAATTCCAATGCGACGACCGGGACTTAAACCATGGCGAGATGCGTATTAAGCATGCATTAAGCCTTCCCATCTGATTCATCCTTCTCCCGTGCGCCTGCTCCGAACATATTTATGGCACTCTCTTCTCTTCTTTGAACGGAACGATCGAGTAGGTTTTCCCCATCATTCTTCCACGGTTTTATAGTATACCGGAATGTTTAACCTGTTTGTTTATTTATTTGTTTATTTATTTATTTATTTATTTAATTTATTTATTTATTCATTCATTCATTCACTCACTCACTCACTCACTCACTCACTCACTCACTCACTCACTCACTCACTCACTCACTCACTCACTCACTCACTCACTCACTCACTCATTTATTTATTTATTTATTTATTCTTTCCTTTCTTTCTCTTTCTCTTTCTCTTTCTTTCTTTCTTTCTTTCTTTCTTTCTTTCTTTCTTTCTTTCTTTCTTTCTTTCTTTCTTTCTTTCTTTCCTTCCTTCCTTCCTTCCTTCCTTCTTTCTTTCTTTCTTTCTTTCTTTCTTTCTTTCTTTCTTTCTTTCTTTCTTTCTTTCTTTCTTTCTTTCTAAATACGAGCTACGTAGTATATGTAGTATTTTAATGAGAAAAGGAGAAACCATAATTTTATTCTCCAAAGAACTTATTAAGTTTTTCATTATGACTCAGGGTTGCCAATGTTTAAAATTAAAATTATCGTACCGGCCATTCAAAATTATAGATTTGGATTCAAAATTATCGTACATCATAAACCAAATGCTACAACAATAATTGCATCAGCATAACACTTGTGGAAATGTAATAGTATTGATGCTTATGGCATCCACTTACAAGATTGATGACCTCAATCAGTATTACAACTTAAGCACTTATGCTTCTTGCACTATTCAACTGTAAGTTGATCTTTCTCAACTGTTGCAGCATTATACAAATTTGTTGTTGAGATAAAACTTTAACATCTCGATGGCTTGCAGATTTTTGGACCCACCACATTCTTTCATAAGCTGCGACGACTGAGTAAGTCCATTTACCGTATCTAGCGCCAATCTGTTTCTAATTTTGGCTTTAATAAACCTAGTTTGAAACATTTTTTTAACAAGAAGTGTTTTTGTGGGGGCTGAAATCACTAATAATACAGACTCCGTCAGTTCTTTGAAATCAGTATTTCCACCAAGGTGACACATGTGTTTAACAGCCTCCAGAAAGTGCCAGGTTCAGGCATCTTCTTTATTTCACACGGAATATCACGTATTCCGAGTTTTCTCCATTGATCATAAATTTTCTGAATTATTTAGATGGAAGTTTCAACGTTTGTGATTAGTATTAAACTCTATGTGAAAGCTACAACTTTGAGAAGTCTTGTGTTCACTGTCCTATGTGAGACTGTCACTGCGGGTATCCTTGATCTCGATGGGTTAATCGGTGGAGGAATATCTTGGGGAGACCGACCATTGCTCCATAATGTAGGATCAATAAGTGCATCAGGAAACTCGACTACAAAGCGAACGAGCGCGGTGAGCAACAGGACAGGACCCGCTGTTGCTGCTGCTGCTGCTGCGTCTGTATTGATTATATGGGCCATGCACGCACCCTCCTGCTCACGGCGGGCGTATAGTAGGGGACCGAGCTACTTTGTGATATCACTGCGAGATGAAACCCAGATTTACAGTTTCCTGAATGTCATGCAACCTCACTGACTCTCGAATCGATCAAGGATCGGGCGTGTCCCGTTCCAAAACCATCGCTATTTAAACTAACATCGTATTTGCAAAACTGAATACCGACGACTAAACATGTTGGAAAAATAATGCGTTACGTCCTTTACTTTGACATTTTATATTAGTATTTACAACTGAGATATAGATGCCTTGCTGTATTTGTCGGAATTATTTGAGACACAGGAAGATATGTATTCGACCCAAAAATTCGATATCAGTATATCATTCAAGTATTCGTTTAGAAACGCCGTGAACAAATAGGCCATTGAAAAAAGTCTCTCTCTCTCTCTCTCTCTCTCTCTCTCTCTCGTGAGCCTGTGTGCAGGTGTCTTTGAAAAACAGCTTAGGAAACAAGCGTCGAATACATAACTATAGAATTTGAGCTTCGCTCAGACAACTTTTGAGGCTGCAAAGCGAATATACTTAAGGAATTCAAAAGAATCTCTTTCTTGGAAAATTTTGTCATATTTATCTTAATATTTGTTCTTACGTTTTAGAAAAAAAGTATAAGTATTCCTTGGCGTAAGGAATCATATGAATGACAATTCTCTGCAACTAATTTGTGAGATTCTTCGTTTTTGTTAAATGTTATGTAAGTGAGAAACAAATTGCGTATTGAAATTTATTTTAATGAAGGACCTGTGCAGTATATTATTATTATTATTATTATTATTATTATTATTATTATTATTATTATTATTATTATTATTATTATTATTATTATTATTATTATTATTATTATTATTATTATTATTATTATTATTATTATTATTATTATTATTATTATTATTATTATTATTATTATTATTATTATTATTATTATTATTATTATTATTATTATTATTATTATTATTATTATTAATACTATTACTACTTTAACAATGAAATCATGTCAAAATCAGGACGATGGCTTCGAAAACAATTACAACTTAAATCCTTTGATGCATGGCGTAAGCTACCTCACAAGGGAAAGGAATTGAGACATAAAGAGAGTCCCAGAGCCAATTCATGGATGAGCAACAGAAAAACCCTATCATGTTCTGAATGGACTAATGCCATCAAAATGTCATGTAACACGTCAGCAGTAAGATCTGTGCCTGGAAGAAATCAGCGAACAACACTATGTCGGCACTCAAATTGCATAGAACTGGAAACCCTTGGGCATGTACTAGGATATTGCCCAAAGGGAGAATTACTTCGCAACACTCGTCACCACCAAGTGCGTTCATCCATTTCTACAGCCCTTCGTGGAGCCAACTGGGAGGTCCATTACCTGTCTGAGGATGGTAGCCATCGAAGAGCAGATATCATAGCCATCAAGAGAGATGCAAGAAAGGGTCTCATTCTTGATCCAACGGTAAGAATGGAGCAACATCTACAGCAGGCGACACAGGTGAACGAGGAAAAGGAAGCCATCTACCAACCATGCATTCCTCTCCTTAGTGAGAGATATAACGTACCTGAAAATGCATGGGAGGTAAAAGGACTACTCTTTGGTGCCCGAGGAACATGCTTTAAATTCATAAGTACCTGCCTCAAAGCAGTGGGTGTGCAATGGTCCGAAATTGTAAATATATGTTTACATGTCCTAAAAGACTCTTTATATATTTTAAATAATCACATATATTGCATGTGTTAACCGCTATCTTCTTGTTATAATCTTTTAATGTTTACATATTTTCCATCTTAATTTTAATCATTTTGTCTTAAAATTTGACTTTGTCATATATCTTTGTATTCTGGATCTTTATGGTCACCTGAATGTCAGGCAGATGTCACAATTTTTGTTTGTGAAATATATATATATATACTATTATTATTGTTATTATTACATATTATTATTATTATTATTATTATTATTATTATTATTATTATTATTATTATTATTATTATTATTATTATTATTATTATTATTATTATTATTATTATTATTATTATTATTATTAGGGCTCGGAAGTTCATGCCCTAAAAAACACTGAAATATGCATGCAAATATGCTCTAAAAAACTTCAAAATATGCCAAGAAACATGCACTATTTCATTAGAACAGTTCATGTCCCTTTGCAGTAGACGAGTTAGTGTAAATAATAAAGTTACCTTATTCCTTAGAGGTTGAAGCAGAAGTGGTTCCGGTGCTAGTATTAACTGCTAAATTGCAGTTCACAACCAACACTACACAAATTTTCAACAGTAAAACGTCGTCTATTGACTGGCAAAACACTTTTGTAACGTGAAAAACTTCTTTACACGTCACAAGATGTTATCGGGGCATATTTAAATGATTTTAACTGTTTCACAGAGAGAGTCAACTCTCTTGGTGTGACAGATGGTTTTCTTTCCAGGATGTCTCGAATATCGCACATCTGTTTATAACCAGAATTTTTTGAAATTACATAATTCACTTTCTCTTTCACTTTTTGTCCTATGCTACCAGGAACCGAACTTAGATCACTTATTGTTTTTTCAAGCACAGTAAGTGATTCATGCAAAGGAAGTCCTACAGCTTCCAATGCCGTTATGGCTGTTGGTAAGAAAGAAAAATGGGCAGACATGAAACTAAGATCCTTCTTTAACCCACTGCCTGACAGAATATTTTGCACAGTTTGTATTGATGAAACATCGTTCGAGTCCAACGAATTAACAACCTCTTCGATTATTTCTATGTGCTCAGCATAATATAAAACTGCATCAACCCATGTTCCCCATCGAGTTAACACCGGTGCAGGAGGAAGTCGGATATCAGGTGCTGTTGATCCAAACAACTTAACTCTTTTAGGAGATTTAACAAAAATTCTCTTTGTAATGGACACAAATCTATCTACCAGTGGGAAAGAATCGCGTGTTGTCTCAGAAATTCGATGAAGAGCGTGTGCCTAACAAATTATATGAATTAAGTTAGGAAAAATACCTTTCAGAGTTTTTCCTGATTTTACCATATAAGGTAACAAATAAAAGCAACCAGTTGTATTCGATTCCACATGGGCATTGTAATTTCAAAGAGTCCATCACAAACTGTGTCACAGTTACATTGTCAGTGGCCGACAATTTGCACATATTAAGGAGATAAGCTGTAGTATTTTGTTCATTATTTAAGGCACCCACGATTATATTAACAATAGAACGGCGTTCAGAATCAGAGGTTTCATCAACAGACAACCACACAAACTGATTCGCTAATTCATTTTGTATATTTGACAATAAGTTATGGTAACAATGCCCTACATAAGTCTTACGCAGTGTACTTTCTTCAGGCACATGTTGTTGAGTACACTTGGCAAGAAAGTTCTTAAATATCGGATTATTAATTTTGAACAAGGGAACATCATCAGCTAAAAATACTTGGCACAAGTCATAGGAAAATTCAGTAACCCTACTTCCTAAACACTCTACTAGCTGTTTTTGAACAGGTTCTTTGTTCGCGAGTCTTCTGATTAAATTCTCCTTATGTTTTGCTGTGTTTATGTGCTGAACTATTTGAAATCTTTTCTCACTCCCTACATTTTTCTCACACGCTCCACAAAACAGTGCCCTATTATTTGTAGATATTAAATCACCCGAAAACTTTTTCTGTAAATTAATTAATCTAGCACTCTAAGTTGGTTTTATTTTCGGCATTTGAAGAGCTTTTTAACATTTTATACACCTAATTTAATTTGTAGGGAACCAGTTCACAACACTGTTACGTTTGAAGACCACGCAGAGGCAAGCGTTTTATATAATCGTGCTGCTCAAAACGTTGACCTGCACTTTATCTTTGTTAATATAAACCTCTCAGACAACGACGACGACGCTATCTGGCAGGCTGAGATCAGCCCGAGGTGTGTCATACGTGTACCTACCCTTTTAGGGCTTAACCACTTTATGACGGGATGTAGGATTTTGCAGGGTGGCGGGTGAAGTTTGAGGTAGTAGGTTATAAGGAGGCAGCAAGTTTTTGCTCCTCAGCGGCTGTTTAATCAGTGTGCAACTTCCGTTGGGCACTGCTGGTGTAAAGGTCCAAATATGGAGGTTCATTTAATTTTGAATTTAGAAAACGCACTGATTATTCTCTACGCATAAACATATAATGAAAGGATGGAAACAGGGGATTCACTACATAACAACATGACTCAGCATTGCTTCTCGCCCACAGAACACTCTAGTAGGCGAGTTACATCATATGCAACACTACCAATATGAAAAATAGTATCCAAGTGGGAAAAAAAAGCATTAAAATATGCTATATAGAGGCTATAGTACTGAAATAATATGCATTTATCAAAATCAAGAAAATATGCAGTTATATGCACCATAAAATCACGTCCGAATAACTTAAAATTCCATAATTCGTGCACATAATGTTACAGCATACATTTTTAACCCCTATGAAAAAACATGCAAATGCATGAACTTCCTAGCCCTAATTATTATTATTATTATTATTATTATTATTATTATTATTATTATTATTATTATTATTATTATTATTATTATTATTATTATTATTATTATTATTATTATTATTATTATTATTATTATTATTATTATTATTATTATTATTATTATTATTATTATTATTATTATTATTATTATTATTATTATTATTATTATTATTATTATTATTATTATTATTATTATTATTTTGTTGTAGATTTTTGAAGCACCATTTTACCAGATTTTAGGTAAAATAGACAAGGAAAGAGTACCAGAGCAGATAAGAAGTTAACACAGCATATCTGAGGGTTCTGCTCTCTTTTGTGTACCTCGAAGAATGTAAGACAGACTTTGTGGAAGAAGCACCTTTCATTCACGTAGTTGTTAGCAGGCGTGTTAAATATTCCGTGAAGCTTTCAGTAACAGTTGACGTCATGTTGTCATGACGACACGCAATTTGGTAAGTTGTGTGATCAATGCCTTCCAGCGAATAAATGTTATCAATGGTATTATGCGTCAATGGATGGCGCTAACGTTGCCATGTTAATTTTAACGAAAACAAAATAGTGTTACCAAAGAACAATACTAGTTTTTGCACTAAGAACAATATATAAAGCATGTCTACGTTTATATATAGATATATAAATAAACTAATTTGAAAGACTGGGCCCTTGGTATTGAGAAAGAACGTGTGAAGTATTAAAGGAGCTCAAGAGAATAAATTTATAGAAAAATCTTTTAACATAACATATTTTTTAAAAAGTGGCTCTCTAAAGCATCATTGTCAATTTAAGAATCCTGTGTATTTCCCTAGCTCAATTAATGCGTTTTATAATAGGTACTTTTAATGTCAACATTGTATTGGTAATTAAGGTACTTTTATTTTTTACTGCTTCCTTATGGTGAGGAGAGAAAGTATCGCATTCCACTAGAAAATTGTATACCGCAATTTTC
>CM060964.1:300902044-301012044 GCA_030765045.1 Tenodera sinensis | reverse complement strand
TGTAATTCATAAAATAAAACAGGGACTGCAATAATGTGAACTAGATTGACCTAGATGCAATATAATTTATAGCCCCTTAAATTGGAAGAAACGTGAATCAAGAAAGAAATCATGATATCTATAACTATGCAGTGAAAGCTCACCTTTACCTTTTAGGATGCAGACACCACATAAATGAGCATGGGCGTAAGCAATTTTTTTTTCAGAGAATGTTTGAAGTTGGCAATCAAACAATATTTATTCATTATTGTGTTGCCAAAAACTATAAAAGATATGAGTTACAGTATTTGTTGCGGATAAGCGTATTAATCTGTGCTAAATAAAAATGTTCTTTACTTTGAAATTAAAACAATGATTTAATAGTAATTCATTGTACATTAAATTCATCAATTTCCAATGGGGCTGCAGCCCCCCTTTCTCCCCTTCGCGACGCCCCTGTAAATGATTAAATATAAAACTAGATAATAAAAATGGCTACTTGAACATCGTATTTAAGTGTTAACGCTCTAGCGGGAAATAAACAGTTGAATCAACACACTCACTATCTTCATTTCAATGTGAAAGAAAAGTGGCACCACTAGCCTTCGTTTGGTTGCAGATGACTTACTGCTTTTCAGTCAGAAAAAAGACAGACAAACAAAGAAAGGGAACCATTGAACAGATAGTTGTTATTGGACAAGTAGCACGACCTGTTGTTTCCAGACAAACGAGGGAAAATCGCCTTTAATAGGAACGAATAGTCGGACTGGAAATGCATAATGTTTTGGAAACAAGCAGAACTAACTAGTGAACAGACTTCACTGCTTGGAAAAAATTATCAAATCATTGAAAAAATAAAATTAAAAGGTGAGTGGAGTATAGTGTATCTAACCGTGAGATATGGCTCAGGCGATAACGTCTGAGACCCCCATTCGGGAGGTTGTGGGTTCGATCCCCATGGCCGACCTCCCCGACCATTAGGTTTTTCGGAGGTTTCCCGGGATCGCCAGGCGAATGCTGGTAAGGATTTCCATACCCTCCAAATTTCCTGTCCCTCCTTTTCGTTACATTAATCATTTTATTTCACCCTTCATTCCGTCAATTTCTTTCAGGGTTAGAAGCATTGGCGAGCGTCGCGGCAGTAGGGTGGCAGGGGGAACAAATGCGCTCAGGAAATCTCGTCCCCCGGATTGGAAGGCGAGCCTACTTGCTTCCAGTCCCCCCATGGTACAAGTCTGAGGGGGGAAGGGAAGGGAAGGGAAGGGAAGGAGGGGAGCCATTTTCCGAGTCCTGCGCCCTCCTTGGGAGTATGAACCCGAGGGGGTGGGAGAGGAACCGGGCCGAGCCAGCCTCCGCCGGGGTGCTTCTAGTTCGGAAGGGACTCTGCCCTCTGCTCTGTCGTGGCAACGTTCCGGCCGCTCTTAGGATCCTTTCGCCTCATCCATCCTCCCGGGGGGGTAAGGGATCGCTTTTCGGTGGAGGTGCTAAGTTCCCCTCCGCAAGCTGTCATTGAGTCATAGTGCACCTATCGTGATTTGAAGCAAACTGTGCATGACTATAGGCAAACTTTCTAAAAAAGGATGAATAAAAAGTCACGTGTAGACAATGCAAAACTGAGTACATTAGCTATGCAGAACACAGACCCGCTATGTCGAAATTGCCTACTATACCTACTAATATTCCTAAAATTCCAATGCCAATCTTTCAAATCATAAAAGCGAATTTTACAAATTGTAGCACGTTTAAATATCTCTTTATTTATTTTCATCTCAATCCATCATTGATATTGTGGCCCTGTATTACACTCGATGTGCTGGATTCAAGAAAACAAACCCGTATCTCACAATATTGCCTACTCTTCGAGAAAATGCGCCATTTGCATTCTGGAACTTGCATTAGTAACACGGTACCATAAAAATACGCCAGAAAATAAATATGAGCCAGTCACGACATCATTGCAAGCGAGTTGTAAGTCACAGCAGCAAAGCGAGAGGTGTAACGCATTTCGCGTTACAGTCTGTCATGACTTCTTAACCCATGTTTTTACTAGATGTTAATTTTGCTTTCTGATAAAATATATCACTTTTTATTTTCTGCGAATTTAAATTTTGGCACAGAATTTTTGCATTCAGTAACATTAACTTGGAAAAATCTAGAAACATACAATGGATGTAAAAAGTGATCTTACACATAGCAAATTACATTAAAATACCTGGAGAAATAGGAATGGAATGTTGGGATGGATATGTAAATATCTTAATTATGTTCAGTAATGCATATGTTGTATTTGGTTAAACTTTATATCACAAAACATAAACAAATGAATTAATAATCTTCCCTTAATATTAACAAATGCTATTATTTCTCACAGAAAGTGATCGTACACCTACAATTTAGTTACATTTTTGTGAATAAATAATACCATGCAATATTTTGTAGGTTTCCCTTTTACTTTTACAACTGCCTTGGCGTTGATTCTACTGACTCTGTTGTTCTCTTTGTCTCAATGAAGTCCCATTCTATCTGCTTCAAGCCTTCTTTACTGCAAAAGGTGTGGTTTCTAATTTTCTACCCTAAAGTAGACCACAGGTGTTCTATGGGGTTGATAACTGATGACTGAAGTGGTGTATGAAGTTGCTTTGGCGTATTGAAGACAGCCACAAGCGAGCATTTCCAGCTGTATGTTTAGGGTCGTTGTCCTGCTGAAAAATAAAATTGTTCTCAAGACCTAATTTCTGAACACTGACATAAAGATTTTGCTTTAAAATGGCTATATGCATATCATTGCATCGATAAAGTGCAGTAAACCCATAGCCGAAGCGCTCTTGGACCCGCAGAACATCCATGTTTTACTATGGGCACTGAATGTTTTGGATCCATCCCCATATTCTTCTAGCGCGACACAACACGTCTTCCATTGGAACCAAAGATGTAAACTTACTTTCGTCTGAAGAAAATCACCAACTTCTAGAAGTGTGCTGCTTTATTCCAGTCCTCCTTTGCGAAATTTAGACGCTTTATTTGATTTCTCTTATTTCGCAGAACTTCTTCCGAAGTACTCGACCATGATATCCAGCTACTCGATAAACATTGCGCACGGTACTGGCTGGAACGTTAATACACGCCCTCCCAGATCTACAACCAACTTCACAGCACTGACTTTAGGGACCTTAGTTATTTCCCGTATGATATATCCTTTATCTTGCTCTGTCAGCAACTTTGGTCTTCCAGTTCTTGGCCTGTTTTGCACGGTTTTTAAAACACAAAACCTATCAATTAATGACTGCACAATGGAACGAGGTCTATCAACAGGTTGAGATATTTCTCGCAGTCATTTGCATCGAAATTATCCAGTTTAATCATTAGTTTTGTTGTTTCTTCGGTGGTTTCCCTGCAATTGTGCCCCATTTGACCTTTTCTGTGGTTTGTTTTCTGTTCACCGACACTAGCCCTACTTCGTTTCTTATCGCTGCTATCCACAGGTAGTCAGACAAGTGAATGTTTGCTAGTTCTACCATTGACAGTCGTCTTCTCGATCCACTACCTCAGGTGTACAATTATTACTTTTTGTGCCTATTTCAAACATCTTTTGGTGCATTTTATTTAATTTTTAGAGCTTCTGCTGATTATTTTGCGGTTTTAGTGCTGCACTTAGAACAGACAGCGTTTCATACTTGCGTCTTTTATGTCATCATATTTCTTGAAATCCATGCTTGTTTGTAACACGCATTACAATGCAAAATAATATACAGTGAGTGTAAAAAGTGTTCGCACACCTACATTGTTTTGTATCACTTCTGTTAACCTTTTGACATGGAATGAACCAGCTGTTTGGTACTCTCCGAGACTGGTGTAATACGATTTTACCATTCTTGCTGCAGAGACGTCTTACTTTGTATCTTATGTTTCCTGACCATTCTTTCGAAGTTACGCCAAAGATTATCAATCGGATTAACGTGTACACTCTGCTGGAAACTTGAGAATGTGGAGGGCATGGTACAGCCGCTTCCAAATGTTTTCCAACGCACATGGGACTCGCCCTGGAGACGTGAGGGGTAAAGATTTTCGAACAGTCAGTCCAGTCTAGAGCCGTCTCAAGTTGTTTATCTGTCTCATGAGTTTCGTAGCTGTAATGCTAACGTTTTCCTGTTTCAACGAAAGAAACTATTCATGGCAACTGTCTTCTTTGGGACTTTGCGAAGATTATTCATTGGGTTCTACATTACTATAGATAGGAATGTGACATAGTTTTGTCTGCAAAAATATTTTCGGGATGGGGACCCAATAAACACTACATATTATTATAAACGATATCTTAAACGATATTAGGCAACGTTCGCACACACAAACAAACACACACACACACACACACACACACACACACACACACACACACATAGACACACACACACAAAATTGTCTTTTCCATCAAGCTTCTGAGCGTTTCCTAATATCACATATTTATAACAACATCAATAATAATAGTAATAATAATAATAATAATAATAATAATAATAATAATAATAATAATAATAATAATAATAATAATAATAATAATAATAATAATAATAATAATAATAATAATAATAATAATAATAATAATAATAATAATAATAATAATAATAATAATAATAATAATAATAATAATAATAATAATAATAATAATAATTTGTCAATGGAGAAACTGTATATCCAAAATAAATAAACATCTTTTGCTATCCGATTTTTCGTGAAATACTCCAGTGTTGTCCTTATCACACATTATTATTATTATTATTATTATTATTATTATTATTATTATTATTATTATTATTATTATTATTATTATTATTATTATTATTATTATTATTATTATTATTATTATTATTATTATTATTATTATTATTATTATTATTATTATTATTATTATTATTATTATTATTATTATTATTATTATTATTATTATTATTATTATTATTATTATTATTATTATTATTATTATTATTATTATTATTATTATTATTATTATTATTATTATTATTATTATTATTATTATTATTAATAAGAATATTTCTTCTTTTATATCATGTTATTAACGTCTGCACAATTCCCCGGCCTTTCTGCCATAATATCAGGAATTTCTTAAAATGATTTTCACTTTTGATATTGGGAGATAACAATATTGGCCTTTATGCTACAGTTGCTTGTGCAATTCGGCCCATTTTTACTTTCTCTACTGGTAAGTAGGGGAAGTATTGTATTCCACCCAAAAATTCGATGTCGAACCGGAAATATATGTTTTGAGAGCCCCTGAATTAAAAAAAAAAAACAAAAAAGAACGCATTTTTAGAAAAAGGTCCGTGTGTGTCTGTGTCTCGGTGTGTGTGTGTGTGTGTGTGTGTGTATGTCTGCGTGTCTGTGGACAGCATAAGTCAAAAACGAAAAGTAGGTTAAAAACCAAAGTTGGTATTTACGTTTAACGTCTTTCTAGGATGCGACACAAAGATTTTGAAGAAAATAGCCCCACCCTAAACTATCCTTTACATGGAGCGTTTTTCGAAAATTTTTATTTTCTCGAAAATGGCTCTAACGATTTTGATTAAAATGTCATGTGTTTGAGATATTTTTATGACAATGAAATGTATATCTTGAATTTTCTGGCTATAACCCCTGTAGTCGTATTTACTCAGGACGACTTTTGCATAACTGGCAAATCGTTAGAAATAGACCAAATCATACTATACAATGTAGATCTTGCTAAAATACACAATTTATGTGCAAATGAATTTTCTTGTAAGGTGAACCATTTCGGAGATATTCCTTGCTATGTGTGTGAGTTTTGGAAAAGATAATTTTCGTGAAATGGATCATCGTTGTTAATTTTTTATATGTTAAGTTCGCAAAGATTACAGAATCTCAAAGCTTTAGAACATTTGACTATCGCACATAGCCTACTGTATTCTAACATTCCCCTTGCACCTACAAGGAAATAAGCAATAAGATAGTTTGTACAAATGTTTATCTGAACTAACACGAAGAAGATGTGGGAATAAGAGTTTGTAAGAATGGTTAGTACAAGAGTAGAGAAAGTCATATGAGTGCAACACATCAGATATTTCTGTTTTCTGTTGCGTTCACCATATATTAGAACCAACGCAAAGAGGCGCAGCTTGTCACTGAACGCGTCCCTTGCTGCAAACAGTTCGTTATAGGCTTACATTTTTAACGGTGTATGAATATTTTTTCTCTGTCAAGGAGCCCCACAATTGGAATATTGCTAATTTTCTTGAAGCATGTTTATCTAATTCGCAAGGCCATGTTATTATTATGCTGACTATTTAATGGTGTAACCTTCTAATCAAAATCTTAGCGTTTTTATTTAATTTAATATGGAAATAACAGAAATCAATTTTAATTGTAGGAATACATATTTACATGACTGTAGTTGGAACATCGCCTTACAAGAGATAGCCACACCCACTCCCGTTAACACCGTCACAACAGTAGTGTTCCTACATCCCTGGACAGGTCTGTTACCTGTGCGACCTACTGTTAGAGCAATGGCGTCTTATCACACTCCACATTTAATTATGTTTTTACAACTTAGGCATACGACAAAGATGTATTGTAGGCATTTTAGTTGCGGGATATGTTCGAATGCAGAGTACTAATCTCATGCATTACTTGCTTAAGTCAGTGATATAACTGTGGAATTTCAGTTTCTTTCCTATTAAGGGGACTTAGGGGTGAGATTTGGCCCATTTGGTAAGAAAAGTTGATTTTTAGATTTTTATGTTGAAAAATTGTTCAATGTTTTGTCTATTAAAAAGTGCAATGACTTTCATGCCAGCGCCATTTTTAAAGGTCTGGCGGCCATTTTTAAATAGTGGTGCATAGTGATTAAATGGCTAGTGGTTAGGCGTACGCACCCACCAAGACTGCATATCGACGGATCAGAAATTCAATCATGTAAATTATCCTCAATCTGCATCCACGAAATCACAAGAAAATATCCTGCAAGTTGTCTCCAGAAGTGGTAACTAAAATTCTACTTCCGGATCAGCGACTTGGTTCTGGCCAGCTGCTAGAAGACTATGCCAAGGATACGACACAGAACTCGAATGTATCTCTTCACAATGTTGCGTGGAGCTATCTGTTCAAAATAGGTGTGTGTCTAGCAATAAACTTGAACTTGCAGTACTGAAAGCTGTAATGGAGTTTAATATGGGGTGTGTGAAGTCAATTCAGGCGTTGAATAGTCTTAGGAATGAAATAATTTCAGTCGGAGCAATATGCATTTGTCAAAAGTGCAATGCTAGAAGATGTATTCAGAGTAGAAAATGCAGTGCTAGGAAACAAATACACACAAGGAGAGCCCATAAACTGCAGAAATTGTCAGCACAAGAGGGGATAAGAGGTCAGAAAGTGAAACCGATGCTGGAAAACACCTCTGATGAGGTTAGAACGTTCTAAAAGTTTAATGCTGTTTTTCTCACTTCCATTTTTCTCAGCATTTTCACGCAACTAAAACACTCCTTACGACAGAGTTCTTAAGGGATTCTTTTGACAATTTCAGGATGTGTTCTTATTCATATAAGGCTCCAAACTTGCTCTGGGTTTTGATATCATTCAAGTAATATTGAACATATTCACATTCAAATGCCGATGGGAAGTTAAAAAAACTTCAAATAGACATATTTAAAAATGTCTAGATACTAAAGTACTGGTGTAAAATCAAAATCCAGAGCAATTATGACTTTCAGGTGCATGAAGCATCAGCTCACCAAGTTGCATGCCAAACATTCAGAAATTGTTACGCAAGGAGCATTTTTAATCAGAGTATCTTTATAATAAATTAAACGTTTTTAATTAAAAAACTATTTGACTTACATACTTCAAATTTTGTACAGCTGCATATCTAAACACTATATTAACGTGGTTAAAATTTGGTACTGCTAGCATACAAATTGTAGAATTTCCTAAACTCACCCCTAACTCCCCTTAATTTTGTTATGTTTAACACAATGATTAAGGTTTCGTAAATGTGTTGCAAGTGGAAACCACACATAACTTACTGGCCTGTGTTCTGTAACTACAAACCTTACAATACATGTTATTACCGGGGAGCAGGGTTTTAGTAAGTAAACATAGGAATAAGATTAACAGCACGGAGTATAGAGCCGGCAGGTAGCGTCAGGGCTGTACTGCCTTCCACTCTGCAAGGTCGCCATCCGGCGCTCCCACTTCCCGTTGTAAGTGCACGGTTAACTTGATGGATTTCACACTAAAACCCCGCTCCCTGGTTATTACTAAAGGCCGGAGAGATGTGCGCTCGCATGGATACAGGTTAGTTGGACGCAGAGTATGAATGACATCAGAAACACAGCACAGCCATCAAATGTGCAAACAACTGCCACTGTAGAAGCAAGAGTCGAAAACAACACAACGTAGTACTCTGGGAACTAGTGAAGTATTACTATACAATAACAATTATTCTTTGCAGACGCAAGGTCAAGGTGTAGGGTAACGCGACTCTTTTGTTTCTTCTCGCAGTGAGCTCCAGACGTGGACTGGTACTGTTCTTTCATGGTCAGGCTGTACCTACCTGCAGTTGTTTACATGCGCGAGCCATAACGTAAAGCCCATGTGCAGTGTACCTATGGAAAAGCGCAATCGTCTCAGGTCTATAGTTATTACCATCAATATGACACCTTAAGATTGCTTGGAACACAAGGATTAACTATTAACAGACTGCCACTGCGGCAGCAGCTAATACATCGCAGGTAGCAGCTAAGCAGTGACGTTCATCACATCCTTAGCTATTTATCTGTTTAAAAAAAAATCCACATGAAGCTCATAGAATTAAGTTTTGGTTAATTTTTAATTAATACCAAGAAAGTATTTTGCATCTTGTATAAATGTTTTATTTTTAATTGTTCTCCTGTTGTCTATTTGCCTTTTTTGATACCACGACTTTATAAAGTCATAACTCCGACCTGCGTGATGGCATAAATGCCAATTTGCATTTCAAATCTTAGAGGACTCCTGCACGGACAGCTCTGTTTACAAGGTCACTCACGTAAACAAATGCACATCCAGACAACGCTAGAAGTGACACTGCTTGCGCTGCAGCGGCATGCACCGGCTTCAAAATTGAGGAGGATGTGAACAAATTTTAAGAAAGAGAATAAAAACATTTGACTTCGCCATGCTGTTTTGTGAACAGCGTCATGAACAATAAACCCATCAGGTTTATAACTGTCACAAAGACTATAAACATATTTTCGCGGTATAGTCAGTTCGTCTCCCCGTAATGAATCTTGCGCAACGCTGGATAAAATGGGCGCAATCGGGATATATTGAACTTTATTTTACGGCCAGAAATTGTTGAGCGCAGTCCAAATCGAATTAAGAGAAATTCGACATTTTTCCGCAGGCCACAGTTGGACACATGTGGTTATACTGGAAAGTAGTGAAACTGACTACGCCTCAAATTTTCTTTTTTACTTTCTATGCTACATAGGTATAGTTAGTAGGGGAAGAATTGTACTCCACCTAAAATTTCTATGTCGAGATTTCATCGGGAATGTGTGTGTGTGTGTGTGTGTGTGTGTGTGTGTGTGTGTGTGTGTGTGTGTGTGTGTGTGTGTGTGAACAGCATAACTCAAAAACGAAAAATCGCTTAAAAACCAAAGTTGGTATTTAAGTTTAATACCTTTCAAGGATGCGACTTGAGGGTATTGACGAAAATTCCTCCACTCTAAACTACCCTTTACATGGAACATTTCTCGAACATTTTGATTTTCTCAAAAATGACTAATGGTTTTGATTAAAATGCCAAATGTTTAAGATATTTTATGCGAAATGAAATGCATACTTTAAATTTTCTGTCTATAGCCTATGCAGTCCTGTTTACTCTTGATGACTTTTGCGTAACTGGCAAACCGAATAGTAGACCGAATCTTACAATACGAAAAATGAAGAGCTCATTAAAACATACAATTTATATCTAAATGCATTTTTTGTGGAGTGAACCATTTCGGAGATATTCCCTGTTATTTGTGTGGGTTTTTCAATACTTATACTATTCTCAAACAGGTCGTTATTCACTTTTTTAACTCTTGGCTGTGCCAAGAGAATGGGATTTCAGAGCCTTCATATAGTGAACAGCTTTAAAAGATTTGACTATCGCTCAAAGTCTACTGTATTCTCCTTGCACCTACAAGAAAATTAACAATAAAATAATGTCTGCTAATGTTTATCTTGACTTACATGAAGAAGATAGAGCAATAAGAGTTTGTAATAGTAGTACAAGAGTAGGGAAGGTTATGTGAGTGCAACACTTCAGATTTTTATAATCAGAACCCCGTGGAAGTAATATAACACACCATGAAAGCCATTGTGTTAATTACTTAAATTGTTTCTATTTGTGATCTACATCGAATTAACTCTTAATTCCAGAGAATGAAAGGATTGCAATTCGTTCGACATCTATTATTTCCCAACTTCATAATTGAATCGACAATATGAAGAAGGTAAACATTGATATTTCAATTCACCTTAGGCTGAATTCATGTAAAAATGTATAGATGCCCCTATGGTCGCAGACATTGCCGATGACCCTCAGAGAAAGTTGGCTAAGAATGGCTCCTTGGCTCAAAGCCGGCTGCCTTTGCAATTTCGAAGCGTGATGCTGCCTTGATCTAGTTTGTTACTTTTTCCCCTGCTCTTTTCTGGTATACGTGGCAATTATTCCAAGCCGATGCCTCCAAAGAACCTTTAGGCTCATTATGCAGTGTTTCCATTGCGCTAATAGCCTCTTTCCTCGCTTGAGAAGTCTGTTCAAAACAATAGCGACGCAAAGCGTCCCCTCTCGGTAAACCTGGAATGGAGGAAGAAGCACCTTCCAGGATGTGTTTCTACGCATGCGTTATACGCGCTTGATGGAGAGCTTCCCCAATTCAAGAATGAACGTTTCAAAATATGTTTTCGCTAGTGGACTCCCCCTTAGGAATAAATACCAGTTAACAATAACCGGGAATGTAAACCAGAACGACAAAGTTAAAATACTTGTACTACAATGTGGGCTTTCACAATTAACGGAAAGGGGACTCTGGAAATGGGAAACAGGACGGTCAAACTTTATCTTTTTCGTTCCCGTTTCCGAGAACGGCAAATTAAATGTGTACTGTGCATAGTAGATCCTTCACTGCAGAAATTACTACAGGCGGCCATGACGTGAGAACAGCTGTTAGAGCCTTCTCAGGTCGCAAATGGGAAAATCAAACCGAAAGAAATTCCTGCATTTGTGCTTCCTGAACCTTCTGTATTTACCGAGTGTTCATTGTTCTAGTGAAAGCGTCACTTAGTTCGTTTATACCTATGCAACTCGAAGCTGATATTGCATCTAAAAACAAGAGCAAAAGGTACAAAGAACGGCAATACCAATCGAAATTAACGGAGAAAAATAATGAATAACAAACAGCTTTAATGCACGCTGTTAATAAAGGAATGATGCTCGGTACGATAATTTCGCTAGAGGAATCAGAATTAGTAATGGATCTGTGTTTACTCTATCGAATTTTGACGTTGGGTAGGTAGCCTTCAAAGTTGTCTGAATTGGAAGCACTTGAAAAAAAAAAAAAAAAAAAAAAAGAAATTGGTCAGTTACTACAAATGACTTTCAATGGGCAAAATCAACTTTCCAGTTTGCTATCGGAATGGGCCTCGATATGTATTTCTGTTATCATTCCCCATGTGTTGTGAACCATACTGTTTTGCTTCCTGTTTCGTTTCCGTTCCGGTTTCCGTACTAGGGTTATTGTAAACCAACCTTAAGTGTCTTGTAGTTTTGCGTTTCATGAATTGTTTGAACTAAACAACGGTTATATAATCCATATAGTTCTAGCAGTAAGTTATAGAGCGTAATAACTAAGCAAATACAGAGATTATCACAATAATAAAGACTGTCTTCAAGGAACCCTTTAACATTTAAGATTTTTTTAATCATATTTATGCGCTTACGGCCACGAAGGACAGCTTATTTACAATTACTCTTCCGTTTGTAATATATATTTCGACAGGCATTGTTATTGTCCAATTCAGTCTAGCGACTTGAGTTGCAAGCAAACGTCTCAGTAATCTCATTAGACGTTCTCATTTAATCGAAAAAATTTGGAGACAGTCATGAGTGACTTTAGCAAAAATCAAATTTCGTTTGTGATTTAAACTACTACATCATGTCTGAACTGAAGCAAGGTATTTAAAAGTTTGTAAATTATACTAACATAATAAACACAGCGACAGCCAACCATTACAACTTGACTGCTTTCAGCGTCTTTTTGAAATATTAAAAAAAAGGGAAACTTTTGCAGAAAGCTTTGGTAATTTTGATCCAACTGATGGTTGTTCACATAGAAATTTTGACAGTATTTAAGGCATTACAAATTGTACAGCTATTTCGTTGGCTATCGATTTTGTGCAGACAAAAGCAAAGGAAATGATAATCACAAATTGATAAATTAGAAGCAATAGACAGGCATGATTATTTAAAATACATTTTCTTCCCTTGAATTGGCCGAAAGTAGGAAGACATTAAAAGCGCAAGAGTCTCTCCAATTATGTCGAATTAATCGCACACTTGAACTTCTCCCAACATCAGAATTAAGTCCATTTGGGAAGCTTCGAAGCAAATAGTGACTGAATTTAATTTTTTCCAGGGCTTAACAAGTCAACCAGGGAATTTCATACTTTATTCTGTGCTGAAATATGCTGCTCTCTCTCCAGAAATAAACGAGATAAATTCATGAGGGCGAAAATGCGCTCAGGCATTCTTACGCTCTGATGCGTTTATTTGAGAGTGGCGTGGGCTAGCATGATATGCGATTCAGTTTTTATGTCTCTACATAGCACGGAAATAATCTTTGCTTGCTGGTATTTACTTACGCGGAGCAAACAGCGAGCAAATGCTGAAATATGCATGTTATGGTTGTAGCGTGGTGCAGCAGAAATCCACTCATACCATTGTGATCGAAAAGGATGAGTTAGTAAGCGCTGGATATTGCTTTTCCAAAGCTCTTGTTTACTTCACTGCTTAGCTGAGCCTTCGTTCACAGAATCTTTTCGATAAAACGCTTACTACTACTACTACTACCAACTTCTCGTTCTTTCGTGCACTTTGTTATTTCCCTCGTTCGAGGTGTTTTTCTACAATTCACTTAGTTATACCGGAAGAGAAGTTCATATTTCAACGCAATTATGACGAGGAATTTGCTGTAACTCTGTTTATAACTTTATTTACTCCAACTCTCTTAAACCTTTAATCAGAGCCAGGGTAGTAGAAATAAACAAGGAAGTAGAACAGCGATGATGGTAATCCTCACCCTGTTCATTAAACATCCAATTGTACAATTTGATGAAGAACTGTTTTCAAAACAAAGAGGAAACGTAGTTGCAAAGGGAAGTTAAAAAAAAAAAAAAAAAAAAAAAAAAAAAAAAAAAAAAAAAAAAAACCGTAAATGTTACATTCACACTGTTTCTCTATCCAGTATACTACTACTATTCTTGCAAAAGTTTATTTTTCTATTTACTCCTTGTTTATCAAGATAACTGTTTGCAGAAGTAGGTTCGTTACCAACACGTTTCGTTGTAGACACAAGGACACCATAGGAGGCCGAAACGAAAGTCGAATCTTTAAAAAGTGGGCCTCTGTGTAATGGCTTTGAAATTCCTCTTTGCATGATTACGAAAGGGGGAAGGGACGAATAACAACTTAAGACTTTAAAAAAGGTGTCAAGTGTTTGAACATCGAAACCAACAACAAAGAATATCACTGAAATGATTGACGACACAAGAAGTGTATTTCTTGCTGTTTAAGGTTGTAAAAATTATAAATTTCACAGGATATTTTCTGAGAATTCAAGATATACCTACACTTTGTCACGCAAATATCTTAAATATGCGGGACTTTAATTAGAATAGAGTAATCCATTAAAAATCAGGAGGATGTTTTTCTTTTGTTTTAAGATTTTCGCATTGCATCCTTGGAAGATGGTACTTATTGGTATTTATTCGATATTTCGTTTTCTAAGTATACGATTTCCTCTCTCCCTCTCTCACATCTCTCTCTATCTTTCACACGAGCGAATTTGAAGTGATCTTTTTTATTCAGTGTCTCTTAAAACATGAATTTTCGATGGAATATCGGTATAGAATTTTAGGGTGGAATGCACTAGGTACTTCCTCTGCCTACTGCAACTAAGCAATACAGAAAGTAAAACTGTGTAGTTGTTACGAAACAGCTAACTGAAGAGGAAAGTGTATTAAGGTGCTAATGAAGATAAATAACACCGGTGAGGAATGCAGAAACAGGACACACGGAGAAAATACAATCCTATGATTATTGTAAACAAAGCAAAAAGACAACACTTAAGAAATTGAGGTGAGATAGTGTATCAAGTGGACCACTTTAGGTACAATAAATAACAACATGAGCTATCAAAGAGAGGATTGTGATGGCAAAATAAGCCTTTAATAGAAAAAGTAACATTTACTGTGAACTCCTGAATCAAATAAGGACGAGATTAAGGAAGTGATTTGTGTAGAGTGCAATACCACAGTGCACAGATTTGTATGTTCCTGTTATCTTAAGAACAAGTATTAGAATCATTGAAATAATTATGGAGAAGAATAGAGATCGTGATCGATTACTCATACCTAAAATAAGTAATAAGCTATTTTAGAAACTGACTGAAAAAAGAAAAGTCCAGAAGCTCTTCAAGAATAAGATTGCAATGAAAAGAACATTTTGACTACATTTGTAAGATATGGTGAACTGGAGAAAGCTTTAGGTACTGGTACGTTCTAGCGGACAGTATATATACTGGTCCTTTCACTCTTATTAGTCATTCATTATCCTGATGATGGGAGAGATGTACACTCCCGAAACGTCGATGGCTCTTCATCACTACACCTGGCTCGAAGCCCGAGAACATCTTGAATATGTTCGTCGCCAGGAAAGCTTCAGATCAGATTTTATCGTTCATTGTTTATATGTTAAGCGTGCAAAGAGAACGGAATCTCAAAGCTTTAAATGATTTAACTATCACTCAAAGCTTACTGTACTCTAATATTCCTCTTGTACCTACAGGAAATAAGCAATAAAATAATTTCTGTAAATGTGTATCTCAACTAACACAAAGAAGATACAGGAATAAGAGTTTGTAAGAATGATTAGTACAAGAGTAGAGAAAGTCATGTGAGTGCAGCATATCAGATTCTTTTTATATGTTAACCGTGAGAGAACGGAACTTGAAATCTTTAAAACATTTGACTATCGCTCAAAGCCTGATGTATTCGGATAATTCCCCTTGCACCTACAGTTTGTAAGAATGGTTAGTATAAGGGTAGAGAAAGTCATGTGAGTGCAACCCATCAGATTTTTTTCTTTTGATATTCTATTACTGTCCATTTGCGTTAAATAACCCTGTCATTTTTCGTGTTATTTATGTTATCCACATTTAAACCATTTATGTTGTCATTTGTGCTTTCCCTACTACGTATAGTATAGTGGAGGAAGTATTGTATTCCACCCAAAAATTCAATGTCGAGATTTCACCAGGAATATGCTTTGAGGCCCCCTGAATCCAGAAAAAAGAACTTTTAGAAAAAGGTCCGCGCGCGCGCGCGTGTGTGTGTGTCTGTGAATGTGTCTGTCAGTCTGTGGACAGCATAACACAAAGACGAAAAGTCGGTTGAAAACAAAAGCTGGTATTTAAGTTTAATATCTTTCAAGGATGTGACAGGAAGATTTTGAAGAAAATTCCTCCTCCGTAAACTACCCCTTACATGGAACATTTTTCGAACATTTTTATTTTCTTGAAAATGGTTCTAACGATTTTGATTAAAATGCCACATGTTTGACATATTTTTGTGACAAATGAAATGTATATCTTGAATTTTCTGGCTGTAGCCCATGAAGTCTTATTTATTCTGGACGACTTTTGCATAACTGGTAAACTGTAAGAGATAGACCAACTCTTACTGTACAAAAATGTAGATCTTGCTAAAACTCACAATTTATGTCAAAATACATTTTTTTGTACAGTGAACCGTTTTGCAAATATTCCTTGCTACTTGTGTGAGTTTTGGAGAACTTATACCTTTGTCAAATGGAACATCGGTATTGAGGTTTTTATATTTGACTATCGCTGTAGTTTATTATGGAAGCATTGGAAGACCTCGCAGTCTTTTAGATATATCCATTTATGGACCACATCTTATAATATTCAGAAATATAGACAATGTACATATGATACACGTGATAAACAATAAAACAGTAGGTATGCTTGCAGAAAGGAAGTGTAATGAGAGCTGAGGGTAACAACAATGTGCCAAATGTATCAATTGCGAATGTATGTACCTATATTCACTACATTTAGCTCATGAACACAGCAGGGAATGGCCCCATTGTTACTACTTCACTGGATTATTCTGTGTTAGTGTAATAAATCATTTATAACAAGAGTTGCTAGCAGACAAAAGGTGGCGCGTGGGTCTTGACGAGTAAAGCCCTTCATGGATCACTTGAGGCTCAAAGTGCTAAGGGAATCGATAAAACTGGCAACTTACACCTTTAAACAATATAGATTAATAATATTTTCTTCTCTTTACAAAACATAAATATGAGGGACAGAAGAAGGTGTAGTTTAGATTCAAAATAAAATTATCAAATAATAATTAATTCACGAGGAATTGTTTTAGACAATACCCCATATTTCTAAAGGGGAATTTGTACAAATACTTTCTCATATTTGTCCAACTTTCTGGGAACATAGCTGAAAAATGATAATCTGTCCATATACGACATTTCATATTCAAACGGATATTTTTTGAACATGCAATGCAAAAATGTTCAAGGAAGTTTTCACAACATAAAATATTTTGCTATTTGTTTTATCAGAAATATTTCAGGAATTTTCTTTAAAATATGCACCTTAGGTGCCTAATGACATGAAGAAGAAAAATTATATTTGATATGTTTGCTGTTAAATTATCTTCATTTTCTAAAGTTTTACATTGTGAGAGATTTAAAGGGTGCACAAAGAAGCCACGTATAGCCTGCTTTAAAAGCCGCTTTCGAATTTTACATATCCAATAAATATATTTAGGAAAAAATAGTATAATACATTTGGGAATTTTATATTTCAGTTTTGTTTTGCGTATAATTCATTTTACAAGTATAGTTAAAACTTTAACTAGGTAGTACTATAGTAGGAATAATTAAGACATGATCCTTAATTCTATCATAAAATGTTAGAATACAGGCGGTTCCATACTAAATACTAACAGTGAGGATCAATATGAGTAATTACTTTTCATGGTACATTTTTCGTTATTAATTTTACTTTTATTTATATAAAATGAACTTTGATGCTTACCAGTATTTAAAATTCAAATTCGACATTTTGGACTTCCGTTACTGATTTCAGCTGATTTCTGACAATGCTAAAGATGACAGAGGCACCTTATGCATGTGTAAATTTGTCTCTTGTTGAACATTTTCATACGTAGGAATACGGAACGGTCTGTCGCAGCTGTTCAGGTAGCAGTGCATGATTTCAATATTTTTAAGCGCTGTAAGTGTCTGTTATTCAATAATTATTTAATGAAATATCTAAGTACATGCTTATAAATGAGCGTTTACTCCTTCCAAAAGGAAGATATATGACAAATATTTAACATGATTGTCAATACACAGAGTTTCGTTTTGTGAAGAGTAAATAATACAATATTAAAATATGAAAATGATCCAATTTCAAAAAGACATGATGTGTAGTTGAAGCATGGATGTGTGTTTGAGCCGTATATCTAAGATAGAATAGAAGTAAATTCTTACCATTGTGCAAGTGACCGATTGTTAAGACAGCCATTTAGTAAACTTTCATTCACCGAACAAAGTAAAATTATTAGTGCTGAACAGGACTATAGGTATACGGTATACATACAAATAAATCTATAACATTTGTGTTTATTAACCAGCTTTTTAATTTAGCACAAGGAGTTTTGTGTTAATCATCTGGTGTGCGTTCACTATTTTTTACTTTCTCTACTGGTAAGTAGGGGAAGTATTGTATTCCACCCAAAAATTCGATGTCGAGATTTCACCGGAAATACACGTTTTGAAGCCCCCTGAATCCACAAAAAGCATTTTGAGAAAAAGGTCCGTGTGTGTGTCTGTGTGTCAGTCTGTCAGTCTGTGGACAGCATAGCTCAAAAACGAAAAGTCGGATAAAAAACAAAGTTGGTATTTAAGTTTGTCATTCAAGGATGCGACACGAAGATTTTGAAGAAAATAGCCCCACCCTAAACTACCCTTTATATGGAAAATTTTTCGAAAATGTTTATTTTCTTGAAAATGGCTCTAACGATTTTGATTAAAATGTCATATGTTTGAGACATTTTGATGCCAAATGAAATGTATATCTTGAATTTTCTGGCTATAGCCCATGTAGTCGTATTTACTTTGGACGACTTTTGCATAACTGGTAAACCGTTAGAGATAGACAAAATCGTACTGTACAAAAAATGTAGATCGTGCTAAAATACACAATTTATGTCTGAATAAATTTTCTTGTAGTGTGAACCATTTCGGAGATATTCCTTGTTATGTGTGTGAGTTTCGGAAAACTTAGAACTTCAGCGAAATGCAACAACGTTGTTCATTTTTTTATATGGTAATCGTGCAAAGAGAACGGAATCTCAAAGGTCAAAAAGATTTGACTGTCGCACAAAGCCTGCTGTATTCTAATATCTCCCTTGCACCTACAAGGAAATAAGCAATAAGATAATTTGTACGAATGTTTATCTTAACTAACATGGAGATATAGGAATAAGAGTTTGTTAGAATGGTTAGTACAAGAGTAGAGAAAGTCATGTGAGTGCAACACATCAGATTTTTCATATTCTTAATCAAATGAATTCCCTTACCAACATGACAGGAGTGCCACTAACTACTAAAATCAAAATGAATCTCCTCAGTGTTTGGGGTAGTTTGCATCATTTAACGTTTTAAAAAAAACTGCTTGTATCCCAGTTGTAAATGTAAGTCATGTGAAACTATAATCGTTCCATCACCAGACACATTGCATCAACTGGCCTTCACAATCTCAATCCATTTGGCTTTCTGCTTCTGGGTTAATTAAGATAGAAACGTTAGTAACTTAGCTAAAATTTTTACAGTGATTATAGGTATATCTGGCAAGACAGTGGTTGAAAACCCTACGCATAGCGTTACAGAAATAATGGTACACTATGCAACTCTCACATATTCTGAATGTTTCCATAAGATAAACCTTAATGTTGGGCCAACAAAGTGAAAGATACATTTGTTTCTTTACGGTCTGAAATATTAGAAAAATGTCGTTTTAAATTTGAAAAAAGCCTTTAAAAGACCATATACCAAAGGTAATGCATAAGAATTTCCAGTACAATAACTTTCAAGAATTAGTTACAATTATTATTGTGTAATTACATCGTTTCGATGTATTACAATGCAAATGACTTCTCGTCAGCAGGAAATCATATAACTAATTTTGAATTCACACAAGAAATGAGTTTCGTGCTTTCATTATAATTTTCTCTACCGTTTACTTATGATGAGTAGAGGAAGTGCAGTAGTTCGCCCGAAAATTTGATATCGAGTTTTTGCTGAAAGTACATGTTATGAAATTTCATGACATTTTTAGAAAAATACCCACTCGCAAAACCGAGAAACCAAAAGAACCAGGGCAGATAGCATCCTCCAAGTATGTGAGACGATGTTTCTGTTGATATTTAATTAATTTATCTTTGATAAATGCTATTGCTGTGCCAGTATCCGTTATACAGCAAAAGAAATTTTTTACACTTCCCTTTTACCAAATTACCTTTGTATGAAACATATTTCGTTATATTTTACCTTCTGAAGAAAAAAGCACTATTAACTTTAATTAAAGTTTGTTTTTAACCAATTGATACGAATAAAATGTATACCTTTAAAATTAACAGCCTGCGAAGTTAATTATGATTGCATCCTATATAACTGTGAAATCACACAGTAACTTATAGAAGAGATGTAGAGCTCATTAAAGTACATAATTTATATTAAATTGCTTTTTTGTAGCGTTAGGCATTTATGGTATATTCCTTTTTGTTGGTTGCAATTTTCCAGTATTTCAGACTATACATTTTTAAACGTTATGTTCGTTCACTTGTTTATCATCAGGTCATGCAAAAAGTATTCAAAGCACCCAATCTACAATACATATAGCAAGCTTCTTTTCAAACATTTTACTGCTATACAAGCGTTCTCCATGCTCTTATACAACTACAATAAAATGTGTATTGAAACTATTTCAGAAAACATTTATCGTGATTAAAAAGATATAGAAAACAAGATTTTAGGTACAATTCGCAGAATAGATATGCAAATAAATTATAGTGGGCAAAAAAAGGCGTATGATAATTACACATTTTTTAATATTGAATGAGTGGGTAATGTGAAAGATTTAAATGATAAAAAGATTTTAATATTGGGAAAAAGATGTAGCTGCTGCTTCAGTAGCAAACATTTTACCCCGAAGATTAGTCTATGAGGCTAACTTTATAATTTGTAAAAAGCACAAGAGAGGGAAAATTGTATACACAAAGATAAAACCAAATGTGCCCTAAGCGAGTCCTGAAAGGCCGGAAGTGGTGTAGGTAGCCCGCAGGACAAAGGATGCTTGGAAACCCGCTTATGGATTTACCACCACAGAGCGAGTTCATTTCCTCCACACAAATATTGAAACAGGGAGAACAAACAGTGGTTTTGTAACTGTAACAAAACAAATGGCGTCGGATTCTGACCTTTAAACTTTAAGAAAAGCCAAAGTTCGTCCGCAGGACATGAGTTGTTTGAAAATAGCTGATTTCCTATGTAAAGCAACTGTTGATAACTAATCAGTAATTCTTGACTTGGTGTTTCTATTTCCTCTTTAAGACTTCGTTTAAACGTATTGCGCAGTAATTGAATAATTCTCCTGTAAAAAATCCCACTCAGTAAAGATAACACTTTAATTCAGCTCGGATGACGTCCTCTCCACGAACGTGTTAGTAAACACACTCCCCATGTGTACAGTATAAACTGCGATGCAAAATATCAACTCTGCAGTTCCAATGTCAGGTTAAATAGTATTTGAAAAACCTCGACTGAGCCGGCAATATAATGCTTTCTGTGGTAACGTACATTTCTATAAAAGTAACGAAGAAGGAAATGTATCGAAAGAAATGTGTTATATTCACATTCCATCCGCTACCTTTACTTTTGTCCTTCCTCCAAGCAGTCCTTGCGAAAACTA
Source organism: Tenodera sinensis (assembly GCA_030765045.1). Classification (NCBI taxonomy): domain Eukaryota; kingdom Metazoa; phylum Arthropoda; class Insecta; order Mantodea; family Mantidae; genus Tenodera; species Tenodera sinensis. Next base: position 300,990,709 of record CM060964.1, on the reverse strand, counting down.
ATTTTTCTATCTACTTTATATTATTTAGATAAGCCGTTGCAAAAAAATAGTTTACTACACACTTTGTAGTTGGTACAAGGAGTTGGAAGAAACCTGTGAAGTTCTCTATATTCCGAATTTCTTTTATCTAAGGTAAACCTTCGGTTTAAAAAAATGGTAGGCTATTTCCGACATATTCGTAAATATTGGTTTAAATGTTTCCTAATTTCATAATTTTTTGAAGTGCTGTCACGGTTCGGTTATTTCTCGTAATGTCATGGAAAGAGTATGGCATTCGCACGTCAGCACATAAAAAACGATTTGACTATCGCTTAGGCTTGCTCTATTCCATTTGTGCCCGCAAAAAAAACGTGTAATGAAATTATTTGTGCAAAATATGTTTATCTCAAGTAATTAAACATAATAAGTTTTCACAAGAGCAGGTTATAGAACAGATACAAAAATAAATGAACGTGGCTAAAGAACGTCATGCGAATGTAAGATATTCGATTTTTTAAAACAATTTATGATGATACGATCCTTCACACAGTAAAGTAGTTTTGTTCATTGGGGCACAATCTGTTCTTTAAAATACGACAGAGAGAGAGAGAGAGAGAGAGAGAGAGAGAGAGAGAGAGAGAGAGAGAGAGGCGTGTGCAATGTCAAAGGGAAGCTGCGCGTTCAATATTTGTTTCCCTCCGAAAGCTCCTAAATAATCGGATTGCTCATGAAGAGGAAAATAAATTGACTGGGATATTGCATAGTAACAAACCGCTTGGCTGACCCGGTAGCTCAATCGGTAGAGCACCTGCGTGCTGGGCAAGGGGTCCCGGGTTCAATTCTCGGATGGGTAATTATTCCCCACCCTCCCTACGAATGAGAGTGTGAATATGTGTGAATTTAATGTAATAAGTAATACAAACCCAAAGATCAAAACCACCGCCAAACAAATGGTTGAGCAATTGTTCCAAGAGGTTAAAAGCCGCATGTATGACCTTGGATGTTAAAGGCGCGTATAAATAGAGCATAAAAATGAAAGGAAAAAAAAAAGAAAGAAATAGGGGGAAAAAAGCAACCGGTTGCTAAGAGAAGCTCTTGAAGGAACGGTAAATGACAGAACAGTTTCGGTAGAGGGTATCAGATGATAGACTATATTAAGATAAGTGCAGAAAAATAAGATGCGTTGATTAATTATTATCAGAGATTGAGTACTGAAAGCGATATAATTTACCCTCTTCTATTCTGCATATGAAGTGGAAGAGAAATTGGCACAGTTTCTTTCCTCTAGTTAATTTTTGATTTGTACACTTTGCTTTTTTTCTTACTCTCTCTTTATTTTTTATTTTGCAAAAGAAGATTTGTTTATGGACCAAAAAGTAGAAAATGTCATTGTTATGAGCTTTTCAGAACGACTCTATTTTATGTTTATAGCATACCTTGTTAGTGTAATGTATAATTAAGGTGCGTGATTTTAATTAAGTCTAACCAAGAGAGAGCCTAGAGAGCTGTCATCCTTGTTACCTCAATGGAAGATGGTATTGAAGGGTTTACTGCAGAATACATTAAGGTTAGGTCGGTAAATACCCGGTTCCTTTGTGCGGGAGTAATTGCTTCCATCTAGAACGGTCAAAGGCTTCTGTGAGAGCTCTGCATATTAAGTTACATACTAGGATGATAACGATGTAGTGCACTTCTTCAAAGCAAAGTACAGTAATACCACTGATGTGGAGGAAACGGGAAGAATGGGAGATAAACAGAAAAACTAAAGGAACAAACATAGCATCATACATAGAGGAAAGAAAGGAATGTAGGTCACGCCAGGATCTGAAGTTCCCTAGGCGAGGAAAGCCTCATAAACTGTGATCCAGTTGACTTGCTCAAACTAAGCTCCCTGGTGATGAAACCTGGACTTAGCTGGAGGAAACTACTTTCCTGAAAGTATGGATTTACTATCTCGAGGGGCAGCTGCTGCAAGTTCGAATACAACAAAATGTTGACAACAAACTAATTTGGAATTTGCAAGAAACTTACCTTTATTATATGGATTACTATGTAAAATAAAACATGTGACAATTTCTATTTTGATGAACATAAATTCCCTGCTTCTTCCGGACTCAGAATATGATTAGTTTATTGCCCGTTTGAAGCAGCTAGCTTTGAGTGTGTGTGTGTGTTTGTGTGTGTGTATGTGTGTGTGTGTGTGTGTGTGTGTGTGTGTGTGTGTGTGTGTGTGTGTGTGTGTGTGTGTGTGTGTGTGTGTGTGTGTGTGTGTGTGTGGAGTTTAAGGGCCCGTCGGTAGCCAGGTCATTTGGGCCCGACTAGCTTTGAGGACAGGCATTAAACTGAATGGACGTCTTCTGCCATGTGCTTTTGTTGAAACGCTTTACATTTAAGGTGTTTTTAAAGGAAATTTTGGAGGTAAGCCTTAATTCCCTTTTTCGACCCACATCTAGGGTCCAACGCTATCCGAGGATGAAACTAATGAATGCTTTCCGAAATCCTAAAAATCGGGTAACATTTTTCAACCAGTGTGAAATTATGTCATTTGAAAAGCACATTTTTCTAAATATATTTACGTTTTTCGGGAAACAATAAAATCTACAAACCAAGCTTCATACGCCGATTTATGGTTTTTTTGTAGCTTTCCATTTGAAGTAGTGTAGTAGGGGCATATATAAAATTGCATTTGGGTGAAGGAAACAAGTGATTAGCCTGCATAAAATTAAACATTTTGAACTGTTGCAAATGAGACAGCCATAATAGACATACACACACGTATATATAGCGTCAACGCGGCCGCGAAGCTGGTTGCCTGCCGGGAGGTATTAATGCATACCGACCCGCTAATGGCGGGTTCTCTTGGCTGAACAATAGCCCGAGCAGAACAATAACCATTCTGTGCCGTCTTTCTGCTCCCCAAGATTCACTTGGGCTTTTCTAGCAGTGTCACCCTCCAGAAGGTTCATTTTGTTCTGGCCCCATATAACGAGCCGACCATCGCCCAGTACGGTCAGCCGAGCCTAGTCAGTTGAATAGAGAAATTTGGTATTCGGTGTCAGTTGTGTTGAGTTGAACTAAAAGTGGACAGCTTTTATTAATCAGTTGATAGTGAGAGCTCAGTGCGTTCACTACACAGCGTGAAGTGCAGTTCAGCTGTGAGTTGTGACTCAGAACTTCAGTTGTGCTTCAATTCAACGGATCAGTTACGCTTTGTTTTGAGTGTGTGCAACCGTGTCTCAAACATAACATTTGCGCAACACAAACGCTTAAGTGACAAAGTGTGTTTAGCAGAAACTGTTGTCATCGTTTTTTACAATATGTGTGTGTGTGTGTGTGTGTGTGTGTGTGTGTATCAAAGTAAATGTTGGAACGCACGCCCATTGCGGTTAACACAAGGAGTGCATCGGCGTGTCCTTTTCTGTCGTACTCTCGCAAACACACCAGTCATTTCTCTGGTTTAAAAGTTTGTCGATCTAATTTTGAATAGTAATGCTGTAAATGATGAGTTGTTTGTTTTGTTTATGTGTTCTGTGTTTACTTCTTGGATTAAGATTGTGTGCCTTACTAAGATAAATGCAATACTAATTTACATTGTTGATTTTGCTGTAAATACTTAAACTGGGTGGGAGGCAGTCATCTATGACATTAACTCGTCTAGCGCTTAAACGAAGCACCGAAGCAAAAAACTTTCCTTAACAAAAGGTGTTTAAAATAATGCTATCAGCTCCCAAAGTGTGTGGGTCTAACACACACACACACACACACACACACACACACACACACACACACACACACACACACACACACACACATAAAATTATCAAGGGCTAATATTTTAACAGACCGCCTCCGTAGCGCAGTTGGTAGCGCGCTTGCCTCTGGCGCGGAGGACCCGGGTTCGATCCCCGGTACCAGCAGGGGGATTTTATCCTCTCTGGGAGGTCTGGCACGGGGTGCACTCAGCCTTGTTAGGTCCCGGGGGGACCAATTGAGGAGCTACTTGATGAAGAAGTAGCGGCCCCAGGTCTAGAAAACCGCATAACTGGCCGGGAGGGCTCGGGGCGCTGACCACGTCCCACCCTCCAGTACTGCACCTCACCAATGACGCCTGTAGTGGGCAGAGGTGGGGGACGCAGCGGCTGGGCGGTAGGCCTTGGCCCTTCGTGGGCTGTCGCGCGGGGTTTACATTACATTACAATATTTTAACAAATGTACTCTTAGGGTCCTGAGACGTATATCTCCACTCACTTTCTGTGTGGCGAGTCTATATAAATATATACTGATTTCTAAAAAGTGGATTTTATAAACGTATTCACAAGTGTTGATATGTGTTCAATTTAAAAGTTTTACAAAGAAATTGAAAGTACGGACATTTTTATCTTTCAGAATGAAGTGTTGTTGGAACATAAGCAGTTGCACACTTTCATCATCAACCCTGTGAATTGATAGCAATGCAACTAGATGTTGCTCTTTTCATACATGCTTTTAGTTATCTAAGTGTTGAAAACTTTTTTTTTTCACCAGAAGCCCTGAAAACTGGAAAAATAATTAATATCTTGAGAGGAGCATACACAACCAAAGAAGTTATATCCTTGAAGCTTCCCGTATTTAAGATCGTCTTAAGAACATTTTCCTTTGAAAAAGTGAAGGTTCCCTTTCAGAAGAAAAATTTTCCTCTGGGACCGATTCTGGCTAAAATGTTTGCAATTTCCTTTCCTTATCGAATTATTTTCACTGCTGTTGTACGGGGAAACAAGAAGTTTCGGGGAAGGGTGACAGGACCCCTCTCATACCTCTCTTTAAATACGCCTCTATAGTGCATCGTGAGGTGTGTTAGCCTGATCATTTATTTACCACATTTGTGTAAAAAGGTTAAGCCTGATTATGAGAATCCTTTTGGGAAATGTTTGGACAGATTAAGGTTTGGTCCTACTCACGAGTGAGATGGCTCCCCGGTAACGTGTGAGGCTCGCAATCGTGAGGTCGTGGGTTGGGTTTCCGTGGCCCACCCCACCCAGAGTTTTTTTCTGGGTTTTCCTGGGTCGCCAGGCGAATGTTGGGAGGGATAATTGCATCCCCCAAATGTTGTCCTTCCATTTCGTTTCATTGATCATTTCATTCGTCATTCATCCCGTTGTCTCTGGATTTTACAGTTTCATAGCGGGAAAGATTTAAATCTGAAAATCTGGATTTTACAGTTTCATAGGGGAAAGGATTTAAATCCGAAAATCTGGATTTTACACAGTTTCATAGGGGAGAGAATTTAAATCTGAAAATCTGGATTTTACAGTTTCATAGGGGAGAGAATTTAAATATGAAAATCTGGATTTTACAGTTTCATAGGGGAAAGGATTTAAATCCGAAAATCTGGATTTTACACAGTTTCATAGGGGAGAGAATTTAAATCTGAAAATCTGGATTTTACAGTTTCATAGGGGAGAGAATTTAAATATGAAAATCTGGATTTTACAGTTTCATAGGGGAAAGGATTTAAATCCGAAAATCTGGATTTTACACAGTTTCATAGGGGAGAGAATTTAAATCTGAAAATCTGGATTTTACAGTTTCATAGGGGAGAGAATTTAAATATGAAAATCTGGATTTTACAGTTTCATAGGAGGGAGAATTTAAATCTGAAAATCTGGATTTTACAGTTTCATAGGGGAAAGAATTTAAATATGAAAACCTAGATTTTACAGTTTCATAGGGGAAAGGATTTAAATATGAAAACCTAGATTTTACAGTTTCATAGGGGAAAGGAATTAAATATGAAAATCTGGATTTTACAGTTTCATAGGGGAAAGGATTTAAATATGAAAACCTAGATTTTACAGTCTTTCTTCAAAATCTTCGTTTCGCATCCTTGAAAGATATTGAACTTAAATACCAACTTTGGTTTTTAGCCAACTTTTCGTTTTTGAGTTAGCTCTTCATAGATATACCCACCCACTCACACACACACACACACACACACACACACACACACACACACACACACACACAGACACACACACACACACACACACACGGGCGCGGAATTTTTGCTAAAAATCTTTGTTGGACTCATGACTTTCTCTACTCTTGTACTATTTTTTACAAATGTTTATTCCTCTATCCTCCTCATGTTAGTTAAGATAAACATTTTTAGAAATTATCTTGTTGCTTATTTTTTGTACGTGCAAGGGGAAAATTCGGAATACAGTAAGCTTTGAGTGATAGTCAAATCTTTTTAAGTTGGTCGCTATATGAAGGCTTTGAAGTTCCGGGCACACCAGACCTTTTTATATTTTTACTTTCTCTACTAAGTATAGTAAGTAGAGGAAGTATTGTATTCCACCCAAAAATTCGATGTCGAGATTTCACGAGAATTATGTTTTGAGGTCCCCTGAAACCAAAAGTAAAAACTTTTAGTATCTGTGGTGTGTGCGTGTGTGTGCGTGCGTGCGTGTGTGTGTGTGTGTGTGTGTGTGTGTGTGTGTGTGTGTGTGTGTCTGCCTGTCTGTCTAGGTAGCATAACTCAAAAACGAAAGGTTGGTTAAAAACCAAAGTTGGTATTTAAGTTTAATGTCCTTCAAGAATGCGACATAGAGATTTTGAAGAAAATTCCTCCACCCTAAACTAAACTTTACATAGAACATTTTTTCGAAAATTTTGATTTTGTTGAAAATGGCTCAAACGATTTTGATTAAAATATCATATGTATAATATACTTTTATGACAAATGAAACGTGTATTTTGAGTTTTCTGGCTATAGCCTATGTTGTCCTGCTTACTCTGCATGACTTTCGAATAACTCGTAAACCGTAAGGGTTAGACAAAATCTTAGTCTACAAAACATGTAGATCTTGCTAAAACACACAACCTATGTCCAAATAATTTTTTTGTAAAGTGAACCATTTCGGATATATGCCTTGTGTTTGGTGTGAGTTTTGCAGAACTTATAGTTCTGTCAAATATAACATCATTATTCAGTTTTTATACGTTAATCGTGCAAAGAGAACGGAATCTCAAAGCTTTAAAAGATTTGACAATCGCTCAGAGTCTGTTGTATTCTGATATTCCCCTTGCTCCTACAACGAAACAAGCAAAATAGGTAAGCAATAAGATAATTTCTGCAAATTTTTATCTCAACTAACACGAAGAAGATATAGGAATAAGACTTTACAAGAATGGTTAGTACAAGAGCAGAGAAAGTCATGTGAGTGCAATAATAAGATTTTTTTTGTATATGCTAGCCGTGCAAAGAGAACGGAATTTTGAAGCTTAAAAAAGATTTGACTATCACTCAAGCCTGCTGTTTGCCATATCCCCATGTACCTACAAGGAAATAGCAATAACATAATTTCTGCAATTGTTTATCTCAACTAACAGGAAGATGATATAGGAATAAGAGTTTTAGTAATTATGGTTAGTACAGGTGCAGAGAAAGTCATGTGAGTGCAATACATCAGATTTTGACTTTCTCTGCTGGTAAGTAGAAGGAAGTATTGTATTCCACCCAAAAATTCGATGTCAAGATTTCACCGGAAATATATATTTTGAGACCCCCTGAATCCAAAAAAGGGCATTCTTAGAAAAAGGTCCGTGCGCGCGTGTTTGTGTCTGTCAGTCTGTGGACAGCATAACTCAAAAACGAAAAGTCGGTTAAAAACCAAATCTGGTATTTAAGTTTAATGTCTTTCAAGGATGCGACACGAAGATTTTAAAAAAAATAGCCCCACCCTAAAGTACCCTTTACAGGCAAAATTTTGATTTTCGTGAAAATGGCTCTGACGATGTTGGTTAAAATGTCATATGTATATGATATTTGTATAACAAATGAAATGTATTTTTTGAATTTTCTGGCCATAGCTTATGTAGTCCTGTGTACTCTGGATGACTTGAATAACTCGTAAACAGTAAGAGATAAATATCTTAATATACAAAACATGTAGATCTCCCTAAAACACATAGTTTATGTCGAAATAATTTTTTGTAGCGTGAACCATTTCAGAGATATTCCTTGTTATGTGTGTCAGTTTCGGAAAACTTAAAACTTTTGTGAAATGGAACATGATTGTTCATTTTTTCATGTTATGTGTGCAAAGAGAATGGGATCTCAAAACTTTAAAAGATCTGACTATCACACAAAGCCTACTGTAACCTAATATTCCCCTTGTGCCTACAAGGAGATAAGCAATAAGATAATTTGTGCAAATGTTTATCTAAACTAACACGAAGAAATATAAGAGTTTGTAAGAATGGTTAGTACAAGAGTTGAGAAAGTCATGTGGGTTCAACACATCAGATTTTTTTTTTTTTTTTTTGATTCAGGTGGCCTCAAAACATATATTTGTGGTGAAATCTCGACATCGAATTTTTGGTTCGAATACTATACTACTCTACGTAGTAGAGAAAGTAATATGGTGCTGTGAAGAAAACGACATTACTGTACTCGGATTACGTTATATTTTACTGTGAATTAAAGGGTTCTTGGTGCATAATAAGAATAATGCTCCTATATCTTAATATGTTTTATTCTTCAAAATTTAGAGATACACATAAACGACACCTGGTTCTCTTAATATATATATCGAGTTGTATCGCTTTTATGTTACACTTTGTCCCAAAATACTGAAAGGAAAAACATTGTGCTAGTTATAACACAAAAAGTGCAAAGTGGTGTGTACAGTCCATAAAATGGCACGAGAGAGCTATAAGCCTCGTTAATCAGAACAGAGTGAATTACATTTCAGCCAAAAAAAAAGAGCTGAAGGCGGGGTTGATGTTTTTATTCTGAGAATAAACCTTTGAGGCTTTCCCGGAATCCACTCCCTTGTGCACTCTAATCTAACAGGCGTTGCCCTAACACGTTTTACACTTCTTCTTTGGAGAAAAACTCTACAAGAGACTAGACATAAGCCCGAAGTCCCAATATTAAGGATTTTCCATTGTACGTATGTTCCGCTTGTGTATAAAAAGTAAAGTAAAGCTTTACTGTTATCCCCTTTTTAGTGCCTATTTGAGACTATGGCAAAAAGTCAATTCGTATTTATTCACTTGCATGTAAAATCATTGAAACACAATATTCCTAACATACATACCTATCTTTAGTTTCTGGACAATGTATAGTTGCTAGAAGTATTGTTTTCCACCCAAAAATTCGATTTCGGGATTTTACCGGAAATATAGGTTTTGAAACCCTCTGGATCACCCTAAAACATTTTAGATAAAGGGACGGGGGAGTATCTGTGTGGTAGTACGTGAAAAGCAAACTCAAGAACCAAAAGTTTAGTATTTAAGTTTGGTATCTTCAAAGAATGGGGCAGGAAGATTTTCAAGAAAATCCCCCATCCCAGACTACCGTTTAAATGGAACATTTTCCCATAATTCTGGTTTTCTCAAAAACTCTAACGATTTTGATTAGAATACCATGTGATTAAGATATTTTCGAGACAAATGTCCTTAGAAGTCCTCTTCACTCTGGATGACTTTTGCATAATAGGTAAACCAAAAGAGATAGTCAAAGTCTTACCACACAAACAATATAGATTTGTTAGCAAAAAACTTTCCTTAACAAAGAGTGTTTAAAATAACGTTATCTATCAGCTCCCAAAGTTTGTCTGTCTAATTTTGGGACACTGACCGCTTCCGTAGCGCAGTTGGTAGCACGCTTGCCTCTGGCGCGGAGGACCCGGGTTAGATCTCGGTACCACCATGGGGATTTTATCCCCTCTGGGAGGTCTGGCACAGGGTGCACTCAGCTTCGCTAGGTCCCGAGGGAACCAATTGAGGAGCTACTTGAAGGAAAAGTAGGGGCTCCAGGTCGTGAAGACCGCATAACTGGCCGGGAGGGATCGGGACACTGATCACGTACCACCCTCCAGTACTGCACCCCACCAATTACGCCTATAGTGGGTCGAAGTGGGAAACGCAGCGGCTGGGCGGTAAGGCTTGGCTCTTCATGGGCTGTTGTGCCGGGGCTTAGTTTAGTAGAAGAATAAACGTTTGTAAGACCAATGTCTACAAAAGTGAGTAGAGAAAGTCAAGTGAGTGCAACACATTGTTCTTTTCTTATATATTTACGGATTATGCTCAAGTTCTGCTTTATAGTCCCTGCTGTATGTATATTATTTCACGGTTTGCTTCACCGAATTTTCGCTACTGTCCTATTGGCTCCTTACATGGACTAAAGATTCGTTAAACCATATCTTGCGCTGTGCAAAATATCTAAAGGCAACCTTATTTTAGACTTAACTGTACGTAATATTAAATCGCTTAGCGATACGTTTGTCTAGAAAACGACATGGTGCGAGGTTTCAGTCAAATTTCTTCATTAGAACATACTGAGCAAGAGTTACACCAATTTACCGAATTATGATTTTGAAATCTGGATGGTGTAAATCATATTCAAGTTGAAGATAAACAAACACCCAAAGGAAGTAGCGTGATATCGCTGGGGCACGGATTGAGGAAGAATTAAAATACCTATTCCAATCAGTCCTATTTTCCTATAGTCGAGAGATTGAATGCCTGATTAAAATACAATTTCCACCACCCTCCTATTGCTCATGGTAGCAAAATGGTAATCTACTTAAGCTTAACAGTGCAATAAAAACTAGCAAAACAGATGAAACAGAATTCAACTCTGACACCATCTTTCCGACATAATTATTTGTGAACAAAGATCTACCTAGGACTGTCATGATATGATCTAAAGAAATTTAAAAAAAGCAAAAATTAACGAAGTAGTAATAAAGATAAAATAAATTTAGAGGCCTGAATACTCCTTGGATAGGAGCAATAAATACATATTAGGGTTTCTGGTGATCCGGAATTACATGGTTTTTAACTTATTTGGCGAAATGCGCTTCTAACATTTCAGGCTGCAAACGAATAACCCGCACTAATTTTACTGGTAATAGATGGTTCATAGACAATCTATTTGAGACACGAAACCTGTGGTCTATGGCGTCAAGTTACCAAGTTATACGCATTCAAAGTATTTAGAGATTGTGATCGATAAATCTTGACCAGAAAGAAATATGTAAGTAGTAGCCATTGGAAACGAAATAGTGTTAGCATGACAAATGTCTGGTACTGCCAATAGGTGACCTTAATAACCCTGGAAGACACTAACACCATCATGTGGAGACTGTTTCCTACCCGAGTCACCCACGTCTCATTTCCTGTTTGCCTTCAGGACACATTACGTTGAAGCAGTTAAATATGTACTCTGAGAACATGGAGTAAAATTACACTTCTGCTGAATCAGTTGACATGCATCTAGTGTATGACGAAGCAGAAGGTTGTTCTGCAATAATTGCACGGATTTACAGCGAAATGTATCCCAATGGACGCCAGCTGCATCTGACTACTATTGGATCCGTAGATCGACGTTTGCGAGAACGTGGTTTCATGGTGGTAAAAAGCAGATTACGGTACAACACTTACTTATCCATCGCACTCCGGAGTTTGCAGAAAACATGCTGCGTTTACTGAAAGACTCATCAACCAGCACCCGTGCTATTACATGGGAGTCAACCAAGTCTTGCAAGTCTTGCATGAGTAGCTGCTCTATCCCTTCCATCTACAAACGATGCAAGACTCAATCCCGGAGGATTGTGATTTACGTTTGCAGTTTTGCAAATGGGCCTTAAGGCATCCGCCAGAACTGTTTTCAGTGGTGTTGTTCACCGATGAAGCCACGTTTACCAGGAATGGGCCTATTGTAAACTACAAGAATAGTCACGTATGAGCATACAAAACCTGCACGCCACTGTTCAGAAGAGCCAGCAACAACAGCTTACGGTGAATGTATGAGCTGGCATTGTTTCTGACCACGTCGCTGGGGCATGCTCCCTCCTCGACTACAAGGCAACACATATAAAACATCTCTGAAGGACGTACTGCCAGCCCTTTTGGCGGTGATGCAGCTTGATATTCGCGCTCAACTGCATTACCAACAAGACGGAGCTCCAGCGCATCATGCTACAAACGTACAGAAGCATCTAAATTGAATCTTCCCCAATAATTGGATCGGAAGAGGCAGTACTACCGTGCCCTGGTCAACCCGTTCACAGGATCGCAGTCCCATAGATTTCTTTTTCTAGGGTCATCTTCAGACCATGGTGTATTCATAATTAATTGATTCTGACGAGACGCTGGTTGCCCAAACTATTGCAGTCAGCAGAGATTCGCAACGCACAAGGAATGCTCAGCAAGATTCGCGAGCCTTCTCTGCAACGATGTTGCATATATGCATCGATGTTAGACGTCACCATTTTGAATAGTTCCTTTGAAATCCGCGCCTACTCATCATTTGTTTCCTTACCTTTGTTCCGCTTGAATCTACCTATTGCATTGTAATGTTAATATCAATTCAACTTATGCTTATAATAATTCAGTCACATGTAGCTCTTTCAAATGTTTATCACTTATTTACTCTTTTCTAAGCTGTTAGTTAAGCTTGAACCATCTGTTTACGTACGTATGCAGTTTTCAGTGTGTATCTACTATTTAGGTCATTAAAGAGTAAATAATAGTTAAACGAATTTGAAATAAAAAGCTAGAACATTGGTTAAATGAAAAATTACACGATACGAATGTTTCCTGCAAATCAAACTAAATACACAATGTGCTTAAGAAAGAAAGAGGAAGAGAGAGGAAGGAACGAACGAAGGAAGAGAGGAACGAAGGGAGGGAGGAAGAAAGGGAGGGAGGGAGAAAGGGAGGAAGGTATGGAGGATGGAAGGGAAGAGAGGGAGAAAGGGGGAGAACGAAGGTAGGAAGGAAAGAAGGAAGGGAGGAACGAAGGGAGGGAGGGAGAAAGGGAGGAAGGCATGGAGATGGGGAGGAAGAGAGGGAGAAAGAGAGAGGAAGGAACGAACGAACGAAGGAAGGGAGCAGGGAAGGGAGGGAGGAAGGGAGTGAGGGAGAAAGAGAGGAAGGTATGGAGGATAGAAGGGAAGGGAGGGAGGGAGGGAAGGAAGGAAGGAACGAAGGAAGGGAGGGAAGGAGGAAGTTAGGAAGGAAGGAAGGGTGGCCCACTTCATCTGACATTGCGGTAAGTAGATAACCCTCCGTGCGTTGAAAGAGTTGCAGAACGAACCGGGGTAAATCGACAGTAGGTGACGGCAGTGGCGTGAGTGAACTTTGTTCTGCCTGTAAGAGAAGACGAGCGGGAGAGAAGTTCCCGGGCTTCAACTATCGTGTCTAGCAGTGATAATAGATTAATAATAATAATAATAATAATAATAATAATAATAATAATAATAATAATAATAATAATGATGATGATGATGATGATGATGATGATGATGATGATAATAATAATAATAATAATAATAATAATAATAATAATAATAATAATAATAATAATAATAATAATAATAATAATAATAATAATAATAATAATAATAATAATAATAATAATAATAATAATAATAATAATAATAATAATAATAATAATAATAATAATAATAATAATAATAATAATAATAATAATAATAATAATAATAATAATAATAATAATAATAATAATAATAGTAATAATAATACACAGTAGTGATAAATATAACAATAATGATAATAAACACACCAATAAAAATAAGGTAATAATAAAATTAATGTTAATAATATAAACAATACGAATAATACAATACAATAATATAACAATAACAAAAACAGTAACTAAAAACAATAGTAAAATGCAACAATAATAGTAATAAGAAACAAAAAATTGCCAATGAAACATTACGTTCCCGCATGTTTGCATGGATTTTGTTACAATCTGTTATCCATAACGTTACACAATAGCAGCATATACAGGAATGAGTTTATTCCCTGGAAAATAAAGTCTTGTAAGGAAGTCGGAAATATTCTAAGACTGTTCTTGTCTATTATCACGCGCTACACACCAAAGTTGAAGCCTGGGGAATTCCTCTCCAGCTCGTCTTCTCTTACAGGCAGAACAAAGTTCAGTTACGCTACTTCCGTCACTTACTTCTGATTTACCCCTGTGCGTTCCGCAACTCTTTTAACGCACGAAGGGTTATCTACTTACCGCAATGCCGGATGAAGTGGGCCACCTGGTGTATACACTCCTCAGTGTATAATGTTGCTGGACAGATACCTATACAAACGTTTTAGTCATTCATGGCAATTCTTAACGGACGCAACTACATGGAGCGAATGAATATCTAAAAGTTAACTTGAAAACGTGTTACACTTATAATACGTCCATAACTGCGATTTCCAGGCAGTGAACTTGCAGAGCTTCTTTCGTGATTATACCCACAATGAATAAAGTTCCTTACGGCAAGGGGCAGAAGTTGTATTCAAGATCTCTATGGCATTGCTGATTTTTCAGGAGATACTCACACACTGCACTGCATGCGCTCGTGATAAAGTGTGCTCTTTTCACATATGGAATGTTTAAGGCAATATTAATTGTAGTAGGGTGTCGGCGTCAAAAGTTTTCTGACTTCCATGCTCCTTGCCGCGGGGAGAAGCATGGCTTATCTATTAGTTTGTCAGGTGGTCTCAAAGGTCGACTTGCTGGCTCATGCCTGCCTACAAGGGTGAGGGGCGTAAAGTGTTTGTAAGTCCAAAAACAATGTCATTCCAACATTTCTCTTACACTTGTTCGTAAGAAAGTAATCTCAATGTAAAGGAAACAACATTAACGTTGCAAATCCCGAATGAACTGGCAGCGACGATGGAAACTAAACATTCAGCATTAGAGGGATCATATCACTCCATAATGAAATGACATTTTAAACGTTTAAATAATTTTAATATACCACATTTTTAAAGTTATTCATGGAGACACGCACATGCGCGCTGGAAAATTTGCAAGTTGGTTTTATTCAGCAAATATGAAGTCGTGTATCTGACCTGAAATTTCACGTCGAAGTTTAAAACATTGAATGACTGTTTGTCGGAAATAGCAGGGAAACAGAACTTCAAAGGAAAATGAAAGTTTAGCGTAACAAAAGTAACAGAACTACTGCAAATCACAAAAGAGCATGTTTCAAAAAATTACGAAGCATCAACCTCTATAGGTTATGACGTAGCTTCTCCCCCTTAGCTTTCTTGCCTATAACCCTTTAAACCTGAACCGGTTTATCTATTGTTGTTGTTGCTGTTGTTATTATTATTATTATTATTATTATTATTATTATTATTATTATTATTATTATTATTATTATTATTATTGTTACTATTACTATTATTATTACTATTACTATTATTATTATTACTACTATTATTATTACTATTATTACTATTATTACTATTATTATTATTATTATTATTATTATTATTATTATTATTATTATTATTATTATTATTAACGAGGAATGTACTATAAGTAGCATCTTTGTTTAAGGAACTGTTTAAACATATTTCTTAAACGCCGTTAATGCTACCACAAAAAATCTGATGTGTTGCACTCACATGACTTTCTCTACTCTTGTACTAACCATTCTTACAAACTCTTATTCCTATATCTTCTTCATGTTAGTTAAGATACACACTTGTACAACTTATTGCTTATTTCCTTGTAGGTGCAACGGGAATGTTAGAATACAGTAGGCTTTGTGCGATAGTCAAATCTTTGAGATTCTGTTGTCTTTGCACACTTAACATATACAAAAATGAACAACGATTATCCATTTCACGAAAGTTCTAAGTTTTCCGAAACTCACACACATAACAAGGAATATCTCCGAAATGGTTCACCCTATAAGAAAATTTATTGGAACATAAATTGTGTATTTTAGCAAGATCTACATGTTTTGTATAGTATAATTTGGTCTATCTCTAACGGTTTACCAGTTATGCAAAAGTCGTCCAGAGTAAATGCGACTACAGGGGCTATAGCCAGAAAATTCAAGATATACATTTTATTTGTCATAAAAATATCTCAAACATATGACATTTTAATCAAAATCGTTAGAGCCATTTTCAAGAAAATCAAAATTTTCGAAAAAGTTTCCATGTAAAGGGAGTTTAGAGTGGGGCTATTTTCTTCAAAATCTTCGTGTCGCATCCTTGAAAGACATTAAACTTAAATACCAACTTTGGTTTTTAACCGACTTTTCGTTTTTGAGCTATGCTGTCCATAGACTGACAGAGTGACAGACTGACTGACACACAGACACACACGGACCTTTTTCTAAAAATGTTTTTTTTTTTTTTTTTGGATTCAGGGGGTCTCAAAACATATATTTCCGGTGAAATCTCGACATCGAATTTTTGGGTGGAATACAATACTTCCCCTACTCACCAGTAGAGAAAGTAAAAGCAGTGTTGCATGTGTAAATACGCACAGAAAAGAATGTGCTAATTCTTTTTGGACAGAGTAAAATTGATTATTTAGCTTCTTGTTGGCTCCCCGTTGACCACACATAGAGGAACACACGCATAAGTAAATATGTACCTCTGGGGAAGCCATCGTTGAACCGGGCGGACCAGGCACAAGTAATTCATAAGAAAATTTTTCGTCTCTTTCCCCTACACTCTCTCGTCCATCGGAAAACATTTGCAGCCGGCTGTACGTATATTATAGAACATTGACTAATAGCTATAGATAAGCACCTCCTTTCACCACAATTTTCATTTATTTTTAATTTGTAAAATCATAATCGATGGTGATCTTAGCGTGATAGAACTTGGATAAGTCACCTCAGTTGGCTGTGGTGTCTCGCCTGCTCAATACTACATGTTCATATTTTTGATATAGGGACATTTACCAGCATTATACGTCATTTCTATTTCCCTTTATTAGATGTTTAAATAAATAATAAGATAGTTTTGTGGTTAGTTTCATTTATTAAACTCTTAAATAAAATAATTCGGTTTGTTTAAATGAATTTGCTTAAATTGTTTCAAAGAATTATCTATTCATTTATCTTCACTTACGTATGTAAGTGCCTGAACTTTTTTAAACTTATGTACAAAGTACTGTACATATTTGATTTTCACGTTATGTGCATACTAAGTGAGAACTTGTAATGAACTGTTTATTGTGTTTCGTTGTAACATTCAAATTTTAACAAGGCCGTTTCGGTTTTAGCTGCTTTCATTAAATATTTCCCTGATAACACACAATGAAACTGTCTTGAGTATTAAACACCACTAGTAAAGTTGATCCCGTGTTCGATCCCCGGTACCGGCGGGGAGGTCTGGCACGGGGTGCACTCAGCCTTGTTAGGTCCCGGAGGGGCCAAGTGAGGGGCCTTGAGGGACCGGAGCGCTAACCACGTCCCACCTCCTGTGGGGGACGCAGCGTTCGAGCGGATGGGCTGTTGTGCAGCGGGGTTCCATTAATGCAGTAAGTAATTCATAGCAAGTTCGGAGCCAAGATCACGCGGGGTGTCTCACCTTATCTTCCAGTACT
Source organism: Tenodera sinensis (assembly GCA_030765045.1). Lineage (NCBI taxonomy): Eukaryota > Metazoa > Arthropoda > Insecta > Mantodea > Mantidae > Tenodera > Tenodera sinensis. Next base: position 300,973,347 of record CM060964.1, on the reverse strand, counting down.
CGTAGGTATGTCTTCTCCACTCATCTGCAAGGGGAGGTGCGATATTAACAAACGTTTGAATATCAAAGAGGTTTCCTACGAATCTAATTTGGTAGTATTAATAATTACCGCACGAATTTAACAATTTTCACAAACACAACTTTTCTGCTGCTGGAAGATTACTACCCCATGTTCCCTTGTGGGATTCTGTTCCTGCCGCCAAATAAGCAATGGCCAATAACAGTTTAGTTTCACGTATATCTCGTAGAGAAATGTAGATGAAAACTCTTCGTTAACAAATAGTTTCCAAAATAATGGACAGAATGTGCTAATGAAGCCGCTAATTTTAACAACGCGTTTAAGTTTACAGAAGCGATTATTCACCATTCTTAGCCTACACTTCAGAAGCTTCACGAAACCGGCCGTGTATTATATTTTAATATTATTTTGAAAATCAAGCATTCCTGAACAGATTTGTCATGTGCAAGCTTTGGAATAATTTACCAGTAAAGAGACAGGCGACGAATATGGGAAAGTAGTGCAACAAAGCATACCTAGAGAAGTGCTTTATTGAAAAACAGCCTTTGAAGGCAAAAGAGGCACTCAAAATAATTAATGTGACAAAGAGCAGTGCTCTTGCCAGAAAAAAAAGAACAAAAAAAAAGCATTGCATACGAAGACCAACAGGTTGAACATTAACTTTCGAAAGGAAATGTGCATTTTACAAGAGCGTACTTGGAGCGAAGGACTAAATGATGTTTAAAAGCTGTTTTTTGTGTTAATTCTTTATCGGTATGTACGTTGTAACATTTCAGTAATCACTCAGTCGATTATACACTAATAAACTTTAACGCGTTGCTCTGCACAACAGCAAAATGAATTCAGTTTTACTTTCTCTACAGCTCACTTACATACCCAGAGGAAATTATTATTTATTTATGCCAACACACTTACTGCTGGTGTTTATAAACACACAAGCCGTGTGTGGGCAATGTTTAAGAGGTGGAATCAGAACTGAAAAATTCAATGCCATAGCCGGTATTTGAACCACGGATCTTCCGCTTGTCGAGCGGCTGCTTTAACTACTAAGCTACCATGCCCAACTTGCCAGTACGACATTACGAATCAATTTAATGTTGTACTGGCAAGTTGACCATGGTAGCTTAGTAGTTAAAGCAGCCGCTCGATAAGCGGAAGATCCGTGGTTCAAATACCGGCTATGGCATTGAATTTTTTAGTCCTGATTCCACCTCTCACGAGAGGAAATATTGTATTCCAACCACCATTTGTCATCGAAATTTCATCAGAAATGGATGCTTTGAGGTCCCATGGGTTTGAAGGTTAGCTTTCTAACCACTAGACCACAGAGAAAGTCTGAAGTGTATGAGTCGTTTAAATAGATTAGGTTCAATAAGCGCTTTCATACAGCAGCTACAGAAATTAGTAAAGATTAGGCACCGTCAATTAGTATTTTTCCTGTAAGATTCCAAATATAGTGATTTATTAATAACGATCTCAATAACTATAGATACTATTTCAAAAATGCAATTGAGACAATAAAAAAAAAAAAAAAAAAAAAAAAAAAAAAAAAAAAAAAAGATTTCAAATACATAGCTATAAGAAAATAATACGGACTACATTTTGTATACGTGGAAACTGAGAGAGCTTTGAGCGTCATTTTCAAATTGTATTGCTGATACTTCCTCACATTGCAATAAATATATATTTGTAACGAACAAAGATAAAAAAAAATATTGTGCTCCATGGCCACATGACTTTCTCTACCCACTTTCGTTTATTTTGTATACCATCTATAAGCTATTCTTATGGAAGCTTATTTTTCTCTTTACTTCATGTTAATCCAGATAAACCTTTCCAGAAATAATTTTCATTGCAAATTTTATACCAGATTCAAGGAAGATACAAGAAACCGATTAGATGGTCAGACGTTTAAAAGATGGCGCTATGAGCTGGCCTTGAAATTCCATGTTCTTTCCATGACATCGCGAGAAACAAATAAATAACAATATCACTTTAAATAAATACAAAGTATTGAAAAATTTATATCAATAATAACGGATATCTCGAAAATGGTTGATGCCACAAAAATGTATGTTAAATAAATTGTATGCTTTAAAGAGAAACATTCGTTTATAGTACGTTTAGTCTAACTCTTGACGTTTATCTACCAGTTACACTAAAGTATAAGAACTTCTTTCCGAAAGAGACTTCATAGGCTATAGCCAGGAAACTCAAGATGTACATTTTATTCGCCAAAATCGTTAAAACCATTTTGAGAAAGCAAAACATTTAAAGAATGTCCATGAAAAGGGTAGTTTGAGGTGAGAGGATTTTCTCGAAAATGTTCTTGTGGCAGCTTTGGAAGATACCGATCTTAAATACAAAGTGGATAATTGTCTATGTTTTCGTTGTTGAGCTAAGTTGTTCTCTCACTCTCTCTATCTCTCTCGCACATACACAAAGACACATACACACAGTAACACACATGCGTGCGAACGTTTTTCTGAAAATGATGCTTTTTTTTTAAATTTCGATGAAAAGTCGATATCGAATGGTATTTGATCAATACATTCTCAAGCTACCAGTTACAGAAAGAGAATTTAGTAAAATATTAGTAAAATTTTTATTTAACGGGGCCTTCGTAGCTTCTCCTTCCTTCCCTCTCTTTACCACTTTCCAATGACAGCAGTATTTACGTTACTCACTACTGGCTGGACATAGTTACAACCAATGACACATCAACATGAAAGACCGATTATTTCTGATGGTTCACTAAATCGTTACTCATTAAGCTGTAACTTGCTTGTTTCACACCACGTGTGAAGCTACAACTGGCCAGATTATTGGTCTATGGCAAACTGGTAACACAGTTCGAGAAATTTCAGAAACTGTGCAAATTCACAGAAATGTAATTAAATTGTAATGCCAGTCAAGAAACACGGTTTATTACATACGTATTAGAAGGAAACCTTTCATTCGAAAGCAGAAAATGTATTGTAATATAACATAATATACACATATGTCTAGAGCTATTCCGATACGAATTTTAATTCCATTATAAATATAGGGAGAATTTGCAGAAGGTTTAACCCTATTTATATTTTTCAACATAATATTGCATTATGTTTACTGTAAAGATTTACACGTTTTTGTGATTTTCAGGACAATGTTAAAGCTTCTCTTATAACCCAGAATCGTTTAACTCAATAAATGCTTGAGGGGTAGAATCGAAACTGAAAAACCAAATGCCACAGCCGGGCTTTTCAGTTCCGATTCTATCTCTCAAACATTGCCCACATGCCGCTTGTGTGTTTGAAAACACCAACAGTATGTTTGTTGGCATAGATAAATAATAATTATCGATAAATACTACTTATTTCAAGCAAAATTTCAGCCATTTCCATAATAGGCATTATGAATTTGGAGATAAATCTGAAGAAAATTAAAACGTGGCTTTTCTACGAGGTCAGATGTATCCACCCTTCCCCATTTCCTTGTCCTCATTACAGTTCCAGGCCTCTAGTCTGTATTGCAACTGTCAGCAGCAGCTCATTGGTCAGTAGTTATACATCACCGCTTGCGATACTCCGCAAGACGATAAGAAACAGAAAGATGTTCCCCAACAGTGCATTTTACTAAATTCGTTTTGAGTATGTGGTAGAGAAAGTAAAACAAGCCTATGTGCCACTGACGAAACAAATAGCTTGCATTTTACTGTTTAGAAACGTTTAATTTAATCTTTGTGTTTTCCTGGCTTAGGGGACCATATAAATTTGCCCAAGTTGTAAAGCAAGTGCTCTGCAATCATTCTGCAAGCTTATAAAAATAACTTGGCCTAGAAAGAAGCTCTTGAGATAAGGAAGAGGCAATAGAAGAAGTTCTGTTGTGCACGCCAGAGTTAAAATGCACAGTGGAGTTGAGCTAGGTTATACTGTATAAAATTGCAGTGTACTTTCCAGGGTATCATGCTAGAGCCCTTTCGGAAGTGCACTATTTTCCCTTAGTTGAAGAGCAAAACTTTCACTGACAATCTTACTTTATCATGTATTCCTAAAGGTCAATTTTAGGCATAATTTCCTTTACTTTCTCAAAGTTACTGACTAAGATTATCTGTCTGGAGAACTAAGATAAAGGAGTCTACTTCTTAAAGAAATGGTCTGCGACAAGACTAAGTGGCTTTAATCAAACACTAATAAGTTTAACGTCCTTTAACCGGACATGTCGAATCGGATGAGGACAGAGCGAAATAGTTGAAATGATGCTTAAGTGGACCCGGGGTCGCTAGAGCCTAGTCACCCGACATTCCTCTTCTTAAGATAAGGAACGCCGAAAAACCCTTTTACCTATACATAAGTAACTCATCCCAACCGAGGTTGTAACTCGGGACTTCTTGAATGTGGAGCAGATACGCTACCTCCACATCACAGAGGTGGGCATTCGGACATGTTTAAGAGTGCATGAAACTGTATCTTGCTTTCAAGTAATCGTAAGATAAGGCATTATATTGTTGCTTTGTGCTTGTTTAGATGAAAATTATTTACAATAGGACAAACTGAAAAAAAGCTCATAACGCTGTGGTCTTTTTCTTTTTTTTCGCTTTCGGGAGGGAAAACAAAAAGAGAACATACAGAAAGGTTATCATCTCACCACTAAGGTTCTAAGCATGGGTAAAGAAAGTCAATACTTCATCCAAAACAGTGTTGTATGTTACAACCTCTTAAACTATTAAAACAGTCGTCTCTACAAGTAAAACATCTACTGAATGAAAAAAAAAAGTCTGGGAAAATCAGTTGTAGTTGTTGTAGTGTTTAACGCCCGCTTTTACTACTACGGCACCGCAGGCGGTGACACTGATGATACATGGAATGAAGATGGAGCACCGGTGGAATGAGATGGCGGGGGAAACCGGAGCACCCGGAGAAAACCCGCCCTGACGCCGCTTCGTCCACCACGAATACCACATGCGGGTCCCTGGGATCGAACCCGGGCCGCCTAGGTGGTAGTCGAGCGCAATAACCGCTCGGCCACGGCGACGCCGGGGGGGGGGGGGGGTGGGGGAAATCAGTGTTTTATTTTCTTATCTCTTAAGAATCTGCCCAAGATAGTTCCCATAAAACGCATTCTTCAAAGGCTGTTCAAGAAGCAATAGCAAAATACACAATTGCACCTGTAGTTGAAAATATTGAGATGTATGTCGCAACTTATTCTGGAATATTCATGTTTATTCACGTCCGTACATCAATCTGCACCAGTGAAACCTAATGCAACGATCAGTACTGTGATGTAACCAGTTTATAGTGCCCCAAAAGCTAGTGGTATAGCATAAGGTAACATTTGTTTTCAAACCTGAATTGTTAATTTCATTGTTAATTTGCTTATAAAACAAAAACAAAACTATTTATAAACTGAGATACGATTGACATTTAATAGTAACTAATTAAATCCTGCAATTCTTTGGCTTCAGATAAGATAAATCCTAAGATTAAGCTTCAGTTACGTAGTTGAAAAGAAAGAAATAATGTGTTTCTGTATTTATTCCAAAAGTGTCTTTTCTTAAATGAATGCTATACATAGCTTTCAGCCCTAATTTTACCATCTCTTATTCACTTATTTATGCACAAAGGAATTAAGTAGAGGCGAAACTAGACTACAAATATAATTATTTTTAAACAGCGGTATGACTCACTATTGTTAGGTATACAGAGTATAGATGGCAAGCACGGTAGGCTGAGCTAGAACTCACAGCCGAACAAAGATGGTTATTTATTTTCAAGGACTTGACTAAGCAAGATGCAACCGTTTCAGACTTCCAGAAAATGTGTGAGCTCGTTTTGTTACTTACTGGAATCAATTCTTCCGCAGAAAAGACATTTTGGGCCATTAATAATGTGTGGGGGTCAGAGAAATCATCAATGACAAAGTTAAAGACTTGGAGATCATAAAAAGTGGACCATTTGGAATTTTGTGCAGAAATGTATGAAAAAATAGAAAAGAAAAAAAGTAGGTTTATAAAGAATTTGTGTTCGTCAGAATAGCACGATTGGTGTACGCGTCAATCACTTAAACGTTGAAGTTACAATGGACCGGTTACATTCTACAGAGTTTAGTGAGTGAGTGTCTGGGGTTTAACGGCCCGTCGACAACGAGGTCATTTGCGCCCTACAGAGTTTAGTAAAAATAGTTATTTTGCATGCATAAATAATACTGGCTCAAACTTCTTCTAGTTTCTATTTTTATTTGTTGTAGATACTACTAACTGTAATTGCAGTAATGTTTGCAGTTCATAATTCTATGTAATGAAACTAATATTTTATGATTAATAACTTTTATTCAAATTATGATTGTTATTTTAAGTGTTCAGTTTGGAGACAACATGAAACTTGTAAGAACGAAAGCCAAGCGTGCTCAACTTCAAAGGCTGCTCAATCAGGACAGGATAGGGAAAGGATTATTTTCCACCAACTGATGTGACCCACTCATATATTCCCAATTCGGACGCTGAAAATATGGTCATCATACTTATAGAGAACCCAGAAAATATTATACAGAGATTGTTGCAAGTACATGGTGATACATTAATAAAAGTTATGCATTTTTCTGCCAATTGCGACAAAAGGTATATAAATCATACACATCACGTTTTCCCTTATCCAAGGTAACACTGGCTACAGAATGCATTGTTACTCTATAAACTACGTGGCTTTGACTTAAAGTCTGATTTTAGACCTCGTGGATTTGGTTTCTCGCGGCAGCTGCATGTCCCGAAAACTCAAAGAACAGCCTTTTCAGTAGTCACCCTCTCTCTGATAATCACGACTGTGAATGATTTCTTTGAAATGAAATAAGACCTAAGGGAGAGAAATGCTTTAAATCAAAGATGTAAAGTTGGTAAAAAGTAAAGGAAATATAAAGATGTGAGACACTCTGTCTCTAACCATTGTTGTTTCATAACGATTGTGCAGTTTTCCTATAAAAAGCTGACTTTTCTATCCACATCTTATCAGTAGGTATAATGTTGAAAATATGGACATAAAAGACAGACCTGGTCACAGTTTCATTATTCAGTAAAGCAACAAGAACAGATGCTTGTAATGGTTTAAAGGTTGGTCATTTTAACAATTTAACAAAAACAGTCAATGCAGCTTACCTATACGCAGTTTCGTAAAAATACTCGTGTCGTAATTACTACCATTAAACGCTCGATACATTATATATATATACATATTATATACGTTACATATGTACATAACTGTAGAACTCACTAACTCAAATAAGATTGATTTTTGTAATATTGGCCATTTCCAAAAGGTTCTGTTTTTAAGTTCTTTTTGCTCACTTTGAAATGTTAAGTAACTTTTTCTTTATTTTTGATGAATTCATGCAAGGAGAACGAAATATCAAGACTAGCATATATTTGTTGCCTGTTTTAATATGTAATGTGCAGTCGTCTCAGACCACAGTTGTGCATTATAAAACAGAGTTACGAAGCAAGTTAGTTTTCTCATTCCAGAGAATCTGTTGTACAACACTCCCTGTCACACATGCTGTAAATATAAACCAATTAATCTCTCTTGCTCAGTGATTTGCCGGTATAAATTGGTATTATGATGTCTGCAAGTGGGCGCAGCCAATCTGAGCAAGAGAAGGAAGCGATTTTACTTATAAAAGGCTGCAAGTAATCAGATACTATAGCATTGTATTCAAAGTTGGTAAATATGGGTTTTCGATACAATTTGTAAAGTGCTCTTCCCGTACGTGCATAATCTGTATGGCACAGTATTTGTTACCAATGCTCCCCATATGGTCTATGACCTATACTTTGTCCCACCAAGCGATGACTGGACCCAATTCTTAGCTGGAGTGGTCCAGCAGGCGGACTCCCTTACTATCTGAAATTATTCATTGCTAATATTTGTCATGATTAACAGGCAGTGAGTATAAAAATACGCCTATATGAACTGCAATGGATAGAGAAAGATTATATTATATGAGGTCAACGTTTTTGTGGGTTTGCCTCTAAATAATTTTCATGTTAGAGATAAAGGTCCACAGAACTCAAGAAATAGTCACTGGAACAAGGAAAGGTGTAACGTTTACCTTTTGGGATAAGGTTGTAGTACCAATTCCCTTAAAGCTGTAGGTTTAACAGAACAGTTGAACAAGTGCATGTTAAACTAACTTCGGCAGTACTACTATTCGTCATTAAAGTCTTTAAAACGAATGTGAGTTTATAAAATAGATATAATTTTTGCCTTCAATGAATGCAAGTGGCTGCAGTGCTAAAGGAAGCCACACAAGAAAATCTTAAAATCCATACTTATAATAATTAGTAAACTTCAAATTTTAACCTGGTTATAGCTGTATAATATCGAAGCAGAATACAAATATTTAATCAACTTCATCTCGTCATTTCTTAGATATTGACAGTTTGTGTTCATTGAATGTCAGTTTGATGTTCAATGAGAGCAGACAACAGAAAATGGTATGCATAAGCCACAAGAAAAAAATAATCTCCACACACACGTTTTTTATGTGAGTGTTAAGTTAACAAAATGGTTAGGTAAAGTGCTGAGCGTTTTAAAAATATCCAGTTTTTTTGGGAAGTATTCCTGAGGTTCCAGTGAAAATGCCAAGTAGTTGATCAAAATTGTGGGGTATTTTGGATGTTGTGGACAATACTTGGCTTAAAATTCAAATTTAAATGCGTACTTCATTGCAGTATGCAGCGTTATTTAAATGGCGCCATCGGGCTGTTTGACATGGCCGAAACTCAAAGAAACCAGAATTGTCACGTGTAAGTGGAGTATAAATACGATATTTCACTATTTTTCACCAAATTCTGCGTATAGGGTGGTAAAACGAACCTATTAAACATAGCGATTCTTTCATGTACCTACGCTGGATCATTCGAAAGAAGATTTTCTTTCATAATTGCGTACTATATTTTCTTTAATACTATGCTGTATTTCTTTATTGCCCACTGAAATAAATATTGCAATTAAGTCTGAAGAAAAGATGCCAGCTAGAGGTCAGGGAGCTGATTTCTCACGCGGAGGTGCCAGGTTCGATTCCCGGGCGGTGGTGGGAGGGTTTATTTAATTAAGGTTATTCCTTACCTTCCATAGAGCTTGGAAGTATAATAAATACGCGTGTTAAAATAAGTTAAAAGCGACGAAACCCTATATTAACCTAACCTAAAAGTTTAAGAAGTAAAAAATTCACCAAATGTTTCAGCCAGAGTCCCAATATGACCATAGAAGTTAAGGGGGACTACAGAAGCGAACGAAACAAATAAATAAACGAAAAAGAAAAAAAAAAAAAAAAAAAAGAAAAAAGAAAGAAATTAATAAAAATAACTCAACACTATAAATGATTGGGCGTTATGTGAAAGATATGTTGATGTTTTAGCTTATTGGTATCCGGCATAGTAAAAGGCATCCCGAAAATGTAACTTTGGGGCAATTATATCACTGTAATTAGAACACCTTTCTAGATGTGGAAATAACTAGCCCTTTTCCATATCAATGGACCGAGTTAGAATCTCGGTTGGGGTGAGAGCTTTTTCAGAGTTTCACCACGAGGCTCACTGAAATTCACCCCACCCATTTCATTCACCGTCAATGTAGGCATGAGTTGCTAGAAAGGGACTTAAACATTTAAAAATAATAACATGTACTAAAATATTGCAGTGTAAAGTAAACATTGTTGGGATTGAACTTTAAAAATTACTTTTAAGAAGTGTCAGTGTTTAAAAAATAATTAACATTTTTGGTAGATAAAACTACAAATGCATCTCAAGAGATTTAAAATAAAAAATAACACAAAATGTATGATTTTCTACGAATACTAATTGTTTTAAAATAATATACACCTACGTTACAAAAATGAACTGTATGAGGAAATGGTATTTTTGCAGCTAACATGAGGCAAACATTTGGGAACTTGCAAATTTAGGTAGTGGAGCCAGTATAGTATATTTCGAGGCACACTGTATCTCGGGCAAAACAACTTCGCGAACCCTACAGGAATCTCAATGTTCCCCCTTCTGTTGGCACACACACACACACAGTCGGGAAATTCCGTTCAACGTGCTCACTCCCCCGCTGCTAAATTAGTTTTGGCGGAGCCAAATCAATGACACACACACACACACACACACACACACACACATGCAGTATCCCATGTATATCGGCACCATACCTTCGCACACATGATACGAACCCTTTCTGAAATAGGACTGGACGCATCCCATGATGAAGGAAGTTGATCTCACTTGGCACTGAGTAGCACTGTTACACCTAGTGCGCCAGGCATGCTGGGCGCGCGCGGGTTTAGACAAACGCCGCGCCGGCCAGACACTGAGTCAGGGAGGCTCTACTCCGTGCCTCTACTGATGCTGCTGCTGCTGCTACTGCTGCTTGCGCACGCACTTCCATCCTTCCATCCTTCCTCACCTTCCTCACGTCCACATTACATTTTGTTTGTATTTTCATCTACGTCATCTATCTATTCCCTTGCCTTTCACTCTCGCACTCTGGTTCTTTTCTTTTTATTCTGTCATTTCTATTCTCCTACCTTTATTCAAACCATTATTTACGTCCTCTTCCTTTTTCCATCTATTTCGAACCGCCTCTTTCCTTACTTCTACATTTCCTCTGTATTCTCATTTCTCAATTATTAGATCTTACATCCCTTATTTGCCCTTGTTCTTCTTCCTTTTCCATCTTATCCAACTCTACTGTTTTCCTTTTAACTTAACCTTTCCGTGTAATATCATTACTCATTCTATTTCGCCTTTTACCTATTCCCTCTACATCTCCTGGCCCTTCTCATTCGTATGTTACTCATTTTCTAATCATTTTCTAGCTATTCTGATCATTTCTTCTTCCCTAACATTCCTCACATCACTTCTCCTCATATCTTCCTCTGAAGTCTTTCTTTCCTTTTCTTTAACTCGTTTGTCTTCCTTTAACACTTACTTTCTCTTGTTGTTGTTATTATTATTATTATTATTATTATTATTATTATTATTATTATTATTATTATTATTATTATTATTATTATTATTATTATTATTATTATTATTATTATTATTATTATTATTATTATTATTATTATTATTATTATTATTATTATTATTATTATTATTATTATTATTATTATTATTATTATTATTATTATTATTATTATCATCATCATCATCATCATCATTATTCCTCTTGCATCTGCTTCCTCATCGACACGGTAGCCGAGGTCGTTAATGCACGAATTCCTGAAAGGGAGATCTGTGGTCCAAATTCCCACAGGGTCATCCTTCTGACTGCGACTTTTTCAAGGTTTTTCTCAACCCTCATAACTGGCAAGTGCCGGGGAGATGCTCTGAGATGCCTGGAACGTTACCTTCCCAATTTTTGTTTCATTTCATGTGTTACCATTGACACCACCTGCGGTGCCGTATGAAGTAAGAGAGGGTGTTAACCACCATTAGAACAACCTGTTTCCTCCACCTATTTCATATGTATGTTCATGCACTTCATTTTCCATTTTGTTTATTTTCTACTAATTTTCTCTTCCGTTGTCCTTTTACTCTATCTTTCCTACCTTTTCCTTTCTTTGCGTTTCTCCACTTCTTACATCTTCTTTCTACATTCCCTATACAGGAAAGAATTACCATATATTTTAATAAATGGTATTTTAAAGTGTATCCACTTTGGTGAGTTAATTGTTTTTTGTCTACGTCTAACAGTTACCCACAAACCAATCATGAGTTTATTATCTGATGTTTTTGTATGGCCGTAATTGACTAGCCGTTTTGCCTCCACTTGTTCACACCTGAATGCGTGACCTGTTGGCCTAGGTAGTGTGAGGTCATTGCCCTTGCAGAAACATTAGCTCAGTTCCAATACAAGATCCGGTATTGGGAAACCTGCTCGCTATGGGTTACGCCTCTCGGGGGGAAAATAAACACGGACGACTTTTGTGTGCCACACCTACTTGGAGGTATCAACCAACATGAAAACATGTTACTCTTGATAATTACAATTATAAGCCACTTAATGAAGCAAATATCGATGAAATATTGCACTGACTTCAATTGCCAATACAAATATACAGGTGTCCGAAAATTAGACCGACAAACTTTGGGAGCTGGTAGATAACATTATTTTAAGCAGTTTTTGTTAAGGAAAGTCTTTTGCTGCGGTGCTTCGTTTAAGCGCTATACAAGTTAATGTCATAGATCACTGCCTCCCAGCCAGTTTGAGTACTTATGGCAAAATCAACAATGCAAATTAGTATTGCGTTTCTTTCAGTAAAGCACATAATCTTAATCCGAGAAACAAACACAGGACATATAAACAAAACACGAGTATCTTATTGTTTACAGTTAGTCATAGCTTTACTATTCAAAATTAGACCGACAAACTTTTAAACAAGAGAAATGGCTGATGTCTTTGCGAGAGTACGGCAGAATAGGGCACGTCGATGCACTCTTTGTAGTAATCGCAATGGGCGTGTGTTTCAGCGTTTACTTGGAATAGCAAAGCTGTGGTTAACTGTGAACAATGAGATTTTTGTGTTTTCTTTATGTGTTCTGTGTTTGTTTCTTCGATTAAGATTGTGTGCCTTACTAAAATAAATGCAATACTAATTTGCATTGTTGATTTTTCCTAAATACTCAAAACTGGGTGGGAGGCAGTAATCTCTGACATTAACTTGTATAGCGCTATAACGAAGCCCTGCAGCAAAAAAAAACTTTCCTTAACAAAAAGTGTTTAAAATAATGCTATCTATCAGCTCCCAGAACGGTGTAATTTTGGAACATCTGTAAACACGTATATTCCAAGCAACCTGCATGTTTCCTTCGTCCTTCGCCATTCTCTTTACTATTATTTGACTTTCCTTTACCCACTGTGTTAATGTTTTGTCTGGTTTTACTTTCTCTACTACGCACAGTAAAGTAGAGGAAGTATTGTATTCCACACAAAAATTCGATGTCGAGATTCCAACGGAAATATATGTTTTGAGGCCCCCTGAATCCGAAAAAGCATTTTTACTTTCTCTACTGGTAAGTAGGGGGAGTATTGCATTCCACCCAAAAATTCTATGTCGAGATTTCACCGGAAATATGTTTTGAGATCCCCTGAATCAAAAAAAAAAAAAAAAAAAAAAAAAAAAAAAGCATTTTTAGAAAAAGGTCCGCGCGCGCGCGTGTGTGTGTGTCTGTGTAGTCTGTGGACAGCATAATTTGAAAACGAAAAGTCGCTTAAAAACCAAAGTTGGTATTTAAGCTTAATGTATTTCAAGGATGCGACACAATATTTTGAAGAAAATAGCCCCACCCTAAACTACTCTTTATATGGAACATTTTTCAAAAATTTTGATTTTCTTGTAAATGGTGATTTTGCTTAAAATGCCATATGTTTGAGATATTTTGATGACAAATGCGACGTACATCTTGAATTCTCTGGCTATAGCCCTTGTAGTCGTATCTAATTTTGATGAATTTTGCATAACTGGTAAACTGTTAGAGATAGACCAAATCATGCTATACAAAAATCTAGATCTTGCTAAAATACATAATTTATATCAAAATAAATTTTTTTGTGGAGTCAACCATTTTGGAGATATGCCTTGTTATTTGTGTGAGTTTTGGGGAACTTACACTTCTGTCAAATGAAACAACGTTATGCAGTTTTTTAAATGTTATGCAAAGAGAACGGAATCTCAAAACTTTAAAAGATTTGACTATCGCTCAAAGCCTACTGTATTCTAATATTCCCCTTGCACCTACAAGGACATAAGCAAGAAGATAATTTCTGCAAATGTTTATCTCAACTAACACGAAGAAAATAGAAGAATAAGAGATTGTAATAATGGTTAGTATATGAGTAGAGAAAGTCACATGAATGCAACACATCAGTTTTATTTGTTCTGTCCTTTATATTATTCTTCGTTTTCTTCTTTTCTGCCTTTTGCCAAATCACTCCTTACATACCCCTTTTACTTGCATGTTCCTAAGGAGCCTTTCTTCTCGCCTGCATGCTTTATGCATGCTTTATATTCTTATTTCTCTTTAATCTTCTTACTCAACTCATTACTCTTATCCTTAGATCTTTATTCTTTTTCTTTGCTGAGGGGGTGCAGGATTAACGTCTTTTATGGTATCTTGGGCCTGCAGAGGCAACAAAAGAATTAATGGTTAATGAGTGTCCACATAAACTGAGTCTAAATGCTGAGAAAATGCCTAAAAACGTTTCTTATTCTGCTATAAGGTAACCGAGATTATAACCCGGGCTCTCCGAAATGCTAGGTAGGCACAGAAGTCACAGAAGTGTGCTCACTTTTTCACATTTTGTCGCTTTTCTCTCTTCTGCCGCAGATATATGTAATTACGTCTCCTCCTCCTTCTTCTTCTTCTTCTTTTTCTTCTTCTTCTTCACATAATCTTCAGCGAAAGCTTTCCTTTCACTCTCATTTTACTTTTATCTTAATCAGAAAATTTTCTTCTTAGTTCTCAACATCGTCTCTTACCTTCGCATCCTCGTTATCATCTTCGCTCTTGGTAATTTCCTTCATTTCTTATTCATTTTATCTTTCTTTTTTGCTGAAATTTTCTGCTCTTTTATTATTGTGCTCCTCTTCTTCTATACTCACCACTGTTTACATAAATCGACTACCTTCTTTCACCTTTCTCTTTCATAAATGATTTTCTTTTACATTACTTTTTTACTTATTCTAAAACGAGTAGGTAGAGAAATTCATGTACTCTATCCAAAAATTCTGTATTGAGATTTTACCCGAGTGAGTGAGTGAGTGAGTGAGTGAGTGAGTGATAGAGTGAGTGATAGAGTGAGTGAGTGATAGAGTGAGTGATAGAGTGAGTGAGTGAGTGAGTGATAGAGTGAGTGAGTGATAGAGTGAGTGAGTGAGTGAGTGAGTGAGTGAGTGAGTGTGTACTTGTGCTTTCAGAATCTACCGTTGCCTACCCGCATCGCCATTTAAAAGGCTGTTATTTCATGATTTAAATGCGCATGTGCAGGTGAGCGTGGTTCCTGAAATGTATTTATTACCCTGTTATAGCAAAATCACACAAATTTTTGAAGTTTAAATCAGGCAGTCAGATTCAGTGCTGGTGGATGTAAGCAGAGACATCCTGCGGCATTTTCTGCAAACATTCATCCCGGTAAAACACTGCTAAGGTATGGCGAAAGTTTTGTTTGTGTACATGTGTTAATCACATGGTCGCATTTTCCAAATTTTATACAAGAATTTTTGTTTCTAAAAGAAAATTGCAATTGCAGTGACTATTAGTGAATTCAGTATCAATTATGGGGCTAAATTCTATGTAAAGAAAAAGGTCGCAATTAGTAAAATAAGTCAAGTCAGTAAAGGAATTAGTAATGTTAGGGATAAGCGAAGATTAAATCATAGTCCACTGTACATTAAATATCATTCAAATCAACAAAAGAAAAGTAGTAAAAGTTCAAGAAGAAGCTAAGCGGTTATCTGAAGAATCTTAATATGTTCCAGGGGTATTCTAAGGCACTAAATATATGTCATACACTTAAAACATTAAAATAATTTTTCTTCGCTTTATTTATTTATTTATTTATTTATTTATTTATTTATTTATTTATTTATTTATTTATTTATTTATTTATTTATTTATTTATTTATTTATTTATTTATTTATTTATTTATTTATTTATTTATTTATTTATTTATTTATTTATTTATTTATTTATTTATTTATTTATTTATTTATTTATTTATTTATTTATTTATTTATTTATTTATTTATTTATTTATTTATTTATTTATTTATTTATTTATTTATTTATTTATTTATTTATTTATTTATTTATTTATTTATTTATTTATTTATTTATTTATTTATTTATTTATTTATTTATTTATTTATTTATTTATTTATTTATTTATTTATTTATTTATTTATTTATTTATTTATTTATTTATTTATTTATTTATTTATTTATTTATTTATTTATTTATTTATTTATTTATTTATTTATTTATTTATTTATTTATTTATTTATTTATTTATTTATTTATTTATTTATTTATTTATTTATTTATTTATTTATTTATTTATTTATTTATTTATTTATTTATTTATTTATTTATTTATTTATTTATTTATTTATTTATTTATTTATTTATTTATTTATTTATTTATTTATTTATTTATTTATTTATTTATTTATTTATTTATTTATTTATTTATTTATTTATTTATTTATTTATTTATTTATTTATTTATTTATTTATTTATTTATTTATTTATTTATTTATTTATTTATTTATTTATTTATTTATTTATTTATTTATTTATTTATTTATTTATTTATTTATTTATTTATTTATTTATTTATTTATTTATTTATTTATTTATTTATTTATTTATTTATTTATTTATTTATTTATTTATTTATTTATTTATTTATTTATTTATTTATTTATTTATTTATTTATTTATTTATTTATTTATTTATTTATTTATTTATTTATTTATTTATTTATTTATTTATTTATTTATTTATTTATTTATTTATTTATTTATTTATTTATTTATTTATTTATTTATTTATTTATTTATTTATTTATTTATTTATTTATTTATTTATTTATTTATTTATTTATTTATTTATTTATTTATTTATTTATTTATTTATTTATTTATTTATTTATTTATTTATTTATTTATTTATTTATTTATTTATTTATTTATTTATTTATTTATTTATTTATTTATTTATTTATTTATTTATTTATTTATTTATTTATTTATTTATTTATTTATTTATTTATTTATTTATTTATTTATTTATTTATTTATTTATTTATTTATTTATTTATTTATTTATTTATTTATTTATTTATTTATTTATTTATTTATTTATTTATTTATTTATTTATTTATTTATTTATTTATTTATTTATTTATTTATTTATTTATTTATTTATTTATTTATTTATTTATTTATTTATTTATTTATTTATTTATTTATTTATTTATTTATTTATTTATTTATTTATTTATTTATTTATTTATTTATTTATTTATTTATTTATTTATTTATTTATTTATTTATTTATTTATTTATTTATTTATTTATTTATTTATTTATTTATTTATTTATTTATTTATTTATTTATTTATTTATTTATTTATTTATTTATTTATTTATTTATTTATTTATTTATTTATTTATTTATTTATTTATTTATTTATTTATTTATTTATTTATTTATTTATTTATTTATTTATTTATTTATTTATTTATTTATTTATTTATTTATTTATTTATTTATTTATTTATTTATTTATTTATTTATTTATTTATTTATTTATTTATTTATTTATTTATTTATTTATTTATTTATTTATTTATTTATTTATTTATTTATTTATTTATTTATTTATTTATTTATTTATTTATTTATTTATTTATTTATTTATTTATTTATTTATTTATTTATTTATTTATTTATTTATTTATTTATTTATTTATTTATTTATTTATTTATTTATTTATTTATTTATTTATTTATTTATTTATTTATTTATTTATTTATTTATTTATTTATTTATTTATTTATTTATTTTGCAATGATGTTAATACAGAAGGAAAAGGTTTTCAAACTTCCAATGTTAGTGAAAAGATTTTCAAACTTCCAATTGTATTTCAAATGCTGGTGGCAATTTTCGTTGCATTATGTTAAACACTTTTTAAGTTATATCTGTTTGTAATCATGCATTTTCACTACGTCTCGCCTTAATAGATCCTTAGAGACTAATTTATCCTATTTTCTTGTGTTTGAGTTTGGTTTTAAAAAAATTAAAACGCACTTTTTGAAAGTCATTCTAAATGTATTCGTTCAGAAAATATTTAAGTGAAGAAATAAATGTTAAACAACAAATTTCTATTACCTAGTATAGTTTAATATATTTTCTGATCAAACCATGTAATATCGTTATGGAACTTTTAAGAAAGCATGCTGTTGTTACTTGTATTAAAGACTTTTTCTTATGTGTGCATAAATCTAATGTGAAAGAGAAATATAGACGTTGAAAATAGGTACCAAGATGCATGAAGAGTTCATGATTGTGTTGGAAATGTTGCTAATTTAATATATTTGAATACGTGAGTTTCTCTTTGACTTGTAATATGCATCTACGAGCCAAGAATTTTGTTGTTGAATTCTTTGTTGGCCACGTAGCTATGTTGCAGTACCATGCTGGAGCTGTGTATTAATTTACTGGAAGCCGCGAAGTGTGGAAAGAGGAGCATTTGTATCAGTTACAGTGACCGAGTAGCAGGATCGAGAGCAAGCTTTTGGGTCTAGCGACCAAATCCCATTCTTTGTCAAGGTTGTGGCACTTGCCACGAAAACACACTGAAGAAAGCAGTAAATATTCTTTGTGTATGATGCAGTTCAACAATGGTAGTGCTTTGACGTTAATTTCCTTCTGTTGACATTTCTGATACAAATATTTAACTTGTTTAGTGAAGCCAGAGGGCAGAGGTGGGGGACGCAGCGGCTGGGCGGTAGACCTTGGCCCCTCGTGGGCTGTCGCGCCGGGGTTTAGTTAGTTTAGTTAGTTAGTGAAGCCAGCAATTCCATTTCGTACGCCTAAATACTACAGTCTTGGACCGGAATGTAAGTCGAAGCGTCGGGTGCAGAAAGTCACATCGCAGTATATGAGTACCTATTCTAATTTATTGTTCTGCTGTTTTTCTCTTTTGTTCCCATTTCAGCTGGTTGTAAAGTGACACACACAGCAGATATACATAGACACAAATACCCATGTCCAAGGTGGAGCTCGAATCCGCTGTCCCCTTACACGAGGACCCCCAAAGCTAAGCACATCAGTGACTATAGCCATGGGGATCGACTTCAGAAAGGCTTATACTGGCAACTGAGCCAAACCGAGATTCGAACTCGTCCCTCCGGTTTCGAAGGCAGATACGCTGCTGCCACACAATAGAGATAGACAAAGCTAGTATAATTGACACTTCTTAGTTCTGTGGTGGATCGTAAGGAACACTTTCACAGATTTCACTGTTTAGACGAAACAGCTAAGTATGTTTGATATTTGAACTCCCCGTTTTCAAATTATTGGTAATTACTAGGGCTCGAGAGTTGATGAAATATCATCTTTTTTTTTTCCGGGACATCACAGAGAATGCAGGATGAGATATAAACTTGTTTTCCTTAAACACGAACCAATATAGCCTAATTTTATTTTGCAGTTTTTGCATTTTTAATGTCTAGTGGTCATTTAAAGGAAATGTTGCACTTTTTGCTGCATCCCCCCCCCCCCCCCCCTTTGTTACTTTTGAACGAAATTTTTTAGTATACAGTGAAGAAGCGGTTAGTTTATTGAATTCTACTGCATCGTTTCTTTACGATACCAGTAGTCTTGTGTATCACTTATGCTTGCGTGAATGTTGATTAAGACATAGTTGTTTACTGCATTGCAGCTTCTGAATGATCCAGCGAAGATTATATTACACTTAGGTACCTCGTCCCGTGAGTCTGTGTGCAGGTGCTCAGTAGTCAGAATACAGAATAGTTTGTTTCGCGAAGGTTAAACTGTAAAGGACTGCCGAAAGTAAAGGACGGCAGACAAAGTTTTTTGCAAAAGTTAGTGATTCAATTTGGTGACAGTGTATTTTCTACAGATGGAAGTATACTATATTGCAAGTTGTGTGAAATTAAAGTAAGTGCGGAGAAACGTTTTACAGTGCAGCAGCATATCGGCCGCGAAAAACACTCAAAGGCTTGGAAAGAAAAGCATCACAATTACTTCTCAGTGAAAGTGTGGGGGAATCAATCACAGATCTCTGTAAAGCACTAGTATCTGCCAATATACCATTAGCAAAGATCAATAATGCCGCATTTCGACAATTTCTGTGGAAATATACTGGGCAGAACATTCCAGATGAATCCACTCTTAGAAAAGGTTACTTGCAAGGTTGTTACGAAGCCAGAATAGGCAAAATCCGTGATTTTGTAGGAAATAAGAAAATATTTGTTTCTATAGATGAGACGAGTGATAAAGAGGGGCGTTATGTTGCAATGTTGTTATTGGTACATTGGAAGCTGACACTCCTCCGAAAAGTTTTCTTCTTACGACCGAAGTTATTGAGAAGGTTAACCACCAATCTATTTGCAAACTTCTTGATCAGAGCATGTTTATTTTTTGGCCACAGGGCACAAAGCTTGAACATGTTTTGCTTTTGGCCACAGACGCCGCCAAATATATGACGAAATATGGCACAGCAATTAAATCATTTTATACAAAAGTGGTTAACGTCACATTCATCGCTCATGTTCTTCATAGAGTGTGTCAACTAGTGCGTGAAAAATTTCCCTGAGTTAACAAACCCATATCAAATGTAAAGAAGGAGTTTCTGAATCTCCTTCAAGAATAAGACATTTTCGTGAAATTGCTCCTAATCTGCCCTTGCCACCTGAACCACATGGATCAGAGCGTGTACTTACTATTGCGAAAATTTCGATATAGTGAAATCAGTGGTTGACAATTTTGACGAGAAATTCCATAGAACTTTCTCAAGACTTACTGGCTGATCCTCAAATTAAGGAAAGCCCATCATATATCAGTGCAACCTTTTCAATTGTGGCAGAAACTATAACATGGTTAGAGAAAAGAGATGCTAACGTACATTCAGTTATTCAAAAGATCAAAGATGTCGAAGAAAGTTTACAACCATGTGTTGGACAAATTGCACAAGAAGTTAGTGAGAAATCAGAAAACGTATTGGGAAAGAACACTGGGTACCAGTCAATGTGTAAAATCAAAAAAATGCTGCAAGGTGAAAATTTAAACATCAGTGTTTTTGAAGAAGATTTTTCACCAGGGGATCTTGGCCATTTCAAGTATGCGCCCATGACATCAGTTGATGTAGAGAGGAGTTTTTCAATGTACAGGAATGTTTTTCAAGATAACCGGCGATCCTTCAAATCTGAGACGTTACGAATGGCGATGGCTCTCAATTGCAATGCTTAATAACAGGTATGTCTATAAATATCATTTTATCATGATAGTTAAATGTGCATGGGCTGGATAATTTTATTTTTGTTATCAAAACATTGACCATTTTTAAGCATTTTAATAAGAAAATGTCAAAAATGTAAGGTCATTTTTAGAAAAAATAACGTCATTTTTCCTTCATTTTAAGGACATTTTATAGGCCATTTTTCGTAGATTTTTAGGTAATCAACTTCCTAGCCCTAGTAATTACAAAATATAAACAATAATGGGATTAAAATGTTGATTATGAAATGTTTTGGTTTTCATGATGTCCCTGAAGAGGAATTGAATATCTGCGAATGATCATAAATACAAAACCAAGCATGTTTCGCGTTAACGTTTCTCATTTGCAGGTCCTTTGAGACCAAAATCACAATATTTCAGAACGTATCAATAGACTTCGCCATCACCAACTTGCAAAACTGGAAGTAGGATTGGGTTGTGGATTATCAAACAGCACCTGGGCGTTTTTTGCCTCTGTTTTTGTGATTTTCTTTTTTTTGGGGGGGGGGGGTGGGAGAAGATACTTTTTGTCGCAATTGTTAAGAGTTATTTCCGAGATACAAGAGATATAGAAATATAGAAATATTTC
The DNA here is from genome assembly GCA_030765045.1 of Tenodera sinensis. NCBI lineage: Eukaryota > Metazoa > Arthropoda > Insecta > Mantodea > Mantidae > Tenodera > Tenodera sinensis. Next base: position 300,951,673 of record CM060964.1, on the reverse strand, counting down.
ATAAAGACCATCATTTCAGCTGTAAAACGTTTACTGCTGAACGCAGGCCTGCCCCATAGATATCCACCTAGTTTAAGGTTTTCGTTGAGCATTTATTCCATTATGGAGTTCAGTTCTTTGGTGCTGCGATTGACTCCAGGGCGTTAACACGTTGGCCAAGGTCCTTCATATTTCCGTCGAGTTTTTCCATGGCTTCCTTAACCCCGGCTAGTCGCTTGTTAGTATTCTCCGATAGATCTATCTTCATATTGGACATTCTTGCCTTTATCTTTTCCGTTTCGGAGTTTACATTTTCAATTTGGCTTCCATTTTTGTTTCCGTTCTGCCTATTTTTGTTCCCATATCTTCTATTCCATAGTTTACATTTTTCCAATTCGGCTTTCATCATTGTTTCCTCTACCACATTCCAGAATTAATTTCATTCCCCACTATGTCCATCTTGGCTAACATTTGTTTCATCAACTGTTCCATATCGTGCTTTTCGTCTCACTCCTGTTACCAATTGTGATTACTTTACTTTTTTAACTATTTCTTTATGTTTTATTAAAACTCCGGAGGGACACTAAGCAAAAGCACTGCTGAACAATAACAAATACCACAGGAAAAACAGCTGGTTGATAAAGCCATGTGAATGTACTGCGCATTTCTGTTTCAATCACAGAAAATTGTATGAATTGTTAACAATTGTTCGTCGAAACGGGAGTAGTGGAAGAAATGATGATGATGATGATGATGATGATGATGATGATGATGATGATGATAATAATAATAATAATAATAATAATAATAATAATAATAATAATAATAATAATAATAATAATAATAATAATAATAATAATAATAATAATAATAATAATAATAATAATAATAATAATAATAGTAGTAATAATAATAATAATAATAATAATAATAATAATAATAATAATAATAATAATAATAATAATAATAATAATAATAATAACAATTTTAAACATATATTTAGAAATGACTGACTTCTATAAATATTATAAAAACTGTGTTGAATTGCGAAACGAAAAATGCGCTGTCCTTTTGCCGCAACCGAGCCGTGTTCGTCTGCCCCACTGTGTGGTCAAACTGAAAATAACTAGAGGACAGACAAGTTGGAGATATTTCCTCTATTAAGCTTGTCTCTGATAGATGGATCCCTGATGTCATCATGTGTGTATCTAGAATAGGGATGTCACTCTCCTACTTCCTCTCTCCACCACAGTGAGTTGCGGGTGACACAGTGCTAAGAGAATAGAAGCTCCTTGGACGGTAGACAAACTGAAGGACAAAACAGGAGGATGGCTGTCCTCTCTATTAGTAAAGCCGGCTCCAAATGTTTTCCGAGCCACGTGTTCATAGTCGCGCTGGAAAGGCAAGATATGTGTGTTATCGGTAGGTTATGCGAGGTAGTCTCAAAGGTCTAATTGAATAGCTTATATCTGTCTACAAGGATGAGGGGTGTAACGTGTTTGTAAGTCAAAAAAAAAAAACAGCATTCTAACATTTCTCTTACACTAGTTCCTAAAAAAGTAATCTCAGTGTAAAGGAAACAACATTAACGTTATAAATCCAGAATGAGCTTGCAGCGAGGATGGAAATTAAATATTCGGTATTAGAGGCAACATATCACTATAATGAAATTAAATTAAAACGTTTAAATAATTTTAATATGCCACGTTTTTATTTAAGTTATTCATGAAGACACATCCATGATTGCTGTAAAATTTCGAAATTGTTTTTATTAAGCGAACATGAAATCGTGCATTTGACCTGAAATTTCACGTCGAAGTTTAAAACATTGAATGACTGTTTGTCGGAAATAGCAGGGAACAGAACTTCAAAGGAAAATGGAAGTTTAGCGTAACAAAAGTAACAGAACTACTGCAAATCACAAAAGAGCATGTTTCAAAAAATTACGAAGCATCAACCTCTATAGGTTATGACGTAGCTTCTCCCCCTTAGTTTTCTTGCCTATAACCCTTTAAACCTGAACCGGTTTATCTATTGTTGTTGTTGCTGTTGTTGTTGTTATTATTATTATTGTTGTTGTTATTGTTGTTATTGTTATTATTGTTGTTGTTATTGTTGTTATTGTTATTATTATGGTTGTTATTGTTATTATTATTATTATTGTTATTATTATTATTATTATTGTTATTATTATTATTATTATTATTATTATTATTATTATTATTATTATTATTATTATTATTATTATTATTATTATTATTATTATTATTATTATTATTATTATTATTATTATTATTATTATTATTATTATTATTATTAACGAGCAGTACGTCATATGTATTATATTTGTTTAAGGAATTGTTTAAGCATACGAGTATATCTTAAACGCCGTTAATGCTACCACAAAAAGCAATATTACTTGTTTAAATACGTGCAGCAATGAATGTCCTGTTTTGTTTAGATAGAATAAAATTAACTGTTTAGCTTCTTGTTCAGAGGAATACATACAAAAGCAAATAAGCAAATAACCGCTGGAGCCGTAGTTGGGCCAGGCAAACCAGCCGCAACTAATTCATAAGAAAATTTTTCGTCTCTTTCCCCTACACCCTTTCGTCCATTGGAAAACCTTTGGAGTCGGCTGTACCACTGATCTAGAGGATTCTTTTACGCCTTCGTTTTCCGTAACAACCTTATGTGTAACGAATGGGATCTTACACTTCAAGTAACTAAATAAATAGTTCTTACATACTTTGCTTCTGTTGCTGGATTGTACATTTCCTATGAGACAATCACAGATACTTCCGACAATATCTTAACACAACACTAACGTACTCACGGGTTCTTGACACAAAGATACCATCATCAGTATGAAAATTACATTAAATATTCTTAACAAGTGTTCGTCTGCCCCATGCCTATTTGCCCTGTTCTTACTCTAAGGAAGTTTCCGATAATGCTAGTATCCATTCTGGTTAAGTAATGATAATTTATTTGGTAGATGCTGCTGGTATATATAAAATGGTTGGTATTGGCTAATGAAATTATACTGTTTGCATATTATATAATTTCTGTGGTTAAACCATAAATATACAGGGCTTTCGAACCCTTCACCGCTGCACAGCCTTTTGTCTGTGCGAGTTTGAAGCTGCCGCCCCCCGGGTTTGCCGCTACTAACAAGCCCCACGTAAAACATGTATCAAAATCTTACCTTATAGAAGATGCTGGAAATGTCGTCCCTCCTCCGCTATACAGGCATTATATGGGGAAAACACATTCTGATTCACACGATTAAGTTGGGCCACTGCAATGTCTCTGATTTCATTTCTAACATTTTGTTTTAGTTCTCCCAATGTGTGAGGATTTTGCTCGTATAGTTTGTCTTTCAGGTTACCCCACAAGTAAAAATCACACACTGTTAGATCAGGGGAGCGAGAGGGCCATACACCAGCACTAATCACTCTATCTTCAAACACTTCACTGATTTTATTCATGGACTGTATGGGCAGTAGCAGAATCTTGTTGAAACCACCCATATGATTCCTCTTCTTCTCTCGGTTCATGATAAAATGGAGTCAAAATGTCATTTTGGTAGCTTTCTGCATTTACAGTCTGGTCGTAAAATATTGGACCAATTGTGCGTCTAGTGCTAACAGCAGCACACCAAACTCCAACTCTCAGATCATAATGAGGGATTTCTTGAACGCGATATGGATTTTGAGATGCCCAATACCGACTGTTATGAGTGTTGACACAGCCATTTAGATGAAAACACGCCTCATCTGAAGAGAACAGAAGCTGTGGATCGATTAAACCATCGTTCACGACTATGCAGCGATGAAGGACCGGTTCGAAAGCCCTGTATTACACATTTCAGAACTCCTAATTTGAGAATAGCAATAACAAAAAATCTGATGGGTTGCACTCACATGACATTCTCTACTCTTGTACTAACCATTCTTACAAACTCTTATTCCTTATTCCTATATCTTCGTGTTAGATGACATAAACATTTGCAGAAATTATCTTATTGTTTATTTCCTTGTAGGTACAAGGAGAATATGGGAATACAGTAGGTTTTGAGTGACAGTCAATTCTTTTAAATATTTCAAATTTCGTTCTCTTTGTACGGTTAACATATAAAAAAACGAATAGCGATGTTCCATTTGACAGAAGTATAAGTTCTCCAAAACTCACACAGGTAACAAGGAATATCTCCGAAATAGTTCACTTTACAAAAAATGTATTTGTACATAAATCGTGTTTTTTTTAGCAAGATCTACATTTTTTGCATAGTAAGATTTTGCCTATCTCTTACGGTTTACCAATTATGCAAAAGTCATCCAGAGTAAATAGGACTACATGGGCTAGAGTCAAAAAATTCAAGATATACATTTCATTTGTCATAAAAATATCACAAACGTGTGGCATTTTAATCAAAATTGTTAGAGCCATTTTCAATAAAATCAAAATATTCGAACAATTTTCCATGTAAAGGGTATTTTAGGGTGGAGAAATTTTCTTCAAAATCTTCGTATCGCATCCTTGAAAAACATTAAACTTAAATACCAACTATGGTTTTTAACCGAATTTTCGTTTTTGAGTTATGCTGTCCGCAGTCTGGCAGAGACACACATGCGCGCGCGCGCAAACACACACACACACACACACACACACACACACACACACACACACACACACACTGACCCTTTTCTAAAAATGCTTCTTTTTTTTTTTGGATTCAGGGGACCTCAAAACATATATTTACGGTGAAATCATGACATCAAACGTTTGGGTGGAATACGTACAATACTTCCTCTACTTTACTATTCGTAGTAGAGAAAGGAAAAATGCCTATCTATATACACCGTGGGGGGGAAAAAGAGTCATGTCTAGAACGCCAAATTCATCTAAGTCCTACACGGTACAGCGCCTTGTTTACACCATCCGCGAAACAGTTGTGTAGTAGCAGCAACAAGTTGTAAGAAGTTCCAAACCTTAATATTACTAACCCATATGATCAATAATTATAACCAAATACATCGTTTTAGCTTCTTTAACTACAAAATATCAATATTAACTACAAATATTAAATACACAAAACAGGATACAGTTTGGATTGTACAGCATTACTAAACCTGGCACCTTCCACGTGCGTTCACTGTAGAGCTGTGGCAAAACGTAGGCCACTCCTGTGGGGAGGGTTGCAGGTTCGCTTTTCGCATGAAGCAAATTTATTTTTCCTTCTCTTAAGGATGTTGAATCAACGCATAGCGGCTGGTTATTTTAAATACAGGTGGAAGGGAAGTCATTACATTCCTTCTAATATGTACTTCATAGAAGCATTACACACAAAAAGGTCGAATGACATTTTGTTCTTTGATCAGCTGACTTCGAAAAAATAAATGTTTTTTTTATCCAATTTGGATACCTACGTAAATACACAGGAATGTACGAAGATAACAGTTTGTTACTTGTAAGATGCGTAGAGTAACTTATTTCTGACATAGCTTCAGTAGTAATTATGCAACATCACACAGGGTTTCAAAATAATTAATTGCTTAAAAGATGTGAAGAAATACTCCATACAGCTTTTTCACACGTGCAGTAAGTCGACAGCGTTGAGTTGAGTCTGATCAAGGAATCGAACTGGTTTGTGCATGTAAACAAGTCGGGCGCTTTCGCTTTCGCATAATATTGTGGGAGCTAACGATTGTGATTGGCCTATACTCGCGCATAAACACGAACGGACAAGGGAGGGTATCTGTTTGTGCTCTCAAGAAACACCGTTACTGTGTTTGATTATGTACTGGGCTAGGGAAAGTGACACCCAGACAATCTGCAGTGTTGCCCGCTTGTTTTCGAGAAAACTAAAATATCTCCATAGGCAATAGTCAGAGACAAAAAAGATACAAAATTGTTTCCATATAGCGAGATCTATCACTGATTTAAATTAATGTAAAATTTCCACCTGGTATACTTATTTCATGCACGACGTTTGGTGAAGTTAATAATATGAAGTGAAGTTAATAATATATGAAGTTAATGTTATTATGCTTCTTTAACAGTTTATTCTACCGAACAGCAATATGCTGCACACGAAAGCACATGGTGCGCAAACGCATCAGGCAGGCACAGTTCTCTCTCTCTCTCTCTCTCTCTCTCTCTCTCTCTCTCTCTCTCTCTCTCTCTCTCTCTCTCTCTCTCAACGAATCATATCACGCTTGACAATGGCAGAACGTGCACGCAAAGACATAGGCACAAGAAAGTCGCTCCTTGCAGTAGTCAAGTAGAAGGTTTTTCTGCTCGTGAAGCTGCAGTTCGTATTGGAGTCCGTCCATCTACACTCTACAGTGAGATTATCCAGAGGAGGGGTGGAACACCGTCGTCCTGATTCAGGAAGAAGACGTGTGTCAACTCCAAAAACGGATGCACCTTTAATTGTAGAAGCAGAAAGGAACCCTTTCCAAACTTCTTCTGAAATGAAGGCAAATTCGGATTTCCCTGGATCAGCTTGAACTGCTCTGCGACGTGTAAATGACACAGTGCTTTTTGTATTCTCTCAAGCTTCCACGGCCATCGTTTAAAATATCTTGGCTATCCGGTTGATGCCGTGTTAAATTATAAAATGCCGACGTTTCGACCATCTTGTTGTGGTCGTTATCACAGGCAAACTGCGCCGCTATGTAGCAGCTTGTCAACTTATATACCGGCAGGCAGGTGAAAGGTGGGTGAATGGTGAGCTTTTTGTGAGAACGGAAGCTAAAAACCAACATCTGATACACGATCCCAGATTTTTTCACCTTGCGCTTGCAGAGGAAAACGCCAACCGCAACTGAAATAACATGATAATCTCAGACGAGGTGACATTTTCTTCCACACGTAAGAGACAGGTGAATGTCTATCGTCCAAAGTGGTCCCGGTACGATGCAAAATACGTGGCTTCATAATTTTATCATGGTCGCGTATCTATATCGTGTTGGAGCTGGATATCAAGGGAAGGTCTAGGTGTGCTGTGGCAGTTTGACAATACGCTGAACAGCGCGCGTACGGTGATGCTTGAGAATATTTTGGTTCCCTCTGTGAGAATGGGATATCCTGATGGAATTATTGAATTCGTAAAGGATAATCATCTTGTCCACACATCTCGAAAGATTCAAAATTGGTTCTCAGAGAAGCAGGATATTAGAGTAGTAGACTGGCCTCCCTGTTCACCGGATTTGAATCCTATTGAGAATGTGTAGGCTGAGGTGAAAAGGGAGATGTGCTCCAATTTCCCTGTAGCTGGGCGAAGAACAAAACATGGCCTCTGGGCACAAGTTCAAGAAGCCTGGGACATTGTAGCTTCTCGTCTACATTACTGCAGGCATGCCCCGAAGGTTGAGGTCAGTTATATGTGCTGAGTGTTCATACACCTGATATTAATTATGTTTATTTTTTGTGTTTTTGTTTTAGAAGATGATAGTTTATTTACATATATTTATATTTATTTAACACGAATGTTAGTAGAATAATTTTGATTTTGTGTGCATGAACAGGCCCATAACTTCAAAGTTATATTAATGCAATATTATGTTCTACACATCCAGTCATAAAATTAACAAACAAAAAACTCACAGGCGACACGGTATTTGAACCTAGGAACTTACGAGGGGAAACAATCCCTTTTTAACCTCTCGGCCACCGTAACGTTGTTCTGTGTTCTATTTTCAGTACTCATAATTTGACCATTGCGCTATCAGTCGCAGACCAGTTCTTTCGCGTGCGTTGTGAACACAGCTTTTACGAAGGTACATGAAGCGATGTTACAGAAAATTGAATTTTTGATTGTAAAGAACTATATTGGAGAAATCAATGCGGAGGATATTTACTATTTAGGTATTTAGTAAAAGCTCTGACATCCTGTTCGTTTTTTCCTCCTTGCTTATGACAGATATTTTGTGAAAATTTATCCGCGGTATAAACGTAGTATTGTGTTATAAGCCATAGGGGATGAAAATACTGATTGCCGTTCAAAACATAGCATTGCAGTTGAATGCAAGATGTGCTAATTATTGCACCTAACTGGGCTACATGACAACGCTCGCTGTCATATAGTTGCAATGTCGCAACGCTTCAGCAGAAATGAGAAAACAGAGAACTTCCTTCGCATTTTCCAGTCTGGTGGAACACAAACGAGGCACTTAAAGGTCAAAGAAAACTTAAGGGAAGTGAATAAGAAGGAAATTAGGAGTACAGTTCATAACTGTTTTATAGTAATCAATAAGCCCAACTATTGATTGTTGTCATATCTGGAGTATTTTAATTCTGAGCAGAGGTACACCCTTGGACAAAAAGAAGGTCATCTCTAGATTCTATATATCATTAAAGTCCTAAATCCAAAACTATGCTTGATAGAAAAAGAACCTTTAGATTTCTTCATCCAGGATTAAAGAACGTATACTAAAAATTTGAAAGAAGTCAAACAAAAATTGTATCACAGGGAATATTTTAGAATGACAAACATGTAAGAAAAAAAGCTTAAAAACTTTTGTAGTGTACACGCTATTTGCAAACACCCGAACGCATCTATTTAAACGTCAGATTTCGGCATTTTAATTTCCAAAACATCACAGCTGAATAGAATTTTAATTCTAAAACGTTTGAGGATTTTTTATGTAAAACTTAAAAAGGCGATATTTTCTGAAGCTTTGCCGAAAACACGGTAATGAACAGATACCCATATTCAGGTAACAAGTTCCGATTATTACCAGGATGCATGTGAAGTTTGTGTTATAAATGTTGCTGTGAGAGGTGGCATTCGACGACTTGGAAGAAGAAATATGCGTGAATCACGCGCGTCTGTACGGTGCATGGGGAGAACCACACAGTCATCTTGTCCTGATTCTATTCCTGTCACGATGGCGACGCACTGACTGCTGGTCATATGTGACGATGAAGCATCTGGCAATGTTGCTGTTCTGGCCATGTATCATCTTTATTTACAGCTTAATAATGTGTATTAAGTGGATTATTTTCCTAGCCATCGTGGTGCTGTATGATTAATGCTCTTCCCTATGGCGTGGTGAACTCGGATTCCAATTCAAAACGAGTCAAAAGGTGCAGCTGAGATTTGAACATTTTCGAGTTCCCCTCTTAATCCTTGGAGTGAATATCAGGTAGTTTTAGCGCTTTAGTCTTTTGATATGGGCCATTCGGTTTAACTTGCCAAAATAATAATAATAATAATAATAATAATAATAATAATAATAATAATAATAATAATAATAATAATAATAATAATAATAATAATAATAATAATAATAATAATAATAATAATAGTAATAATAATAATAATAATGATAATAATGATAATAATGATAATAATAATAATAATAATAATAATAATAATAATAATAATAATAATAATAATAATAATAATAATAATAATAATAATAATAATAATAATAATAATAATCTTAATATAAATAAATGTCATTGCTCCACATCTCCCAAGCCACTGAAGGGATTGCTACATGGTTTGAGGGGTCATCTGTCATGGCCGGGTTGAGGATTTAGAATATTATATGTGCAGAAGCAGTCTCTGCTCTCCTAAACTACCAAGTCCATTTCAATAGAAATCAACTCACTTGCCACTTGACATCAATGCAGGAACCCTTTGGACATTACAACACATTCCTAGCGCCTCCTCTGGGGAAAAGAACAGGGATCACAATCTTAAACACAACGAAGAAAGCAAACACTGGCGTCAGTCCAATCCATCAATCCATAAGGTTGTGAGTGCGTGAGTGAGTAAGTGGGTGCATGAGTGAGTGAGTGCGTGAGTGAGTGAGTTAGTGGGTGCATGACTGAGTGAATGCGTGAGTGAGTGAGTTAGTGTGTGAGTGAATGCATAAATGAGTGATTGAGTGAGTGAATGAGTGAGTGAGTGCATGAGTGAGTGGATGCATGAATGAGTGAGTGCGTGAGTAAGTTAGTGGGTGCATGACTGAGTGAATGAGTTAGTGCGTGAGTGAATGCATGAGTGAGTGAGTGATTGAGTGAATGAGTGAGTGAATGAGTGAGTGAATGAGTGAGTGAGTGAGTGAATGAGTGAGTGAGTGAGTGAGTGAGTGAGTGAGTGAGTGAGTGAGTGAGTGAGTGAGTGAGTGAGTGAGTGAGTGAGTGAGTGAGTGAGTGATGTTTAAAGGCCCGTAGACATTTGGGCCCCCATAAGGTTGTGGGTAAAGGATTATAAGCGTTATGGCTCAGATTTAAATCCCTCTGAGAAAGGTTAATGGGTGCGAGCGGGCGAAGAATAATATACATTTTCAATGCGCTAAAACTTATGGAATATACAGAAATATTTTAGAGAATCTAGAACACCGTGGAATATTCTAGATATTTTTGAAATATTATGAGAAATTCCAAAACATTAGAGACTCCTGCATAACATTCTAGTAAATTTTGTATTCTCATAGAGGTTTGTAAACAGTTTGGAATATTATAGATATTTCTAGATTTTCCTCGTGCATTCTAGAAGATTCAAGGTAATTTTGGAACATTCTAAACCTTTTTGGAATATTTTAGATATTTCTAGAATTCACCGGAGCATTCCAAAAATTCAGACCACTACGGAATGTTATAGAACGTCTAATAACTTATAAAAGTTAAAAACATTGTGGAATATTCTAAACCATTCAAGAATATTAAGGAATATTCTAGACCACTATGAAACATTAGGATATTATAGAATTTGTGGAATATTTTCGTACATACCAGAGGATTTCTCAAGCATTTTTCAACTGTATTAAGTTTTGGGACGTTTTAGAACATTAGCCTGGAAATCAAGTTGGCACTTACCTTGGAATGCATCTGAACATTTTTAGAAAAGAAATATATGGGTCTATGGAGAAATTATGGCATTGAGCAACGCCCGGCTTGGGTAGTAAGAAATCAAAGGAAGGGAATAAGTAAGGATAACAAGGGAATTTCTGTAGCTTTTTTGTATTTTTGCTTTAAAAGTTACTTGTGAAAAAAGTAATCACAACACATGTACAGAGAAAAAATTGGTCATCATCGTCATTATCACTATCTTTATCATTATGGATTAGGCCTCATATGAAATGATATGGTACCTGACCAATCCATCTCGATATTGCTTGTGAAGATGTTTAAGATATTTTAGAGTAATGAATTCCGTAATTAATATACGTATTTGTATAAGAAGATATTGAAATCTCGTTTCCGAAATGGAGAAATGGGACAAAGAGAAATTCCGGAAGATCTCAGGATACATTCATTTGTTCTTAATTTTAGAACATAATCTGATTTTCTGGTGAGCAGTAAGATCAAAGGATGCCGAGTAACCGGTGCGAACGACGTCCCATTGAAACAGACACAATAGCGAACATTGAAACTATCGACCATTAGAATACCAGAGATTACAGCGGATATTCGCGTGCCTGGTTCCGAAGCAGCATTGCTCTGGAGCAGAATGTGGCTCCCCCGGTGTGAGACAGATGTTTTGTGCTAGGGGAATGAAGCAGGACCCTTTCCATTGAGTCAGGCTGCTCCGGGCGATATAGCACGCTCCCCAGATTGTTTAGAACGGGAAATAGGCTCCTCTGTGTAAACCGCGCCACAGCTTTCCTCTGTCTAAACATCAGGGTTTTCAAAGTTAAGGTGAATGGGATGTTAGGGGGACTTGCAGTGTAAAGGCAATCATTGCTAGAAATATCATGAAAAAGCCTAAATATAGCTCACTTTCCGTAAATAGCGTACAGTCAATGACTTTAGAAATACGCCAGGAGTTTTTTATCATTTGACAGGGCCTTTTCGCTTTGCCCCGCCCACATTCCCCTCCACCTTAGCACAGTGAATATGAGGAAGGGGTTGTATATCAATTAAGGGACTTACTGGACTTAAGTTTCATTACAGAAATGCAGACGTTGCTAGCAACATTTACTAGTCATATCTGTTCGCTCGTAAAATTCCCTGCACGCCAGATATCACAAGAAGTTAATTTAGTTAGAAATGTAATCTAGAAATTAAAGAAGCATATAATTATTTTATATAATTTATTTATGTACAATCTATGAAGTATTTCGCTTAATGAATCAGTTAAAATATTCCTAGTGCCTAATGTTTTAATGATTAAATGAGCACATGAGCACACAAGTTCCACATACATATATTAAACGTTTAATTGAAAATATTATGGACATAATTTATTTGGATGAATAATGATAATGTTTAAACAAACAAAAGTACATTTTAAATGTGTTTGATGTATGCATTAGTATTCATAAATTTATTTGTCTATGTATGCATATGCGTAACATATGCTTGGCCCCTGATAGAATATACACTATTTGTCATCTTAACCACTTTTCATTGGTGAAGGAAAACACAGGTAGAATTAAAAATAACCTTAATGTTTATTTTGCGCGGACAAGGTAGTGATTCGTACAGGATTTCAGTATTTCAAAACATAACTTTAGTTGAGGATATCTAAACTTTTACTGCTCAGATCAAAATTTAATTTAGCATGAATATTTAGTGATCTATTGTAATTACATTGATATAGAGAACATCGAAACAATTATTTAAAATGGGCATGTAATAAGGCAAAAACTGATAACATGTTTTTGAAAAAATATTATATATATATATATATATATATATATATATATATATATATATATATATATATATATATATATATATAGTACTAACGGTACAACTTCCTTCTACAACATTCAAGCATGTGTGTTGAAACTTTTGTAGTGCACTAGGCAATGTGTATTCATAATTGTTAACCTAAATTTACTTAAACATTTCTGGATATATTCAAAAGAAAAAATATTTAACTTTTGTACAAAAAAAGTAAATTTTTTTTGCACAAATATTTTTTTTTTAATTTTCTGTTTTGGATTTTTCCAAGAAAAATGGGTTACGTTTGTAGAGTACATGTTTCTGGAACTATTGTAAAATTTTCATTCAAATAGGTTCAGTGGTTTTGAAAAAAAATACACCTGAGTTTCAAAAATGTCAAGTTACAGAAAACTACATTTAAAGAAAAGTGTGTCATCTCTGAAGCCCTCTTTGCCCAGCGTGGCCCAGCACTCCGTCATATTTAAATGGGGTAATTTAAAGCCTTAAATGTGCTGATACCCTTACAATATATATATAATTTTGAAGAGGAGTGGTGGTGGTGTTTAAGGGCCCGTCGACAGCTAGGTCATTTGGTTTGAAGAGGAAGGTTTCTACTTTTTTTAAAGATGAAAAACAAAAAATTGACTTTTGGAGCCCAAATCACTACCCGGTCCCCTTAACCACTTTTCACAGGTGAAGGAAAACACAGGTAGAATTAAAAATAACCTTAATGTTTATTTACTGAGTTTTTCGAATAAAAAGGTTACATTATAATACATTTTCGGGGTAATATTTCTGTGATACAGTGCTATTTACAGATCTACAAAGTTAAGAAGCTATTTTACTATTTCATTATCATTTGTGCATTTACATTAGTTTGGGATACAACATCGTTTTAGATATCTAAAGTAATAAGGTTATTTATTGCTCCTACACTGTAGGGGAGGTTCGATTTCTATTAAATTAAATTGCTTGCTAAACAGCATTTGATGTTTTATTATGATTGCTAAAGTTAGGCAGCGTTCATTTAATAATTTGATTCATTCTGTAATGAATGAACTATTTGTTTAAAGCATGCTAAGCAACAAAAGAGAAATAAAAACAGAAAATACGGAACTAACACGTATAAATATGTTTGCTGATTATACTATAATATTAAGCTTTTGAAATTATAGTTTAAATAAACTGTATACACACTGTTTGTAAAAGTGAAACTTTTACTGTGATTCGTAACATGTTTGCTTAACTTTAGTGAAAAGTTGAAATCAACTTTGTGTTGAGTAAACTAGGTGTTACTCCATGATATACAAACAAAAACTTTTTAACCTGAAACACAACTTTATCAGACCCCTCGCAAAACAGAAAAAGACAACGAAAAGCAGAGGATACGAAGGGAAAACGCTCGAGTATGAGATACGATAAGAACAGCCATGTGTTGTTAATTTTTGTCATTACTACAGGTATTCAGTTTATGTCTATGCTCAACAAAAACTTATTTGATTTTTGCAGTTCAAATAATGTTTCAACTATGTTAGTATTTCACTTTAAACGACAAAATCAATTCACCAAATTAAACGCTCGGCCATTTTGTTTCACTCAGTAAACGCTTTATAGCAATGCTGTGTTCTTAAACAATGTCATCGTAGGGTTAAAGGGAATGGACAACAGGGGCGAAGCCTCAGGGGAGACAGCGTAGACAGCGTCTACCCCAGAAACTCTGGGAAAGAAAGTTTATTTAACTTTTGCATTAAGCAGGTATTTGTATTTACCGCCTAGGAAGCTTTCGTCTCTATTCTAGCATTTGCGCGACTCCGCTACTGAGATGCGGTACCGCATTGCCTGTCGTAGACGCTCGCCGATCTGTGCATTTTGCCATGCTTAGAGCATGGGGCAAACATACGCGCCATCTGACAGCGATTTGTGAACTACAATGTTTCCGTATAGCCAGATTTCTCCGCCCAGTAGACGGTCGAGCCTCCGTCTAGTTTGGGTGTGATTGGCTGTTGTGGTAATGGAATGTTTTGAACTAAACTAAACTATTTTGTTGTTTAACGACGCTGTTAATTGCCAGGATCACATCAGCGTCGCCGGTGTGCCGGAATTTTGTCCCGCAGGAGTTCTTTTACATGCCAGTAAATCTACTGACATGGAACTGTCGCTTTTAAGAACACTTAAAAACCATCGACCTGGGCCGGGTTTGAACCCGCGACCTTGGGATCAGTAGGCCAGCGTCTAACCAACTGAGCCACCCAGACCGACAGGAATGTTTTGAAGCCAAGAGACAAGCGCTCTTATTGGTTACCTTTCAAGAGCATTTATAGGGATTAGTTTGAATTGAACTGAGATATATGAAGAGAAATATCGAATTAACAACACACTAATGTATAAATAGGAATTACTTAAAAGCTCTAAATAGTATAATAATCTGTTAAAATGACGTCTAAAAGCAACCACGTGTTTTGACGCAAGCTTAAGCAACGAGCACCAAGAAGGGAAATTTCTTCCAATGAGAAAGGTCATTGTGCTTGTGCTTTAGTGGCTGTTGGTCATTTTAGTAATCAGTATCGGTAAAAATCAGGAGTGACTATTAAAAGTGTGCTGCGCAATTATACAGTGTGTGTGTGTGTGCGCGCGCGTGTGTGTATGTTGTGCCTCCTAGGACAATCAATGTCTTGTGAATTTATGCCTAACAGTCCCGACTTCGATGCAGTTTAATGTGCACTTAATAACGGTATTTCATAACTCACGTTAGAGCAAAAGTTAAGGGTAAAAGATTTGTAGAAAGATCTGATTGAATTTTATCGCAGCAGGACGGTAAATTTGTGCGTAAATTCCAAAACAGCCGGTATGACAAATGCGAGTGGTTGTATAGAACCGGCGAAGGAAAAGGTCAAAGGCTTCTATGTTATTTTTTCTTGATGTTTGGTGGTAAGGGTGAAAAATCTTGGCACAAAACTGGTGTAAATACACTGAAAATTTTTGAAAAGAAGGCCAAGAAGCACTCAGCATGTCAGAGCCATATTAACTCTGCAGAAAAATGTCATATGCTAGGGTGATGCATAGATCATGCTATTTCGGAGGGACATAGGTTGCAAGTAATTAGGCACAATGAAATGGTGTCAAAAAAACAAACACATTGTAGGGCGATTAGTGGATGTTGTTTGCCATTTGGGGATCCAGGAATTGCCATTTAGGGGTCATCGAGAAGGTCAAGATTCCTTTAGTAAAGGAAATTACTTGCCCATTCTTGGTTTATTGACTTCAGAGGAGTCTTTCACGAGAGATCATTTAGAATCGGAAACTGTTTTAAGGGTACTTCTATAAGGGCTGCTCTAACCACTAAGCCACCATGGTCAACTTGCCAGTACGAATTTATAAATTCGATAAGTGGAAGATCCGTGGTTCAAATCCCGGCTATGACATTGAATTTTTCATTCCTGGTTCCACCTCTTAAACATTGCCCACACACGGCTTGTGTGTTTAAAAACACCAGCATTAAGTTTGTTGGCATAAATAAATAATAAAAGTAGGTATTATTGATAAATGTTAAAACATTTATTATGCAATATGAATTACAAGACATTTCACTCTCATTTGAACGTGTTTGTAAATTGTTAAACGGCTGTATACAGCTGTTAACTATGTCAAGATACGTAAACAACCCTTCTGATAGCAAAGACGTCTCATGCGGTCATTTCATTGACCTTCATGTGGCGTTGCCAACTTAAATTAGGGGTGAGCAGTCACAAGAAAAAGTTAGTTTATCGCGAAGTGAGTCGATGGTGAAGGATGAGGCCAAGATGAATCTGTCTACCCTTTTACTTACTTCACGCTTCGCCACTGATGGACAACCAACATAACTGGCGACAAATGACGTTCCGGGTTATGAAGTGGAGTTACTAGGCGGACCATATGCCACCTGTGTCACCGGGCGATGCAAAACTCTGTATATCTTTTCTGCCCGCTACATAGCAAAGTCCTTACTCAAGACAATGCCTCTGAGCAGTAGTGTTTGATAAAATACGCTCCCTATGCAGACCAACCTCTTCTAACGGTGGTTGAAGTGGGCGCTCAGAGTGAAGGGGCAGACTAACCAATCCTATCTGTTTCTTCATGTGGGCATGACGAGCTGTAAGAAATTAACACCAATAAAATGCGATTTAGAGCCCAAGACCCCGTAAAACGATCATATTTTCGACTAAATCACAGCGCCAGGCGTATTTTTAAAGTCTATGACTGTACCTAATCTCGTCAAAATTGTCTGTCTTTCTTTCAAATCAACGATAGTAATTTATATCCATGATGATTAATAGAAAAAATTTGATGTGTTGCACTCACATGACTTTCTCTACTCTTGTAATAACCATTCTAACAAACTCTTATTCCTATATCTCCATGTTAGTTAAGATAAACATTCGTACAAATTATCTTATTGCTTACCTATTTCCTTGTAGGTGCAAGGGGGATATTAGAATACAGCAGGCTTTGTGCGACAGTCAAATCTTTTTAAGCTTTGAGATTCCGTTCTCTTTGCACGATTAACATGTAAAAAAATGAACAACGTTGTTGTATTTCGCTAAAGTTTTAAGTTTTAGGAAACCCACAGACATAACTAGGAATATCTCCGAAATGGTTCACCCTACAAGAAAATTTATTCGGACATAAATTGTGTATTTTAGCAAGATCTACATTTTTTGTACAGCAAGATTTTTCTATCTCTAACGGTTTACCAGTTATGCAAAAGTCGTCCAGAGTAAATACGACTACAGGGGCTATAGCCAGAAAAATCAAGATATACATTTCATTAGCCATAAAAATATCTCAAGCATAAGACATTTTAATAAAAATAGCTAGAGCCATTTTCAAGAAAATCAAAATTTTCAAAAAATTTTCCATGTAAAGGGTAGTTTAGGGTGAGGCTATTTCAAAATCTTCGTGTCGCATTCTTGAATGACAATAAACTTAAATACCAACTTTGGTTTTTAACCGACTTTTTGTTTTTGAATTATGCTGTCCACAGACTGACACACAGACTGACACAGACTGGCACACAGACACACACATGAAACTTTTTCTAAAAATGCTTTTTTTTGGATTCAGGGTGTCTCAAAACATATATTTCCGGTGAAATCTAGACATCGAAGTTTTGGGTGGAATACAATACTTCCCATACTTAACAGTAGAGAAAGTAAAAAAATACGCTCTCGTGATTGTAAGAAAATTAAACAATACAAAGAACTGATTAAAGCATTTTGGGGTTCTTGTAGAATATGAGAAAGAGAGAGCGAGAGAGAAAATATTGAAACTATTTGAATATATGTTTTAAGCTGCTGAAAACATTAGTAAGTAATAGAGATAAAGTGCATGTGTGAAACAGCTACACACGCGCGCGCGCGTAAAGGAACTATGGAAAATGGATAGATAATGTGCAGAAATTAGTGCATAACCATACAAAGAAATTTAAGGATTAAATTAATTCAGTAGACTAGACAGACTAGACAGTCACACGTTACAGTAGAATAAGTCGTATACGTTAATTACACTAAACCTAACTACATAAGTGTAAATAATAAGCCGCAAATCAAACAGTTTTAGATAGTTAAGCATAGGATACAATATCGTAAATTATGTAATAACACGGCATGCAATATTACACCAATTCTAATGGGGCAAGCAGAGTAACAATAAATAAGTAAATAAAAAATAAATAAATAAATAAATAAATAAATAAATAAATAAATAAATAAATAAATAAATAAATAAATAAATAAATAAATAAATAAATAAACAAATAAATAAATAAATAAATAAATAAATAAATAAATAAATAAATAAATAAATAAATAAATAAATAAATAAATAAATAAATAAATAAATAAATAAATAAATAAATAAATAAATAAATAAATAAATAAATAAATAAATAAATAAATAAATAAATAAATAAATAAATAAATAAATAAATAAATAAATAAATAAATAAATAAATAAATAAATAAATAAATAAATAAATAAATAAATAAATAAATAAATAAATAAATAAATAAATAAATAAATAAATAAATAAATAAATAAATAAATAAATAAATAAATAAATAAATAAATAAATAAATAAATAAATAAGTAAATAATAAATAAATAAATAAACAAACAAACAAATAAACAAATAAATAAATAAATAAATAGATAAGTAGATAAGTAGATAAGTAGACAAGTAGATACGTAGATACGTAGATACGTAGATACGTAGATAAGTAGATAAGTAGATAAGAAGATAAGTGGATAAGTAGATAAAAAGAAAAGTAGATAAGTAGATAAGTAGATAAGTAGATAAATAGATAAATTGATAAGTAGATAAATAAATAAATAAATAAATAAATAAATAAATAAATAAATAAATAAATAAATAAATAAATAAATAAATAAATAAATAAATAAATAAATAAATAAATAAATAAATAAATAAATAAATAAATAAATAAATAAATAAATAAATAAATAAATAAATAAATAAATAAATAAATGAATGAATGAATGAATGAATGAATGAATGAATGAATGAATGAATGAATGAATGAATGAATAAATGAATAAATAAATGAATAAATAAATAAATAAACAAACAAAATAAATAAATAAGTAACTAAGTAAGGAAGGAAGGGAGGGAGGGAGGGACGGAGGAAGGGAGGGAGGAAGGGAGGAAGGGAGGAAGGGAGGGAGGGAGGAAGGAAGGAAGGAAGGAGGGAGGGAGGGCAGGAGGGAGGGAGGGAAGGAGGGAAGGAGGGCAGGCGAGCAGGCGGGCAGGCGGGCAGGCGGGGGGCGGGTGGCGGTGAAGCGGGGAGGCGGGGGGTCGGGGGGTCGGTGGGTCGGTGCGTCGGTGGGTCGGTGGGTGGGTTGGTGGATCGGTGAGTGGGTGAGTCGGTGAGTGGGTGAGTGGGTGAGTCGGTGAGTGGGTGAGTGGGTGATTGGGTGAGTCGGTGAGTGGGTGAGTCGGTGAGTGGGTGAGTGTTTGAGTGGGTGAGTGGGTGAGTGGGTGAGTGGGTGAGTGGGTGAGAGGGTGAGTGGGTGATTGGGTGAGTCGGTGAGTGGGTGAGTCGGTGAGTGGGTGAGTGGGTGAGTGGGTGGGTGAGTGAGTGAGTGGGTGAGTGGGTGAGTGGGTGATTGGGTGAGTCGGTGAGTGGGTGAGTCGGTGATTGGGTGAGTGGGTGATTGGGTGAGTGGGTGGGTGAGTGAGTGGGTGAGTGGGTGAGTGGGTGGGTGGGTGGGTGGGTGAGTGAGTGGGTGATTGGGTGAGTCGGTGAGTGGGTGAGTGGGTGGGTGAGTGAGTGAGTGGGTGAGTGGGTGAGTGGGTGGGTGAGTGAGTGAGTGAGTGGGTGAGTCGGTGAGTGGGTGAGTGGGTGGGTGAGTGAGTGAGTGGGTAAGTGGGTGAGTGGGTGAGTGGGTGAGTGAGTGGGTGATTGGGTGAGTCGGTGAGTGGGTGAGTGGGTGGGTGAGTGAGTGAGTGGGTAAGTGGGTGAGTGGGTGAGTGGGTGAGTGAGTGGGTGATTGGGTGAGTCGGTGAGTGGGTGAGTGGGTGGGTGAGTGAGTGAGTGGGTGAGTGGGTGAGTGGGTGAGTGGGTGATTGGGTGAGTCGGTGAGTGGGTGAGTGGATGGGTGAGTGAGTGAGTGAGTAAGTAAATAAGTAAATAAATAAATAAGTAAATAAAGAAATGAATAAACGAGCGAACGAACGAACCAACCAACCAACCAACCATCCAACCAACCAACCAACCAACCAACCAACCAACCAACCAACCAACCAAACCAACCAAACCAACCAAACCAACCAAACCAACCAAACCAACCAAACCAACCAAACCAACCAAACCAACCAAACCAACCAAACCAACCAAACCAACCAAACCAACCAAACCAACCAAACCAACCAAACCAACCAAACCAACCAAACGAACCAAACCAACCAAACCAACCAAACCAACCAAACCAACCAAACCAACCAAACCAACCAAACCAACCAAACCAACCAAACCAACCAAACCAACCAAACCAACCAAACCAACCAAACCAACCAAACCAACCAAACCAACCAAACCAACCAAACCAACCAAACCAACCAAACCAACCAAACCAACCAAACCAACCAAACCAACCAAACCAACCAAACCAACCAAACCAACCAAACCAACCAAACCAACCAAACCAACCAAACCAACCAAACCAACCAAACCAACCAAACCAACCAAACCAACCAAACCAACCAAACCAACCAAACCAACCAAACCAACCAAACCAACCAAACCAACCAAACCAACCAAACCAACCAAACCAACCAAACCAACCAACCAACAAACCAGCAAACAAACAAACAAACAAACAAATAAAAAATGGACGGACGGACGGACGGATGGATGGATGTGATGGATGGATGAATGAATGGGTGAATAAACAAATAAATAAATAGGGAGGGGAAGGGGAGGGGAAGGGGAGGAGAAGGGGAGGGGTGGGGTGGGGGAGGGGTGGGGTGGGGGAGGGGAAGGGGAATGTGAGTGAAAGGGGAGGGGTGTTTGTGGAGGCGGAGGGGAGGGGCGTTATGGGAGGTGCGGGTGTGTGGGGTTTGGAGGGGGAGACGGAGTGGGAGGGTAGGAGGAAGGAAGGTAGGAAATCAAATGAAAATAAATAAGAAACATAAATACATAGGTGCATACATATGGTCTCCATTTTAACATTAGACTGAGATCGTAACTAAGGTGTTCATAGCATTAAATTACATAGAAGCAACTCAGGACACGTGATTTACGCCATGTGGGGAAGATACTGTTATGAGAATTAGATATGAATAATTCCTATAGGATGAAAGCGGAGTAGCAACGGACTCTACTCCAGCCCATGAAGGTGGGCGGGATGGCGAGACGTGGTTAGAATTGCGGTGTTCTTAGTTGCGATTCCAGTCTAATTTTTATTTTACGAAACATTTTTAAAATATTAATATACCACGTTTTTAAAGCAAACTAAAAAGTATAAAATGATTTCTCCTAGTACCATACAGATGTATAACCCCATACAGTTTCCTAACTCCATACAAATAATCCTGAAAATTTACCATTGTAAATTTTTAATGACTATGAAAATACTTGTAAGATTTAAAACAAAAAACGCTGGGTGCATGCAATAGATCAGGCCTGGAAAATTGGTGCACTCTGAGCGCAGCCCGCTCACGGTCTTACACTGATAACTATGTTTAGCAGGTAAAAAATGAACGTCGCTCAAGGTGTCCCGCCAGTCGCCCAAGCCTGCAATAGATAACTGATAAATGAATAATTTACCTAAGTCAATAACAACAAATTGCACTGCAAATGATATAAACTGGTGTGTGAGTTTTCTCAACAGGAGCTATTTCCTACACTCCTTACTGTTATCTCCTATACATCCATTCATCCATCCACGCATCCACCGATACCATCAAATAATCCAATGTTGTTTTAAAAAGAAACAATTTTACGAATAAATAAAAACTAGAAGTACAATTAAATATCCGTTAAAGAGAACAAAATATATCAACCTCTTATTACTTTCCCTACTATGTAAAGTAAGTAGAGGAAGTATTGTATTACACCCAGAACTTCGATGTCGAGATTTAACCGGAAATATATGTTTTGAGGCCCCCTGAATAAAAAGAAAGCATCTTTAGAGAAAGGTACGCGCGCGCGCGCGTGTGTGTGTGTCTGTGCGTCTGTGTGTCAGCCTGTTGACGTAACTCAAAAACGAAATGCCGGTTGAAAACCAAAGTTGGTATTTAAGTTTAATGTCTTTCAAGGACGCGACATGAAGATTTTGAAGAAAATTCCTCCACCCGAAATTATCCCTTAAATGGAAAAATTATTATTTTCTTGAAAATGGTTCTAACCATTATGATTAAAATGAGATATGTTTGAGATATTTTTATGACAAATGAAATGTATATACTATTGAATTTTCTGGCTATAGCCCATGAAGCTCTATTTACTCTGGATGGCTTTTGCACAACTTTTAAACTGTAAGACTGTTTTTCAACCTTTTTTATGACACGCCCCCCCCCCCTGGTGTCAACAAATAATTCGCGACCCCCCAACCATTTTTTTCATCTATGTTAAAAATATATAATCCGTACAAAAATTTTAGGGTTTTGCGTTATTAGGATTCGGATATAAATATATGATTAAGTACGTAAAACATATAACTTTAAATCGAATACGTGGCCAATTGATAACTAGCAAACAAATACAAACATATTGTTAGGGCAGAGACTTCCAGCGCCATCTGTTGGTAACACTCGGAACTAGTACAGGTTCCGCGAAAGGTCCACAAGTTTCTAGACGTTTTGTTACCCTTCGAGATGATTCTCGCTAGAATGCGCTGGCCTATAAATAGGGCGGTCGATCGCGGCCACGGCAGTGCACGGCCACGCAAGACCGCGAAGCAAGTGGAATCGGAAGCAAGACCGTGATAAGTGGAAATGATTCGAAAGTGAAACTACGGTGTTATACGGACCGTGTGTAAGGTGCCTTGGAGTTAGAGTAATCGTAAGGTGATTTGTGAACGTGAGACACGCGCGGTTGAGTTGTTTGTTATAATTTAAAATGGATAAATTCCTGAAAAGATCATCATAACCAACAACGTCTAGCGGGAGTAGTGGAATAAAGAAACAACGTCGTTATGACAATTATTTGAAATTTGGGTTTACTGTGTTTGAGAATAAACCGCAGTGCGTAATTTGCTTGGAAGTTTTGTCAAGAGAAAGCATGAAGTCATCTAAGTTGGTACACCACCTAAACACAAAGCATCCTAATGAATAAAATAAACCCGTGGGATTTTTTGAGCGAAAATTAAGAGCTCTTGAACATCAAAAAATTGCTATAGGACAAATGTCCAACCTAAATGAGAAAACGTTGCTCGCTAGCTATCGAGTAGCTTTTCGTGTGGCTAAAGCAGGAAAACCTCACAGTATTGCCGAAAATTTCATTTTACCAGCGGCTTTGGATATAGCAGAGATTATGTTTGGCAAGCAAGAGGTCGAAAAACTCAAAAGTATTGCTCTGACAATACCATCCAACGCAGGATAAGCAACATGACGACTGACATGCGTGATCAAGTCATAGAAAAAGTAAAGAAAAGTTCTTTTGTGTCCTTGCAATTTGATGAATCAACGGATATTGCAAGTTGTGCGCAGTTTGTAGCTTTTGTGCGTTTTGAATCCAATGAAACATTAATGGAAGAAATACTACTTTGCAAGACACTTCCTATGAATACTACAGTTCAGTGCTTGTATGACATGTTTCTTGAAGCTACGCAAGATATGATTATCGATTGGGCACAAAAATGCATTGCTATTTGTAGTGACGGAGCAAAAGCCATGACTGGTGCGAAGAGTGGATTTATTGCTAGACTGAAAGAGCAGATGCCAAACGCTTGTTGGATGCATTGCTTTCTCCATCGCCAAGCTCTTGCAGTCAAAACCTTACCACAAGAATAGAGTCAAGTTCTAAATATTATTATCATTATCATTATCATTATTATTATTATTATTATTATTATTATTATTATTATTATTATTATTATTATTATTATTACTATTATTATTGTTATTGTTGTTATTGTTGTTATTACTATTATCACTATAATAATAATAATAATAATAATAATAATAATAATAATAATAATAATAATAATAATAATAATAATAATAATAATAATAATAATAATAATAATAATAATAATAATAATAATAATAATAATAATAATAATAATAATAATAATAATAATAATAATAATAATAATAATAATAATAATAATAATAATAATAATAATAATAATAATAATAATAATAATAAAATCAGAATGGAAAGAATCCGTGTGACTAAATTAGTTGGACACCGACACATCTGCGAAGAATATAAACGCTTTAGCTACAGGCATTCCCTGCACAATATGCTGTAATCGCTGTTGACTTTCTCTCAAACGCGGTGGCGAGCATAGCTTCAAAGGGAAAGGCTGCTGATAACTTGTTGCCGGTATGTCTGAGCACGTACTCTCTGACGTCATTCACTTGTTCTAAATGGGATGATATAAGACTGGTGCTACGCGACAAATAACGATGCCAGACTTACACACCAACAAAGTAAAGGTCAGATTTCCAGCGCCTTTATTATCCCTACAGCACTCAAATGTATCATGAAGAGGTTCCATCTGCCGATTTAGCTGAAAATTAAACAATATCCAGTTCTAAAATTATCACAAAGTTTAAATATATATACTCCCATCATGATTTTTAAAACGCCTTTGGTACGGCGCTTCATAATCAGTAGTCACTAGGGTGGACCTTAATTTTAAATTTTGGAAATTTACATGTGGCACCACTTAGTTACATTCCATTGAGGTCAAAGGTAGTTCAGAAAAAAGATTGAAAAATTGATGAATAATATCACCTGCCCCAGTAACCATCAGTTCTATAGAAATAGTGAAATGTGTCGTAGACCGCCCGCGTAACATGACAGCTTCAAATGCATCAGCTATTAGCCGCACGTTGTTTATAAGCTTTTAACTTCCTGCTGCACGAGACATCATATATACAAAACAATATTATTAATAATATTAAGAAGTGTGTATGAAGCAAAGATGGTGATGCTTCTGGTCTTGATGCACAACTTTTCAAGTTGTTTCAAAATAAATGGTGATCATTGAGTGTTTGACAATTCTGACCTGGTTTGGAGGATCTGCAAGTAAATGAACAGCTGAAAGATTCATCAGAAGATATTCTTTCATTCACTAAGGAGGTTTTGCGTAGCCAACAAGCTAGAGAAGATTACAGAGAATTCTTAGAGCTTGTTGAAATATTTCTAGGTGCTCCACCTTGTTATATCTTTCAGAGCTCCAGGTGCAGCACGATGGATGTCAAAGGTAATCTACCATTCTACAGCCTTAAAATATTCTTATTCTGCAGCGAATTTGTAATTAGTGAAGAGGAACTGTCAGGTATACTTGCAGTATGTGTATTTCTTGTATATGTTTAATTTTACGACCTGGCTTTGCTCCTACATTCCAGTAGAGGCTCCAAGCTATGACTTGAAGTTGTTATAGGATCTACTGTCTTATGAAAAGTTCGATCACATGATTTCTCAAGTAACTTTCCCATAATTGGTATCTTACACCTGAGAATGGTGCACTAACTTTTTTGACAGGAAAAGTTCCCACCGAAGTGAAGAAAAAAGATTATCAAGGCTCTCAAATGCCAGAGATATCCAGCTTGTTATGAAAATGTGAAACGAATAGTACTTAAGCCAACAAAAATACCTAGCTTTAGTTCCAAAGATCTTTCAGACTTTTTTTTTTTTGCACATTCTTTCAATTTCTTTAAAATATTTAACATTTCCACACATTTCCTCTCCTTAGATTCCCAACCCCGGGAAAATAATGAATCTTATTTGCAGGAATATGAGGTTGTTATATCTTTAAAAGTCACCAATGATACAGCAGAAAGGTGTATTAAGTTAATGATCGACTTTTATAGTGTTTTGAGAAAAAAATTAAGAACGAAACCAGTGTATGAGAGTATTGCAAGTTGTGAGAGACAATCCAAAGCAATTTTCTGGCTGCAAAAGGGAACACTGACACAATCAGTTTAGTTTTGATCAATTCTGTAACATGCTTATTTCACATAACATTTATATGTATATTAATTGAACTCAAAATTTGTATCAATCAACCTAATTTAATATTGAGTACAAAAAATATTCAAGTTAAAATTACTTTATGTTTGATGTAACAGGATATTAACACATCCTATTTATAAAGGTACTAAGATAAAGAACCACTCATGTTAAAAGATGTACATAAAATATATTACAATATAACACAATGTTGTCCGAGAGTGTTTTTATTTCTACGGAAAATGCCCAACTTTATGTAGATTGACGCATGGGTTAATATTAATTAATCTTCACCAGACTTGGCATAGGTTGTTTTCAGGGGTAATGGAATAGATTGACTGTGTGCCATTATAAACATTCGAGAAAAAAGGAATTGACATATGAGCTAAGGGCCACTCTAAAATCACCGAATACCAAGATTAATTAACAGTGTATAGATGGTTCAAAAAGACTTTTCCCCCTCAGAAAAATTGGAGGCAAATTGTACCTATTTGCACATATGTGCAAATGAGACGAAATTTGAACTTTATGCAAAAAGTCTGGGATGTCAACACCGCTGTGTTTGTTAAAATCTGGCACTCGTTGCAGGTTACCACCTGATTTTCACGGCAACTAGAAAGAGCGATTGTTTAGTCATCTGGAGGAATCCGATCTACAAATCGCTGGACGTGTTACACCGGAACGTTATGAAGGGTAGTTAGAACCTCATAAATGTGAATGTCAAATGTTGAACATTCTAAACATTGTTGTTCCGTTTTATGTTAGGCGTAATCCACAGACAAGGAACTAATGTGGATTTACACCCGTGGGCACACACACAGAAAAAAAGAATGAATCATGTCTGGAAAGCCAGGCTACCTTAATGGTAGAGAACAACTCCACTTGCAGTTTTCACTAAGTAGGTATGTTTGATTGTCTATCTGTCATGTGTGTAGATAGGTGGGTGGGTAGGTAGGTGGGTAGTTGAGTAGTTAGGTAGGTGGGTGGATGGGTAGGTAGGAAGGTAGGTAGGTAGGTAGGTAGATAGGTATGCGTTCCAAACGTGACTTATTTTGTTGCCCATAGAGGTACATCTTTTTACACACCTGACTGGAGCAGCTGCTAATGCTCTCAGTGACCGACGTATTTTAAAGGGAAACGAAACACAAAAACGAATATTTCATTCGCCACATTAGTTGATTTGTCGTCAAGAATAGATATCAACACTGGCAGTTTCACCATCCAGGTGAATAGTTATGTTACTGGCAGTGGTTGATTTGTTGCGTGACGTAATGAGCTCCACTGAACTCAGACAAGACATGGTGTTTTAAATGACTAACAAAGTTCACGCGGTAATACCCACTATGCGATTAACAGCGGTCCAAAATCTGCTTTGAAAATCAGTGAAAATGCTATACGTCCTTATCAATTTGAACCAAACGAGTGCAATTTTGAATATTTAAACCATTTTGACAGCGATTGTGACTCAGTGTGAACACCGAAGGCGACGCTGGTTCCATCCATTGGTGTAAGTTGAAGGCCATAATATGACAAATGTATTCTTTATGGAGCATAGCTGGGACCAAGATTGTAATAACTTGACAAACTGCCAGTATGTATATATGTATATAATATCGAATATGAGCCAAACCTTTTAAGAAGCTACAAACCAAAATAGTTTTCTTCAGAGTATAATAGGCGTTTAATTCCCATTTAATCCATAATTTCTTTTCTTTGGCCTTTTTCCAACAATTCATCATGTTTACAAAATTTCTATTCACCGTCTTCTAGCTATTTATGTTAACTTTTTATATGATGAATTGATGTGAATTTTTCAATTAATATGGCACTGTTCTCACTAGAGTTTTCTGTAGCCCACCAGAAATGGTTATTTATACTGACTTTCCTTACCATCAGCTCTGGGTATTGTTTTTCTACTGCTTAATTTTTTTTTTTTTTTTTTTTTTTTTTTTTTTGTGGAAGACTTTTGGACAAATGCCATACGTCAACTTCATGTTCGACTTCCGGATGCTTAGGTTTTAACAAGTATCTTAAATCTTTATAACTGTCGATGAGAAAAACTTCAATTCTCTACATTTCCTGTTCCACAAGCCTAATCATTGTGCTATCGCAAGAAACCTTTTCCAAATCGCCTTTCACCACACCTCTTTGAACAAATTAAAAATCAATAATTTTGCGGGAATTTAAATCTATGATGGAATAGGCTAAATATATGGCTGAAAATTCTGGGGAGTCATACTGCCCATCCCCTGCCAACCAGTCGGTCTGGGTGGCTCAGTTGGTTAGACGCTGGCCTACTGATCCCAAGGTCGCGGGTTCAAATCCGGCCCAGACCGATGGTTTTTAAGTGTGCTTAAAAACGACAGCTCCATGTCAGTATATTTACTGGTATGTTAAAGAACTCCTGCGGGACAAAATTCCGGCACACCGGCGATGCTGATGTGATCCTGGCAATTGACAGCGTCGTTAAAGAACAAAATAATTTAATTTAATTTAACCCTGCCAACCATATAGGTATACCACAACCTTTTAACGAATTCAAGTTATTTTCTCTTTCTTGAACCCAAAATGCTCTAATAACTGGTGCTGCTATGTTTCGAATGGTTTTATCGAATGTAGGCCTTGAAAATATTTCCAAACTCAGTAATTTGAGGAGGATTTAAATTGCTGAAACGATATACCAGATAATAATAAAGAACTTTCTATTAAAGCATTTCCTTCTGGTTTCTTTCTTGACAAATTTTGTTAGTTCCAAGTGAATGTATTACCTCAATAACACACTGCTTTAACACATAGCATTATCCCTTGAGACCATACTTTTAGACCGGAAAGTCAAATAAAATGCTTTTTGTTGTTGTTTGTTAGGTAAATACATGTAATGAGTGTGATGAGGCGTGATTGAGGAAAGTGTGAATGAGGATTTTTATGTACATATGTTATTGTATATGTAATTGTTAAGGCAGTTATAACATTTGAAAATTTGAAATATAGCTGTTCCAGTTACAACACTGTCCGAACCCCCTCCCCGCCCTGACGAAAGTTAAAGGTCCGGAGGTGAGGAGGAATAAGCCAATACAAATATAGGATTTCAAAAACTAAATGTCGGGGCGTGTAGAATAGTCCGTTAAGCCCGACATTAAGTAAGATGGAAGTGAATTGACGGACACGCGGGCTTTGAAAAACAACAAAGTGGTCTCTCGTAACTGTCGTAAGTGCGCGGAGGTATAATACTTCCCGATCGCATTGGTCCGGGCTATAAAGGAAATAAGAGCACAGTGTTGTAACTAGAACAAAAACTCACGACCCAAGATAAATGTAAAGGGAATCGATTAAATAAATTTTGGAAAGCTAGTCCTGGGAACTCCACAAACTTGTTTTTATTTGCCACAATCCCATCGCCTGAGATCGTCGGGCCTTTTACCAAAGGCCAGGGTACGTGCTCCATCAACGAGAAATGGTGAACCTAGCCAAGGACGGACACCAAGCCCAGGACTAAAACAAGGAGAACATCTACCACCCTCAACGAGGTAAAAAACCACAGGTACCCGCCTCATAATTTGGCGCCCAGGCCGTGGGGCCCGAAAAACATCATAGTGGAGCATGAAGACATTGTATCAGCTCATAATTTGACGACTAGAACGTGGAGCACGAAGACTTCGTAGCAGCGAGAGACGGACGAACTTCAGCACAACGACGCCGAGGAAGAGGATAAAAACTTCACAGAGGAAAGAGCACGTGCTGGACTTAAGGCGGACTCATTCATCTCTAACAGTAAGCTGAAACTGCATTTTTTTCTTTTATTTTAAGTGCAAAGACTTTAGGACTGTAAAAGGAGATTACAGTATAGCGATAACATAAGTTCCATTTATGTTTTTAAGAAGTGGGAAAAAATCGGTATTTTAATAGTTTAAAAATGGAAGGGCAAATCAGGGAAGGCACCCTTGTGAACAGACCACACGGTCAAGGGAAAAGTTGAACAGCCGATCTTTTACCAGCTGCAAACACACATTGTGAAGAGGTTTCTGTAATATTCGGTATAGGTGTGGGATGGATTCGGAAGGTAATACCTGCAAGGGGCCTGTCGTAAACCAAGCAGAATTTTCTGCGACAAACGAACCTCTTATGTGTTTGTTAAAACAAATGGCAGAGCAAATGCAGAAAATGATCGGACAACTTAATGGTGTACAGGGACAGATTAATAGTGTACAGGGACAGATTAATAGTATACAGGGACAGATTGACAAGGTTAATGTAGATGTTAAGGAACAAATAAGTCAGGTTAACACTAATATGCAGGAACAAATTAGTCTGATGGAAAAAAAAAAAAAAAAAAAAAAATCGAAGAAAATTTTGAAAGGTAAGAGATCTTTCTACCCTAGCCTGTAAGCTTGTCTGATTCATTTGAATACTTTCTATTAAGAAATAGAGTAGAGAAAGTGCATGCAAAGGTAGAAACTGAACTGTTTGTGATGAGAAACGAAGTAATATCCTGTAAAGATGGTTGTGAAAAAGCTAGTGCTAGAATAGAGAGTAAAGTTAGTGGTGAGATACGAGAGAGGAACACTGCTGTAATGGAAAGGCAAAACGTATTAGAATCCAATGTCAACCGAGAGTTAAAAGGTTTAAAGGAAGCCCTAGATGGTGAACGAAAGGCTAGAGAAAACTTCGGCAACGAATTAAGCAACGACCTTTCCGTGCATCACCACGAAGTTAGGCTTAACTGAGAGTCAGATTGATGAAATTATACGCTCCCTAAAGCAAATGGAAATTACTCAGAACCAAATGTCGAATGCCAATGTTAATATAAACCTAACTGGAGATTCTTCCGATGTGTCTTATTAAAGTGCTAATAATCAATGTGCTGTAGGAGGAAGCGATGCGCCGCTACCGCCCGCGGATGCTACCTCTAATCAAGCTAGACGTAATCTTCATAATTATACACCCATGGCACCTATAATCGGGGGATTTAAGTGTCTTATAAATGAGATCGACATACCAAAATTTTCTGAAAATGGCGGGGACCATCCAAAGCAATGCATTTCCGACCTAGAACAATATTTTCAATTGAAGCAAGTTCCCGACCAATTGAAAATGCTTATTGTGAAGCGAGGACTCCCCACCAAATTATTGCAATGGTTCCGGTTAACCATGGGAGAAAATCAGGAATTTGAATTCTTTAAGTAAATGTTATTAAACAAATTTTGGAGCGTGAATACCCAAAACTACGTCAGGTCCACCCTCAGCAACGGAAAATATAATGAACAATCTTTATTAACTATACTCGACTACTTGCTGGAACAAGTTCAGAACAGCCGACTGTTGCAACCGCCCATTGAAGAAAAAGAGTTCATAAGCCTCATTATACAACACTTTCCGGAGCAAATTACCCACTATTTGTATATAGCCAAGCTGCGCACTATCCCTGAACTCAGGGAATTAACATCAGCCTTTGAGCGTCGTCATAGTGGCCAAAATTTCGGAACTCCGCCCAATAATGGTCATAGAGAAAATTCCAGGGGCCAATCATACTTCTTGAAAGGAAATAATTTTCGCAACAGAGACCGAGAGATGGAGGTTCGAGATAGATACAACCAGAGTTCCAAGATTCGGTGCAAGACAATGACATTCGAACCGCGGACAGGAGCGTGAACACCACCTGAATTATTTCGCGGTAGAAAGAGAAAATAACGGACACCGAGGCCATTATAGGGGACGTCAAAACAGACGATGTTTTCGGCACGGTAGAGATGAGCGCTACCTAAGTGACCAAGAGGATAGGTTTCAAGGCGAAGGTGATGCAGGTTCGAGAAATCACCAGTGTGCTAATCAATCTCGTGGGAGCAGAGGCGAAAGGAGACAAGGCAGGAGATATTCGTCCGATGCGAGAGAAAACCAACTTCAAAATGAAGGTCAACAAACTATTCGACCAGCGGAAAACTGAGTCCGGGTCGAAGCGAGGGTTCTGGTTCGACTCTAGCGGGCACGGTTGATTTTGATGACGTCTCAGGAAACGAACCTAAATTTGAAATTTTGGACACAGGAGAAATGCTAACAACCTTTCGACATAGTTCAGAACATGAGATAACCAAATCGCCGAAAATTCACATCGAAATTGCTAAAAGAAAGTACGAGGCGTATATAGATTCTGGCGCAAGTATAAGCGTTTGCAGCGATAAGATATACGACCACCTCACAAACCGGAAATTAAAGCTCATAACGTTGCCGACTAAGAACCTAGTTTGTCGAGTTGCAGTTGAGAGGATAAAACTGCAGGTATTTATAATTTTTAAAATTGGTGCCGCAGAATTCGAGTACGTTTCTCTCATTGTACCCAATTTCATATGTGACTTCCTAATAGGATGTGACATTCTGTACAAATTGGCAGCGAACATTTGCTTTGATAACCGAATCTTCAGGTTTTTAAAGACAATATAGAACACAGCCTTCATGTCGGCACAAAGTGAACAGGAAATTACGAGGACGACTGAAGAAATAGCATTAACAGATGAATCTTTCTTTGTTCAAATGGTTGAAACTGAACCGGTCCGCAAATTTACCTCCTGCAAAGTGGAAAAACGGACCTTGAAGAAATGCTTTATGCTAGGAGCCTATTTACCGTTGATGTGTGTGAATCCGAAAGTCTGGGGTAGGAGGTTGCTAATGTTTACAACCTGTCTGAGTCACAGAAAAACGAATTATTGACAGTTCTGAAGAGCGACAAGCAAGTTTTCTCCGACAAACCTGGCAAATGCAAGGTTTATAAACATAGCTTTAAGGGCACTGGGAGGTTATTTTTAGCACCACGAGGTTAACTTACACCAATATTTAAAATTTAAATATAGCAGCTACTAATGATTAGAATAAATTGAAATTTGGTGTGATTAAAGTTCAAGCATTTGTGCATTGAACTACTACATAACAATTAAATTACATTCACAGAATTCCATGCAAAATGGGCATAATGCACACTCTGTATCCTGAAAAAAAATGTTACACCTCGTACTTCAGGTACACTTTTCTTTTAGGATTTTGAAGCTACAGGCACCAAATTTTTATCTGAATAATATAAAGCATAGCTTGACATCGCCGGTTAAACATAAATCCTATGTAGTTTGTATTTTGCACACAAAAAATTATGTAATTCTATATAGGAAAAATATGGTAATATTTTTAAGCATTAAATTTTTTTTCTCTCCATTATAGCTCTAATTCACAAAAGCTTTAACCAGCTGTACTCAACAAACCTGGATAAATAAGCACTAAAAATTTTATATCAATATCTGTTATAGTTTTTGAGAAATGTGTACCTGAAGTGTGAAAAATCAAGGTTTCGGGAAATTGCGATCAAAGCTGAAGTACCATTCTTTTCAAATTACACATACTTTCAGAATGCCTGCTCCATATTCCTGCTCACTTAAGCTTTTCTTTTCCTTTTCTTAGTTCTAGCTTTATTTTCAAGCAACTGAACTTCCCTTTTTGTCTCTGAGAGTTGACGTATATATTTTTTTATTAAGACTTATTTCATATTCTGACTAACTTTTATAACCATTTTTTCCATCACTGTAAGCCTAAAACTGCAACCATCATTATAACAAATAACACTATACCTATGTTATATATATCATTTTAAAGCTGAAGAATTATATATTTTTTTGGCATTAAAAACAGAAAATCGATTTTTTGAAGTCAATCGACCTCCCAGTGCCCAGACAAGCAAGTTTTCTCCGACAAACCTGGCAAATGCAAGGTTTATAAATATAGCTTTAAGGTGAACGACCTCAAGGCTTCTACTCATCGATATAGGCCGTTGCCTATCGCGCTGGGAGCAAAAGCGGATGAAGTCATCAATAAGATGTAGGTACAATGATGCTATTATACGGCCCTCAAGGTCAAACTACACCAATCCCGTCTGTTGAAGAAGAGGTAAAGCCCCTAACGAGCTTCTTCCATCGGGGAAAAATGTGGGAACTCAGTCGATGTGCCTTTGGATTAATGACCTCTGGAAATGGATTTTTACGCGCTATAGATGCAACCTTTAGGGACACGGCAGACAAATTTCTTGTTAAATATGTGGATGATTTTTGTAATAGTGGACAAAGATTTCAGAGAACATATGGAACACATTAATTATGTACTATCCAGATTATGTGAATGTAACATGACTGTAAACCTAGGAAAATCCCAGTTTTGTGTGGAAAAGGTGGAATTCTTCGGGTTCATAATTAGTGAGAAAGAAATCGCGCCTAATCCGGATCGCATTGTGGCTATACAAAAGATCCCGCCTCCTAAAAACGTTAAGCAAGTGCGTTCTTTACTCGGCGTTCTATCCCGCACTATGTCATAGAGATAGCACCAATCCGAGACCTGTTGAAGAAGGGGACAAAATGGCGCTGGGAGGAGAAACACCAAGAGGCTTTCGAAAAAATCAAAGCTTTGTTTGCTAAATCTATTCTGTTAGAGAGGCCCAGGGATGGATTGCCCTATGAAATTTATGTTGATGCCTCAGGCCGGGGTTATGGTTGCTTATTAGGGCAGAGAGAGAACGGGAACTTCCGCACGGCCTCACGTGGATTAACTCCTCTTGAACGAAACGTACATATGTGTGGCCTAAATGGAAGTGGCGGCTGTATACTACGCGCTGCAGAAGGTTCAGCAGTACGTCTGCCGGCAAAAAATTACAATATTTTCTGATCACGGGAGCTTGTCGTTTATGCAAAAGTGCAAGTTAACCAGCACTCAGATATCTCGTCATATCCATGAAATCTTCTCCTTTGATATGGAAATCAAGTATATTCCAGGCAAAGAAAATATTTTTAGCGATTTGCTCTCTAGATTGAACCACGATCAAAAAAATACCGGATTGTAGCGAGACGCCAAGGAAGGAAATCACTCTAATGCGTATAGAAATACGCATGGATAAGAAGCTGGCATCAGATTTAAAAAACATTAAGGAGCTGCAGAGACAAGACGCCAAATTATCCGAACTTACACAAAAAGCCCCCGAAATTTCCAACGACATGAAGGGAACCCTAGGACAGAAGGACGGAATTCTCTATAAACTAGGCGGTAGAGAAATGCAACATTGGAAGAACTTTGTACCGAAAATCCTTGAGGGAAAACTTATAGAGACTTATCACCTATCTTTAGCTCATTCGGGCACCGATAGAACTTCACTTATGATCGCCGAAACTTTATACATCCCGCGACTAAGGCGTAAAGTGAGGAAGATAATTTGCCGCATGCGATGCTTGCCAGAGAGCGAAGCCCTTGAACGTCGCCTATGACTACCAAACGCACGCCATCTTGAGAGAGACACCCAGGGCCCTAGTGATGATGGACTGCCATGGTAAAATGCCCTCGGGAAAGTTCGACTTCAAATACGTCATAGTCATGCCGGACGTGTTCTCCAAGTTTGTTAAAATTTATCCTGTGCGGAAAATTACCAGCGCTTCGTGCTTAAACAACTTTTTGAACCAATATGTGACGGAAATGGGCAAAATGGAGGCCATTTTGACGGACAAGGATCAATTGTCTTACTAGACTTGATATCTGGAAAGAATAGTTCCAGGTTTTAATAAAGGTTCTCTGAAATTTTCATCCAGCATGAGCTGGTTCTTTAATAAATATGTCTGCTCATAATCCGTGTTCTTGAAACGAAAGGAACATAAACGAGTAAACGAGTACTAGAACCAGGCAAAAAATCTTTTCGTTTGCAAAATTCTGCTCATATCCTATATCTTTTGGGAGATATGTCTCTGGAAACGAGTGAAAATGAGTTCCCTTGTCTGTTTCGCTTCTCACAATGCAGCCATGTGCACAACGTTGAGGCATTTTATTTTTCACAATATTACGCTGTTTGTATAATAATAAACTAACTCAGAAACACGATCACCAAAGCAACACAATACTACTCTTGAACTTAAGTGCCAAGAAAAACAATTTATGGAAGCGTATTAGTGCACATGTAACAGTAATCAAGTTGTGAAATTCCTCGTGCCTCTGGCGCGCGGTGCATATATGGAGCTGACATATGGTGTGCTACTTGCACGACGATAACGGTATTGCACAGAAAAATGATCTTACCACTACATTTTAAAAGCCATATTTTTCATTTAGGAAGAAACTTGATTTTTTTTTTTTTTTTTTTTTTTTATTTGTTCCATTCCCCTTTAAAGGATGATGGGAGAATAGGTATCGGTGAGTGATTACGACTTCCAGTATTCCCACCACCAAACTTAGTAAAGGGCGAAAGATAGTATCCGCAAAATACCCAAATGATCAATGGGATCGGATATGGAAAGTTCTACTTTAGCACTATATACAGCTAGAGTGAGTTTCCTTTCATTTCTTCGTTAGAGAAATAATACCCACATCGCCTGCGCTCATACAAATCAGTTGGAACAGCAGAACTATCAGATCTATCGGCAAAACAAGTAATGGAGAGAATTATGCACGTGGATATACATACAGAATGGAAGGGAAGTCATTACATTACTTTAAACCAGTGAGAGATCTCGGTGTTTGGAACACATTTTGTATCTTACGCTTTTGTCTCTGGCCATTTCGTACGGAGATATTTTGGTTTCGTCGAAAACAAGAGACGGACAAACTGGCAACGCTGCAGATTGTGTGGGTGTCACGTTCACTAGGTCAGTACATAAACAAACATGCATCACGACTGCTTCTGCAGCCGCGCGGCTCGTGAATGTGAACATAAAGACATACCATGCCGTGTCTGCAGCGTCGTAATAAAAGTACATCTGAATTCTCCAGTAACGCTACTGTAACCCAAACTCACAATCTAAGAATGTTATCATTTCCTTCAACATCAAACTTAAATCGTTTCGTAGCTGATAATGCTGCAATTTGATAAATCAAGCCATCTCTCTGACTTGTAAACACAAACAAAGGTACATTTGTAGGCTCTTACAAAGTGTACCAAATGATATTTTTAACGCGGCAGCAAAAGAATAAGCAATGAACCAAATGATTCACCCACTTCACAGGTATTGTTGAAAATGTCCACCATTTGCGCGCCTGCAAGCCTCACACCTTCTTAACCATTACGTCGCACTCTAACAAAAACACCCTCATTGTTGCGTATTTCTTCCGCAGACCGATAAATGCATTCTCTCAAAGATTCGAGGGCAGTAGTTGCTGTTTTGTAGATCCTGTTTTTCATATCTCCCCAGAAGATATCCAGAGGATTCATACCGGGTGGAAGGGAAGTCATTACATTAATTTAAACCAGTGGTAAATTTCGGTATTTGGAGCACATTTTGTATCTTAGGTTTTTGTCTCTGAACATGTCCTTCTATGTTTACTGTGCGAATGTAGACCAATCACCGTTACCTGCCAAAACATTAGACGAAAGCAAAAGTGCCAGACCTGTTTACATCCAGAAACCAGGCCAATCCCTGACCAACCTCAACGCAACGTTGTCGAGATACCTCGCGTCTGAAAGAGCTGCTTGGAGTATTCCTTCACTTCTTTTAAGTGATTAATTATTTCGTAACCCGGTGTGATGTCCCATAATTACTACCGAAGCTATGTCAGAAATAAGTTACTCTACGCATCTTACAAGTAACAAACTGTTATCTTCGTACATTCTTGTGGAATCACGCATTCAATTTGGAACAAAAACCATTTAATTTTTCGAAATCGGCTGATCAAAGAACAAAATGACATTAGGCTTTTTGTTTGTAATGCTTCTATGAAACACATATTAAAAGGCATGTAATGACTTCCCTTCCAACCTGTATATTCTGGACGAGCTTCCAAATTACCTACCTGGTCATCTTCCTCATTAACCTTCTCAAAACCCGATACCCCTAATGTTAATGCCCCTGAATTAAAAAAAAGGTGAACATTCCGTTAACATTGATTTCTCCGTGTATTATTTTTCAACAACATAGTTCTTTGCAGGGCACAAACGTATATTTGAAGAAATTTCCCACATACAATCTCTCACTTGTGAAATTGTCAGCTATTTTGTAGCTTAATTAAATAGGTAACACCATGGATCAACGTATGCAAAAAAGTAGCGTTTAAATGCTGGCCATATGTTTAAAGTCTCCAAAGTGATGCGTATTACAGAGCTAGGAAATCTTGAAAGTTCAGACTGAAACACATTGTTAAAATATACGGCGTACCCATCACCCAATCTAAACTAACCTAACCGAGACTTCACTCTATATACATCTAAGCCCATTTACTTGTTATTTGTACGTTTTCCAGTGGTTTTAGGCACTTTGAAGGAGTTCAGAGAAACATTAGGCATTTTCGAGGTATTTTAGGAATATTTGACGCTATCTTAGCTACTTTGATGGGTATTTTAGACGCTGGTGCAGTTATTTGCAACACTTTTCAGTGCTATTGAGGACTGTGTTAGAGATATTTCAGTTACTTATCGAGTCATTTTGGGTTGTATAAGGTATTTTTAGTCATCTCAGGGGTATTCTCATGTTATTTTGGCCACTTTGATGAGTATTTCGAACACCTTATTGGGTATTTCTGATCTAAAAGACTTATTATGACAATTTAATTTTTATTGTGTAACTTTAATTCTGCTTAGACAACGTGTTTGTCAATATGCACACTCAGTCTTATAAGTTGCATGTAAAGGAATTTACTTTTTTAGACCATAACGCATTAGAATTGAATTTTAAAATTGAGCTTAAAAGAAGAAAAATGATACGCAAAATCCAAAAGAATGCATAAGAAAAAGAAGAAATATAACTCCAGAGAACACAGCTTTATTTTATGAAAAAGTATCATTCATCCCTGGAAATAACTTTCGTATGACTCAGCACTGAACGCAGGTGACGTAATATATTTGTTTTTTCACACTACTTTTAGTATTTTAACCAGTGTTTTAGTATAAAGCTAGTCGAAATTAATGTGCATAAAAAGATGGAAAATGTATGGTATGCCTCTGAACTCTTCCTTTCCCCTTATGAAGGACTTACAAGCCAGTGCCTAGGGTCAGACGCCTGTCGGAGAGCACAGGAACCTATGGACCGCCCAGAGTGAAGACCTAGAAGCTGGTGGTCAGTCAAGCACCAGATATGATAGTGAGGAAGATGATACTATGAAATGCAGGCGAAATCGATGATTGGAAAGGTGGTAATGGAGCATTTGGTGGAATGAGTGGCGGGGGAAACCAAAGAACCCGGAGAAAACCCGCCCTGACGCCGCTTCGTCCATCATGAATACCACATGCGCGTCCCTGGGATTGAACCCGGGCAATCTAGGTGGTAGGCGAACGCTTGAAAATGGCTCCAACGATTTTGATTAAAATGTCATATGTTTGAGATATTTTTATGACAAATGAAATGTATATCTTGAATTTTCTGGCTATAGCCCCTGTAGTCGTATTTATTCTGGACGACTTTTGCATAACTGGTAAACCGTTAGAGATAGACAAGTTCTTAATATACAAAAAGTTTAGATCTTACTAAAATACACAATTTATGTCTAAATGAATTTTCTTGTAGGGTGAACCATTTCGGAGATATTCCTTGTTATGTGTGTGAGTTTCGGAAAACTTAAAACTTTCGTGAAATGGAACATCGCTGTTCATTTTTACTTTCTCTACTGATAAGTAGAAGGAAGTATTGTATTCCACCCAAAAATTCGATGTCGATATTTCACCGGAAATATATGCTTTGAGACCCCTGAATCCAAGAAAGCATTTTTAGAAAAAGATCTGTGTCTGTGTGTGTGTGTGTGTGTGTGTGTGTGTGTGTGTGTGTGTGTGTGTGTGTGTGTGTGTGTGTGTGTGTGTGTGTGTGTGTGTGTGTGTGTGTGTGTGTGGACAGCATAACTCAAAAACGAAAAGTCGGTAAAAAAACCAAAGTTGGTATTTAACTTTAATGTCTTTCAAGGATGCGACACGAAGATTTTGAAGAAAATAGCCCCACCCTAAACTACCCTTTACATGGAACATTTTTCGAAAATTTTGATTTTTTTGAAAATGGCTCAAACGATTTTGATTAAAATATCATATGTTTGAGATATTTTTATGACAAATGAAATGTATATCTTGAATTTTTTGGCTATAGCCCCTGTAGTCGTATTTACTCTGGACGACATTTGCATAACTGGTAAACCGTTAGAGATTGACCAAATCATACTACACAAAAAACTTTCGTGAAATGGATCATCGTTCATTTTTTTATATGTTAAGTGTGCAAAGACAACAGAATCTCAAAGCTTTAAAACATTTGACTATCGCACAAAGCCTACTGTTCGGCTGGCCCCGTGGCGCACACCTGCCTGCTGTGCTGGGGGTCCCGGGTTCGATTCCCGGCAGCGGGGTATGAATTTTTCTCCAGTCAAGACTATTTCTCATCCTTCCCCGAGTCTGGAAGTCTGAATGAATGTGCGTGTGAATTCAATGTATAGAAACTCCACTGTTAAACGAGTAAAGAAAAACCAGTAGTCAAGGCCGCCGATATGATCTCTGCAGTTAAAGGCGGGATATAAATGGAACAATAAAAAAAAGCCTACTGTATTCTAACATTCCCCTTGCACCTACAAGGAAATAAGCATTAAGATAATTTGTAGAAATATTTATCTTAACTAACACGAAGAAGATAGAAGAACAGGAGTTTTTAAGAATGGTTAGTACAAGAGTAGAGAAAGTCATGTGAGTGCAACACATCAGAGCTTTAAAAATAAGTTTTACGGATGGTGAATTTTAAATTTTTTTATGATACTGATGAATACTAGAGTATGACCAGCATTGTATTGTAAGAAGTTTTAGTTGTGACGATACCATTGTCTGCAGGACTTAAGACTACATGAATTACAATTACAATTGATAAGGTATTTACCATGATTTTCAGAGGTGTTGTAGGTCCTTATTAAAGGTAGTTCGACATTGGTAGAGATATTTCGGTTACTTTCCAGAACATTTTGGGTATTAGTGTAGGTATTTAAAGCTTTTGAAGCTATTTCGGGTCATTTTATGGCATTTTAGATAGCTTTTATGAGTTTTTAGATACTTTCATGGCATTTTAATGTTTTTCAGAAGTATTTTGACCGCTAATATCAGTTGTTGCTTTCAGTTAAATTTCAAGCAATAGTTGTACTATTTTTAGAGTAAATTTCCAGTTTGTGTGCTGTGTATTTTTACAACCATTTTGGCATGTGTTAGTAATTTTCCCTCGCTTTACAATCGTTTCATCCCATTTTACAATAGTCTTTTTTAGGGTTTTTATAATAATTTTGGTGTACTTTTATAGGTGTTTAGGGTACTTTCGTGGTATTTTAGACATTTTCACTGCTACGTTAAACGATGATTCAGGCATCTTAATATTTGTAAATGTTATTTTGGCTGTTGATAGTGTTATTTCAGATACTTTTCATAGAATTATGAGGTGTTAGTGGAGATATTTAAGACGTTTTTCCATAGGGCAGCAGTAGCGGTATCATTTCCAGACATTTTGAATGCATTTTTGGCCCTTTCGTGGTATTTTCGAGCCTTTTTATAAGCATGTGGGGCACTGGAGTCAGTACTTTAGCCATTTTTATCAGTATTTTGGAGTTCTGATGCAGGTATTTCTTGAGCAATTAAGATGTTTTGGGCACTGGGACAACTATTCTACTATTTGTTCAACATTTGCACTCAAGAATGGTTGACCCGAGCTGTGAAAGTTGTCATATATAATACGTTAGGTTCCACTTCTTCTTTCATTCCTTTAGTTCCCTAGGAAACATACGGGTCCTGTGAAGTTCTTCCATCTTGTCCTCTGTGTTGCAAGTCCTTTTACTTCACTCATATCTTTGCGTTTGCTGATATCTCTTCCTCTATGGTCCTTTTAAAGGGTTTCTTAGGCCTTCCTTTCCTCCTTGTACTTTGAGGGTTCCAGTCAATTACGACTCTTTCTATTGCTCCAGTTGACTCTCATAGTTGTGCCCATCTATCTCTATTTTTCTTCCTCATGTGGATCTCAATGGGTTCTTGTTTTGTGCTTTGGCATAAAGTTTTATTTGATATTATTTCTGGTCATCTTATGTTTAAAATACGTCGCAAACATCTGTTGTTATAGCTTTGTAATTTATTTATATTATCTTTAGAAGTTTTCCACGTTTCACAGGCATATAGGACGACTCAGTTTACTTTGCCATTAAAAATCCGTATTTTAGTATTTTTGAGACTTTTTATTTCTCCATATCTGGTACAACTGCATAAATGCTGCATTTGCTTTTTATTTCTCTGGCTAATATCTCCACCTGTTCCTTCGTTTAACGTTACTATGTTTTCTAGATAGGAACATTTACTTACTAGTTCTGTGTCCCTATTTTTTATGTTATTTGTTCTCCTCTTTAGTCCATTTATTCCAATTTCCTTAGTTTTATTTGCGTTGATGTTTAGGCCAGCTAACTTAGCTTCTTGTAATTACATTAATCTGTATTAAATGTCTGTGTATCCCTGTGCTATTAAGCAGATATCAGTTATCATCAGCAAAATCAAGGTCTTCCAATCTACTATAAAAATCCCATTGAATTCCTCTCTTTTTTAGGTCCCACGTAGACGTATAATATTGTCAATTGGGGGAGGGGAATAATGGACCACTAAGTTAGAAAACCTAAATTTTCTGACTTATTATATCGTGAAAAATGTTACACATCAAGATTAATAAGGGTAATGCTTCTGACAAATGTTATTTACGCAATTTTGATAGGACGCATATTTATATCAAATGTTCGCTGCTATTATTCATGTAAGTCAATT
Source organism: Tenodera sinensis (assembly GCA_030765045.1). Classification (NCBI taxonomy): domain Eukaryota; kingdom Metazoa; phylum Arthropoda; class Insecta; order Mantodea; family Mantidae; genus Tenodera; species Tenodera sinensis. The sequence goes on along the minus strand of CM060964.1, from coordinate 300,908,638 downwards.
TCCACATAACATCTTATTGCACAACAAGCTTGAGAAACAGGCATATGTTTGTGTGCTGTTAAATCTTTTACATAACATCGTAATTTTATTAAGTTTTGTTGTCAGTTTTCAAAACATAGATGTATGTTACACAGCGAGAGAGAAGGAGGGAGACGGAATGAGTGAAAGAGGAGGATATATGTAGGTAGACGGAAGGAGAGAGAGAGAGAGAGAGAGAGAGAGAGAGAGAGAGAGAGAACATCTCTGCGGGTAACATAATAACGTAAGGTGGGCTGCAGGTTCTAATCAATTATAATATTTGGCAAGGCTTCTAGAAACTGTATGTCCGGTACTATACGTGAAATAGCAGGTTTTAAATAAATCCACGTTTAGATTAAGAGCTGGAGCATTTCATATCACCTTTTAATAGCACTCAAAGTTTTCTATATTATTGTCACTGGTTTTTTTTTTTTTTTTTTTTTTTTTTTTTTTTTTTTTTTTTTTTTTTTTTTTTTTTGGTACAATTTGTGAAAGCTGCTGCAATCTTGAAGTACGCATTTCTTCTTAAGTCTGTGTACCAAGAAACGTTCACCTTCGTGAACTATTCCTGTAATGCTTTGTTAGAAATAAATAAAATAAGTAGGGCATAGTTTTAAATCATTGTCATTAATCATGAAAGTACTAAAAACAGAAACTTATTTTAAACGTTACTTTTGAAGCATTAAGGTGAATGTTATCTTTAATACTTTTCATGCTGTACCTCAAAACAGTAGACGCCATCAAAATCTCAATTTTATTTTGAGTATACGTCTTTACTTGTATTGCTCTTTGCTTGTTCCCGAACTTTGGTAGCTGTGCAATTAGCAGAACTATGGGACGTTCCAGCCATCTTGAAGTCAGTTCGAGCACACGCTCTATGGGGAGTTGCCGCTGGCGTGGTCATATTGATCGTCAATTGTTGCCAATTGCCGAACCGCTCCCAAGTGAGATGAATAGGCCACCCTGTCAACTGCCACATTCCCTTTCTTTTTTAAGCCACGGCGAGCCAGCGAACGCAGCATCATTTTTTGTTATTAGTGGCGGTCCATCTGTGTAACAACTTCATTAGGGCGCTGTGCTTGGTCATGTCAATTTATCCTCCAATACCAAACCGTCGCGTCATATCCTACCGACGTTAGCATATTATGCACAATGTTAAACAGAAACTGTTTTTAGGTTATTTGCAGCATCTAAAAGAACCTTAGGGCTAGAATCCTCAGTTGCATTAAGTACTTAATATTTATATTAAAACAGAACTTCAAACTGAGCTTCAGTTCATATTCCGGATTTTCACCACAAATAAGCGGTACTATTTCGCTACTTACCTTAGTTGGGATTTGTGCAACTTATATAAACGCTGCTTATTCGATCACTTATGTCAATATCGATCAAGTCAGGCAAGCGCCTTTGTCACTTTTATTCACAGCTAAAGCTATACAACGGGTGAGAAGTTTGAAATGTTGTCTAAATAAATTATTTAAATGCAAGAAATGTTTGCCCCAAAGCGCTTTATGTGAGTCATCGTGAACGCCTTTTAAGTTTTATAATGAAAATAAAACCCCAAAGAAACACCGTTTACGCAAAAAATAGAGCTTAAGCAGCAATAATACAACATATTGTAAAACCTAAGCAATATTAATTTAAGTACTTGGTATTTTGTTTAAGTATAAAGTATTATTATTATTATTATTATTATTATTATTATTATTATTATTATTATTATTATTATTATTATTATTATTATTATTATTATTATTATTATTATTATTATTATTATTATTATTATTATTATTATTATTATTATTATTATTATTATTATTATTATCGTTATCGTTGTTATTGGTATTATTATTATCATTATTATTATTATTATTATTATTATTATTATTATTATTATTATTATTATTATTATTATTATTATTATTATTATTATTATTATTATTATTATTATTATTATTATTATTATTATTATTATTATTATTATTATTATTATTATTATTATTATTATTATTATTATTATTATTATTATTATTATTATTATTATCATTATTATCATTATTATTATCATTATTATTATTATTATTATTATTATTATTATTATTATTATCATTATTATTATTATTATTATTATTATTATTGTTGTTGTTGTTATTTGAAGTTTCAAATGTTCCATTATTGCTTGTATTATGAGAACACGGCAATTACATGAAATATTGCAATGTATCGGCGAGCTTAAGTTTTTCCTAATGTGTGACCGAAATGAGCCAAAAGTGAACAGAAACAAAATAAATTTATGATTAATTCAGTTTAAATGATTATTAGATAAATATTAAAGAATAATGGGCAGCAAAATAAATACGTTGTCAAATTGAAAGGCATAGCAATGTATTGATCTCATAGTATTTTAATTATTTATAGATCAAGAGTGATCCGTGATAGTATGAAAGAAAGTAACAAAGATGTCAGATTCTCACACTAAAGATGCGAATCTATGGAAATCATACCGCTAAGGCAGCAAGAAAATACTAGTTTGTTGTGTTTTTGAAAATATTGCAAAGATCGTAACCTAGTTCTTTTAAAATGTTGCGGATGTTCCTGTAATGTATTGTAACTAATTATGTCCGCCTTTGTTTGCGATATAACATCTGCTTTTGTGACTCTTTTTCAATACATATTAACGTTTTAGTATTCATTTATTTTCTTCCCATTGCCATTTTTGCATTATATAAATAAATTATATTATGCATTATATAAATAGCTCTTTATTAAACCTAAGGGCTTCTCAGATGAGTGTGAATACGTGAATGTTTCAGTTGGACTCTGACTTTAAATCGTTTTCACTGTAAAAATAAGTCTGAGTTACGAATATCTACCTAAAATTGTTCTAGAATAAGAGGCATTCAAATGAAAATGGGCCGGACGCCAAAATGTGTAACTAAATGTTTGTTATTCCGAGATACGCTCGAATAACTATTAATATATTAAGGGGTATCTTAGGGGTATGAGCGCGCAGATTTCGCGTGCTGAGATATCCAAATATGAGAACATTACTATCACCATGAACACTACTATCATCATGATCGTTACTATCACCATGAACACCACTATCACCATGATCATTACTATCACCATGAACATCACTATCATCATGATCGTTACTGTCATCATGAACACCACTATCACTAATCAAGTCCAATAACAACTCCATCTATCTTGAAAGATAAAGGAGATAGTCGAACATTATTGAATACATTATCTGCTGCGTAAGAGGCTACGCATACGATGTAGTCGGATGATCAAAGATAGCAACTTCAAATGTTAAGCATGGAAATACCTCATTCAGGCGTATCGTGTTATTAATTCACAGCCACCTTTTGCTAAACAGGAAAATGTATTATAAAGAACAAGACTTTAGAGCCGGGACAGCCTAAATGGCCTAAACTGTGAAAAAGAAAAAGAAGATGAAGACGAAGAAGAAGAAAATTATTAATGGTTAATAACTGCAACCTCAACAAGATGTCTTTTACAGTAGATGTTCAAAATGTACTCCGTGAGAATCTATGCAGGCATCACATCTTCTCAGCCAATTTTACCCTACAATCATTAGAGCTTCCGTGTTTTGCCCAATCTCTAGGGCTGCTTCAAACACACGTGTGCGAAGATCATCAGTGGTAGCAACCTCATCATGGTACGCCCTACTCTTCAGGTGTCCCCAGAAATAATAACCTAAAGCGTTGAGGACTGGAGATCTTGCAGGCCAAGGTGCTGGTCCAAGTCGGCCTATCCACCGATCAGGAAATGTGTGATTTAAATGTCGTCGAACAACTGTACTAATGTGAGGGGGCGTCCCGTCATGCATGAACCACACGTTTTACCTCGTGTGAAGAGAAACATCCTCTAAAAGAGGGGGCAGATTGTTTTTAAGGAACTGCTGATAAGTTGTTCCAGTCAGTCTTGTAGGTAATACAAAAGGGCCTATCAACCTATTTCCAATTATTCCAGCGCAGATGTTCAGTGAGAACTGCTGCTGGAAATGAGCTTGTCGCACTGTGTGAGGGTTTTCAAAGGCCCACGTATGCTGATTATGAAAATTCAACACGCCATTACGCGTGAAACACGCTTCATCAGTCACTAGAACCTGTGACGAAAAATTAGGATTGCGCACACAGTGTTCCTTCAGCCCCAGAATGTTACTCTTGGCGGACAATCATTCTCTCCGAGGTGCTGCACCCTTTGAATGTGATACGGGCGCAGTAACTGTTCTCTTAATGTTCTATGAACTGTCCAGTTTGACACACCAAAAGTACGTGCCATACCTCGTGTACTTGCGCCTGGATCCTCTTCCACCAGCTGCAGAATTGCTTCCTCTGCCTGCAGTACCACATTCGAGCGCTGTGGTCCTTGGTTTTCAGGTTGGGGAATCACTTCCCGATTCTCGTACTCGCTAAGCTACAGCAGCAAATGATCTTGGGTTTGGAATTCTCTTATTGGGAAACCTATCCCTATACAAGCGTTGCGCTTCACGTGTGTTACAATCGGCTTTCCCGTAAGCAAGAAGTATATCTAAATACTCTTGATTTGTGAAGACTGCCATAGTTCTGAATGCATTTAACGCACCTGAAGCACTGACAGAACCTACTGTTGTGCACGAATGTCGCGGGGATAGTTGAACTGTCAACATTCCCTCGCCTTCTGCTCTACACAAGCGCCGTCGGGTGGCTCAGTTGGTTACACGCTAGCCTACTGTTCCCAAGGTCACGGGTTCAAATCCGGCCCAGACCGATGGTTTTTAACTGTGCTTAAAAACGACAGCTCAGTAGATTTAATGGCATGTAAAAGAACTGCGGAACAAAATTGCGGCACAACGACGACGCTGATGTGATCATAGCAATTGACAGCACCGTTAAACAACATGTTTAGATAATTATATATATATATATATATATATATATATATATATATATTAATTAACTACACACGCGCTAATGTTGCGGGGTTGCCAAGCATATGCCCACGACTTGATTCCAATAGACACGCTGGAATCCAGTCATTTTTTTTTTTATCTTTTGTGGCTAAACGAATCAGTTTAGCAACATGTGGTAAAGACACAAATAACTCATCTTTTGTAGCTCTACCTCACTGTTCTAATTGAAGAAGTAAACGATAACGGAGAGGTGACATATTCGCAATCACACCTTTGACAAGTTTTAATTTTTATTTATGAAACCATGCGCTATAGAGGAACTGAACTTATGTTTCCGTTTAACGTCAGGAAGTTGCCTTTGAAGTCCGCGCACTGATATTCCTAACACCTTGTATAATAGCCCATAAAGAGTATCTTTTTAAGGAAGTTATATACTGAGTGCTCCGGCTTTAGAATCGAAATTGATGTTCTCTCCAACCGCATTGTTAATTGGGTATAGTCCTATTATGGAAAACGACAGCATTTAACACACTCTGGTCGGAGAAAAACTTCGTAGTTACTTTTTCAGGAATTGTTTCTTCATTTGCCCCCCCCCCCCCTATCCGGGCGATAATTATTTCTTTAACTGATGACTTCACATTTGCGAATTTTACCATTTTAGATCGTGAAGCGAAATGTTCCTGGACATCGGTTTGATACGGATCGTATGAACTCATATGCGATTCTGTAACATCGTGAACTTATTAGCAGATTAAAATATTCTACAACAGACTGCCTATCTGTCAGTGGAGTTACTGATTTTGAAGTAATAAATGCTTAACAACACATTTTGGGTACTGATCTGTATTATTTGATTGGTCTTCATATTTCAGCATAACATGTGTTAAGAATTATTGTAGAATGTTCATTGAGAAGCAACGAAATCAATCACAAATTTAATCCTAAAAGAGAATTCTGATGATTTTATTTTCAAAATAGCCAACGAGCTTGTCATCTTGGCATATCATTGGTAATGCTAACAATAGCTTTAACATGACGCCACTTCTCCCCTATCTGAGCTAAAGCGTATAGCGTCGGAAGCTGAGATCAAGAAGGCAAACCTTGTTAGAACTGTTGCAACAGCATGCAAGCTTCCTTAAATCTTGTCCAAACAGTTAGCCATGCCATCCGGTTTTTCATGTAATGCGAGACATACGTGCACTCAACCCTAAAATGTTTTTCGACTTAAAAGCACCAAGCCGTGAATCTTCTTCTGAGGATTATTATTATTATTATTATTATTATTATTATTATTATTATTATTATTATTATTATTATTATTATTATTATTATTATTATTATTATTATTATTATTATTATTATTATTATTATTATTATTATTATTATTATTATTATTATTATTATTATTATTATTATTATTATTATTATTATTATTATTATTATTATTATTATTATTATTATTATTATTATTATTATTATTATTATTATTATTATTATTATTATTATTATTATTATTATTATTATTATTATTATTATTATTATTATTATTATTATTATTATTATTATTATTATTATTATTATTATTATTATTATTATTATTATTATTATTATTATTATTATTATTATTATTATTATTATTATTATTATTATTA
>CM060964.1:300669544-300894544 GCA_030765045.1 Tenodera sinensis | reverse complement strand
TAATAAAATATAACAATGAAATTCACAAGAAACGAAGAAATGCCAATGAAGCATTACGTGCTTGCACTTCACAATGTGCAATTCAAATGCTAGACAATAGCACCATATACAGCAGTGAGTTTATTCCCTGGAAAATGAAGATCGTGTAAGTAAAGTGAGACATTTACGTTTGTTTGTACTGTTATTGTCTATTATCACAGACCACACAGGCTTGCTCAACTGCCTCTCACCGCACGTCTCGCAGAGAGGTGGAAGACACCACTGGCCTCTCATGCGCCGTGGAGTTCTGCAAATGTTTTAACGCACGAAGTGTTATCCACCTATGCCGGGGACGGCTCCGGGCTTCCTATATAGGAATGTATGAAATGCATGTCCTTATAGGAATCTATATACCGGGTGAGTCTTCTCATTCTTCGGATTGGTAAATAGGTAACTCCCTCTCTCTTTCTCTCTCTTTCTTTCTTTCCTTCTTTCTTTCCTTCTTTCTTTCCTTCTTTCTTTCCTTCTTTCATTCCTTCTTTCTTTCCTTCTTTCCTTCCTTCTTTCTTTCCTTCCTTCCTTCTTTCCTTCTTTCCTTCCTCCCTTCTTTCTTTCTTTCCTTCCTTCTTCTTTCCTTCCTTCTTTCTTTCCTTCCTTCTTTCTTTCCTTCCTTCCTTCCTTCTTTCCTTCCTTCCTTCTTCTTTCCTTCCTTCCTTCTTTCCTTCCTTCCTTCTTTCCTTCCTTCCTTCCTTCCTTCTTTCTTTCCTTCCTTCCTTCTTTCTTTCCTTCCTTCTTCTTTCCTTCCTTCCTTCTTCTTTCCTTCCTTCCTTCTTTCTTTCCTTTCTTCCTTCTTTCTTTCCTTCCTTCCTTCTTTCCTTCCTTCCTTCTTTCTTTCCTTCCTTCTTTCTTTCCATCCTTCCTTCTTTCTTTCTTCCTTCTTTCTTTCTTCCTTCTTTCTTTCTTCCTTCTTTCTTTCCTTCCTTCTTTCTTTCCTTCCTTCTTTCTATCCTTCGTTCTTTCTTTCCTTCCTTCTTTCTTTCCTTCCTTCTTTCTTTCCTTCCTTCCTTCTTTCCTTCCTTCTTTCTGTCCTTCCTTCTTTCTTTCCTTCCTTCTTTCTTTCCTTCCTTCTTTCTTTCTTTCCTTCCTTCTTTCTTTCCTTCCTTCCTTCTTTCTTTCCTTCCTTCCTTCTTTCTTTCCTTCCTTCCTTCTTTCCTTCCTTCCTTCTTTCTTTCCTTCCTTCTTTCTTTCCTTCCTTCTTTCTTTCCTTCCTTCTTTCTTTCCTTCCTTTTTTCTTTCCTTCCTTCTTTCTTTCCTTCCTTCTTTCTTTCCTCCCTTCTTTCTTTCCTTCCTTCTTTCCTTCCTTCTTTCCTTCCTTCTTTCCTTCCTTCTTTCCTTTCTTCTTTCCTTCCTTCTTTCATTCCTTTTTCTTTCTTTCCTTCCTTCTTTCCTTCCTTCTTTCCTTCCTTCTTTCCTTCTTTCCTTCATTCCTTCTTTCCTTCTTTCCTTCTTTCCTACTTTCCTCCCTCCCTCCCTCCCTTCGTTCCTTCCTTCCTTGCTTCCACCCTCCCGTCCTTCCTTCCTCCCTCCCTCCCTCCCTTCATCCCTCCCTCCCTCCCTCCCACCCTTCCTTTCTTCCTTCCTTCCTTCCCTCCTGCCTGCCTGCCTGCCTTCCTGGCTTCCTGCCTGCCTTCCTGCCTTCCTTCCTTCCTTCCTTCCGTCCGTCCGTCCGTCCGTTCTCCCTCACTCCCTCCTTCCCTCCCTCCCTTCTTCCTTCCTTCTTTCCTCCCTCCCTTCTTCCTTCCTTCCTCCCTTCCTTCCTTCTTTCTTTTTTTCATTTTTGTTTCGTTTCGAGAAGTTTCTAGTAAATGACGTGTTCTTGCTGAAGGCACTAGATAGTGGATTTGCCCATGAATACGAAGCTCCAACCGTTGTTGTCATTTTGACAGAGTTTTCGAATAGACTATCTGGAGATTTTTATTTTTTATTTATTTGCTTACTTATTTATTTATTTGTTTGTTTGTTTATTTGTTTATTTGTTTATGTATGTGTGTATGTGTGTGTGCGTGCGTGTGTGTGTGTGTCTGTATGTATGTATGCATGTATGTGTGTGTGTGTGGGTGGGTGGGTGGGTGGGTGGGTGGGTGGGTGGTTGGGTGGATGGGTGGGTGGGTGGGTGGATGGATGGATGGATGGATGGATGGATGGATGGATGGATGGATGGATGGATGGATGGATGGATGGATGGATGGATGGATGGATGGATGGATGGATGGATGGATGGATGGATGGATGGATGGATGGATGGATGGATGGATGGATGGATGGATGGATGGATGGATGGATGGATGGATGGATGGATGGATGGATGGATGGATGGATGGATGGATGGATGGATGGATGGATGGATGGATGGATGGATGGATGGATGGATGGATGGATGGATGGATGGATGGATGGATGGATGGATGGATGGATGGATGGATGGATGGATGGATGGATGGATGGATGGATGGATGGATGGATGGATGGATGGATGGATGGATGGATGGATGGATGGATGGATGGATGGATGGATGGATGGATGGATGGATGGATGGATGGATGGATGGATGGATGGATGGATGGATGGATGGATGGATGGATGGATGGATGGATGGATGGATGGATGGATGGATGGATGGATGGATGGATGGATGGATGGATGGATGGATGGATGGATGGATGGATGGATGGATGGATGGATGGATGGATGGATGGATGGATGGATGGATGGATGGATGGATGGATGGATGGATGGATGGATGGATGGATGGATGGATGGATGGATGGATGGATGGATGGATGGATGGATGGATGGATGGATGGATGGATGGATGGATGGATGGATGGATGGATGGATGGATGGATGGATGGATGGATGGATGGATGGATGGATGGATGGATGGATGGATGGATGGATGGATGGATGGATGGATGGATGGATGGATGGATGGATGGATGGATGGATGGATGGATGGATGGATGGATGGATGGATGGATGGATGGATGGATGGATGGATGGACGGACGGACGGACGGACGGACGGACGGAGGGACGGACGGACGGACGGACGGACGGACGGACGGACGGACGGACGGACGGACGGACGGACGGACGGACGGACGGACGGACGGACGGACGGACGGACGGACGGACGGACGGACGGACGGACGGATGGATGGATGGATGGATGGATGGATGGATGGATGGATGGATGGATGGATGGATGGATGGATGGATGGATGGATGGATGGATGGATGGATGGATGGATGGATGGATGGATGGATGGATGGATGGATGGACGGATGGATGGGTGGGTGGATGGATGGACGGACGGACGGACGGACGGACGGATGGATGGATGCATGCATGTTCCAACTGAAATAGTTTCATTCTTAAGACTATTCAACACTTGAATTGACTTCACACACCCCATATTAAACTCCATTACAGCTTTCAGTACTGCAAGTTCAAGTTTATTCCTAGACACACACCTATTTTGGACAAATAGCTCCCACAACATTGTGAAGAGATACATTCGAGTTCTGTGTCGTACCCTTCGCATAGCGTTTTAGCAGCTGGTCAGAACGAAGTCGCTGATCCGGAAATAGAATTTTAGTTACTACTTCTGGAGACAACTTTTGATTTTGTGGATGCAGATTGAGGATAATTTACATGATTGAGTTTCTGATCCATCGATATTCAGTCTTGGTGTGTGCGCACGCCTAGCCACCAGCCATTTAATCACTATGCACCACTATTTAAAAATGGCCGCCAAATCTTTAAAAATGGCGCTGGCATCAAAATCATTGCACTTTTTAATAGACAAAACATTGAACAATTTTTCAACATAAAAATTTAAAAATCAACTTTTTTTTACCAAATGGGCCAAATCTCACCCCCAACTCCCCTTAAATTGAGTTTCAGACATGTTGAAAATATCGACGTCGAAATGATGAAGCTTGTTATGTGAATACATAATTCTGTGTAATGGTGAATTTTTATGGATTTCTGTATTTGCTCTGGAGGTGAAGAAAAGCCTGCTGAATCTGTTTATTTTATTGGGTACATAAAATAATACATTTGTTGTAATATTAATATCATCAATAATCGAATGGAATACCTTATACAGAAATATTAACCCTGCAATATCTCTTCTAAATTTCAGAGTTTTAAGTTTAAATATTTCCAAAAGGGTTTCATAGTTTGTGTAAGTAGTATAATATCCAGTTCTTTTAAATAGTATGTATTTTAGAAATTTTGATTGTACTTTTTCTATTGCGGTGACATGCATTATCACCTTAGGATTCAAAAAAATAGATGCATATTCGAGTTTTTGTCTCACAAATGAATTATAAAGTTGAATTAAAGTTTTTTCTTTAAATGAATAGGAATTTCGAATAATAAAGTCAAGACATTTTAGTGATTTTGGTACAATTAAGTCAATGTGTCTATTGAATCTAAGATCTACTGTAAAATGTGCTCCTAGATCTTTTTTTTTTTTTTCAACCACTTCAACGAGTGGTGTCATATTGATATTATAAACATATTTATATGGATTTTTGCTTCTATTGAAGGACATTTTTACACATTTACTAATATTAAATGGGAGTTTGTTTGTTTCGCTCCATGCATATAAAGAATCAAGGTCCTGTTGAAGTTCCATGCAGTCTTTAACATTATTGATACTTTTGTATAGTTTAACATCATCAGCAAACATTAACATTTTTGAATGTTTTACAATGCTAGGTAAATCATTTATATAGCATAAAAATAACAGAGGTCCTAAATTAGAACCTTGAGGAATCCCTGAATTAACATTAAATTGGTATGAAATGCACTGCTTATAATAGACTACCTGCGATCTATCTTTTAAATATGATCGAAATATTTTCATTAATGGAAAAGCAAAACTTAATTTAGCTAACTTAGCAAGTAAACAGTCATGATCAGCTTTATCAAAAGCCTTTTGAAAATCAGTATATACTACATCTACTTGTTTAAAATGGTCTAGTTCTAACTATACATATTCAGTGAAGTTAAAAAGATTTGTAACAATTGATCTTTTTGTTATGAAACCATGTTGTAGCGGTGAAATTACTAACTTTATATGGTTAAATATATGTGTATAAATAATGCTTTCTATAATTTTTGCTGGTGTAGACAAAACAGCAATAGGCCTATAGTTGCTTATCAGTTTAGAATTTCCAGATTTAGGAATCGGAATTACTTTAGTTTGTTTCCATACATTGGGACAAATTCCTTGTTGTAGGATTTGGTTATAAATTAATGTTAGAGGGTATAATAACAATTCTCCACAGCCTTTAAAAACATAAGTTGGTATTCCATCAGGCCCTGCAGATCTTTTACTCTTAAGTTGTTTTATTGCAATTTTGACTTCATTTTCACTTACTGCGTTTATATTAAGAGAGTCTAAGATGTTGACACTATTATCAGCTTTATAGGTGTATTTTGAAGTACTACTTGAATAAACTGATTTAAAGTAATCGGCATATACATTGGCAATTTCAGTAGGAGTTTTTAATACTCTACCATTATATTCCATCTCAGTGTGTGTCTGATATTGTTTCCGTTTATTTTTAATGAATTGCCAAAAATCGTTGGTATTATGTATCATTTTAACTTCAACAAGCTTAACATAATTTCTAAAGACTATCTTAATTTGACTTTTTAACAATTTACGAATGTTTTTATAGCACCACAAATAATATGCCGATATATTTTTATTTTTACGGTACTTTTCTTTTAATTGAATGGTTTTTTATTATTTCTTTAGTGAACCAAACAGGATGTTTGTGTTTATATTGTTTTCTTTTTGGCACGCGTCTGTTAAGTATTCAGTAAATTTTGTCGTAGAAAATAGCCACTAAATAATTAACATCCTGTTCTATTGATATGTGATCCCATTTACAGTCTCTTATAAGCTCGTACATCCTGTTAAAATTTTATTTTTGCAAAAATTATAGGTACATGTTGTCGCCATACTATTTTTTACAACTTTCTCAATTTTAACCATTAAATTTAGTGGAGGATGGTACAAGTCTATAGGTACCAAAGAATTATCATCTTCTTTTATATTAAGTGTTATGTTAGTTAAAACTGAGTCTAACGTTTTACCACTTACATTTTTTACGTTGTTCACGGACTGCATATTAGTAAAAGATAACATATTGTTAAGCAATTTTGCTTTATTACTACCTTTACTTACATCGTAAGTGGAATCAATTTTTTCAGATATATTAAAGTCACCTGTAATAATTATATGTGAGCTAAATTTATCAAGATTTTGTTCTATCTGATCAAAACATTGTTTGAATGAATTTATATTAGTATTTGGAGGAAAATAAACTGTATTTACAATAAATTTAGTACCATAGTAATAAAATTTTATCCAGATTGATTCATTGTTGGTATCAAGAAAAGAGATTTTTTCAGGATTAAATGCTGATTTAATTGCTATTAACACTCCGCCGCCAGGGTTTTGTGAATTTCTGTCCTTCCGGAATACAGTATATCTGTTATCGAATAGCTCAGAGTTATGAATACCATATAGCAACCAAGACTCAGTTATACTAGTTACATCATAATTTGATGAAATTATACTAGTGTAAAATTTAACAGTTTTTGTTCTCAGTCCTCTGACATTTTGATAATTATTAAGCAGCAGCAAGAAAGTGTGATAGAAATTCGCTTTAATAATCAGACCCTGCTGATCCACTGAGTAACAAAACACCATCGACATATTTAAAAACTGCCAACCCAACAAAACCATAGTACTGTATGCCCACGACAAGAACGCTAGAGGGGAATGAAGGGCAGAGGGGGCTTGAACTGTGTATCTACTCCGGTAGCGGACCTGTTTACTAGGAAATGAGTGTATGAGAGTGCATATTTCTAGCTATAGGTGAGTTATATGACAACATTGTGTATTTTAAACGAGCCTAGCATCCTTGTCATACTCGGAAACTAGGCATAAACACCGTGCGGGAAGCATAAAATGATTACGCTACACATTCCTAAGACTTGCCTTCTTGTCTTGGGCACACAGTACTGCACTGTAACCTTGAACAAGACATCCTCAACTCCGCATAATCAGCTGTTCTACGAGCGCAATACTCAATTACCAGCTTTTAATAATGGATTCTTGTTACGTGTGTAATATAAAATTCTCTGGAATAGGTGAGAAGACAGACAAACTACAATGTGTCGAATGCGGCTGAACAGCCCATTTAAAATGTTTGAATATTCGAAAAGAAGATTTAGATTTTCTCAAGCAAGGTTCTACATCAATGAAGTGTGCAAACTGTACTAGAAGGAAAGGTGATGCAGCGCCGTTGGCTTCCCCGATAGTTACAGAAGAATCAAGTTCAGGGATTATGGAAATACTACAACTGATCAAAAATGACATAACTGCGATAAAAGCGTCTCAAAGAACACTAGAAGTTGATCTGGGAAAATCAATTGATTGCTGCCATGAAAAACTTGATGCTAGTTTAAAAAATCAAGAAATATACTCCAAAAAGCTAGAAGAAACCCTAAAAATCTAGGAAGAGGTCAGAAATGAAAATTTAGCATTGCATAAGGAAAACAAATAATTCATTATATACACAGATTCCCTTAGTGCATTAATGGCTATACAACAACGATCTCCTTGCCACACCTTGGTAAGGGAGATACGTGAATTATACAGTGAGCTTATTTCATCAGGTAAACAACTAATCTTGGCATGGATACCATCTCACTGTAACATACCAGGAAATGATCGTGCTGACACTGCCGCAAAAGAAGCTACCAAGCATCCTCCAAGCTTACCAGATCTTAAGCTACCTCATGAAGACTATTTACGGCATCTTAAAACAACTATCCTACACCGATGGAAGACAGATTGGACAACTACATCCAACAGCAAACTGCATGATATCTGTCCAATACCTAACCTGTCCACAACAATTAGAACGCTAACCCGGCGAGACCAGGTGCTATTAACCCGATTATGCATTGGCCACACTGCGCTCACTCATTCCTACGTTCTGTCCCGTGAACTTCCTCCTAAATGTACTCTGTGTGACTCTACTCTTACCGTTCAGCATCTGCTCACTGTTTGCCCAAGATACACTCACCAGCGACTTCAGTATGGAGTTCCTGAGAACCTTCAGCTAGCTTTGGGTGATCAACAATATCACAAGAAAATCATCAAGTTCATCAAAGCATGCAAAGTTAATGTTTAAATTCATTGTAAACTTCATGATATGTTTCCTCCTTTTTTTCCCCAATGTTTAGTCGCGATATGACTTTTATGTTGAAGCGACTTCAAATAATAAATAAATTTAAAAAAAAAAAAAAAAAAAAAAAAGGAATTAATGGAACGTCTGGAAGACCTTGAACAGTACTCAAGAATTAATATGCTGGAAATTCACGACGTGCACACCACTGAAGTGATTAAAACCATTTGCAAAACTCTTGATGTGAAAATAGAAGATCATGGTATTGATGTTTGTCATCGCTAAACTTAAATCCTTCGTCTCAGCTACCTAGTCCAATCGTCGTTAAGTTCTGTAGAAAATCAACTAAAGAAGAAATACTAGGAAGATGACGTGTCAAAAGGAATCTGTCCACTTTGGTCCTAGGGTTTACGTTCAGCAATCCTGTCTACATCAACGAGAGTCTCTGCCCAACTCGAAGACGTTTGTTTGCTAAATGCAGGCAAATCCGGAGATCTGCCAACATAAAGTATCTGTGGACGAGAAATGGAAAAATATTCATGAGGAAAGAAGACTCTTCACCAGTTGTTAACGTAACTACGGAAGAAGACATTAACAAATGTAGTGAACTTAATTAGATTGTGACTTTTACGCGTCGTAATAAGTAAAACAAAGTTCTTAGATATTTACTATCAAAATGTTAGTATGCTAACTAGATGCTGTTAGTACCCGGGGAAGGGCAGCAGAATGCAACGGAGTCACATCGTCTATACCAATAGAGGTCTTCATAGAGAACATTTCCTACAGATCACACATTTGTGCAAGTTGCGAACCACCTTCTGCAATCAGCACAGTGCACCGGACACCGCATCCACGAAGAGATCACTCTGTGATCAAGCAATGACGGATCATGTGACTATGTCTTTCGAAAACCGCATTGTAGTACGAGGGATATTCAATGTTAGTCCATCTTTTGCGTGGAGAGTACTACATCATGCAAAGATTCGCGCTTATCATCTTCAACTACACCAGGAGCTGCTGCAGCCGGACCCTGAACAGAGTGTGGCGTTCGCTAGGTGGATCATAGGACAAACTGAACAAGAAACACATTTCTTAGCACATGTAAATTCCCCCAACATGCATTACTAGAGCACTGTAAACCCAAATTAGATGTGGGAGGTGGCCTTCCAAGCCCGATGGGGTTTCAACATTTGGGCTATTATATTCGGTGACTAATTAGGCCCGTATTTTTATGATGGTCAACGCACTGAGAATCGTAGACACACTGTCTACTCTATTGAATGAAGTACCGCTGCAGAACCTACTATGTGCTACCATTAGGATGGAACACCAGATCATTCGGTCCGTCATCTAACGGCTTAACCAAATGGCACCTGCCCTGAACGATGGATCGGAGGGCATAAACCAATAGGATGGCCAGCTCGCTCACGAGATCTAACGCCATGAGACATTTTTTCATGGGGTTATCTTAAAGATAGTGTACCAGGAGCGATCAATGACCTCTCAGCAACTGAGGGAACGCATCATCTTAGCTTGCCGTGACATCACACCGAAAATATTGCGCCGGGTTAGGCTGGCGATGATGACTAGACTGAGATAATGCATCCGCTGATGGTTTTATATATAAAACCTAATTAAATGCATGTAGTATTACATACAAATTTTGTAATGGAGCATGTAGTCAATGAATTTCTATTTAAAACATACACATACATGCATTTGGATGTACGTACGTACATGCCTACGCATACTTCTTGTAAGGAAGATTTGTTATCCAAAAAAGAGCAAAGGTATCAAAAGAGGAATGATGCCAGGAAATAGTTCAGTGTCGGGCTACGTCAGCTATCCATTTGTTTACAATATCATCACACGTTACAAAAACTGGATTTATAGATATGAACCAGAACTAAGTGTTAGTCGGTGTTTAGAGTTCATAAATTTTGATCTGCAGAGAAGGTTATACTATGTCAAAATTTAGGCCAGTTTCTTCTCACATTATAAACACACTATCCCATAAACAAACAACAGTTGCTGCAAATTGGGACATACTCGTAACTTCGTATTACACGTAACAATAAAGTATATTCATTGATTGGTGGACCTCTGTTGTCTCGAAATAACCCTAACTTCAACGATGGACACTTGAATAAAAGTGAACTTTACTGTCTCAACAATAAATAACTTTCAGCTTTGTGTATATAACTTTTTGCTTGATTTTTAAATTTCATGCTAACTTCATGTATAACACATTCCTACAGAGAGAAAAAAAGAAAGAAAGGAAAACTATGAATGTAAAAACTGTATCAGTCTGCAGCTGCTAATTGTTGTTTCGCTCCATTGTTAAACTTTTAAAAGCATGTTTATTGTTTGGAAAGAGCAGATAAATTGGCATTTAAACATTTAAATAAATTACAATTTATACAGTGTGAATGCCTTCTACACAGCGTACAAACGAATCTGTTAGAGCTCAGATGGTTTGTTCTTGCAGCTCATATAAACTAACCATACTCACTTTTGTTGCCATTGGACACCATATCGCGCATTTCCAGTAGTTTCTCAAAGTGTTGGGCAGCGAACCAGTAGATGTCTTTGGGCTGCTGCTTCAGGACCTGCCGAGCGAGGTCTTCCAGTAATTGGTCCATGCCCTTGGGCACGGTGACACGATGAAATAGATTCGACATCCTGAAATTAGACCACAGTGTTAACAGATACCCAGAAACAAAGCGGTTTAATAGATAAAGCTGGCTGATGGTAACTCCTAGCCTTGCATTCAGGATAAGTTAGGTTAAAAAGGCAAAGGGTATCTACGAAGAGGGACACCTCGCGCACCTCGATCTACGTAGATCTATTGTAGCTAACACCGCCCAGGGGGCAGAGATGAAGTGAGAGAACAGCAGGGTGCCACAGGGTGGCAGTCATACGAACTCAAACGCCACCTAGCGCCAAGTAGAGCAGTTACAATGCGCAAGTATCCGCGCCATCTACCCGGCACCGCCAGCATCATTCGCCTGAAAGCACACTTGAAGGATGAGGTAATGGAATGAAGGGAAATGATGGAATGAAATGAAGCATTCAGCATTCACCTACGTTACAAAAGAAAACCACGAAGAAACCCAAGACGAGTGTGCGGATGCTGGGAATCGAACCTGGGACCTCGCGAATACGAGTCACACACGTTGCCGCTCGGTTATGAGTTAGGTTAAACCCCGTTTCATAATAATATGGCTAGGGTTGATTTTCATTTACCTAGATGAGTGACGAGTGGCAGGCTGGTGCACTTTCAATGAGCTGCGATCTAACTTTCGAAGGCAATGAAGCTAAAGCGAAAGGTCCTATCATCACCCCAACAAACCACTCATCTGATGAAATGACGAATAGCGGTTGTTGGAACTTCAGAAGAACTTTTGGCCAATTTACATGCGTCGAATTTAGATCTTCCTTCCTAACATGTTAGGACATTGTGATGACTATCTGAAGAACCTCGTTTTTAAGTATCAATCGCGAATGTCAGGCTACAAGCTCATATAATGACCACTTACATCATACCAGAATAGTCCAGAGGTTTATGTGCCTATTAATGCAGCCTATAGAAACTCTCTTATTCGAAAATATGCAAGAAAAAAGACATGCATGCTCACTGATTTGTATTCCCTTCATAAAAGCCTTTTTAAGATTCTACAGGTTATTTATAATATAAAATTGTATTTTTCTATTTACTTTTAATCACGGTACACGTTCACCAGAAACGGTCGGATTTAAGTGATAGGTACTACGATAACTAACATGTTGTAGTCATGGTATTGTACTCGATTATCCATACTTACATACTAGTCATAATATTACACATCCTTTACAAGATATCTTGGACAACAAAATAAAGTTCGCTTATTGATGAAGAATACGCATCAGTAAAATTTCTAACATTCACTAAGTTCTATTCATTTGAGCTTTTAATACTACAATTAGGGCTTATATACACTAATTTTATGTACCTATACTTTAAAAGTAGTTCCGCAGACATTTTTATTTAGTTTGTTGCTAGTTTATATTTTTTTCGATACGATGTATTTATTTTAAAAAATAATATTTGATAGTTAAAGTTTAATAGTATGTTAATGAGACTAATTTTTAGCTATCACCCTTTGGAAGAAAATAAACTAAGCATGTTAAATATTGTTTATAAGGAGACATGTATACAAAATTTCATTCATTTATATTGACTATTCCATTCATATGTAACTTGGTTGAATTCAATCATGTGCATAACAATTTTAAATTTCAACCAATGACAGCGTTCATTCCTCGAAAAATTTATCAAATTTCATTATCACCTCCTTTGCTTGTCTTATGTTACGATCAGGTTAGAGAATCTAGCTGCACTGTGCTGTAGATGCTCAAAAGCTGACGTAATCTGACGCAACAGAGCTGCTAGTCGAATTTCAAAAATTGCTGTCTCTCGCTTCGGTGCTGAAATAGATGAAATAATTCGAAGAGGGAAACCTCGGAACACAGAATACAACAGAAACTACGTTTGGAATCACCTTGACAAATTTTATATTGAAGGAAATTATAAATTAACAGCAGATTCTCCAACTTCTGACGTTGCCAGCATCTTAGAAAATCCTATGTGTTGCACTCACATGCATATCTCTACTGTTGTACTATTTCTACAAATACTTGTTCCTCTATCTTCTTCAGGTCAATCGAGATAAAGATTTGCAGAAATTATTGCTAGTATTCTTGCAGGAGCAAGGGGAATATGGGAGAAAATCCAGTAGTTGGATAGCTATCCTATTTTAGGGTTGTCATAAAGTCACGTCTGCTAATAGATCCGTGGAAAAAGAGAATTTTAAATAGGAAGGGAGGGAGGGAAGGTTTGGTTTAAGGTCGCTCAACTTCGAGGTTATCAGCGTGCTTAAAATATTCAGGCAATAGCCAGATATAAATTTGAATCAAAAATAAAATTACTAGCAACAAAGAAAAGATACACATAAACGTAAAAAACAGTGGCAATAGCCAGATATGAAACAAGGTGATATGTCAAAAAGCATAAAAAGAGATATCAAAAATGTTAAATCCTCAAATTGATAATACACTCCGCTAAGAACTTAAAAACTCTATCGACCACTGTTTTGTCATCCGCCAAGACCTCTGCAAGTCTGACATACAGCTGCAGAGAATCTTGAAGGCGAGCCAGAGAGGAACACTCCAGCAGCATGTGACGGACTGACAAAAGATTGGCACACAGTGGACATAGAGGGGCAGGGTCCCTTTCAAATAGGTAACCATACGAAAAATTGCAATGTCCTATTCGCAACCTAGCCAAGCTAACTTTCTCGCGACAGGAAGTTACCCAGTTTATCGGAAGTTCTTTCACTTCTCTAAGCTTATTACCGCGGAGAGTTGACCACTCTTCATGCCAGCACGACAGCACCGCTCTCCGCACTTCAAGCCTAAAGTCTTCCGAAGTAACACGTGAGATGGTAATATTGCGTTCTGTAGTTACCGTCTTTGCTGCTAAATCTGCTATTTCATTCCCGGCAAACCTACGTGGCCAGGAATCCATGCACACACCACGTCAACGTCAGAGGCATGCAAAACATGGAGCGCATTCCGGGTACGTTGTACAATAGGGTGGGGGTTGTACAGCTCACGAAGGCTCTGAAGTGCACTAAGGGAATCGCTCAAAATCAGGAAGTCACCTAATTTACGACGGCGCACACACAAAACGGCTCGATAAATTGCATAGAGCTCTGCAGTAAAAATGGAAGTGCTATTTGGAAAGCCGAATGTATGTGGTTCGGTTCCATAAATATAAGCACATCCAACATCCAACATCGTTGGTGCTCTTTGACCCATCGGTATAAATACATCGACGGCCAGTGTAGCCTGACAAAAATTCTAAAAAGCACGTGCGGATACTTGAAATAGGCATCGTGGACTTCCGGTGTACGGTCATACCAAGATCTACATGGGGTGTGCCAGATAGCCAAAGAGGGGGGGGGGGGTTGAGCTTCTCGCCCTTGGCGAACATCCTAGGCAGTTCAATTTGTAAGGTTCATTAGAAGTTCCTGAAAACGAAACCCCGCAGGCTTAGGATCAAGGGTGCTATTCCTATACCGCTCTCTTGACGTGGTGGTGAGAAAAAAAGCGAACATTGGGTGCTTAGGCATACATATAAGCACACGACCATAATTTGCCAATAGAATCTCACGCCAAATTAGCAGAGGAGCTACTGCGGACTCGGTGTAAAGATTTCCCACTGAGCTTGTTGTAAAAGTTCCTATTGCCATGCGCATGCCCCTATTGTGGACCGCGTCTAATCTCAGCACAGATGGTCGTACTGACGAATAAACAATACACCCATAGTCTAGTTTGGATCGGATCAGTGCGCGATACACTCGTAACAAAATTGTCCAATCCGCTCCCCACGATTTAGTACTCGCATGATATTTAGGGAACGGTCACATCGTGCTCTAAGCTGTGCAATATGCGACGACCAACTAAGCTTCCTGATCAAGATCAACCCCAAGAAGTACGTCTCATCTGCGAAGGGAAGTAAATTTGAACCGAAACGGAGCGAAGGTGGTAATTGTATCCTACGACGCTAGAAAGTAACGCGGATTGACTTCTTAGTTGAGAAACGGAAGCCGCTTTTTTGAGCTCCATTTTCTAAGGTTGTCCAAACATTTCTGCAGGTGCCGTTGTAAGAACGCCGTGCGCTGAGAAGTGCAATAGATAGCGAAGTCGTCTACGAATAGTCATGATGAAACTCCAGGTCGAACACATTTACAGTTGGAGTTAATTGCTATAGCAAAGAGCGTGACACTTAGTACCGAACCCTGAGGTACACCCTCTTCCTGAACAAAAGAATTAGAAAAAACTAAGCCGACCCTTACTTGGAAAAAGCGGTCTTTCATAAACTCCTGAACGAACAGCGGTAGGCGTCCACGTATGTTCCAGGTATGCAGGGCACGCAGAAGCCCTGTTCGCCAGCACGTATCATAAGCCTTCTCAAGATTAAAAACTATGGCAACGGTTTGACAGGTCTTTATAAATCCATTATCTGTGTCGATATTGACACAAGATGGTCTACAGTTGAACAGCGTCGACGAAAAACACACTGGATGTTTGTCAGTAGGTTACGACTTTCTAACCACCATACCAATCGTCCATTAATCTTACGCTCCACCACCTTGCAAACGCAACTGGTGAGGGAAATAGGACGATAGCTGGAGGGAAGATGACGGTCCTTTCCAGCCTTCAAGATGGGAATAACGGTGGCCTCCCGCCAATTTTTTGGGAGTATACTGTCAACCCAAACACCTTGAGCAAGAATGCCTTACCTTCAGGAGAGAGCTGTTGTAGCATTTGCACATGATTTCCGTTTGGTCCTAGTGCTGATAATCTTTGAAGATTTAAGAGAATGTTCTAGCTCCTCCATAGTGAAATGGCGATTGTAGTCTTCTATGTTTCTAGAGCTAAACGCGAAACCTTAAGATTCCACCTGAGTTTTAATTGGAAGGAACTCAGGGGAGTAGTTTTCCGAGCTAGACACTTCAGCGAAAGCACAGCCAAACGTGTTGGCCACTTCAATTGAATCAACAACAGCTTCTGTGGCTGTATTCAGTCCCCTAATTGGTATATGGATCGATTGACCTGCAACACGCCTTAACCTATGCCACACAACCGAGGAAAGTGTATGTCGGTTAAATGAAGCTACAAATTCGCTCCATGATGCCTTTTTGCTATTCTTAATTACCTGTCTGGCGTGCATTTTCTTGTATTGGATTAGGCTATACAACGCAAGGTGACGTTGGAAAACCATAAGAGTACGCCTTCGAGCACTAATGGCATTCCGACATTCTTCCACCCAACAGGGGACAGGAAATCGACGGGGGTGTGAAGTCGACCGCGGAATAGATTGTTCAGCAGCAGAAAGAATCGTCTCCGTGAGATGCTGTGCCAAATCATTCACAGAGTCGTGCTCGTTGTACCTAAAGAGAGCCAACTGGTTGTAAAGGTTCCAATTGGCATGGTCCAAACGCCATCTGGGCATACGTGTGGAACATGCATCTTGCGTTAAGAGACTAATAAGACATGGAAAGTGGCCACTAGGATGTAAATCAGATATGACATTCCATTGTAAGGAGACTGTCATCTGCGGTGAACAAATTGTAAGATCAAGGTGTGAAAAGCTATTGAAAGAGTCAGAAAGAAATGTAGGCTCTCCAGTGTTGAGGAGGGCTAGGTTGTAGCTGTCCAAGAAATCAGCAATGAGCGTGCCTCTAGCACAAGCGCGACTTGAACCCCAAAGCGGGTGGTGCGCATTGAAGTCTCCCACCAACAGTAACGGTGTTGGTAGCTGGGAAACTAGATCTTCTAAATCAATGTGCGAGAAGTCATGGGACGGAGGCAAATATAAATTGCAAATGGTGAAATGGATGTTTGGCAGTAGAATGGTTAAGGCAACTGATTGTATATCAGAGCGTAAGGGTACAGATTCCACACATGCATCATCTCTGACAAGTATGATAGCGCCGCCAAGTGCCGGAACACCCTCTTCTGGTGTAACATCACAACGTACTGGGGAGTATGGAAAGCGTCTTGTGGACGCAGCTTAGTCTCTTGGAAACATGCGACCAAAGGTTCGTTCTTATTGAGCAAAAGCTCAAGTTCTGGTCGTTGTGTTCTAATACCACGCATGCTCCATTGCAGGATAGCCATATTGATATCTGTTTGGGACAGGTACTCTAAGTTAACTCTGCATTACTTTGGAGTAGGCGGTTGTCGAATTAAGAGGTTAGTAATTACAACACAGCATTTATATAACATTTTTTTGGCTATATTACCCTTTAATTCGTGAAATAGTCTTAATAAATGCAACTCGAGATGGTCAAATTCCCTAGATAAATTCGAGAATCACTCGTGGCATTAGTTATGACAAGCACTTCGTGTGGAACAATCTGAAAATAATATTATGCCAATAAGTGAAACCACAAAACAGAAAGTTTAAAAATGATAACGCTAAAATAACACTGTTTCTCTTTTTATGCTGTTTAAAATACATTTAATGCATATACAGACCCTCCTTCCTCTTATTTTACTCCTGAATAGATAATATAGTATTTGAAGATTCCTTAGGCCTCTTTTATAATGTATGCAAAGTGTATCCATTTGTACTGCAATTTTACAGGAAGCCAGGCTTGCAGTCAGACATTTGACTCACTATATAACAATTGTACAACTATAAGATTTATATATAGAACTAAAATAGAAGGTTTGTAGCGTTAAGAATTCTAAAATCAATACTTGTGAACTTTGGCAATTTTTGGCTTTTTTATCAAGATGGATAGCCTTCAAATCTGGAAACGTTAAATTGAACAAGATTTAATATTTCGAAAGATAATGCAAATATTTTAGCTGAAGTTATTTCTACATATTTATAAAATGTGGATTTCTCTCAAACCCGGTATTTGTCTATCTCTCAAGCATAAAGTGCAGAGCATAAAGAAGAGTTCAGAGGGTACTAACATTAAATGTAATATAAAATACATGCCACTTATTCTTTCAAACGTGAAAATTTAGTATCGTAATCAAAATCATTCAGAGATATCCTTTTAATATAGTTCTAACGCCCATTCTTATTACTGATAGCGGTGTAGGCAATGAAAACGTTCCTCCTAGGCATTTGTCACTATCAACACAAAGGATTATTGGAGGCAATTCCTGAAATGTTTCTCCTTCGTCTTCAGAAAATACCTAAGTATGAATCTTGATATTTATTCAATATTCCGTTTCTGAAGTATGGTATTCAGAGAGACAGAGAAATTAACCGGCCAACGCACACACACGCACGCACGCACACACACACACACACACACACACACACACATGCACGCAATTCTTTCCAAAAACACTGTTTTGGAATCAGATGACTTCATAACGTGTACTTCAATAAGAAGTAATTTACTTAGTTGAGCATAATATTTTTATAAACACACTTGAAATATTTTTCTTGATTTTCAAACATATAAACTTGATTCAGTGTTATAATAGCAGTTGTATTATGTAATAGTTCTCTGTTGAATTCACATTTCAAATTTTTGTGAGATATTTTGTTACTTTGGAAATATTTATTATTCTTAACGATTTTTTTAAAGTATAACTAATTCTGAAATGGTAACTGTAGGCGCTGGCGCTGGTTTCTGACATACATAAAAGACTATAGGGACTGGATACTTCTATAGAAAATGCAAATACTCATTGTATATCGTTCCTTGATTCGTTGTAAGATATATCTGTATCTATGACAGTTCAAACCAGAAAGAAAGAAGAGCGAGAGATATCTGCAGTGTAATCTATTTTAGCTCCTTTATAATAAATCTCCGCTGCAATCTGAATGCAGACATCCGTTACATAAATAATGCATGAAATTTCCGCTAGAGCATTAACTGATAACATTGTGCTGACCTTTGGTCACTCACCCAGCATGTATCAAGTTTTGCATAGACTGACTCACATCAGCACGAAATATAGCGTGCTCTTTACAGAGTCCACATTTGGACTGGAAATCCAATACTTCAGGAACATTAAACTTTTTTCTTCCAGGTACCAACAAGGACGTTTTGTGATGGAACTAAGAAATAATTAAACTGGTGTACACAGAATTCTGTTCTTCCTAATAATCATCAAATAAGAACTACTAAATATTTCGCCCATTTATTTCAATGCTACTAGACAGGCATTTTTCCATTACTATGCAGTTATTTAATCACTGAACATTCTCTTTAGTCTGTTTATGCTAAGTTAAAAAAAAAAAACTGATGTATTGCACTCACATGACTTTCTCTACTCTTGTACTATCCATTCTTACAGACTCTTATACCTATATCTCCTTCGTGTTAGTTGAGATAAGCATTTGTACAAATTATCTTATTGCTTATTTCCTTGTAGGTGCAAGGGAAATATTAGAATATAGTAGGCTTTGTGCGATAGTCAAATCTTTTAAAGCTTTGAGATTCCGTTCTCTTTGTACACTTAACATGCAAAACAAATGAACAACGGTGTTCCATTTCACGAACATTTTAAGTTTTCTGAAACTCACACACATAACAAGGAACATCTCCGAAATGGTTCACCCTACAAGAAAATTTATTCGGACATAAATTGTGTATTTTACCAATATGTACATTTTTGTAGAGTATGATTTAATCTATCTCTAACGGTTTACCAATTATGCAAAAGTCGTCCAGAGTAAATACGACTCCAGGGGCTATAGCCAGAAAATTCAAGATATACATTTCATTTGTCATAAAAATATCTCAAACATATGATATTTTAATCAAAATCGTTTGAGCCATTTTCAAGAAAATCAAAATTTTCGAAAAATGTTCCATGTAAAGGTAGTTTAGAGTGGGGTTATTTTCTTCAAAATCTTCGTGTCGCATCCTTGAAAGACATTAAACTTAAATACCAACTTTGGTTTTTTTACCGACTTTTCGTTTTTGAGTTATGCTGTCCACAGACACAGACACACACGGACCTTTTTCTAAAAATGCTTTTTTGGGATTCAGGGGATCTCAAAACATATTTCCGGTGAAATCTCGACATCGAATTTTTGGATGAAATACAATACTTCCCCTACTTACCAGTAGAGAAGGTAAAAAGGAACTAATGAAAGGACCTCTAAGAACGCCACGAAAAAGAAAGCAAAATGGCGTGACAAAAAGCCGCTAGGTTAACGCAGTATGACGGAATAGTGCAAAGCGGAGTGCGGCGAATTCGTCATTCTTTGCTGTTTGAAAATATTTCACCCACGTTGAATATAATTTAGTCGCGGTACTAACACGGTGATGATCATACCGCGATAATACCCTAGCAAATTTCTCAAGGGCCGCTCTGCGACGGTTCTTACATGATTTGGGGTTCGAGGAGGAAAGAAGGCATTGCAACGTTGCGCCCCATTTAACGTGTACTATCTTCTAAGGATCAGACGCGCTTTATATATTTAAGGTATTATTTACATTACAAATTAAATGAGTCTCTTTAATTTTCTGGGAATAGTATCTAGATCTGTTAAATTGTCGACTTTATGGCAAATAATTTTTTGTGACGTAACCATTTCTGAGATATCCTGTGTTATCAGGAAATGCCTCCAACAACCCTTTGCGTAGATAGCTATTAGTGACAAATGCCTGGAAGAAACCTTTTCCTGCAAAACATCACTTCATTGTGTACATCGCCATGAGTAGTAAGAGTGGCCGTTAGAACTGTATTCAAAGGATATCTGTGAGCGATTTTGATTACAATACTAAACGAAAGAATAAGTGACATGTATTTTATATTAAAATTCATGTTAGTACCCTTTAAACTCCTTTTTATGCTGTGAACTTCATATAAGTGCGAAACATCGAGAGATGACAAATACTGAGTTTGGGAGAAATCTACGTTTTATAAAGATGTACAATTGACGTTAACTAAAATATTTTCAGCATCTTTCAGAAACATTAACTCTTGTTCAATTTAATATTTCCAGATTTCAAGCCTATCCATCTTGAGGGGGGGGGGGGGAAAGAAAAAAAAAAAAAGAGCCAAACATTGCCAAAATTGAAAAGTATTGATTTCAGAGTTCTTGATGCTACAGACCTTCTATTTTAGTTCTATGCAAATCTTATAGCTGTACGATCTGTTATATTGTGAATAAGGCGTCTGGCTGTAAGCCTGGCTTAATTTGATTTCCTATACCTATAACTGTAGTTGTATATGAATACACGGAATCGATTATATTAAGGCAATTTCATTTTAAGTCAGTAACGAATAATACCGTTACGATACTTAAATGAAGCACACCCTAATAAATGTGATAGACATCATGATATGCAAACTTCGACTGTGATTTAAAAGCAACTGCTTGCAAGCTATCATATAGTTTGGAAAATCGGAAAAGCAATGAAATCTTTTGTAGATGTGGAGTTTATAAAATCCTATGTGTTGTCACTAATGTAATAAGTCTCCAACAAGCAGATTTAAGTTCTCAAAACCTGTTTGTCTCCTAACATCGAATAAAGTGCTAAAAATTGCAGAAGTAATTTATTAGTAAAAGACATTCAAAATCAAGTTAACGAGTTTCTAAATTACTCTCTATCACTGGATGAGACAATGGACATAAACGACAAGGCTCAGTTAGAAATCTTAATTTGTGGTGTGAACCAACATCTTCCTGTACACGAATTGCTTTTGCATCTTATAACCTTTAAGGGGCAAACAAAAGAACTGTTGGAAGCATTGAAAGAAACGGTAGAACAAGGTCGAGACTTGAAAAGGCTGATGTCAGCGGCGGCAGTTAGTGCTCCAACAATGATTGTGTAAAAGAATGGTATGCTAAGGAGATCAAAGCAATTATTTAAAATGTTACAAATACCTGAAAATGCATACTTTTTCCATTGTATTGCCCATCAGGAGGTACTGTATGGAAAGACTATATATATACAGGTATTAATGCACATTGTTTTAAGACTGTTACCAAAATTAGTTCCATCAACCCACAGATTAGGAGTTCAATGTTCAGCTGGCGTTGGGATTTTTTTAACCGGAATAATCCCCTATCCCCACAGAGTCTGGAAGCATGAATGTTTTTTTTTTAAATAATGCATTTATTTGGCCGATCAGCAAACTTGCTATAAGTACAAGCCAGTCACTGGGTTCGATCCCAGGCAACCGCATGTGGGATTTGTGGTGGACGAAATGGCGCTGGGGCGGGTTTCGTCCGGGTTCTCCGGTTTCCCCCGTCATCTCATTCCACCGGTGCTCCATCTTTATTCCATGTATCATCATTGTCACCGTCTGCGGTGCAGTATGTAGTAAAAGCGGGTGTTAAGCACTACAAAAAATACAAGCCCGTGATAAATTAGGTTAACAGTAAAATATAACAAACCGAGGATATTGCCTCTTAACACGTGCAGTAGTTAACAAGAGCACAATGTTAACAATTGGGTAATTTCACAAGTGTAGAATATTAACAATAACATTTGGCTATACAATGATAACAAGGTACTAAACGATATATAATATAATACAATGATCATAGTGAAGGGGTTAAGAAAGGGCTTGGAATGAATGAAGTTATTATTCCAGCAGATCACTATCTTCGGAGTCAGTGAGCAGGAAGTTTTGAGACAGTTTCCTTCTTAGGTTTCTTAATCCAATGAGATATGTTACAGCACCTGATATCCCGGTTAATTTGTGGAATAACGTCCTTGAGAACAATTAAAATACTCTTGTATAGGAAGAATTCCTAATTCCTGATGCAGCTGATCATTTCTTATGTACCATGGAGTCTTTGTAATAGTGCGGAGAAATTTGTTTTGTATAACCTGAAGTCGACGGATATGAGTTTTGGTAACCGCACCCCACACAAGAGCGGCGTAGGAGATTAAAGGGCGTACAAGTGATTTGTATAGCAGTATTGAGCACTTTAGTCCAAGCAGAGATCTCTTATGTAGTAGAGGGTGTTGTTTTATGATTCTGGAAGTAGCTAGTGTTGAAATGTAGGATATATGAGAATTCCAAGTTAGTTTCGTGTCAAGCTTTACTCCCAGATATTTAGCCGGTGCGTTCTGGAAGCAGTGTAGTAGATGTAGGATTTGTATTTGGTAGGTCATGCATAAATACGTGGAATAATAATGGTGCTAGAATTGATCCTCGCGGGACTTCTGCTGTGATTGGTCTAATGGTAGATTTATAACTGTCTGTTCGCACCAGAAATTGACGCTGTGATATGAAAATTTTTATTATATTGAGGAGATAATCTGGAAATCCAATTCGATGTAATTTAACCAGCAAACCTTCATGCTATACGGTACCAGGAGCTTGGGCTATATCAAGGAGAACGGCAGTAGTATATTCCTTCTTCTCGAAACCATGTATAATATTTTCAGCAATTCTTAGTAACTGATGAGTTGTTGAATGTTCAGGACGAAAGCCAAATTGAAAGGATGGTATAATATTATTGCTGTAAACATATACTGCTAAACGTGCGTAAATTAAAATTATTCTTTTGTTATTTTAACGGCGCTGTCAATTGCCAGGATCAAGTAAGCGTCGCTGATGTGCCGGAATTCCGTCCCGCAGGAGTTCTTTCACGTCAGTAAATCTACTGATATGGAGCTGTCGTTTTTAAGCACACTTAAAAACCATCGATCTGGACCTGGTTTGAACCCGCGACCTTGGGATCAGTAAGCCAGGTTAAACGTGCGTAGTTTACTGTTTCTAATAATTTTGATAGAATAGGCAATAAACTGTTTGGCTGATAACTCGATGGTAGACGTCCAGGCTTTTGTGGTTTATGAAAAATAGTAATTTCCTCAAGTGCCCATGATTGAGGAAAATAGCCAATTCTTAACGAGACATTAAAGGTTTCCGTTAAATAGACCAGAACTTTCTTTGTAAGTTTCTTCAAAACAATGTTAGCTATGAGATCATGTCCAGGGGCTTTCTTAATAGGAAGATTCCTTATGGAACAAATTCCTTAGGTGACGTGTGTGATATTCTAGTTGGTACTTTCGGCTTATGTGTATGATCGTAGAGTTCATGTTCAATGTCAGAGATAGTTTTATTGTTAGTATTGTTAACTGTAAATGCATTTTCGTAGTAGGAGGCAAGGACATTGCATTTAGACTGAAAATCTGTAAATATCTTATCACCAACATGTAGTGAAGGTACTGGTGTTGGTTCTCGTAAAATCCTTTTGGTTTCATACCAAAGTAGCTGTTGCTAGAAGCTAAAGAGAGGATAACTAAGTTTGATAGAATCAAAGCGATGTTGTTCTAATAATATTCTTTCCGGTATAATTAGGTTACTGAGGTTCTTTTTTTTTTTTTTTTTTTTTTTTTGTCGTTGCCAAGGCTGTCTTCCTCGTTGCCACTGTCTTTGAATGCGATGTTTTTCTTTCATTAAATGAATGATGTGTTTGGGTAGGTAGAGAGGGGGTCATTGTCGATGTGCGCGGGTTGTTTCTTTGACACAGGAATAAATGAAGCATGGATATGGGAGCGAATGTGAGAGAATTTAATGTAAAATTATAAAAATCAACGCGAAGATACGGAAATGACAACGACAGTAAAACCGTTAGTTGTTCCTTAAGTCAAAACCCCCGATACGGCCAAAGAATCTACATGCACCGGTGAACAGTTTTTTTAAATTATAAATTGAACACGTTACAATCGAGAAGAAAAACACGCTTCACTGGTACCAACCTTCATGTACAGTTAACACTACCACTACTTACGCGGCAACCCAACATTTAGAATGTAGTCACTATGACATAGGAAAGAAAATAAAAAGTCTGATGTGTTGCACTCACATGGCTTTCTTTACTCTTGTACTAACCATTCTTACAAACTCTTATTCCTCTATCTTCTTCGTGTTAGTTAAGATAAACATTTGTGAAAATTATCTCATTCCTTATTTCCTTGTAGGTGCAAGGGGAACATTAGAATACGGTAGGTTTCGTGCGATAGTCAAATGTTTTAAAGCTTTGAGATTCTGTTCTCTTTGCACACTTAACATATAAAAAAAATGAACAACGATGATCCATTTCACGAAAGTTCTAAGTTTCGCGAAACTCACACACACATAATAAGGAATATCTCCAAAATGGTTCACCCTACAAGAAAATTTATTTGGTCATAAATTGTGTATTTTAGCAAGATCTACATTTTTTTAGAGTATAATTACGTCTATCTCTAACGGTTTACCAGTTGTGCAAAAGTCGTTCAGAGTAAATACGACTACAGGGGTTATAGCCAGAAATTTCAAGATATACCTGGCGAGTCAGCTGCCCCTTATTGTCGAGTTTTATGCAATCCGCATTTTATACTCCAACATGAAAACATCGACCCCATTACCAGGTTCTACCCGCGTATTTAACATGGATGTTTAACACTCGATGAAATTAGTGCTAATATAGATGTTATCACATCGGCTTTTAATATATTCGTACTTAGACAGCTGACGTTTGCACTTCTGCAAATGTTCACTGGAACCAGCGAGTATTACATCTTAAACGGATTGTTTACCTCACACGTTGCTAGGTAGCTCAGTTGGAACGAGTGCAAGACTCCCAAGTAATCTGACTGCTGTGAAGGTGGTTCGAATCACCTGCATGTACTAATTTTTATACTGCAATCCTCACAATTTACAAATTATTATTCTGAAAACGGTTATTATATTCATTTTTATTGCTTTATTTATGTTTTATGGCATTGTTTGATGTTTCTTTATTTGTGAACTACAATTAGGTAGTTGTTTAAACATACCTATAGGTAGGTGCAATTGAAATAAGGATCATTTATACACTGGGTTGAACAGATCTACAAGCCACTGTAATACGCTGACGAAGGGTTTCTGGATTGTCCAGCTCCTCTGCATAAATGCGTTCTTTTAAATAACCCCAGAGAAAGAAGTCAAGAGGTGTCAGATCAGGTGATCTGGCAGGCCAGTGGACTCGTCCTTGTCTTCCTATCCAATGACCAGGATGTGCAGCATTCAAATGATTGCAGACGATCCCCGACCGATACGGAGGAGTGTCGTTGTGTTGAAACCACATCGTCATTCGCTCCTGCAGTGGCACATTCCCTAATAATAAGGGGTGAGCTACAGAGGAATTCCAGGTAGCGTGCTCCTGTTACATTCCCCTCAAAGAATAATGGTTCAACAAGGTGGTCTCCCAAGATTCCACACCAGACATTTACACCCCACTGCTCTTATAATGTTGCCTCTCTTACCCAATGAGGATTATCAACACTCCAATAGCGCACATTGTGACGATTTCCAGTTCCATTGTTGTGGAATCTTGATTCGTCAGAAAACAATATCCTGGATGCGAATCCCACATCACTTGCTACTCGCTCCAGCAACCATTCACAAAAGATCACTCGAGCTTCGAAATCTCCCGTGAAGTGCTTGGTGTAGGTGCAAACCATAAGAATGGAACTTATTAGTGTTCAATATTCGCACTACAGAAGACTGGCTGATGTTCACCTCCTGAGCAGCTACCCGTGTACTAGTATGTGGATTGTTCTGGGTGGCATTCAAAACTGCTTCTGCATTAACACCCGATGTTCCTGGTGCGTGTCTATGAGGAGGCATTCTTGCAAGTGATGCTGTTACACGCAGACGCCTTTCAACATTCCGGTAGCTGTTTGCTGTTGGTTGTCGTCTATTCGGATATCTCTCCCGAGATATTTTCTCCGGTGTATTTGTTCTTACTTCTCCGTAGATCAAAAGCATATCTACCCGCTCGTTTGTCGAATACATAATGAAAGACTGGCACAAAATATTGTGCCACAGCATACGTGTGGAGAACGCAGGGGTCGGCATTCACAACACAATACATCATGCCAGTCCAATGGCGCAGAAGTCATTACACCTGTTCAATTACAAAATGCAGACAACCAGAAACGATTTAAACTATAATGTCCTAAACGCTTGGGGACTTTATAATTAGATTATTGTGAATTTGGTTTCCAAGTTTTGATGAACATAAAAAAAAATATATATTTACACTACTGAGACTCGAACCTATGACATTGGGGCTTGGCACAGAGGACCCATCACAATCCTGTTCAGTTATTTCGAGACTTAGCTGAAAGGGCGTACTGCGTTCAATAGCAGGACTTGCATGCCTGTCGCTAGGCCATTGCCACCTCGCGAGTTTTCGGGCTTCATTTAGCGCTTAAGACAGTTTTAATCATTTGCTGGGCATTTTAATATTATGACTTAAATGGCAAAAGCTGTTATGCATATTAATTGAGATATACGAGGCGTACTTTACGCAAAAATGTAAATAAACTCTTATTTAATATGTCCGTTTTGACTGTACGGGTTCATGATGGATGAGGTGTGTCTCTAAATTTTTCGTAACTTTTGGCAGCCAACCCCTGTTTTAAATACAAGAATCCACCATTTTCTTCTTAGCTGACGTTTTTAGCGTACCCATATGATAGATCCAATTTTTGCGAGGCGTTTACTGAATTACGTTGCTATGTATACTCTAATAAAAAGTTTGTAAAATCGGCTGGAAACCGGAATTCGCTCTCAGTAAACGAGTCGTATGTTTTTGAGGTGTGCTTTAGCGAGGAGCACGTTCTGTCCCTTAAACCGCTGTTGCTCTCAATTTTGCGCATTCCTCTCTTTAAGAACGTTAAGCAATACATTTTAGTAAGCGCAAAACTGGACTAAGGCGCACATGCCGTTAGATGGGTGGCCTACCTTCCAAAAAAATAAGGCGCGATTGACTCACCTGGTATATTTCATTTGTCACAAAAATATCTCAAACATATAACATTTTAATCAAAATCCTTAGAGTCATTTTCAAGAAAATCAAAATTTTCGAAAAATGTTCCATGTAAAGGGTAGTTTAGCGTGGGGCTATTTTCTTCAAAATCTTCGTGTCGCATCCGTGAAAGACATTAAACTTAAATACCAACTTAGGTTTTTAACCGACTTTTCATTTTGAGTTATGCTGTCCACAGACACACAGACACACACAGACACACACAGACACACGCTCAGACACACACACAGACACACACAGACACACACAGACACACGCTCAGACACACACACAGACACACACCGACCTTTTTCTAAAAATGCTTTTTTTTGGATTCAGGGGGTCTCAAAACGTATATTTCCGGCGAAATCTCGACATCGAATTTTTGGGTGGGATACAATACTTCCTTCTACTTACTAGTAGAGAAAGTAAAAACAGATAAAATGTGTTTGTAATATTCTAAGAGCGTTTAAATCTTAGTCCTCTATTATGTATTTATTTGCTACGAACACTATTGAGAAGTATGTATTATGGTAGTGTCGATCACAAGCCACCTCAACCGTCTCACTGACTGCGACCACCCAAGGCCATCTCTATTTAAACATAACATAGAGATTGCCTTGGCCAACGTGATTATCGAGGCCTTGTAGCAGGTTGATCAGCTGATAGAGGCGAACCGGCAGTCCTAACAAACATGGCTATCAGTGGTGGATGTTATGGCGAACACGTGTTATTTTTGTTTAATTGAAAGTGAATTAGTGGCGGTATCTGTTGTTTCAGTGATTCTGTTTATTTGTAAATATTGTAAATTAATCAAAATTCATTTTTCAGTAGTGCTCGTGTTGTAGTACGAGAATTATAACAGATGTTTCTCGCTCCACTTTTTAACGGTTCCTTTTGATTAATTGAACAGTTTTTCGCCTGATTTTCGCAAGTTATACTTGTTATAGTTGGACTATTAAATTAAAATTATTATTTTTATTTATAGTGTGTAATTTTAAGTGATTTAAGAAATGTTCAATTCTTCAGTGAAGTTATTCAAGAATCCAAAACCTATTTTGTGACATGGTGATACCGGTGCTGAAAGGTATGTAATTCTACTTTTGTTTTAGGTGTAGAACTGAACAATAGGGGTCGACGTTGTAGTGTGTATGGATCTAAAACTAACTATGACAGTCAAACAGAAAGTCGTTCAACGTTCTCACTGCCAAAAGATGAAAATCTTCGTAAGGCTTGGCTAAGAAATATTCCAACTGATTTTTCAAAATTGAAAAACCCATTGGTCTGTGTAAAACATTTTGAATAATCTTGTATAATACGAATAAATTTATTACAGCAAGAGGGGAAGTGTTGGAATATCAAAGGAAAATACCAAAACTTAGAGAAAATGTAGTGCCTACTATTTTTTCAAGTACACCCACTTACTGTTCTGAGACACTTCCAAAAGTTAAATGTCTGGTTGACGTTTAAGATGAAAGTCTGGCCCAGGCTACTCGTGAAAGTATTGAGTCAAATAAAGAATACAATGCACGTGATTTAGTTAATAGTATAGATGATGTTATTTCATACCTAAATTCCAGACAAATACATTCCAGTAAATGGACAATAATTAAGGACCAGAGAAATATTCTTATTTGTTTATTAGGTACCTCCAATGGAATTCCCTGCGTTAAATCCTTTCTGACAGTGAAAGATGACTTGTCTATTAAAATTAATGTGGATAATGTTCGTTTGCCTAGAGCTTTAAGTAAAATAAAGCAATTAAATTCTTTAAATGCTTTGGACAAAATCATGTCAGAAATTGAAAACAGTAATGTAACAATGTCTTCAAGAAAAGATAAATTGAACTCTGCTATTGAACTACTGCAGTCCTTGCCTAGTTATGATGAAAGCGAGCACATTATATTTATTTTAGAACAATTGAATTTGTCACAAACTCAAAAAAATAACAGGCAAAATGGCAACAAAAATATGGTACTAGCTTCCACACTTTATGTTCACTCTCCATCTGCATATCTTTGAGAAAATGTGATTTATTGATTATGCCATACCCACATACCTTACAAAAGGTAGTTTCATCTTATGAATTGTCACTAGAAAGCAGCTCATATTTGGAGAATAGAATTAAACACTTAAAACCACATGAACACTTAGTATCACTGATAATGAATGAGATTTATATACAACCTCGACTGTCATTTAAGGGTGGAGAAATTTATGGCAGTAGTAGTAATGATGCTGAAAATGCGCTAAGACAGCACAAGTGTTTATGGTATCCTCACCCTTATCTAAATATTTAGGTGTAGTGGCCATCTTCCCAGTTATTAACATGACTAGTGAACGGTTGAAGTCATTCATACTTGGTATTCTGAATTTGCTATATAGCGTTTCACTCTTAGAAGACAGTATGGAGTTAAATGGGACATCTCTGTCTCTGTCTAGCGCATACAAGTTGCCATTAGCCGCGTCCTTTTCTACCCTCGCTCTGTTGCCAGATTCCTAATAGCATGGTATAAATATTCATTTGTTATAAATTTCAGGTTTGAACACATTATCATATGCAGAATTTTTTTCTCTATCAGGTTATATCCTTTTCAGAGTCATTATACATTTCTATAGGTCCAAATTTCTTCAGAAAACGTTTTTTTCAATAGAAGTCCGATATTTGCTGTTTCTGCACTCATCACGCACTAACTAACAAATTAACTGCTAGAATACATCTATATTTTTTTCTTAGGTAGAGTAAACTATAGTGCTACTACCTGCCTACTTTGAATTCTCTATGTTTACCCAGTTAAGTGTTATAATTTTTTAAATTAAATGTTTTCGGAAAATTTTATATATGTGCACTGCAAAAGTTACGCAGTGTGAAACTTTTTTGTTATTGAGTTTACATCAGGGAACCAGCAAGAACAAATGTTGAGGAAGGTTGGAGAAAGTTTTTAAAATAAACCAAAAGGCAGTAACCTCTTTCTTTTATCCAGTAAGGCAAACAAAACGTATTCATCTATTCAGCGTCAGGCCTGACACAGAAGATAGTATAAGGAGCAGCACTAGCATTAGTTCGAAAGAAGCCGTGTGTGTAACTGTGAGCTGTTATTGCGTTATTTGTTTAATATTTTTGTAAATATTTGTAGTTATGGAGGGTGAAGCTAGGAAGGGACGATATGTTGGTAAATAAAGAAGTAAGGAACGCCAAATAATTATGAATGTGTTAGATTATCTTTGAAGTAAAATGCGTGTAAGGCAGTAAAAGAAACAGCTAAGGTGTTCAGAAGCAGTAGTGTGTATGATTAAAAAGGAACTAATGAAAGGACCTCTAAGAACGCCATCGAAAAAGAAAGCAAAAAGGGCGGGACTACACAAAACGCTAGGTTAACGCAATATGATTGAATAGTGCAAGGTGGAGTGCGGTGAATTGTTCATTCTTTACAGTTTGCAAATATTCCACCCACGCTGAATATAATTTTGTCACGGGTCAACAGTGGTGAGACCCTACCAAATTTCTCAAGGGCCACTCTGATTTGGGGTTCGAATATGAAAGAAGAGGTAACAAGTGCATATTAATAGAAAGAGACGATATCGATATCATCAGATGGCGACATAAATATCTAAAAAACATAAAAAGGTTTAGGGACCAGGGGAAATCAATTGTTTATACAGACGAGTCATTTGTAAATTTAGGTCATACAGTGACAAAGGCGTGGAGGGACACCAAAGTTAAAAGTGCCCGTCTCGTCAAGCAGCAATTGAAGGACTAAGTACAGGACTCAGGCCACCTCGAGTCGCTCGCGGAGAAAGATTCGCAACTAGTACATGTTGCAACACTGCGCTCCATTTAACGTGTACTGTCTTTTAAGGGTGAGACGCGCTATAGAAAGAATAGGTTTTAAAGTTGTTTGCCTAGTAGCAGATAACAATATAATAAACAAGAAAGCCTATGACTTATGACATCAAATAAAACTTTGCAGTCTAGCATTACTCATCCATTGGACTCATCTCGAAGTCTCTTTTCTATGTTTGACACTGTTCACATTCTGAAGTATATTAGGAATAATTGGGAAACAAAAATGAATATAAATAAGACTTTGTATTTTCCCGACATGAATGATCATTCTAATATATTGTCAGCACAGTACAGGCATTTAGAATCAATGTATGAGAAAGAAAAAGAGTTACTTGTTAAATATGGACATACACTTTCAGCTGAAGTATTATATCCATCTGCTATTCAGACAGAATGTGAGCCTGGTTTTGAAAATTTTAATTATAATATTGTTGCCTTGAAACATGTCACAGAACATTTTCCTGGTGTTTCTGAAGAAATAAATCAGACACTAGTTTTCCTAAACATAATTGTCAACTGGTGGAAAATTGTTAATGTTAAGAGTGTGTTTGAGGGGAAGCGGTTTAATGACTCATACAGGGAGGCGATTAAAAGCTCATCAGACATGCAGTTTGAATTTCTAAATAAAATGTGTCATTGGCTAAAACATTGGCAAGTGTCTGTTCCCTCAGGCAGTGGTTTAACTCCTCAAACATTTTAATCTCTGATTACGACGCTTGAATCTTTCCTTGAAACCATTCCATATCTATTTGAAAAATATGGATTTGATTACATTTTGCTAAGCAAATTTCAGAGTGCCAATATTAACTTATTTAGGAGGATTTGCAAGTAGACAAGTGCTACGTAGATCAAAATGTGATGTGTGTACTTCTTGGCTCCAGTTAAACAAAGAAGTAGAAGTAGACTCTTCATATGGCTTTGTTAAAGACTTGGACAGAGGAAAGTTAACAGCTTTCAGTAGCTCATAAAATTTGCTGTTTAATATTATTGAGGTCAGATACAGAAAATACTGCATGTGAATGTTCATTAAAGAATACCTTAATGGAAAATAATTATTAGACAGTGTTGCCCTTCGTGTAAACAAAATTCTGATAAATAACTTTGTGAAAATGTCCAACGACCAATCGTATGATGTCAAAGACACTTCAAGAAAAGTAAAAAAGTTGAAAACTTAAATTTTCAGCTTATATGGGCAGGGGATAATATTGTAAATGGTCAATAGTATAGCGTACAAAGTGAAGTGAAGTGTAAATAGTTCAGTGCGTAAGCTGGGACGCATATTTTTTGGTGTGCCCAGTGAAAGTGTGTCCTTAACCGCATCCCACGTTATGAATTCGCGGTACTGCCGGATATCCTTCCTTAAATTATTCTCTCCGGTGGAGGTTTTTTAGTGGAGTAGTACCCACAGTCCCCCTCTGTGCATGGGGCTCCGTAAATGGATTTTCCTCCATTCAAAAAAAAAAAAAAAAAACAAAAAAAACAAAACAAACAAAAAAAAAAAAAAAAAAGAAAGAAAAAGAAAGTGCGTGCGTGCGTGCGTGTGTGTGTGTGTGTGTGTGTGTGTGTGTGTGTGTGTGTGTGTGTGTGTGTGCGCGCGCGCGTGATGGAACATATCGTTCTGGTATGCCCTAGAGTGAATCCGTGTGTATATAAATGTGTGTATATAAATGAAACAGACATGTAAAGGACAAATCTACACCCGAAAACTGTTCTGGGTGACCTGAAGATGGTCACCGTATGGACTTTTGTTAAACCCAAAAACTGCAAACTTTGTAAATATTTATAATTGTAAGCTAAAGTTAATTGTAACCTTTAAGCCGGGCCCTTTGTACCGGTTCTAGGCCAAACCTTCTCTCAATAAACAAAACTGAAACTTAAAACAAAAAAAGCAAAAAAAAAAAAAAAAAAAAAAAAACACTGAAAATAATCAAAGTAGTTGAGATAGTCCATAAATATCTATATGCCCTGATGATAATAAGTTAAAATTTATAGATTCCATAATTAATAAGTATTATGTTAGGTAAGTGGATACATTGGTAAGTGCTTTATACAAGTGATATTGAAATATGTCTTCCAGTTTCTCCGGGGTAAACAACATATCAACATTACTATTATTTTAATATGATTGACTAGTTATACTAATATATCGGTTAGTCGCAATGGGCCATTCAAAATCAAAATACTAATAAGAATGGAATGTTCCATTTACATGTAAATATTCAGTTTCAGTGGAATTACGTTTGGCAATAATCACGTGCCTCATATTTAAAATTTGATAATAATAGCAGCTATTAACATGGTTAGACAGTTAATCTTTATTATATTGATATGTGATTTACTACTAACGTATTATAATATTGTGCAGGTATTCTTGTTACGTGTTTTTATTTTCAGTAATGAGTGACAATTCAGTGAATATCATTTCCTTACACTTTTCCTCCAATAGGAAGCATTGTTCGCAAGGGTTCACCCCGATGCTTACGGGAAAGTCATATTCACGTTGGCCTCGGTTCGCCTCAATCAGCGGTTCCAAAGATGACTCAATCGCACCGTAGCCTGAGTTTCACTTAAGCCTCGGGCAGTATCTGTGTTGCGTCATGAATTAGTGACGTTTTGTGACCTCTGCTCTACACATACATCCGTCTACACTACAATGTACTGGTATATGAATGAATACGCCTACTACCAAGCCCAAGGACATAGTAAGCGACCGAATCGAATGGCGTCTTTACTACTGATTTGCGTAGTAGGTATTAGCAACACAAAACTCAGGACAAAACTGCCTTACAGGAGGGAATCAGAATATTCAATTCCAGCAGTTCCTTTTTGTTGCGGAGGGAATCGGCATATTCACAATTACTGCTTCCGAGGGAAACAGGGATCAAAATTAACCGCAGGAGGGAGTCGGTAGCCCTCCAACATTCCTGTTCCTCCATTTGACCTTCACTTCTAATTTCACTTCAGCTTTCATCCTGGTTGGCTATTTCAGGGTCGTACATAAATGTCGGAGAAGGTTTTCATTGCACATGGCAGGGAATTTGCACTCTGTAAATCCTCATCCTCCGGTTCGGGGGAAGTATCTAGTTTCCGGGCTCCCCAAGGGATGTGTAAGCCCGTAGGGGGGAGGGTAGACGGTTGTACGAGTCGCCACCGGGGAGTTCACATCTGTAGTCCTTAGGGATCTTGTGCTCTGCTATAGTT
This sequence comes from Tenodera sinensis, assembly GCA_030765045.1. NCBI lineage: Eukaryota > Metazoa > Arthropoda > Insecta > Mantodea > Mantidae > Tenodera > Tenodera sinensis. Next base: position 300,859,898 of record CM060964.1, on the reverse strand, counting down.
TCTCCCTATATACCTTATAGGGTATACGGTAAAGGGTACACACGGAGGGGGACACCTCACGTGCGGCGACCAACTCAGATCTATTGTAGCTACCAGCCCCACGGGACAGGGATGAAGTGAGGGAAACACAGGCTGCCACAGGGTCACAGCTAAACAAATGACAGAGGCGCGCGGAAGTCCTTAACAAGTGCAGAGATCTTTTCATCCCAGCACCGGACTCCGCCGAGCAACCACCACTCACCGCGAGTCCAGTGTCGCACTGGCGTCCGTGGGTACGGCGGGGTCGAACAGGAGTCTCCCAACGGAGGACAGAGGCCACCCAAACGCCACCTAGCACCGAGAACAGCAGTTGCAATGCCCAAGCATCCGCGCCATCTGTCCGGCACCGCCAACACCACTCATCTGAAAGCACACCTGAAAGATGATAAGAAAATGGAATGAAGGGAAATGATGAAAAAGAAACCGTGGTATGAAAGTATGCACCCCAGCATTCGTCTAAGTGGTAAATGGAAACAACGGAAAAAACCCGTAGCCAGGTTTGAACATTAGGCGGGCCTCCACATTTTATAGAGGGGGCAAGATAAAATAACTTTAAAAAGTAGATACGTTGCCCAGACATCACTTTCTCTTCTCACTCCTGTACAATTATTCCTTCTTACAAAAGCTTATTCTTCTATTTACTTCACGTTAATTGACATAAACATTTACAGAAATTGTCTTATTGCGTATTTCCTTGTAATTACAATGAGGTTACTGTAGGCTTTAAGCGATAGTCAAATGTTTTAAGGTCGATCGCTATGTGTGCATGTCCAAGAGAGGAAAAAAATTACTTCTCATTTGAGAAAAGTGTAAGTATTTTAAAATTGAAACCAGTAACAACGAATACTTTGAAAACGATCAACTACACAAAAAGCTGATGTATACGACATGCATTGTGTGTTTTAACGATATCTACACTTACTGTACAGTAGGATTTTGTACATCTCTTACGGTTTACTGGTAATCAAAAATTCATCCAGAATAAAGAGGACATCAGAGGCTATTCCCTGAAAATTCAGTCATTGCATTCATCTTTGAGAAAATAAAAGTTTTCTAGTGTTTTCATGTAAAGGATAGTTTAGAGTGGGGAGGGGGGAGGGTTTAAAATCTTCGAGTCGTTTGGAAGATGCTGATCTTACATACTAAGTTTTGTTTTCAACCGATGTTTTTTTTTGGGATATGCTGTTCACACACTGACACAAACTCTTTTCTTTGTATTCAGGGGGCCTCCGGTGAAATCCCTACATCAAATTTTTGGGTGGAATACATTACTTCCCCAATTTACTATACGTAGTAGAGAAAATAAAAACGTATCTCTTTAACTGCTAGAATTTAATGTGGATTTTTCATATCTTACATTCTATTATTTTCGTAGAACAATGAGCGTTAACACTTCCAGGAATGGCAAATACTCTGTGGCTAGAAATAAAATGATACAGAATTGGAATTCAGAATATATCAATTCATCTACATGATATGGAAGTAATGAAAGTGCTTCATAGATTTGAAAAGCAATACATTTAACAGACCATATATCACGATAAGATTAAAGGCTAATACTCTATTTTACTTAAAGAAACAGTAAAAGTGATGATTATGTAGTTGTGGAAGCCCTCATACTGCAGAACACGTTGCGACGTCTACTACTACATGGCAAAGCGACGAGGCGTATTGAACTTGGCTGTCGAGCGCTACGATCGCTTCCTATTTTGTTTATTAGAACAGCGAAATAATTGTAACTTGGTGTATAGTCACTGATAAAACACAAATATAATTATGATCTCTCGCGCCTGCCGATATATGAGACGTTGCTGTCCTGAAGATATGATTGCATCTGAGCAGAGCGTACAAAGACTGTCTCGCCTTGTTTGTGCGATAAACCCATGTGTTGTACGGCCAATGGATCTCCGGCTCTGACGTTTCACAGCTGTGATAGTTGGAGCGGGAAGGTTATCGTTGCCAGCGTATAGTAATGAGTAGAGCCCGGATTTTTATGTAACATCAAGGTGCGAAATATGTACATATTTATGTAACAAAAAACATCAAAATATGTAATGAAATATGTAATATCAACAAAATATGTAATGAAATATGTAATATCAACAAAATATGTAAAATTGTGTAATACTCTAAATCCTAACATTACAACCTCAAATCTAAATGCAGACTGCATTTTACCCAGAATTTTGTAATTTGATGGATCTGTAAGTACATAAATTAATTACGAGTTAAAATGTATTAAATATAGAATTAATTATAGGGAAAATGTTTTGTTGTATGCAGAATTTAGCTAAAATTTATTTTCAAGTAGGTAATCACGAAATAAAATGTGTTTTGGATTATGTTTATTAAACTTACTCATTTCACATAATTATTTTACTTAAATAATGTTGAAGTAATGTTGAAATACTGAACCAATTTATCAATGAGTGAAACAATGAATTCAAAATAATTAAATTTTATAATGAAGATGCATTTTCAGTTTTATATCTCTTGACATACAATGAACAACCAGGCATTTTCATGTTGAGTATTTTGCTTCTTTCAACGTACAGTGAATAACCATATACTTCTGCATATTTTCAGGGGTCATTGTCTCCTATCGGATAAAATGTTCTTTTAAGCAGAGAAGCTTCTCCCCAAGTAATAATAGGAGCATATTTTAGTATAGGAATCTGATTTGCAGAGAAATGTTTGGATAAATCGACATTGTCGCCATTTAGCACTTTAGATATGGACAGAAGCGTAGAGTACCCTGGATTCCTGCTTAGCACAGCTTTGAATTTTTCACCTACCTTCCTTTCTGCAACTACACTAAGCTTCTGTGATGCACGTTCCATTAAATCCATATATTCTGAAGAAGGGAACCTGATGTCTTGATGATTCTAGGCAACCAGCCGAAGTTACTCTTGATGTAAGCACAGGAGATTGCCACTTTCGGATCTTTAAAGATATCCAGGAGATTCACGTATGGAAACAGCTACTTCTAAAGAGAACATGTTCACCACTAACTGAACTCCTTCAAAATGTTTACAATAAAAGTTCACAGCTTCTAACCACGTACCCCATCTTGCAAGTACTGGCTCAGGAGGCAAAGGGACATGTTGGAGATGATTTTTATAGCACTGAATTCTGTGCGCTGCTTTCACGAAGACCTTTTTTTTGTTGATGATATCAACTTATTCACACAGGGAAAATTACTTCTTGCTACTTCAGCAACACGTTGCAATGCATGGGCCAAGCAGGTACATTCGGGTAGAAAACCTTAAGGGCATTAGCAACTTTAATCATGTACGCTGCGGCATCTGAACCTTTTCCTCACACACACCCTCTGGCCACAGAATCTTCATCGTATCATTTACGAGTCTTGCAATTGTAGAATGATTTGTTTGTTCCAACACCTTGCAGCAGATTAGCAGGACTTTCGGAATCTAGTTTTCCTACCGCTAAATTTGCTATGTACCGACCCATGTCATCTGTAGTTTCATCGACGGCAAACCAAATACAGGAGTCTCCAATTTCATTCCGTATACGAGCAACTGCTTCTCCATAACACACATGAAAATACTTTTTCCTCATAGTATATTTGTCTGGAATAACTTGCTCGGAATACGTTTTTAGAAAGGAGCGAAATTGATGAATTTGAAGTTAATGCCACTAAATATTAGCTGCAACCATTGCACTGCACAGGTCTTTAAAAATCATTTCCGGACAGTTCCTGTTGCATTTCTATCAACAGAACTTGCTTTCTAGAAGACTAGGTGTTTGTCGCGTATGTGAAGAACACTTTTGATATGTTGTTCCAATTGAAATTTCATGGAACAGCCAATTCTTTTACCTCATGCTTGACAGACTATTACTTTTCCGTTTGTTGTAAAGGCGCTATCTAATTTCACCCATGAATTCAACTTGCAGGATAGCGAGGACGCAACTGGTGCCATTTTACTAAGACTTGCAAGAAACTAACTGCAGTATTCTCGCCTCGCTATATTGATGGTTGTCCAGCGGCTCACTTTGTTTCCTCGCAGCTATTATATTACAAGATGCCGACTACTGCGACAATGGTAACAATCAATTTCTCCAGTCCTTGTAAATGCCCAAAGCGCTACGAGAAACGTGACACTGGAGGCCAACATTGTCGAGCGGCACCTGCTTTGATATAAATGGACAACAATCAGAACGAGGCGAGGCGGTTATTATCGCATTCTTAATTTAACTTGCATCCTATTTCGCAGATTGATTTTTGTTGCTTTCAGCAAAACTTGTGAAAACAGTAGTTTATAATGTGACTACAATATTTCTTTTTAAAAAATAACAAAACTGTAACCAAACCCAGAAAATATGTACGTTTTATGTAACATCGTTAAAATATGTAGAAACGTGCAAAATATGTAAAAATATGTAATATAAAAATGTGTAAGGGAGTCCCAAATGACGTAATTTGCCAACATTTTTACTTCTCATTGAAATATTATGCAGGGTTTAAAATACATATGTAATTACATAAAAATCCGGCCTCTAGTAATGAGTTTCGGGAGACCGATTCTCAAAATTACCTTAAGAATTAAAGTATATGATATTTATTAAGTTTAAATCATTTAAATACAAGTTTTGGTTTTATTTTCATGCAATATCTTCGTTACACCACTATTATGCTCGAATATTACGGTTACATATGTTATGAGCAGTAGCCGTTACTATTGGCAATACTGGAAGCGAGTAACGCACAGTGTTAAAACTTTCTGCTAGCACCAATCAGCGGTCTCACTGCTAGGCGTGACTTCCAAATCTAGCACCGTGTTGCCAGCTCCGTTTTACAAGGACCATGTGGTTTAGTTAATTTTGGTGTTTGTGCAGGTGAAGTTTGTTAGCTCTTTTGTGAGTGCGTTAATTCCGATTTAAGTGTTTGTCATGTTGTTATTATCGTTATTGTAATAACATGGCTACTGGTTCGTCGGAATCGAAGAAAAAAATCAACTCTTATAAGAGCCAAAGCCGCGAATTTATATTCAGATTATGCACTTTGAGAAGGAACGCGACAATGGTGGACCCCTTCTAACTGTTACCAAGGTGCTGGATAGAGTTTTTGACGCTTTGAAAGTGGGAAGAACTACTGAGAAGAGTGTGATCAAGGAGAAGTGCCCAGAGGATTTTAATACACCCTCTGCAGTTCTGCGTACTCCGGGAAAACAAAGGCCACGAAACAACAGTAGAACTTGATGCATTTCAAAAAGATGTAATTAGGCAGCATGTGTATCAGTATTATATGAGGAAGGAATTTCCTACTCGTGAGAGGCTGCTGTGTTCTCTGAAAGAAGCTAACTTATTCGATGGCGGAAAAGGTGGCCTAAGTAAAGTGCTGAAAGAACTTGATTTTCGATTTAAAAAGTATTCTGGGAGAAAACCTATGATTGAAAGAAGTGATATTGTTGCATGGGGTGGCAAATTTTTGCGGGAAATTCTTAAAACCAATCCCGAAAAGGTTGTACGGCTTGATGAAACTTGGGTGAATACAGGACACACAAATACAAAGGCATGGACTGATGACACTCTTGCAGGGACGCTGTAAGTGCCAGTTGGGAAAGGAAGTAGATTGATTCTGCTTCATGCTGGTGGTGTGGGCGGTTTTGTTCCAGGCGCTACGCTCTTGTTTAAATCAAAGAGCACTCGTGATTATCACGAGGAAATCGATGGAAACACATTTAAGCGCTGGTTCCAAGAATCCCTCCTGCCAAGCATCGGTGCGAACTCCATTATTGTTATGGACAATGCGCCTTACCACTCGGTGCAGTTAAACAAAGCACCAACAATGAGCGACAGAAAAAATGTTATTCTGCAGTGGTTGGAGAAGAACAACATACCTGGAGTGTGCGCAGAAATTACGAACTTTTTCAAGTTTTAAAATTGCATAAGCCACGGTTTTGTACGTATGAGATAGACACCATTGCTGCTGCTCACGGTCATGCCGTCATCAGGCTCCCTCCCTAACATTGTCACTTCAATGCGATTGAATTGATTTGGGCACAAGTAAAGGGTTATGTTGCAAAACATAATTGCTGATGTGGAACCATTAGTGCAACAAGTGACAACGGACGAATGGAAAAATGTCGTGGATCACACCTGGAAACTTTTAAGAAAAGCAAGGGAAGCTGAGGGCGTAATGGAAAATTGTGTGGAAGAACTGATAGTTTCATTCCGCCCAGGTGACAACAGCAGCGACTCCAGTGATGAAGACGAACGTAGTCGATATTTTCGAGGATTGTGGCGTCTTTCCATTGGATTAAAATGCAAGTTGTTTAATAGCCAATTTCAATTGGTATATAATACAATATTGTTGGTTTTTTCCGGTGGGTAAATTGTATAATAATTGTCTCCATATTCTACTATTCTGTGATCATTTATATGCATACTGTCCACGTAAATTTACGAAGTAGCGGTGAGTTGTGTAAATGGTTTAAGATAACCTGTTTAAAATTCCCGCTAAGGAACTGGCAATACCGCGCCACGTACTCTCGAGAAATGTTAGAGCCGGAGATCCACTGGCCGTACTATAATCAGCTGGGCAGTTTCACATTCTTTCCGATACGCTTCCCGACTCTGCCAAGTAATACAAAAGCATTTGCTAAAATATGTTGTTCTTTAATGACGCTGTGAACTGCCATGTCAGTGTCGCCGGTGTGCCGAAATTTCGTCCCGCAGAGTTCTTTTATATGCAAGTACATCTACTGACATGGAGCTATCGTTTTTAAACACACTTAAAAACTTAAAAACCACTAGTCTGGGCCGGATTTGAACCCTGGACCTCAGGATCAGTAGGCCAGCGTCAAATCAACTGAGCCACCCAGACCAAAAAAAAAAAAAAAAAAAAAAAAAAAAGTCGCGCTTAAAACTGTACGTGCATGATGATTACCATGATATAAAATAACGTTATTGCTAATTGGCATGTCTGTTAATGAAAATGCCTCCCAGATTATTGTGTGAAGTTTGTGGTGAATCCAGCCAGCGGGATATTAAGCTTGAGGGGGGGGGGGGGGAGGGAATGCTATAGGCTTCAAATTTTAGTGATATATTTTAAAAAAATAACAACACTAATATTTTGAACTGGCCCCTAATTTCTAATTTAATAAAATTATGTGTAACTATATTTGTTGTTTCGACGTTGTATTTGAGTACTAACGAACTGACGAAGACCACACATTGCACAAACGCATCCTTCCACAGTAGGCTAACCGTTAAAATAGCTACATCGGCACTCATTGTTGCTTTTAAAGGAGGTATGATCCGTTAGAAAGTCAAGAGAAAACAAACAATAATTAAAACGCTTACCGGCTATTACCCCTTTTCACGGCGAGACTCATTGTTTTTAATAAGAAAGGAATACACAATAATAAGAAATACCACAGAAGGCATTTCTTATGGCAATTAGGCATGTATATATTTTTTTTAAAAAGTCTTCAATCACAGAGATGTAAATCGTACAGATTCACTTTCAAAAGGATGACAGATATAACACATTTATAAAGGCATTCTGCCAAAGTTACGGTCTCTACTTATTACATTGCACCAACCCAGATGATAATTTAAGTGTATGCATCATTTTGATTTTTAATGATGTATACATTTACAACAGATATAAAATTCTCATGGGGAGGGATTCCCCCTCCCCCCCCCCAGGGACCACCCCCTGAATTCATCACTGGGTCAATCATGTACCACAAGACTTAATTCAAGAGGCATAGAGCAGGGTTTCTCCAAATTATGAGCAACGGAATTCCACAGCTTTGTAATGGAATCTCTTTTCATGGAGCTGAATCTGTTTTCATTGAGCTCAGTTCTCTAATATCTACAATGTGATTATGTGTATAATCACCAAGTTTTGAACATCACTGTGTTTATTTCAGAATAACAACTGCACTAGAAGTGTTCGCCCTTTATGATGGGTAGTTTAAAATTTATGAATATTTCAATTACATTATAATTAAATATAAATATAATTATAATAAATAATTATTTATAATAAATATTTATGACTCATATTACTCTCAAATTAACTGTTACTTGGGGGGAAAATGTGTCATTTATACTAACTTAATTTTTTTTTAGAAAAATGACGATGCGCTATCTTTAAGTGATGCAACTTTGACACGGAAAACTTTATTTATAATGATATAGTGTGTTACCATGTTATATAGCACAAGTCATGCTTAAAACAATTTCCGCAGAATATTAAGTCGGGAAAAGAATGATTCTTCAAATTTCAAATTCATTGCTGAAAAGGGTGGGGAGGGGAAGCGAAGCAACCACACGTGTGCAAGCGGATGATTTCCAAAGACCGCGGACATGTATACATGTTCGACTGCGTTTTAGCTGCTTCCTGGGCGGCCTTTGATTGCCAAGAGGTTTGGATATTCGGCACGCTGAAATAAGACAATGGATAACTACTACAGCATTGTTACTACTAATACAATATTCAATACATCGTTTAAGTCATTAATTTATTAATGAAATATTTCTAAAACTTCAAAACAGGAAAGGACAAATGGAAATTCTCTGAGTACGGGCAAAATTGTTTCCAGTACAGGCGCTGCCAGTTCGGGCCAGGTTAAGTAGCATATTCCTATAGGAACATCTTCCAGCAGTTCTCCAAAGTATGTTCTAAAAAGTGTAGGTAAATGTGGCCCGTCAACATGGAGGTGAAAAATAGGGCCCTATGAGTGTGTCATTAACAATCGTTTACTTCTCCAATTCACAGTGTCGGCAGCGTGCCGTTCCCTCTCACAATAACTGCCCCTTACATCTCTTTTTGGGTTTACCAACATATTTCTTTCCTTGTGGTTGATATTGGAATGTAATCTTAGGCAGTCTTGTTTCGGACATTCTTTATATATGTTGCAAGCATTCCTTTTGATATTTTGTCATTATCAATGGCAGTCAAAATGTTCGCTGCAAACTGGTGTCAATAATTCGTAAATCAAATAGTTCTAGGGTTTTCTTATGCCCAAATGTGACTGTTATGTGTGTTTAACATGCCCTCACGCGTAAAAACCGTCCTATCCGCCTGCGATATGGTTGTAGGAAATCTTGGTTGGTCAATGCATTAAGGTAACCCATCTGTGAAATTTGAAAAATTGCCATTTTTCGTCCAATTCTTCTCAAATTTTGGGAATAGGCTTGTTGCTCAGAGTTAAAAAAATATTATGAGTTTAAACTTTATATCTTGAATAGTTTTTTTTTTTTTTTAAATTTCTGTAAGGTTTTGTGCAAAATGCTCCTCGGTACATACTTTTCAACCAAGAACATTTCAACTTCTACAGCTAATCAATGACATATAGTGCTACAACATTTGGCTGGTGTTTTTTTATTAATTTATTTTGTTTGGGAGAAAAAAGAATTTGAAAATTGCATAATCCAATTTCTGAGAATTTTACCAATTTTACAAATTCCTTTTTGAAATAAAAACTTTTGTATTAAGGTACAGCAAAAATTTAGAGCCATGTTTTAATTCTTATACTTTGAACAATATGTGTACCAAGTTTCAAGAAATTATCTGCAAAACTATGCACCAAGGAGCATTTTGTGCATAATCATGTGTCAGGAAATCATAAGCGGAGAAAAATGGAGTAAAGTTTAGCAACTATATAATACAAATGTACTTGATTAAAACTGGCCTGCTCCATATGTGGGACCCTCAGAGGTCCTTTTAGCTGTTTGTTTAAATTTTAGTCGCTTCCTAGCAGTTCTGTAGCCCCTTTTTGAATTCCTAGCACTATCCTTCAGACGACACTTACCCTAAGTTTACTTAATTTCTCCCCAATTACATTGAAATTTCTACCCTGAACCTCATACTTTACATGCTGTGAAGCTTCACAACCCATATTATATTTACTAATTTCATATATTGCACCAATTTCTGTTTTCTTTTTTGAAGAAAAAAAAAATCCTTTGGGCATTTTTTCACTATTTCTTCACAAAGCACCATGAGGTTAGCACATTTTCCCTCTAGATAAACCAAAGAACTTTGGAATTTGCCCAACAGATAGCTCTCATATAGATGATTCTCAGGTTAGCCAACATGTTTCAGCTAATTTGTCACAAGAAACCGCATAATTCAAACTCAAACTGAACAGATATTGAGTCGGAAAAACATTGCAAGCACTTCGAGTGCACTCTACTTACCTTGCTTCGAGTGTTTCTGTGCAATTAAACTGACATACCACCTAGCACATGGCCATTTAAATCCCTTGGTGAAGTCATTTAAAGGGCGCAGATGAGTAAACAAAAGCATGACAATGAAACCCAAAGGTTTAAACTTATTTATGGTATAAAAAGCCAAAAATGAAAAATTTTGTAATTTTTACCCATTTTTCAAAGATGGGTTACCAAATAGTTCTAGGGTTTTCTTATGCCCAAATGTGACTGTTATGTGTGTTTAACATATGCCCTCACGCGTAAAAACCGTCATATCCGTCTGCGATACGGTTGTAGGGAATCTTGGTTGGTCAATGCATTAATGAAGAAACTATTGGACAAACTGCAGTCGAGGTGGAGAGTCATTTGGCCCCAGTGCTTGAACTCGGGTTAGATGATACGGATGTAATTGTTGTTCATGGAGAATTCTTGTAAACGAAGACGGCTTGAATGTATGATATGTGTTATTGCTCTTGTGCTGTGGATGGAGAGCTATGGATTCGATCAAGAACCTCCTCTTCTAGAGGAGTGCCGAGTGATATACTTGTTTTTGAAAAGTTGTTTCTCGTAGTCGTTGATGTACGGCGTTAAAGATGCTGAGCGGAGGCAAGTGTCTCCTTTGGTAAAACCCACCAAAAAGATATCGTGTCTTTTTCGTGTATTCCCAAGCAGCACCATAAACGCAACACATCTCTGCTAGTTCTTCGTGAGTAAAGTGAAACCTTTTTATAATGTGCTGTAAATCTGAAAGTCCTTCCAGTAAGCACAGCATTTTAATATACGCTGCTAGCTGAGATTGAGCCACAAAGTGCTGTATAATATGCAACGAATTCTTTGCCATTTATGTAAAAAAACGCAGTTTTTAGGTTAATGATGACATAAACGTTGTTAAAAACAGAATACAAATGATATTCTAAAATGCTACGAAAACAAAATATAAGCAATACCGCAATCCCGAAGGTGGAACAAGGATCTGCATGACAGAATATCTTCTAACTTGACGCGGCGTTTGGAAAAAGTTAATGCCCTCTAGCTCGATAACAACACGTTTACGGGTATACATTCACTGTAAGAAAATACTCAGTTATAAACCCTGAATTACGCCTTAAAATTATTCGGTGTTATTCTAACTCATGCTGTCTATACCTAGCATGCCCTTCACATATCTACCTAAGATGCTATCATGGCAGTAAACGTAAAATAAAAAGAGAACTTGTGAACGTCAGTTAAGTTTCAGATGATTGCGAAAACATCCCACACCTTTATTGATTATTAAAATGCATTGATTTGGTGACTTTATGTCAAGGTTCGGTTGGGGGATTTAGCACTTTGACCTATAGAAGATATTTTGTGTCTATGCCCTGGTAGGGCGACCCCGTGAGGGAGGGATGAGGCGAGAGGATACTAAGGGTGGCCGCACCTGAGGAGAGACAGTGGCAGAGGACAAGATCCCTAACAGCAATAGATTAAAACTCCCCGGTGGCGGCTAGTACAACCGGCTCCCCTCCCCTCTGTAGGCTTACTACTATTGAAGACTTCCCCCGAATCAGAGAAAGAGGATTTACAGAGTGCACACTTCCTGCCTTGCACTGAAAACCCCCTCCGGCACTCAAAACCCTGAAATAGCCAATTAGGATTAAAGCTGAAGTAAAATGGGAAGTGGTGAAATGGAAGAACAGGAAATTCGGGGGATGTAATTATTTTTCGGAACATCAAAGTACATTAAAGTTATTAATTCCGCCCCCCCCCCCCCCAGTGATGCCTCCCGCATGGCAAATTGGTATACTAACCACTACAGATCCGTGTATGTGATTGTGCGCGCTTGTGTGTGTGTGTGTGTGTGTGTGTATGTGTGTGTGTGTGTGTGTGTGTGTGTGTGTGTGTGTGTGTGTGTGTGTGTGTGTGTGTGTGTGTGTGTGTGTGTGTGTGTGTGTGTGAATTCAAAAAGTAAATGTTAGATAAATATCAAACTTCGAATTTAAGTTCATAATTTCCGAAAAATGTAACAGGACGCTTTTCAAGAAAATCCCTCCTAACAAGCTACCCTTTACATGGAAACATGCTTCATTCTCTTTAATTTGCTCAAAAGTGACTCATAATCTTCATTAAAATAACACGTATTTAATATATTTATATGACAAACAAATTGTATTATATTTGATTTTCTATGACTAGGGTGTAGTTTACTTCATTCTGAATGACCTTTATGTAATTTTGTAATAATTGTAAATCATGAGAGATTAAAGCTTACTACACAAAATATATATCCCTTTAAATACTCAATTTATTGGAAGTCTGAGATATTCGTTTTATTTGCCTTATAAATGCTTTGTTAATTTTTGACGTTCTTTACCATTCATTTATTTCTCACGATGCCATGGAAAGTGACATTTCAAAAGCAACATATGGGGGCCGCTTTTCAAAGATTTGATTATTATCTTTTCTTCTTCCCCCTTCTTCCTACAACGAACTGTGTAATTAAGCATTTCTGCCAACACTAATCTTAACATGAAGGGATAGAAAAATAAGCTTTCTTAAGAAGAGCTTGTGGAAAGAGATATAAAAATATACTGCAGTGGCCAGTGAAAGTTATATGAATTGAACACATAGATTTCTTCTTTTCTCTGAATATGTATAGTCAGCATACAATAACCGCCAGTTTAATAACTGTTTCTCAAGTTTATGACATCTTTCGAATGCTATTGAATTTCTCTCAACATGCAACGCTCTCAAGCTTTTGTGAAGTTGAAAGGAGACAGAAGAATTCTACAAAACAAACAGCAAAATCTGATGTGTTGCACTCATATGCAACACATATACTCTTGTACTCTTGTACTAACCATTCTTACAAACTCCTATTCCTATATCTTCTTCGTGTTAGTTGACATAAACATTTGCACAAATTATCTTATTGCTTATTTTCTTGTAGGAGCAAGGGGAATATTAGAATACATTAGGCTTTGAGCGATAGTCAAATCTTTTAAAGCTTAGAGATTCCATTCTCCTTGCACGCTTAACACACACACATACACACAGATATATTGTTATTATTTTTGTTATTACTATTATTATTATTATTATTATTATTATTATTATTATTACTATTATTATTATTATTATTGTTATTATTCTTATTCTTATTATTATTATTATTATTATTATTATTATTATTATTATTATTATTATTATTATTATTATTATTATTATTATTATTATTATTATCGTCATCGTCATCGTCATCGTCATCATTATCATTATCATCATCATCATTATTATTATTATTATTATTATTATTATTATTATTATTATTATTATTATTATTATTATTATTATTATTATTATTATTATTATTATTATCATCATCATCTTTATTATTGTTATTGTTGTTGTTATTGTTATTCGTGTTATTATTATTATTATTATTATTATTATTATTATTATTATTATTATTATTATTATTATTATTATTATTATTATTATTATTATTATTATTATTATTATTATTATTATTATTAGTATTATTATTATTACCATCATCATCTTTATTATTGTTATTGTTGTTATTATTGTTATTGTTATTCGTATTATTATTATTATTATTATTATTATTATTAGTATTATTATTATTATTATTATTATTATCATCATCATCGTCATCGTCATCATCTTTATTATTGTTATTGTTGTTGTTATTATTGTTATTGTTATTCGTATTATTATTATTGTTGTTATTATTATTATTATTATTATTATTATTATTATTATTATTATTATTATTATTATTATTATTATTATTATTATTATTATTATTATTATTATCGTCATTATCATTATCATTATTATTATATAATAACGATGCTCCATTTCACAAAAGCTTTTAAGTTTTTCCAAACTCACACAAATAACAAGGAATATCTCCGAAATGGTTCACTCTACAAAATAAAATTATTTGGACATAAATTGGTTTAGCGAGATCTACATTTTTGTATCGCAAGGTTTTGCCTATCTCTTACGGTTTACGAGTTATTCAAAAGTCATCCAGAGTAAATAGGACTCCATAGGCTATAGTCATAAAATTCAAAATATACATTTCATTTGTCATACAAATATCTTAACATATGGCATTTTAATCAAAGTCGTTACAGCCATTTTCAAGAAAATCAAAATTTTCGAAAAATTTTCCATGTAAAGGGTAGTTTAAGGTGGGGCTATTTTCTTTAAAATCTTCATGTCGCATCTTTGAAAGACATTAAATTTAAATATCAACTTTGGTTTTTGACCGACTTTTCGTTTTTGAGTTATGCTGTCCAAAATCTGTCAATCACACCCATACACGGACCTTTTTCTAAGAATGTTTTTTTTTTATTCAGGGGGTTTCAAAACATATATTTTTACGGTGAAATCTTGACATCGAATTTTTGGGTGGAGTACAATACTTCTACTTACCAGTAGAGAAAGTAAAAAGTAAGTTAACAAAGAATAATACTAAAGGCGAGAAAAGAGCGCATAAAGTAATGAAAATGATGAAGCAAACAAAGTGTTTTAAAACGCCAAATAAATAAAATACAGTTGGAAAATGAGCAGAATGAATACAATCGAGTGAAATATAAATGAGATAAGAAATAATTATAGCTGTAGCAAAATTTGTTGGCGAGTGTCTCATACTAAATTCAATCAGAGACTTGCCATGCCTTGCTGTGTTATGTAGTTAAACATGGTGTGAAATCACGCTGTAAAGCCACAGGGTTAAAGTAACATGTTTTCAAATGATAATAATGCTTGAACATCGTTGCCACGTGATGAACCTGCTCACCTTCGGCAAATCTTGTTCTGCAATAACACTTTTGGATAAAAGCACTTCCGAGCGCTAAATATCGTAATATATATTTAATACATTATTGTGCGCCGAACTCAAAAATAACAACATTAACTATAACTGCATATATTGCACGATGCAAAACCACACAAACACGAGCAGTACGTCCACAGCTTGATTGATTAATTAATACGGCGTCTAAACAGAATCCTGTTTTAAAATCTATTGCTTGGTCTCTGTGCAACGTGTCCATAAACAAGGACTTCTGTGGCAACATAACAGACGCAATAACACCAACTATGGCCGTAGCTTTACCATAGTTATATTTTACGAACAGTTGACGGCACTAATTCAACCTAACGGATGGAACATCACCAAATATAACCATAGTGGGGGGAAAAAGGACAAGGTTTTTCTTTTTTGGGGGGTATCTCAATAAGCTGTGCCTACTATAGTCCACTATAAGCCACCATTAAACTTTGCGGCTAACTAATATGAAAAATAAACTATGTTGCAAAAGAAAAGTAAAGAAAACATATGTAACAGTATGGCGTGAGCTAGTGCCTCCGTAAGCGCTAATTGTTTATGTTCCTATTCCCCATAAATGGCCAAAGTGTTTATAAGCGACAGGAATGTGACGTATTTGTGAATTTGTATTCTTCCCTTTGGTAATAAAACACAGGTTCCTGAAAGTGCGCTATTTAAAGTGCATACATTTAACGGCGGAGGTAGTGCGCTGGTGGAGGTAATATTTATTGTGGCTATTTTGAACGATATCATAATTATAGGAAACCCTCCAACGGGGGTTCCCGAATCCCTGTTCAATTGCAATGAAACGTCAAAGTGATGTTTCCTTGTTTTTTTTTTTTGTTTTTTTTTTTTTGTTTTTTTTGGGGGGGGTGGGGGTGACCTAAGGGGAAGTACTTAGAGCCCCAAAATTGTTACAAAGTTACATTCAAAACAAAAACATGCGAGGGGAATAGAATTTCAGATGTAGAGCTTAATCAAGGCATTAAGGAAGACATTTGCAATTTGGGAGATTTACGTCTCCGTCTGATTCATATTTCCGTAGGATATTACATAAAATGTTTGCTCTGCTAAATGCATCCGAGTTAATTTTGAAAGTACAGCACATAAACAAAGTGAGCATTTTATGCAATTTTACAAAAATTACAAATCATATGGAATGAAATATATTTAAAATTGCCAGAACAGGTAAAGTGTGTTATGGTTTGTTCTTTATTCATATTAAAATTGGGAAATTTATTTGCGTCAATTTGCCTGCTAGAAACTTTTTTAAACTGAGCTCTGTTATGATGTAGTTCTATTTTACCTGTGAAAAACATTTCAAATTGTTACAGATGTATCAAAACTATGACTAACACACGATCAAAACAGAATACGTACGACTGTCGCTTTGAAAAGTCCTCATTTGAACACTTGATATTTAAGCATTCTAGATAAAACTGCCCTGTAAGTAAGATCAAGGAAGACAACAATTGTAAAATGAAGCTGGTGAAGCCCATAATATTGGCGTTAAATTCCAGCAAATAAAGCGAAGGAAAAGTAAATAAAGAAGGAAGCAAACTGGGAAGAAAGTGTACAAAAAATGAGTGAAAAGAGAAAGAAATACGAAATTACTTAAGAAACAAACCTAGGATAGAAATAAAGAAATAGGATACAGTTTAAATGCAAAAGCAAACTGGGAAGAAAGTGTACAAAAAATGAGTGAAAAGAGAAAGAAATACGAAATTACTTAAGAAACAAACCTAGGATAGAAATAAAGAAATAGGATACAGTTTAAATGCCACGCAGGAAAGGTAAGTGCACACGAACTTACCTGGAGCGGCTACCAGGAACCTAACTTTGAGTGGAATGCACTGAGCGCGACTCGGACTACCGCTGTTACATTTATTGATCAAACCTCCCACCCCGCCAAGACATTTCAAAGAAGGCGGGCGTCGAACTCGGGGAGGATTCAACTCATACATTCTCAAGGCGGAGTTGTTCTGTTTTGTTTTCAGTTTAATTTAGGGGTTGTGATATTTCTACCCATTTCACCCGATATCCAAAAATAAAAAGTAATCCCTGCCTCTGGCCAATGGCGGTTAAAGTTTTTCGCCTCTGGGCTTAAGAGTTTAAAAGATTACGAAGTATTATGCTAGGGATTGTGCCAATATGTTCCTGAATTTTGCAAATTTTCTGCTAAATTGAATATATAAACTGCCTTAGCATTGAATAATTTTTTTTATGCATTAAGGCCCATTCAAACAATGATTTATTGTCCTTGACATATTCACAGGAAATTTACATTCACACTCGAAAGTTCAATGTAGAAGTTGAGTGACTTTCTCGCCTGATGTTTATTTTAGTTTTTTTCCAGTGTATGGAGATTTGTTCCATATATTTTATTTTTCAAGTTCCCCTACAGATAAAAATCACACAAGTTAAATCAGAGGTTGGAGAGGACCACGATTCTTTATTAATTACCCTATGTTCAAAAACTGTTTCCGGGAAATTGTATTTCAAATTGGCTTCATCCCTCCAACAGTTTATAACAGGGCTGGGGAACTCGCGGAATAGCAGGTGCAACCCTCATTTTTCACCTGCTAAACAAGCAGTTAATAGTGTAAGGTCGTGAGCAGACTGCGCTCAGAGAGTACCTGTTGCTCAGGTCTGGCTTATAACATATGTAACGTACATATGAATCCTTTGCGATAATGTGTTGTGCTGATCGCACTTATGTGGTTTATTATGGCACCTCCTTTTGTTTCGCGACTCTTGTTTTCCCCGCTGGGATGCGCTAGTGTTTTTTCTTTGGGTTTCCTCTCGGTCTCACGGTTGTAGGGACAGTCAGTCGGAGTGCTCCTTTCTCGGCGTGCAGGGTAAGTGGTCCCGTTGTTTGGTTTTAACTAAGGCTCAGGCCGTGAATTGCAGATTGGTTTTCAGACCGTTACTTGCCTGGGAGGTGCTTCTAATGCGGACGAATTAAATGTAATCTTGTAACAAGTAATTCTTGTAACCCGTAGGATATCCACGCGAATCATTTAGGCATTTTCAGATAGGCTTGAAGACTGCCCAACTCCTCACTTTGAGGGGGAGTTGAATGGGGTTATGTAAATGGGTTTGGTTTTCAGAAGTATTTCTATTGTATGTTTCGGCTTCCATTTCTGTTTAAAGGTTTGCTATACCGATTAATCATTCCTGTTAACAAATGTATAATTTATTGATCCATAAATGTTATAATTCTTGAAATTTTTAGTGGTCTCTTCTCTTCAATTCCTTCCCCCCCCCCCTTTCACGATTGTACCTACACCCCTATGGTGCAATAAATGGTAGCAGAGCGTGGTTATCTTATGGTCGAGTGGGGCAGTTAAATTGAGCATTGGGTTATTGTTTTGATTAACCATGTCGAGTGACTTTCAGCTGTTGCGTAAGAACGAAATACTATTTGAGTTGGGGATTCGTGGACGCGGTGACTTGTCGTCGGCAGACGTTCCGGCCCTATTAGACGCACTTCGTAGCGTGAAGGATAACGATTATGTCGTGTTGCCGGACAAACATTTATTGGTAACTGAATCACCGTCATTATGTGAGGCCGCACGGCTGGAATTTGAAGAGTTGTTCTCCGAGTCGAGTATTGGCTCGGGGTTTTCGAAAGCGCAGGTGAAGCGTTTGACGGCCAGGATCTTGCATTATGTGCAGCGGGTTGAATATTTCCCAAAATATTGTCCTAAGGTTAAGTTCGGGGTTGACTTAGTCGAGCTGAAGGGGTAGTTTAGGAGATATTTAGATGTGCTTGCTCGGAAAGGGCATCGGGGCGAGTCGGCTACTGTCACACCAACTTTGACGTCTCAAATGACGGCCTTTAAACCGCTAAAGTTACTTCATCCCTTACAACAGTTGGTTGAACCTTATCAAGTCTTTAAGGTTGTTGATGTTCTTACAGCTCTTGAATTTCTGAAGTTTCTGGTAAGAGCTAAGGATTGCGCTGAGTTATGCGAAGTTCCCGGTTTGCAGCTGCTTGAAGTAGTAATGTCAAAAGGGGGTGACGCGGTGCGCAGTATAATTGGGCGTATTAAGGGATGTGTTGATCCAGTCTCTGAATTGCATGGCAGTGTATTGAAGTGTTTCATTCCTCATCGGGAGCTACATACATTAATTCAAGATCATTATTTGAAACCCCAGGGGTTAGGAGAGTCTTTCTCCGAGTACATTAGCAGGGTTAAGTTGTTTGCGCGTATACTACGGTTGCCGGATAGCGAACGGCAGATCTGTGACATCATTATTACGTGGTTGACCCCGGAGGTACGTTCTCTTTTGGTATTTAGCTCTTGTCCTGCTGCGTTTAAAGATTTAGAGGGGCTATTGCCGATCTTGGCAGAGTATAAGGCGTCAAATGCGGCGCGAAACCGCGAATCATTGCAAGTGCCTCTGCATGGTGTTCGATTTGAGCCGCGGCAGACTAACCGAGGAGATTTAGCTCGGGATAGTTTTCGCTCACCAGGATCTTGCTTTAGATGTGGTTCTCCTGAGCATTTGGTTAGACAATGCACGGTAGCCAGGAAGCGTGGTGGCGTTTTACTACCCGTGGGTGTAGACGGTCAAAGGCGCCAAGATTGACAACGAGCCCCTTGCGGAATTTCTGCCTGTTGTCGGATATTCCGTCGGATAATAGCCAAGCCCTTTAATTTGAAGCCGACAGTACAGGTGACTGTTGGGAAACGACAGTTTATCGCTCTCTTGGACTCGGAAAGTTTCTGCTCTTTGGTACACGAGGAGTTTTATTATAACTATCTTACTAAATTCTCGGGAAAACCGCGGCAGTGTAGCGTTGGGTGCGTGTCTGTAAATGGTCATAAATTTCAGGTGAATGCCAAGGTTCTGTTGACCATGCGTATTTCGCGTTTTACGTGGAAACACTATTTCTATCTTCTGCCGGACCTGCCACTTCGACTGATTTTAGGCTCGGACTTTATGACTAGAGTCGGCCTAAGGCTTGATTTTCGGGATGGGGAAATCACCTTTGCATTTGCCCCTTCCCAACAAGTTGCATTTCAGTGCGGTCAAGTCATCAACAAAGTACCTTTGGAGGAGAGTGGCGGGCTACGTCACCATATATGCGAGTTAGCAATGCTTTCCCCCATTTGACAGAAGAGCAGGGCCGTTCGCTCGAACAACTCTGTGCGAACCATGGGTCGTTGTTTGCTGACCGTCTAGGAGTAACAAATTTGGTGGAGTATGACATACAACTAACAGACGACACCCCTGTGAATTTACCACTATATCGTGTCACCCCACCTAAAATGGCTGCTCTTCGTAAAAAGATCGACGAAATGTTACGAAAGGGAGTGATAAGGCCGTCCACGTCTACTTATAGTAGTCCAGTATTTCTGGTCCCTAAGGGCAAGGACGATTTCAGGGTAGTGGTGGACTACCGGCACTTGAACAAAAAGATAAAGATCGAGGCCCAACCAATGCCACATTTAAATTCGGCGGCGCATTATTTTGCGGGTGCCAAAGTATTTACTAGTTTGGATTTGAATAGCGCCTACTACCAGGTACCCTTATCGGAGTCGTCTAAGCCACTAACAGCCTTTGCTGTCCCATGGAGGCTTTATGAATTCCAACGAATACCCTTCGGAATTGCTACTGGAGCTCAGGTGTTGTCGCGGTTATTAGACGAAATATTTTCGGACATCAAGTTTAAATATGTGTATCACTATCTAGATGACGTGGTTGTCTACTCGCCCGACTTTGAAACCCATTGCCAACATTTAGCTGAGGTCTTTGACCGGCTCGAGCGCGCAGGCCTTACCTTACGCAAAGAGAAGTGTAACTTTGCTGCGGGACAGATTTCTTTCTTAGGTCATATTGTATCTCCGGCTGGGATAACGATTGATCCGGAGCGGACCAAAGTTCTACGTAACTTTCCTCCCCCTAAAACCGTAAAGGCATTGGCCAGGTACGTGGGCATGGTGAACTTTTTCAGCAAGTTTATTCCGCATTTTGCAGCGCGGGCGGAACCATTGAACCGCCTTCGGCGGAAGGGAACTCCGTTTAAGTGGGGTGAGGAACAGCAGCAGGCCTTTGAAGACCTTAAACAGGCTATAATGAATCCCCCGGTGTTGGCTTTCCCTGATTTTTCACGTAGATTTATCCTTCAGACCGATGCAAGCAGGGGATCGGTGGCTGCTGTTTTACTCCAGGATTTTTCTATGGGGCGTAGGGTTATTGGCTATAGTTCACGTACCCCTACTCCAGCCGAGCGGAAGTATTCAGTTTACGAACTTGAAACTTTGGCTGTGGTATTTGGTTTAGAAAAATACCGCGAATATCTGGAGCATGTTGAGTTTACTCTTGAGTGCGATAACCAGGCGCTAACGTGGTCGTTGACCTCACCGCGATCTACAGGCAGGTTAGCGCGTTGGGGGGTACGCATTTCAGCTTTTAAGTTTGTCCCGATACATATACGTAGTTCAGAAAATTGTGTGGCTGATGCCTTAACAAGAGTATTCGAAGAACCGAGAGAATGTAAATGCGGAAAGGAGAATGTTTTAGCCGTCTGTGAATTTACGGAGTTGTTCGAGGGTTTGCACACACATCAGAGGAAAGATCCGGATCTACAGGCCCTTATTGGTCGGCTTGAGGCTGGTGAGGTTGTTACCCCTTATTGTTTGAACGAGGGTGTTTTGATGACCCAGGCTACCTTCGACGGCAAGAACAAGGTTGTTTTGCCACGGGCCTTAATTTCCATGGTGTTTGAATATTTCCATTCCTATCCTGTAGGCGGGCATTTGGGAATAGCCAAGACCAAAGAAAAGATTCGGGAATATTTTGTGTGGCCGGGCATGAATAAAGAAATTGCTTCCCGAGTTAGGCAGTGTCAAATTTTTGCAATGGTGAAACCGGCGCAATGTACAGTATGGAAGGGTTTAGCATCGGAGGTGGCAAGTAGACCCCTGGAAAAATTATTTGTGGATTTTATCGGCCCTTTTCCTCGTTCAGCCCAGGGGAATACGTATGCGTTAGTCGTAGTAGATTCGTTTAGTAAGTTTGTATGGATGTCGGCCTTACCGAAAGCGAATATACGAGGGGTAGTCAAGGTTCTCTTTTCAGTATTTGCGGCCTTTGGAGCCCCTCGTTATCTGGTGACAGACAACGCCACTCAATTTACTTCTTACGCCTTTAGAAATTTCTGTTTTAGTTGGGGCATTAAAACCATAACTACCACCCCTTATTACCCCCGTCCTTCCCATGCCGAAAGATTTAACAGGAACCTCAAATCAGCATTAATAGCCTTTCATAATGATAATCATACTAAGTGGGACACTAATTTGTCTCGGTTGCAATTGGCGTTTAATTCGGCTCGACACGAATCACAGTGTTACCCCTCAGCTTATTTTAGCCTATATACCTAACTCTCCGCTGTCTAATCTTTGGCGTTTGGACGATTTGCTTCCCCAGAATATTACTCGCGAGGAAATATGTAGAGTATGGAAGGCCGCTTTTCGGAATTTGAAGAAGTCACTTGCCCAGGTAAAGAAGCGGTATGATGAAAATAAACGGCCTTCACCTTATGCCGTAGGCCAGAAAGTACTGTGTAAGTTGTACACTCAATCTTCTAAGCAAAATGCTTACGCAGCGAAGTTGGCTCCTAGATACGTAGGGCCGTACGAGATTATAAGTATCTTTAAAAATGTTTCTGTGCGCTTAAGGGACCTCCGCAAGGGCCAAGAAAGGAGAGCTCACGTCTCACAATTGAAACCCTTCCAGTAGTTTGGTATCTGTTTTCCGTATGTGTATGGGTTTCCTTTGTTTACTCCTGTATGTTTATGTCGTGAATAAAGTGTTTTGTTTTGAATGTGGGTGTTTGTTTATGTTGGAGCGTGCCATGTGTGCGCCGGGCTGTATACCTCTACGGCGCTCCTGTAGTTAGTTTCTGCCGGGCGTGTGGAGTCGGCATTGTGCGCGAAAGTGTAGATTTGTTTTCGTGTGTCTTTGTATGGAAGCGGTGTGAGGTGTTTGGTGTGGTATGTTTGGGGAGTGTTTGTGGGATGTTTGCTGCATGCTTGCGGTGTGTGTCTTGTGTAGTAATTATGTGTATTTCGTGTTTGTACTCTTGTGTTGTCTGGTCAGTAGGGATTTTGTTTTATGCGCATTTATTTATACAAGGCCTTGTTTATTTTGTTTAACTTGTATATATATATTGTTTAGCTTGTTCTAAATTGTCATTTGGAAGAAATTATATTTAATGTTATTCAAGTTCGTTTAAATTGTTCTTATATTGTTATGTTCATTAAACAGTTTATGGTATGTTATCACGCTTGTTGATTATAAATTGATTTAAATTTTTAAAATTTTCTGCTGTTTATGTATTTGATGTCATCCACAGTTTTGTAAAAAGCCTTCATTCATTCAGTTTAATTTACCCCGAGGTGTTATTTTGGGGCAGCAGCCTATTTGAAGCCTGCGTTTTGTTCCCTTTCTGTTGGGTTTGTTCCGTGTTACAGCCTCGCCAGCTCCTGTTCATTACCTGTCCAGAAAGCACCTAACCACCGCAGCTTGGCATTGTGTAATGTTAAGCCTGGCTGTTACCATCTATATGGAGTGTTACTGCAGCGGTAAGGTCCGCAATGGAGATTTCTGGAGGCCAGGGAGGTGACGATGGAATATGAAGGGGCTTGTGTGTGGCCCACGTTTTGGGTTTTGGACTTTCTCAACGCCTGATTGCAACGAGAGGGCATCCACATGCTCAAACCCAGGATTGGTTAACTTCCCTGGAACAACGAGGGATCAGTACGCCCAAGGAGCTGTGCATCGTCTCTCCCGTCCGGGAAAAACAGAATTGTGCTCTCTGATGTGACAGTGGCCAGTGATTTGTAGTGACAGTGTTTGGTGCCAGTGCTTTCACAGTGACCTGTACAATGACCGGGCGGTGTAAGGTGTGTCCTTCCTAATATGATACTTCTCATACAATATCAGTCTGTTCCTTTCCAGAATGGCGAGCACGTGTTGTCAGATGGGGGCGGGAGTATTGTGCTGATCGCACTTATTTTGTTTTATTATGGCACCTCCTTTTGTTTCGCGACTCTTGTTTTCCCCGCTGGGATGCGCTAGTGTTTTTTCTTTGGGTTTCCTCTCGGTCTCACGGTTGTAGGGACAGTCAGTCGGAGTGCTCCTTTCTCGGCGTGCAGGGTAAGTGGTCCCGTTGTTTGGTTTTAACTAAGGCTCAGGCCGTGAATTGCAGATTGGTTTTCAGACCGTTACTTGCCTGGGAGGTGCTTCTAATGCGGACGAATTAAATGTAATCTTGTAACAAGTAATTCTTGTAACCCGTAGGATATCCACGCGAATCATTTAGGCATTTTCAGGTAGGCTTGAAGACTGCCCAACTCCTCGCTTTGAGGGGGAGTTGAATGGGGTTATGTAAATGGGTTTGGTTTTCAGAAGTATTTCTATTGTATGTTTCGGCTTCCATTTCTGTTTAAAGGTTTGCTATACCAATTAATCATTCCTGTTAACAAATGTATAATTTATTGATCCATATATGTTATAGTTCTTGAAATTTTTAGTGGTCTCTTCTCTTCAATTCCTCCCCCCCCCCCTTTCACGATTGCACCTACACCCCTATGGTGCAGTGTAATCGTTTCGAGGCATTGTGAAAAATTGCGCGATTTCCAATAACACTCGCAACTTGATTATGGCTTAACACTTGGAAATGTATAAGCACAGGAACAAAACAAACTGCACAATGATAGCACTTGCGTAGCACTTTTAGCGCTATTTAAATCCTGTACATTTATAAGCATGGAAAAGAAACAAACCGAACTAGACAACGGCGTCAGTAAAACTGTTGTTCAATCACATCATGCTGTTACGAGCTACCGACAAGCAATGGGAATCTCAGCTGTATCTACCGTCTAGTGAAGGAAAACCAGCGTAGAAAAGTTATTGTAAATGCAATATGAGCACACAAGTATGTGACCACGTCATTAAACGGGGCCATTCATAGTGACTTTCAGGAATATGAACACGCAAGATGTTAACACCAAACCTTGCAATCTCTAATCTATTACCCTGGATGTATGTATATGTGCAATTTTGAAGGTTAGAAGTAAAGATAGAAGAATATATGTAAAAGGTATTAAGGATGCAATTTATAAATGATCACCGAGGATGTCCCCGGGGATCTGCCCTTAGACCGAATTATGGGAGATCGTTTCGATTTATAGCATGAACCGGATCTAATAAAATGCGTCGCTTATGGCGTCCTGTTTATATTAGAGAGACAAAATAGAAAAGAAATTGACGAATGTTCTAATAAACCAACGGCACTATAAATGTAGTGCAAACAAACAAATTTGGAAATAGCACCTCGTGCTAGCAGCACTTTATGCTGCTAACTGGAAAAATGATAAGAGAACCTATTTTTAAGTACAGAAATCTTCTATATTTAAACGACCAATTCTTATATATATATATATATATATATATATATATATATATATATATATATATATATATATATATTTCCACGTAACTTGAAAACGACAGTAAAGGATTTCCATCAAATTTTGTATCCAGATAGGCTTTTGCTTTTTAAGTTCGTCTAGATAGGTGTAATTCCCGATAAAACGCAATTTTACATAAAAAATAACATTTTTTATTCCTGTTTCTACAGTGGAATTCTTGTATATATTCCCGGTATTTCAGAAACGGCTCTAACTTGTATAGTTTTGGTTAAGTTTTTGCATGCATGCATATTATATTCACAGTGTTTTCTCTACTCACTTTTAAGTAACACATTCACATATCTTTCTCTACACACTCTTCTGTACACAATTTTCCATAAAAAACGTGATTTTACACCAAAAGCCATTTTTACCCCAGTTTTAAAATAAGTCATACAATATTAAGTATTAAGCCTAGACATTTCTTCCGGGCTTAAAAGCCGTGGCCTGCTGGAGTTCTGAGGTCTAGACGATTCGTCCACACCCGTGGTGGACATCAACGGTGGCGTAGTCTGAGTATTCTCTTGAAGGTACAGTTACAACAGAATCAATTATTTATTTATTTACTTTCCTACCTACTTACCGGCCTGGCTGCCTGCCTCCCTGCCTGGCCACCCACCTATTTATTTACTTACTTACTTACTCACTTACTCACTTATTCACTTACTCACTTACTCACTCACTCACACACACACACTCACTCACTCACTCCCCCCCTCCCTCCCTTCCTCCCTTCCTCTCTTCCTCCCTTCCTTCCTTCCTTCCCTCCTTCCCTCCTTCCTTCCGTCCGTCCCTCTGTCCCTCCGTCCCTCCCCTCCCTCCCTCCCCTCCCTCCCTTCCCTTCCTTCCCTCCCTTCCCTCCCTTCCCTCCCTCCCTACCTCCCTGCCTCCCTGCATCCCTGCCTGCCTGCCTACCTGCCTAACTGCCTAACTGCCTACCTGCCTAACTGCCTACCTACCTAACTGCCTACCTGCCTACCTAACTACCTACCTAACTACCTACCTAACTACCTACCTACCTACCTAACTACCTATCTACTTACCTACTTACCTACCTACCTACTTCCTTCCATACTTCCTTACTTCCTTTCTTCCCTCCTTCCCTCCATCCCTCCTTACCTCCTTACCTCCTTCCCTCCTTCCTTCCTTCCATCCTTCCGTCCTTCCCTCCTTCCCTCTTTCCCTCTTTCCCTCCTTCCCTCCTCTCCTCCTGCCCTCCTGCCCTCTTGCCCTCTTGCCCTCTTGCCCTCTTGCCTTCCTGCCCGCCTGCCCGCCTTCCCTCCTTCCCTCCTTCCTTCCCTCCTTCCCTCCTTCTCTCCTTCCTTATTTATTTATTTATTTATTTATTTACTTATTTATTTATTTATTTATTTATTTATTTATTTATTTATTTATTTATTTATTTATTTATTTATTTATTTATTTATTTATTTATTTATTTATTTATTTATTTATTTATTTATTTATGTATGTATGTATGTATGTATGTATGTATGTATGTATGTATGTATGTATGTATGTATGTATGTATTTATTTATTTACTTATTTATTTATTTATTTATTTATTTATTTATTTATTTATTTATTTATTTATTTATTTATTTATTTATTTATTTATTTATTTATTTATTTATTTATTTATGTATTTATGTATTTATTTATTTATTTATGTATTTATGTATTTATTTATGTATTTATGTATTTATTTATGTATTTATGTATTTATTTATTTATTTATTTATTTATTTATTTATTTATTTATTTATTTATTTATTTATTTATTTATTTATTTATTTATTTATTTATTTATTTATTTATTTATTTATTTATTTATTTATTTATTTATTTATTTATTTATTTATTTATTTATTTATTTATTTATTTATTTATTTATTTATTTATTTATTTTGTTTTGTTTTGTTTTGTTTTGTTTTGTTTTGTTTTATTTTATTTTATTTAGTTTGTTTGTTTGTCTGTCTGTCTGTCTGTCTAATCTGTCTAATCTGTCTAATCTGTCTAATCTGTCTAATCTGTCTAATCTGTCTAATGAGTCTAATGTGTCTAATGTGTCTAATGTGTCTAATCTGTCTAATCTGTCTAATCTGTCTAATCTGTCTAATCTGTCTAATCTGTCTAATGTGTCTAATGTGTCTAATCTGTCTAATCTGTCTAATCTGTCTAATCTGTCTAATCTGTCTAATCTGTCTAATGTGTCTAATCTGTCTAATCTGTCTAATCTGTCTAATCTGTCTAATCTGTCTAATGTGTCTAATGTGTCTAATGTGTCGATTCCGTCGATTCCGTCGATTCCGTCGATTCCGTCGATTCCGTCGATTCCGTCGATTCCGTCGATTCCGTCGATTCCGTCGATTCCGTCGATTCCGTCGATTCCGTCGATTCCGTCGATTCCGTCGATTCCGTCGATTCCGTCGATTCCGTCCATTCCGTCCATTCCGTCCATTCCGTCCATTCCGTCCATTCCGTCCATTCCGTCCATTCCGTCGATTCCGTCGATTCCGTCTATTCCGTCGATTCCGTCTATTCCGTCTATTCCGTCTATTCCGTCTATTCCGTCTATTCCGTCTATTCCGTCTATTCCGTCTATTCCGTCTATTCCGTCTATTCCGTCTATTCCGTCTATTCTGTCTATTCTGTCTATTCTGTCTATTCTGTCTATTCTGTCCGTCTGTCCGTCTGTCCGTCTGTCCGTCTGTCCCTCTGTCCCTCTGTCCCTCTGTCCGTCCGTCCGTCCGTCCGTCCGTCCGTCCGTCCGTCCGTCCGTCCGTCCGTCCGTCCGTCCCTCCGTCCGTCCGTCCCGTCCGTCCGTCCGTCCTCCGTCCGTCCGTCCGTCCGTCCGTCCGTCCGTCCGTCCGTCCGTCCGTCCGTCCGTCCGTCCGTCCCTCCGTCCCTCCGTCCATCCGTCCATCCGTCCATCCGTCCATCCGTCCATCCGTCCATCCGTCCATCCGTCCATCCGTCCATCCGTCCATCCGTCCATCCGTCCATCCGTCCATCCGTCCATCCGTCCATCCGTCCATCCGTCCATCCGTCCATCCGTCCATCCGTCCCATCCGTCCATCCGTCCATCCGTCCATCCGTCCATCCGTCCATCCGTCCATCCGTCCATCCGTCCATCCGTCCATCCGTCCATCCGTCCATCCGTCCATCCGTCCATCCGTCCATCCGTCCATCCGTCCATCCGTCCATCCGTCCATCCGTCCATCCGTCCATCCGTCCATCCGTCCGTCCGTCCGTCCGTCCGTCCGTCCGTCCGTCCGTCCGTCCGTCCGTCCGTCCGTCCGTCCGTCCGTCCGTCCCTCCGTCCGTCCGTCCCTCCGTCCCTCCGTCCGTCCGTCCCTCCGTCCCTCCGTCCGTCCGTCCCTCCGTCCCTCCGTCCCTCCGTCCCTCCGTCCCTCCGTCCCTCCGTCCCTCCGTCCCTCTATCCATCTATCCCTCTATCTAGCTATCCCTCTATCTAGCTATCCCTCTATCCATCTATCCCTCTATCCATCTATCCCTCTATCCCTCTATCCATCTATCCCTCTATCCCTCTATCCATCTATCCATCTATCCATCTATCCATCTATCCATCCATCTATCCATCTATCTATCCATCTATCTATCCATCTATCTATCCATCTATCTATCCATCTATCTATCCATCTATCTATCCATCTATCTATCCATCTATCTATCTATCGATCGATCGATCGATCGATCGATCGATCGATCTATCGATCGATCTATCGATCGATCGATCTATCTATCTATCTATCTATCTATCTATCTATCTATCTATCTATCTATCTATCTATCTATCTATCTATCTATCTATCTATCTATCTATCTATCTATCTATCTATCTATCTATCTATCTATCTATCTATCTATCTATCTATCTATCTATCTATCTATCTATCTATCTATCTATCTATCTATCTATCTATCTATCTATCTATCTATCTATCTATCTATCTATCTATCTATCTATCTATCTATCTATCTATCTATCTATCTATCTATCTATCTATCTATCTATCTATCTATCTATCTATCTATCTATCTATCTATCTATCTATCTATCTATCTATCTATCTATCTATCTATCTATCTATCTATCTATCTATCTATCTATCTATCTATCTATCTATCTATCTATCTATCTATCTATCTATCTATCTATCTATCTATCTATCTATCTATCTATCTATCTATCTATCTATCTATCTATCTATCTATCTATCTATCTATCTATCTATCTATCTATCTATCTATCTATCTATCTATCTATCTATCTATCTATCTATCTATCTATCTATCTATCTATCTATCTATCTATCTATCTATCTATCTATCTATCTATCTATCTATCTATCTATCTATCTATCTATCTATCTATCTATCTATCTATCTATCTATCTATCTATCTATCTATCTATCTATCTATCTATCTATCTATCTATCTATCTATCTATCTATCTATCTATCTATCTATCTATCTATCTATCTATCTATCTATCTATCTATCTATCTATCTATCTATCTATCTATCTATCTATCTATCTATCTATCTATCTATCTATCTATCTATCTATCTATCTATCTATCTATCTATCTATCTATCTATCTATCTATCTATCTATCTATCTATCTATCTATCTATCTATCTATCTATCTATCTATCTATCTATCTATCTATCTATCTATCTATCTATCTATCTATCTATCTATCTATCTATCTATCTATCTATCTATCTATCTATCTATCTATCTATCTATCTATCTATCTATCTATCTATCTATCTATCTATCTATCTATCTATCTATCTATCTATCTATCTATCTATCTATCTATCTATCTATCTATCTATCTATCTATCTATCTATCTATCTATCTATCTATCTATCTATCTATCTATCTATCTATCTATCTATCTATCTATCTATCTATCTATCTATCTATCTATCTATCTATCTATCTATCTATCTATCTATCTATCTATCTATCTATCTATCTATCTATCTATCTATCTATCTATCTATCTATCTATCTATCTATCTATCTATCTATCTATCTATCTATCTATCTATCTATCTATCTATCTATCTATCTATCTATCTATCTATCTATCTATCTATCTATCTATCTATCTATCTATCTATCTATCTATCTATCTATCTATCTATCTATCTATCTATCTATCTATCTATCTATCTATCTATCTATCTATCTATCTATCTATCTATCTATCTATCTATCTATCTATCTATCTATCTATCTATCTATCTATCTATCTATCTATCTATCTATCTATCTATCTATCTATCTATCTATCTATCTATCTATCTATCTATCTATCTATCTATCTATCTATCTATCTATCTATCTATCTATCTATCTATCTATCTATCTATCTATCTATCTATCTATCTATCTATCTATCTATCTATCTATCTATCTATCTATCTATCTATCTATCTATCTATCTATCTA
The DNA here is from genome assembly GCA_030765045.1 of Tenodera sinensis. NCBI lineage: Eukaryota > Metazoa > Arthropoda > Insecta > Mantodea > Mantidae > Tenodera > Tenodera sinensis. The sequence goes on along the minus strand of CM060964.1, from coordinate 300,828,846 downwards.
TCTATCTATCTATCTATCTATCTATCTATCTATCTATCTATCTATCTATCTATCTATCTATCTATCTATCTATCTATCTATCTATCTATCTATCTATCTATCTATCTATCTATCTATCTATCTATCTATCTATCTATCTATCTATCTATCTATCTATCTATCTATCTATCTATCTATCTATCTATCTATCTATCTATCTATCTATCTATCTATCTATCTATCTATCTATCTATCTATCTATCTATCTATCTATCTATCTATCTATCTATCTATCTATCTATCTATCTATCTATCTATCTATCTATCTATCTATCTATCTATCTATCTATCTATCTATCTATCTATCTATCTATCTATCTATCTATCTATCTATCTATCTATCTATCTATCTATCTATCTATCTATCTATCTATCTATCTATCTATCTATCTATCTATCTATCTATCTATCTATCTATCTATCTATCTATCTATCTATCTATCTATCTATCTATCTATCTATCTATCTATCTATCTATCTATCTATCTATCTATCTATCTATCTATCTATCTATCTATCTATCTATCTATCTATCTATCTATCTATCTATCTATCTATCTATCTATCTATCTATCTATCTATCTATCTATCTATCTATCTATCTATCTATCTATCTATCTATCTATCTATCTATCTATCTATCTATCTATCTATCTATCTATCTATCTATCTATCTATCTATCTATCTATCTATCTATCTATCTATCTATCTATCTATCTATCTATCTATCTATCTATCTATCTATCTATCTATCTATCTATCTATCTATCTATCTATCTATCTATCTATCTATCTATCTATCTATCTATCTATCTATCTATCTATCTATCTATCTATCTATCTATCTATCTATCTATCTATCTATCTATCTATCTATCTATCTATCTATCTATCTATCTATCTATCTATCTATCTATCTATCTATCTATCTATCTATCTATCTATCTATCTATCTATCTATTCATTCATTCATCTACTTATTAACTTATTTACTTATTTATTTGCTTGTTTGTTTGTTTGTGTCCTTCCTTACTTACTTACTTACCTACCTGCCTGCCTGCCACCCTGCCCGCCGGCCCAACCACCCACCCACCCACCCACCCACCCACCTACTTACTTACTCACTTACTCACTCGCTCACCCACTGACTCACTGACGTACTCACTTACTCACGTACTCACGTACTGACTTACTCACTTACTCAGTTACTCACGTACTCACGTACTCACTCACTCACTCACTTACTCACTTACACACTCACTCACTCAATTACTCACTCACATGCTTGCTTACCTACTTACTAACTTACCTACTTACTTACCTATTTACTTCCCTACTTACTTCCCTACTTACCTACTTACTTACCTACTTACCTATCTACCTAGCTACCTACCTACCTCACTCACTCACTCACTCACTTACATACATACTTACTTACTTACCTACTTAGTTACTTACCTCCTTACTTACCTACTTACTTACTTACCTACTTACTTCCCTACTTACCTACTTACTTACCTACTTACCTACCTAGCTACCTACCTACCTAGCTACCTACCCACCTACTTACCTACTTGCTTACTTACTTACCTACCTACCTACTTACTTTATTTATTTATTTGTTTGTTTGTGTGTTTGTTTGTTTGATTGTTTGTTTGTTTGGTTTTTTGTTTGTTCATTTATTTATTTATTTATTTAATTTATTTATTTATTTATTTATTTATTGATTTATTGATTTATTGATTTATTGATTGATTGATTGTTTGATTTATTTATTTATATATTTATTTATTTATTTATTTATTTATTTATTTATTTATTTATTTATTCACTTACTTATTTATTTATTTATTTATTTATTTATTTATTTATTTAGTTAGTTAGTTAGTTAGTTAGTTAGTTAGTTAGTTAGTTAGTTAGTTAGTTAGTTAGTTAGTTAGTTAGTTAGTTAGTTAGTTAGTTAGTTAGTTAGTTAGTTAGTTAGTTAGTTAGTTAGTTAGTTAGTTAGTTAGTTAGTTAGTTAGTTATTTGTTTGTTTGTTTATTTATTTGTTTGTTTATTTGTTTGTTTATTTATTTGTTAGTTTATTTGTTTGTTTGTCTATTTATTTATTTGTTTATTTATTTATTTGTTTATTTGTTTATTTATTTATTTATTTATTTATTTATTTATTTGTTTGTTTGTTTGTTTGTTTGTTTGTTTGTTTGTTTGTTTGTTTGTTTGTTTGTTTGTTTGTTTGTTTATTTATTTATTTATTTATTTATTTATTTATTTATTTATTTATTTATTTATTTATTTATTTATTTATTTATTTATTTATTTATTTATTTATTTATTTATTTATTTATTTATTTATTTATTTATTTATTTATTTATTTATTTATTTATTTATTTATTTATTTATTTATTTATTTATTTATTTATTTATTTATTTATTTATTTACTCACTCACTCACTCACTCATTTATTTATTTTCTTATTTTCTTACTCACTCACCCGCTCACCCGTTCACCGGCTCAACCTGCTCAACCTGCTCAGGTGCTCACCTAGTCACCTAGTCACCCAGGCACTTTCTCACCCAGTCACCCACTCACCCACGCACCCACTCACCTACGCATCCACTCACCGACTCACCCACTCACCGACTCACCCATACACCCACTCACCCACTCAGCCACTCACTCACTCACTTACTTATTTACTGATTTAGTGATTTATTGATGTGTTTGATTGTTTGTTTGCTGGCTGGTCGGCTGGACGGCTGGCCGACTGGCTGGCTGGCTGGCTGGCTGGGGAAGACTTTTGGAGATCTTCGACACGTCCCCACTTTAGGTGCCCAGGCTGGCCATCGTATCTCCCCAGGCTTGCACTCGGTGTTCGCGCAGTCGGACTCGGACCTGTCGGCGCAGGTGTGAGGTGGGTGAGGTGCCTTTGGTAGAGTCTTCGTGCCGCCCAGAAGTGGCGGATGAGGAGGGTTATATCTAGTGGAAGGACATCTGGGTGTAGGGGTGCTGGGGCTTGGACAGTTAGATTGTGGGCAGTTCTTGTCACAATGGATATGAAGAAAGAGACTGCCGCCTCGAAGGTTAGGATGTTAGTAATTCTAGGGTTTGGTGGAATGGAGGTACGGAGGCAATTACGAACGCCTTCACAGTCCATTTCTCGAGTTTGAATCGAGCTATCATGATTGGGAATCCGGATGTTGATTTCAGTCAACACTGGATTGTGGTCTGATTGAAGAGCATTGATTGATGAGATGAAATGGGAAATGCTTGATGATCGCAAAGTCGATTACAGAGGGTAGTCCTCGGCCATGCAGATGATGTGTGGGTTGCCACGGGCCCTGCACATTGAGTTCAGGGTCCGCGACGATGAAGCGGATGATTGCATTGCCCCGGGCATCCGCCCTTCGATCACAATGCCAGGACTGGTGCTTTGCATTGAAGTCGCCGGCCAGGATGGTATTGAGATAAAGGGCTAGGATAGAGAAGTAGTCATTGGGTACGAACTGCCTACGGGGAGGGTGGTGCACAGAGACTACCAAGATTAGAAGTATTAGAAGCTAGTACTATTCAGTGTTACAGAAATTATATATATTGCATTAATGTACATATCAATGCTAAGATTCCTGTAACCATTTACTATAAGTTTATATTGTGATTTTTTTCTTATATTACATGACCACAGTTTATTAAACAAGATTATAACAATATGGTGGTCAAGGTTGTTATTTCTTTCTAGTAGTTTATTCCTTGGCTAATGAAATATAAAATACGCTTCACTGTTTTACATTGTGTTTACCATGCAAGATACAATGTACGAGGTGCATCCAGAAAGTAAGTCCCGATCGCTTCTAGAGATGGCACCACCAATCGGATAGGAATGCGCGTGCACAGGAGAAGAGAGGAAGTATATGGTAACATTGCAGTAAAGTTTCAGTTTTGTGACGGCAGTAGTTACTGCTCTGTACTAGGAGAAAATGGCTGCTCCGATATTGTCTCCCACCAAATGCGAGGTTCGTGCAGTCATCCGATTTTTGCATGCTCAAAACCAATCTCCAGCGGAGAACCATTGCCAATTGTGTCACGTGTATGGACAAGACATCGGTGACAGTAAGGTAAGACGATAGTGCAGGCAATTCACAGAAGGAAGAGCCAATATTCACGACAAGATGAGTGCCTAGACAACTGACAGATGAACACAAAACCAAACGTCTGGCCGCAGCATTGACATTTCTACAGCGATACGCAGCGGAAGGTGACCAGTTTCTCGGCAATATTGCCACTGGAGATGAAACATTGGTGGCGAATGCCACACCAGAGGCAAAACAACAATCAATGCATTGGCGGCATAGTGGTTCACCTGTGAAGACCAAATTCAAGCAGACAATCTCTGTCAAAAATCATGTAGCATTGTCTTTTGGGATAGACATGGGTGCAGAATGAAGTGACTTCGTGGCTGCGGACATTGGCGGCAGAATCCTATGACTTGGGCATACAATTAATGGTGCACCGTTGCGATAAATGCCTCAACAATGGTGGTGACTATGTTGAAAAGTAGCCAGTGAGTCTATGTAGTTATTCCAATAAATATTTCTTACTTGGTGATATTTTTGTTCTCTTTATCGGTCATCGGGACGTACTTTCTGGATGCACCTCGTATTTATCTCCATTGCTCCTCATTGTATATTCATTTGAAGGTTATGTGACAAAAAAGAGAATTAAGCTGCATGTTGAGAGGAACAGCTCAGTCGTCATAACATATTAAATAAGCTTATCTATAAGATTATGACATAACAATTAAAAAAATCTACCCTCCAAGGTTAATTCCATGTTGTTTACATATGTAGGTATTCAGATCTAATTCCTCATAAGACTTTTTGAAATATTGAATCAGCTTTCCTTTGTCTTCCTTCATCGGCAGCGGTAATGTGCAATTAGTCCTGTGAAATTCCATAGCTGCAATCCAGACTGTGCTCAAGTTAAATAGAGTGCATAGGTACACATTTTGGGGCTTGACCTTATAGCAAACTTTTGTAGCAGTTCTGTCTGCAGTATAAAGTTGCTGTAAAGCATTATTTTTAAGATGAATGGGATATACTGTGGTTGTGTGGTCTTTGGGCTGAAAAAACAGAAATGTATGGCGTTTGGCCCTGCCATGGTCAACTTTTTACTTTGTCTACTACTTATATTAAGTAGAGGAAGTATTGTATTCCACCCAAAAATTTTATGTCAAGATTTCATCGGAAATATATGTTTTGACACCCCCTGAATAAAAAAAAAAGAACTTTTATAAAAAGGTTCATTCGTGCATGTGTGTGCGTCAGCCTGTGGACAGCATAACTCAAAAACGAAAAGTTGGTTAAAAACCAAAGTTGGTATTTAAGTTTAATATCTTCTAAGGATGCGACACAAAACTTTTGAAGAAAATTTCTCCACCCTAAACTACCCTTTGCAAGGGAAATTTTTCTAAAATTTTCGATTTTCTCCAAAATGGCTCTAACAATTTTGATTAAAATGTCATATGTTTTTAGATATTTTTATGACAAATGAAATGTATATTTTGAATTTTCTGCTTATAGCCTATGTAGTCCTGTTTACTCTTGATGACTTTTGAATAACTGTAAGAGATAGACCAAATCTTAGTCTACAAAAAATGTAGATCTTGTTAAAATACACAATTTGTCCAAATGAATTTTTTGTGGAGTACAGAGATATTCCTTGTTATGTATCTGAGTTTTGGAATACTTAAACTTTCGTCAAAGGGAAGATCGTTATTCACTTTTTTATATGTGAACCGTGCAAAGAGAACGGAATCTCAAAGCTTTAAAAGATTTGACTATTGCTCAAAGCCTACTGTATTCCCATATCCCCCTTGCACCTACAAGGAAATAAGCAATAAGATAATTTCTGCAAATGTTTATCTCAACTACCACGAAGATAGAGGAATTGTTTGTAAGAATGTAAATTGTAAATGTTGTAAATTTTTTGTAAGAATGTAAATTGTAAATGTTGTAAATTGTTTGTAAGAATGGTTAGTACAAGAGTAGAGAAATTCATGTGAGTGCAACACATCAGATTTTTACATACCCTTTGGGCATCTTGCAGCAACATTTTCCCTTTCATTTCGTGGAGACTAGGGACTGCCACAAGGTAGAATAATCCTGGTATGGTTAAAGGTTGCTATGTTTAGCTTTAAGTATTTTCAAATTACTTTCATGATTCTGTCAAGATAGTCTTTTTATTATAGAGCAATTCCGCAAATATGTCATACCGAGTGTTAAAATTTGAAATTAATGTTTCACTTTTTTTACTGAGGAAAGATGATGCTAGATACTCCAAAGTATCTTATGAAGTGAAAAATAAATGTTTTTAACGTGAATATGGGTTCAAATTTCACTTCTTACCCATATATTTCCAAAACACTAAAAATAAGCGCGAATAACGGCGATTTTAATACCAATATTTCAGGAGCTATGTACAACTGTTTTAATTTTTTTGTTCTGTACATCACACAATGACTCTTTGTCTTCGAAACGTGTATATGGCTAATAATTTTCGACATTTATAAATAATCATTAGAGCCTCTTTAATTATTACTGTGTGTCAATGTCAGTCATGGTAAATGAAGATAAAGTCCTCTGGAGGGAAAAGTAATACACTGAAATAAATATCCTTTTTGATTCTGCGTCATTACAATATAACAAATAAAAAAGTATCACAAAGTTTTCCTCTATAGTCATTAGCTTTCCCACAAAACACGTGACTAACGGACAGTTAGTGCTGGCACCCTGTGGTTGTCATACGCATACAGTTTGCTTGTGAGACTTCATTCAGGATAGACGTATCAGTCCGTTTCTGACTCCATGGCTAAAACACCAGCTCAAAGACAATGTGAATACAAACAACGTCTGAAGGAGCAAGGCAGTTATGCACAATGGAAGGAAAAAATAAGAGTGATTATGAGGAAAGGAAGAGCAATACTGAAACAAACAAAACAAGGAAGAGAACACCTCAAAGCTGAATATAGGAGACATAAGCAAGCACAGCGGGCAAGACAGAAAATAAGAGACCAAGAAGGGATTGATAAGAATACTCCATCAACATCAGCAGCTTTCAAAAGCAGACAGCATTTTGGAAAGTGCACAAAACGTGTTGAGGAAGCATTGCCGCAATCTCCACGCAAAAGAAAAGAAATGATTCGTAAGCTAGCAGTTGAAGAGGGATTACATGTTGTAAAACCAAAGCATTCTGTCCCGGTATCAGGAAAACAACTATCTGAGGAACTTCAAAGTGCAATCATCAAGTTCTATCAGGATGATTCAATATCTTACCAAGCTCCTGGAAGAGATGATTTTATTGAAATCCGTGTTCAAGGAGAAACAAAAGAAGTTCGCATTAGGTATCTAGTGGTAACATTAAAAGAAGCACATGCACTCTTTCTACAAGACCGAGTAGAAATGTCCGTGGGGTTGACAAAATTCGCTGAATTACGCCCTGCTCACGTGCGTCTTAAAAGTCAGATTCCACATAATGTGTGCACATGCATTATACATGAAAATACGAAGTTTCTTCTCAAAGCATTGTGTAAAAATCACGTACGCACTGAGACTGAATTTCGTAAGTTCATAGCACAAGTGGTTTGTGATCAGAAATTGAGTGAATGTGTGCTGGGAGGATGCTCCAAGTGCCCGGGATTGAGTGGAGCAGACATTTCGGATAAACTTGCTAATTCTCCATGCGAATGGAAGCTGTGGAGTTCACGTAATGGAAGAATGGAAATAGAAGTTAAAAATGGGTCTGTAAAAGACTGCATTGAAGAACTGGCCAATTGCCTGCCACGTTTTCTAAATCACGTTTATGTAAAAAGACAGCAATCCGAGGCCTTTAAGAAGGCTCGGGAAAATGTTGCAATTACTGAAGCTGTGATACAGATCGACTTCTTTGAGAACTACACATGCAAGGAGCTGCCCACTGGAACAATACAGATCTCAATATTTACTGCTGTTGCCTGGTATAGGAAAGAAGACATTGGTGAAATTCAGAAACAATCTTTTGCTTTGGTGTCTAATTATGTGTCGCATGACAAATATGCAGTTGATATTTGCTTAAGAAATATATTTTCGGAAATATTGGATATTGTTCCGAATCTTGAACTTGTGAAAGTGTTTCCTGATGGAGCTGCTTGTCATTTTAAGCAGAAATACACATTGAGCCATGTGACATATCTTTCCGAAGTATTTGGAATCCAAATTGAACGGCACTTCTTCGAATCCTATCACAGAAAGGGGGCAGTAGATGCGATTGGAGGACAAGTGAAGAGGATGACATGGACAGCTGCGAAAGCAGGAAGCAGGATTTAGAGTGCTGAAGAATTTGTTAATACTGTTAGAAAGAAAACCAAAATATGTATTCTTGAGGTTTCTCTGCCTGAAATTGAACAAGCAAAAGAATTTCTCGACAAAAGATTTGAACGTATTTCACCTATGCCGTCCACTCAGCGGGTTCATTATGTGAAAGTATTAGGTTTAAATGTTATGGAATATGCTTTTCTTTCATGTGCGGAAAGTGTCAGAATGATGCACAACTTTCGGAAATAAAAACAGTGTAGTGATATACGCGTGTACTACGGGGCTACTGCATCTAGCGTTCCTGCACTATAAGGAGTCCAATCAAGTAACTAGTGTGCTACAGGTATGTGCTGTGTGCTCTCATGTGTCGTCTTTGTTATGGTTTTGAGTCAGCTTTTTATACTTGCAATGATGTAACTGTGATAAGAAATGAGAGCTGTCAACATCTGTTTATTCTGTTTATGTTGCATGACATTAATGTTTCTCCAAAGGATATGATTCTTCTCAAAGTGATAAATACAATTACACACCTGTATGTATTACATGTATGTAACGTATAATACGTATCACTATGATTTACCATATGTTATACCATGTAAAACAAAGACAAGGTATTAGAATTTTCGCAAATGTCAGTTAGTCACAAACTTATGTCAGTCACGCTGACCTTTTGAATAAATATCTCCAGATGAAAATAACATGCCAAATCTTTTTTCAGGTCATTTGAAAGCTTAGAAGTTCCTCTCTTAAGTGATTTTTCAGAACAAATCAAATAAGAAAACTTTCAGAGAAAACGGAGGACAAACGTTTGAAGTTGGACCTGCAATTGACAAAAATGTCAGTTAGTCACGAAAAGTTTAGCGCTCATTATTAAATAATTGTTTCACTTTTTAAGGTTTTTATATTTCCTATCACAACCGCCAATGTATTCTCTGTCATCGTATGTTGTTAAAATAACATTTTTACACCTATATTGACCATTAGACAGACATTTTAAGAAGAAAATGTAGTATAAATGTCAGTTAGTCACATGCGGAATTGCTCTATAATGAAAACTGAGTTGGATTGAAACATTTAACATCACTTACATGTAATTAGTCTTGACCAGTTTCAAGAGCTTAACTTGCTCCCATCATCAGGATTAACCGACTGGTTCTTATTGATGTTGTTTGATGTGTGGTTGGTTAAACTCTTGAAACCGGTCAAGACTAATTACATGTAAGTGATGTTAAGTGTTTCAATCCGACTCAGTTTTCATTATAATTTAGATTCACATCACTGTTACTAGCTTATTAAAACATATATAATTTTAGTCTTTTTATATTTCAGCTTGGTAACCAATGTTTTTTTAAATACTGTAATAGGAACAGTTTTCCACCTCTATATACTTTATACCCTTCTGTTAGTTGAGTTTGCTTATGTTTCTCATTATTACATGGCAGCTGCAGAAAATTCTTTTTAACTGAATTAATTTAAGTTTTGCTTCATGTTGCACTGATAGAATGATATTTATCATAGTGTGTATGTTTGTATGCAGGCTATAAAATAGTTCTTTGAAATGCTTGTGACAAGACTGTACCATTGGTAGTAAGTGGATGTATGCAAGGTTTGCCTATCCACATGTCTGGAGGAAATGACGAATCTTTGACGATGATTAGTTGTCAAATACGTAATCTAAAAATCTTAAGTCAGTGATAGGTGTGATTGATACAAACATGGTAAAAGCATCACAGATTTCATGTGAGGGTAACAATGACAGTCCAAACACACAATGAAGTAATTTACCTATTTCTGAATTAGAATTATATTCCTTGCTGTTGTCAACAATTTTCGATACCAGTTCTGCATACAGTAAAATTTACATCATATTAAGTACTGTGGGAAATGGTACTTCACTGCTACATGAGGCACTTTTTCCAAATCAACATAGAAGACTGTGATGTGCAATGTCAGTCCCAACAAACGTTCACAAAGTTCTTTTATTTCCTCCCATAATTCTACATAGTTTTAGAAATTAGAAAAGTAAATATTACTGGTACGTAGTAGCCCAATGTATGTACATGAATGGTGCACGGTTGAGGGAAGTGCTTAGGTGAATATGAAAATGTTCCATCTCCAAAACATGACTACACTGCACAATAACTACAAATTTTCTAAACATGCAAAAAAGAATAACCATTTTCGCTGAATTAACAAAACATAATTGACCATTTTCAAGTAGCACTGAATTCTGTCCATCACTTAATTGAGCAATAGCCTTGTGTAGACATTTTGCAGTATGTTTACGGCAAAATCCATAAACAGAATGTCGTATTAACCCTATATCTTTGTGCACTAAATTACCAGTTACCTCATATGTTGCAGCTTGAATGCATATCAACTTGTTAGATCACAAAAACAGTTCCTCCTCTGTTTTCCTTTTGGCCATAGTCTTTATAACTTCCAAAGGGATTCCTTTGTTTGTCATTGGTTGAAGATTATGCTCTCCAAACACACTGACCAATCAGCATAAGTGACTACTTTAAATGTTCTGTTTATGCAGGAAAATCGCACTTGTCCACACTTTAGCTTGTCATGTTCACACACAATGCACATATTGCCTGTTTTGTAGTTAAAATGTGGTCTATACACAAGTCCATCTTTAGGAGTTACTGCACACTCCTGTTTTACTCCTGTCTATGAAGGAGCATTGTCAACCTTGTCACATCAAACCAACCTAGCTGTCCCAAGCGATATATCAACCCCTATCCCAAATGCACTGTTTTTCTTTTTTCACGTGAAAAACTAGACCATCCCAAATGTGCTATAGCCACTGTGATTATGGGTGATTACATTTGTGATAAGGAAAATACCTCACCAACATTAAATCATTAGAACTGACAAAAAAAGCTAGTTTACATAGTCTTAGCTTTAATTGCAGCTTTATCAATATCCAAATACCTTTAGAAAACTCTGATGTGTTGCACTCACATGACTTCTACTCTTATTCCTCTAACTGCTTCATGTTAGTTGACATAAATGCTTACAGAAATTATATTATTGCTCTTTTTCTTGTAAGTGCAAGGGGAATATTGAATACAGTAGGCTTTGAGTGATAGTCAAATGTTTTGAGAGCTTGTTGCTTTGAAATTTCCTTCTCTTTGCATGGCCAAGAGATAAAAAAGAATGAGTTCCCATTTGAAAAAAGTATAAGTATTGCAAAACTCACACAAATAATGAGGAGTATCTCTGAAATGGTTCACTCCACAAAACAAAATTGCATTTGGACATGATGTGTGTGTTTTAACAAGATCTACATTTTCTGTATGACAATATTTGGTCTCCGTCTTATGGTTTATGAATTATGCAAAAGTCATCAAGAGTAAACACGATTACATGAGCTATAGCCAGAAAATTCAAAATATACATTTCATTTTCCCGGCAGTTGCAACCTTCCGATTGATTACAGGACATGATTGTCTGGCAAAACATTTAAACAGAATTGAGATATATTCTTCACCACTCTGTCCTCTATGTGATCTGCAAGAGGAAATGGACCGAGACCGCCTTCAAATATGCCTGGCCACTTCTAGCACCCCATCCATCAGTGAAAATATTGGAGAGAAAGAGGATTAATGACTTCATTGTCAGAAATCCAGCATTAGCTAACAACAACATTTCATTTTCCATAAAAATATCGTAAACATATGGCATTTTAATCAAAATCGTTAGCCATTTTTGAGAGGAAAAATTTTTTAATAATTTTCCATGTAAAGAGTACTTTAGAGTGGATGAATTTTCTTCAAAATCTGTGTGTCACATCTTTTTAAGATATTAAACTTAAATACCAATTTTGGTTTTCCACCATCTTTTCATTTTTGAGTTATGCTGTTCAATAAACACACACACACACACACACACACACACGCACGCACGTACGCACACACGCACGCACACATGCACGCACGCACGCACACACACATTGTCTCTGCATTGCGTTACCCTGTAGCTTCGGACCTCCCCTGTAAAATAGCATTAATAGATTTGTAAAATAGCATTAGGTTAAAGAAATAAAGTCAAACAAAATAAAATAGCATTAAACAACAAACATCAAATAAAAAAACTGTAAATATCACAATAGAGAAGTATTCAATTAGACTAAGGTAGATAAAAAATTAGAGGTAAATAAAAATGTAAATGTTCAAATAGAACATCACCAACAATATGTACATGTATATAAAATGTAAATTGTATGTAAATAAATAAATGCAAGCATGTAGTATTCATATGGAATGGGGCATGCATTTAAAAAAATAAAACACACACACACACACACACGCACGCACGCACGCACGCACAGACACAGGCACAGACAGACAGACACAGACACAGACACAGACACAGACACAGACACAGACACAGACACAGACACAGACACAGACACAGACACAGACACAGACACACAGACACAGACACACAGACACACAGACACACAGACACACAGACACAGACACAGACACACAGACACACAGACACACAGACACACAGACACACAGACACACAGACACACAGACACACAGACACAGACACACAGACACACAGACACACAGACACACAGACACACAGACACACAGACACACAGACACACAGACACACAGACACACAGACACAGACACACACACACACACACACACACACGTATGCACTCACGCACGTACATGCATACACACATACACTGACCTTTTTCTAAAACTGCATTTTTTGTATTCAGTGTTTTTTGTATTCAATATTTCCACTGAAATCTCGACATTGAAATTTTGGGTGGAATACAATAATTTGCCTATATAGTATACATAGTAGAGAAAGTAAAAAAGTGACAGTAACAGTGATAATAGAATTTGAGAATCTATTCACAACTGCAGGGCTCCAAAGCTTTAAAAATGTGATGTGTTGCACTCACAAGACTTTCATTACTTTTATACTAACTATTCTTACAAACTCTTATTCCTCTAGCAGAAATTATCTTATTGCTTATTTCCTTGTAGGTGCAAGGGGAATATGGGAATATAGAAGGCGTTGAGTGATAGTTAAATCTTTTAAAGCTGGTCACTATGTAAAGGCTTGAAATTCCTTTCCCTTTGCATGACCAAGGTATAAAAAAGGGTATAACGACCTTCATTTGAGAAAAGTATGTATTGCAAAACTCACAAATAACAAGGAATATCTCCAAAATGGTTCACTCCACAAAAAAATTAATTTGGATATTACTTGTGTGTTTTAATGAGGTCAACATTTTTTGTTGAATAAGATTTGGTCTATCTCTTACAGTTTACCAGCTATACAAAAGTCATCAAGAATAAACAGGACTACATAGGCTGTAGCCAGAAAATTCAAAATACACATTTCATTTGCCATAAAAATATATTAAACATATGGCGTTTTAATCAAAATCCTTAGCCATTTTTGAGAAAAAAAGAACTTTTGAAAAATTTTCCATATAAAGGGTAATTTAGGGTAGAGGAATTTTCTTCAAAAACTTTGTGTCGCATCCTTGAAAGATATTAAACTTAAATGACACCTTTGGTTTTGAACCGACTTTTTTTTTTGAGTTATGCTGTTCATAGACACACATATGCACACATGGACCTTTTTCTAAAAATGCCTTTTTTGGATTCAGGGGGCCTCAAAACATATATTTCCAATGAAATCTTGACAGCAAAATTTTGTGTTGAATACCCTACTTCCCCTACTTACTATACGTAATAGTAGAGAAAGTGAAAATGGGTCACAGTCCAAATAAACTTCATTTCTACCAGCATCAACTTTAGGCTAGTTCATCCTATCACAATCACATTTACAGTTCCTACTTTTTTGAGCAGAGTTTTTTCTTTCAATGCAGAAGAGGAGTCAAATCTTATTTGTAAGCAAAGCATTCAATTTATTTGCGCATTAAAATACAAAGTATTCTTACTTTAATCAAGAAACAAGATGTTGTTGTTAGCTAATGCTGGATTTCTGACAATGAAGTCATTAATCCTCTTGCTCTCCAATATTTTTCACTGATGGATGGGGCACTAGATGTGGCCGGGCATATTTGAAGGTGGTCTCGGTCCATTTCCTCTTGCAGATCACATAGAGGACAGAGTGGTGAAGAGTATACCCCTATTCTGTTTAAATGTTTTGCCAGACAATCATGTCCTGTAATCAACCTGAAGGTTGCAACTGCTGTTTTTCGAGGATACTCAGGAATCACTGTTTGAATGTTTGGTAGTTCCCATCTTTTATTCTTTGATTTTTCATAGTAATATTTTGCAATAATTTTTTTGAATTCAGAGTTGACTAATCTTTTAGCTGCATAAAATGGTAAATTAACTATAGATTTTTGTACACCGCTGGTACCCTTTTTTGCAAGAAAATCAGCTTTCTCATTACCACTCAGTCCACAGTAAGCCGGTATCCATTGGAAGACTAGGTGTTTTTGAAGTGCTGTTAGATGGCTAAGCATCTTCCAACATTCTATAATAGTTTGGTTTTTTGGTGACAACTTGGAAGTAATTGCTATAATTGCTGCCCTGGAATCTGAGAGAATAACTGCTTGATGAAAATGTGAAATTCTGTACAAAAGATTTTGTAGGGCCATTCGAATTGCTTCAATTTCTCCATCAAAGTTAGTAGTTCCATAACTTAAAGATTTGTAATAGGAAAAGAGGTGACATGTGACTCCAGCACCTGCTCCATCTTGGTATGATATCAATGATCCATCAGTATAAATATGGAGCCACTCATGTTCTGGAAATCTAGTATGGATTGTCTCTAGACATTTTACCCCTCGAGTCATATTTCATAAAAAAAGAGAGCAATAGCAGTAATAGTAACCGTTTTTTAGAGAGCACCATATTTTTATGTTTTGGCGGTCACATCGCTCTCTCACAACCCCCAGAATGTCTGGGGGACCACACCTGTCGTTGGTTTACGGGTCTCACCGACCTGACCGGGAGAATTATCAAAATAAATTCACCGACCATATCCTCTGATTACCAATCAGAAGACGTATTACATGCCATGACAGGTCAGCATGTTAGGGGTTAAGGTTTTATAGAAAAATTAGAGAAATGGAGAGGTTGGAAAAATAAAGACTCTCTAGCCCTCAGGAACCCTAACAGCATCGGGGTCGGAAGAGAACAAGAGATGACCAAGGTAAGGTCAGATAGGAAAGTTACAGTGAGGAGCAAAACACCAGTAAGTGGAAGTAATGTTCTGCTCAGCTTGGGTACCTTGTGGTTGCCATTCACATATCCCCTAGACGGAGACTTCATTGTCAGAAATCCAGCATTAGCTAACAACAACAACTATACATTTCTATATCTTTATTAAAATGGAACTTGTACACATCATGCCATTTCCCTAGGGCAGGCACCAGCAGGGTTTGCCCGATCTAACCTTGCTCTGGCTTGCTACTAGCTTATGGCCTCAGTGCGGCTCTCAGGTTATGTCAGTGGCATATTTTACTGCTGACACAACTAACCATACAGCAGGTCAAATTAACCTTAAAGTCTATTAATAATGAGCCAATATCCTAATGCTACATTTATAGCATTACAAAGTGTGTGTATGCAGTTATACACATATTTATTCCAATGTGTCAGACAATTTATCATACATAGTTCTGCGTTACACTTGCAGCAGAATACTTTTGCTCTGTGAATTTAACTATTTTATACCTATATGAACAGCAACTTAATCATAAAACATAAAATATGAACAGCTTTTCTACATTTAACTGATGAACTCTTAAATGTAACAGAAACAAAATTATATTTCATAATGTAAAAACGCAAGACAGGTAATACAATTGGAACAGTTAAAAGTCTAACTGATGAGAAATTATGAATAAGTACCATTTAAGTTATAAAATACAAGAAAATTAAACTGCAACTTATATTAAATGTTTTATTTTCTGTTGGTTAGTTTTCTGTTGACCAGCCTATGAATATTTCGGGAGATATTTTGTGATATTTTGTGCAGCCTTTCCTATAGTCAGAAGTAGCTTTGTGTCGTTTAGTAATTACTAGATTAACATTTGGAGACTGATAGTTTATTACAAGCTTAAAACTTATGTCAGATAACAGAATGGTCATGCAAACTTGTATGAGAAAAGAGCGTAATTTTAGCCTCAGTCGTTCAGTATTTACTTGAATTTATATTTTCGTATATTTTGTCAGAACGGAAGCAGGCCTTGAGCTTATTATTTATGCCAAAAAAATTACTGTTGGTGTTTTTAAACACACAAGCTGTATGTAGGCAATGTTTAAGAGGTAGAACTAGTAAGCGGAGGGTCTGTGGTTCAAACCCTGGCTGTGGCATTGAATTTTTCAGTTTCAGTTCTACCTCTCAGATCTTGAGCTGTCAACAGAGATCTGAATTATTGTACCGTTATGCTTCCCCCTTTCTCCTAATACACCCTTAATTACTCTGACCAGGGGACAGGTCAGGTACATAATGTGCAGTTCTATGAATCTGTAGAAGCTTGTAACATGTTGCTAAGTAAAGCAAGTGATTGTATTACTAATACAAGAGGAAAAAGGTAAGTGTGTCATGTAGTCAAGCATGAAAAGTTGTTTATAGGCTGTATGAGTTTTTTAAAAGGAACTCAAGTGACAAAGAAAGGTGCAAACTTGATTTTAATAAGTGCTAAGTGCCAACTGCTGCAGCATATGGAACAAATCAATCCATTTCTATTGGCATTTATTTAGTTTAACTGATTAGACAAGTTTTGATCTACAGTCCCACTTAGTAGCTCTCAGAAATTGCACAGCAAAATGCTATTCTTATACTCTGCACATGCTAACATGTATATTATTTATTGATCTAGTTATATTAGCATCAATCAATTAATAAATTGACAATAGATTTTATAGCTTCTGACATTGTCAAATTGATTAGGTACATAATTAAAGAGCACAAAAATATTTAAACACACATACATATAAATATACTTATGAAATAATACACACATTATTACAAAGCAGTTCCAAGTCAATATTACAGTTCATCTACACTATACAAAGTCTTCATAATCACCAGGGTTAGGATTTTTAGGTGCAAATTTCAGATGAAGAAAGGAAGGGAAAAGGTGCTCAAGTAAGGTAATAAAAGGGACAAAAAGGTGCTGGTTTATTCAAGTAAAAATATCCCACTATTTCTCCTTTTCCAAACCTTGTGCTTGTAATAGTTTAATAGCTGCAGTCAGGTACTTGTAACTATGGACACAATATAGTTCTGTCTGCAAATTATGTATTTTCTCCGGTAACAGAAGTTGCTGTGCCTTGGAATTTGCATCTGTGTCAACTGGATCCAAAGAAAGCACAAACTCTTTAATTTTGTGAAAATTCTCACACAACACAGCAGCACACTTGATCCAAGATTTCCAGCGAGTAATGACTGGGAAATATGGAAGGGGCAGACCAGTGGTTTCCTTGTAGACTGCAACACTTGATTCTTTGAATGGTTTCTTGTTAAACAGGCTCCATGTAGTTTTTTCTTAAAGTACTCTCATTTGGCATTGACATCTTTGTATATTTTTCAAAAAATCCCTTGAAAGCTGGATGGTTCACCTTATTGAGAGGAATTCCTGCTTGTGTAAGAGTTGCACACAATTGAATGTTAATTTTCTTAAAATTTTGGCCTTTTGAAGAACTCTGTTGAAACGCATTTTGCAATAGAGACTGTCGTGATTTGTTTGCCAGAAGAGTCTTGTTCATTTGATGCTTAGAGCTGGAAATGTGCTATTTGATGCAATCTCGCTGGTGTTTTTCATCTAACAAAATTCCTGTATCACAAATAATGCATCGAATAACAGTTCCAACAGTTTCTATGAAATCTTGTTTGAATTCCTGAGCCAGAACAGTAAGTCAAGCACTGGACACCTTTGGTATGGCAAAATCTGTTAATGCACTCATTTAGTAATGTTGTTGTTGTTAGCTAACGCTGGATTTCTGATAATGAAGTCATTAGTCCCCTTGCTCTCCAATATTTTCACTGATGGATGGGGCGCTAGAAGTGGACGGGCATATTTGAAGGTGGTCTCGGTCCATTTCCTCTTGCAGATCACATAGAGGACAGGGTGGTGAAGAATATATCCCAATTCTGTTCAAATGTTTTGCCAGAAAATCATGTCCTGTAATTAACCTGAAGGTTCCAACTGCCGTTTTTCGAGGGTACTCAGGAATTACTGTTTGAATGTTTGGTAGTTCCCATCTTTTATTTTTTTGATTTTTCATAGTAATATTTTGCAATAATTTTGTTGAATTCAGAGTTGACTAATCTTTTAGCTGCATAAAAGGGTAGATTAACTATAGATTTCTGTATACTGCTGGTACCCTTTTTTGCAAGCAAATCAGCTTTCTCATTACCATTCAGTCCACAGTGAGCTGGTATCCATTGGAAGACTAGGTGTTTTTGAAGTGTTGTTAGATGGGTAAGGATTTTCCAACATTCTATAATTGTTTGGTTTTTTGGTTACAACTTTGAAGTAACTGATATAATTGCCACCCTGGAATCTGAGAATAACTGCTTGATGAAAATGTGAAATTCTATACAAAAGATTTTGTAGGGCCATTCGAATTGCTTCAATTTCTTCATCAAAGTTTGTCGTTCCATAACTTAAAGATTTGTAATAGGAAAAGAGGTGACATATGACTCCAGGCCCTGCTCCATCTCGGTTTGATATCAGTGATCCATCAGTATAAATTTGGAGCCATTCATGTTCTGGAAATCTAGTATGGATTGTCTCTAATGGCAATAGTTTCAGGCCACTAGCTAGAATATCACTTTTCTTAACTTCTTCTGTCAGGTGTAAATAATATGTGATGTCTAATATTTGAGTCAGATTGACTTTATATATGAAGTTTTCCTTTGAATTAGAAAGGTATACATTCTTCTTGATGTCTTGAATTTTGGAAAGAAAGCTCTCCTGAGTCTTTAGTGTATGTGTAAAATTTCTCTTGTTTCATGTATTGAATGGGAGTCTGAGTCTGAGTCTGAGTCATGTTGAATAAAAGCTGCTTTTTCTACTTCATATTCAATGTGGTATTGGTTGGTTAGTATTTCCATAGCTGATATTGGTGTGATTTATTTTGATAGCACTTGTAATTAGTCTCAGACTTTGGTTTTGAAAGATTTGGAATTTTTTTTTTTTTTTTCTGTAACAAGAACTTTGCTGCACCAAGTAAATAATGGCTTTATATATACATTGTATGTCATGTTAAGAGTTGCTCTGGAACATCCCCACTTCATTTCTGTTAGACGTTTTAACAGTGAAAGGCACCTTTCTGCTCTTTGTATTTTTCTATTTCTTTGTTCCATGTAAATTTGGTATCAAGTGTAACTCCTAAATACTTTGCTTCCATTGTCTCTGGTAATTGTTGACCCTCAAAATTTAGCTTTATTTTTAGTGAAAAGATTTGGTAGTTTTATTTTTTTGTATTAACAGTCATTAAAGTTTCTTTGGTCCACTTTTATACGTTTAATAATGTAACAAAGGACTAACACCAGTTCACTTGTTAACTCAATGTGACTGTTATACAACTCATTCCCTTGCTGTCCACACTCTTATAAAACACAGCAACAGTTACCAGAATGTTCTCATTCATGCTGGAACTGCAGTCTCAGCAATTTCTAGTAGCTTCGAACAGAACCCAGAGTCAATTCTTGGAACTGCACATGTACAGTTACTGCTGCCTCTGTGTGATCTTGGAATCCGCCCAAACAGATGACGTCTGTCACAGTAACAAACTCATATTCACGAACAGTAGGCTACTGATTCTGGTGAAATTAAAAGGATAGAATGATATACAATGACAATGAGTCATTGTCAGTTGTATTATTGCAGGCTGCTTTATAGTGGTAAAGCAAGAGAAAGAGGATTTGCCGTACACAATTATATTCCTTTGTTGTAGGTGTGCTTTCAACTCCCACAGAGTGTTTACTGAAAGAGTTAGGCTTGCTTTCCACATGTTCACAACAAGCTGAGGAAATGTTAAAAGTCAAATATTTTATATTGATTAAAATCATAGAATAAAATGGAAGGAAACTTAATATAGAAAAGGGGGAAAAGGGGACTATTGGCATGGTTGGGGAAAAAGGGATAAAGGTACCCAAAAGGGAAAAAGGTGCATGAAAAAATGCCTCTTTTGGCAACTAAAAAAAAAAACTTCACACTGTGATAGCTTTCCGAAGAGCTTAAATTCACCCTAAGAAAAAAGGTACGCACCTAAAAATCCTAACTCTGATAATCGCATATTCTTTTAGAGCACCTTCAAATTGTTTACCTTTTGAGACGGTAACGTCCCTTAATAAGTACAGTAGGATCACAATAATATGACTCTCAATAACTTGACATTCTGTGTAACTCGACAATCTTTTTTACTTTTATTTTTTTTTATTTTTTATGGTTAAACTTGACTGTAATAATTTCTATTATCTACTATACTACACTATACTATACAACCATTCTCATGAAACCAAAGGCTTGCCAGTAATAATGCAGATACATAGCACAAACACCTGTTTGGAAGCCTTGCCACTAATAATGCGGATACATAGCACAAACACCTGTTTGGAAGGTTTGAAGGTTTATTGCTTTACCCAGTACAAAGGTATTTTTTTGACGTGACAATTGTGCAGAGGCTTATGAATTATGATCGAGTTCACTTTTGTATTTATAAGACCATAGGGATGTCAGGTTACCTTTCTGACTTCTGTGTAGTACATAAGCATTGTGGACTGTGCGTGATTAAGTACAGTGCCATCTCACATTATCAGCAGTTTCTTTTTTATTGCAAGTAAACAGAAACATTACCCCCATCATCAATTTGCATGATGTCATTCATGCACATTCAAACAAGATCATTCGTCACATCTAAAAATACCCCTGTATGTTGTAAGCAAAACTTTCAGTTACATATTTCTGGTTACAGTGCAGCTTTCATGATTTCAGGCTTACTGTTAGTGTTGTGTTTTTGCCACTGAAAATGGTGAAGAAGAAGAAAAGACAAGCTACCATTACAATGGAAATTAAACAAGATGTGTTAAGGAGACCAGACAAAGGGGAACATATTAATACATTTTAGAATATGACATACTTTTGTTTCCTATATTTTGCTAGAACATGTATTTCTCTAATTTGCAGTATTATGTTCTGGGTTGTCAATAACAGGCCCCTTATACAGTAAATCACACCACTTTGGTAACCAAGTAGCGAGAACCACAACACTCGACTACTTCCTTTACTCTACCTTTGCTGGTTACTACACGTCTGCATCATCGAGTACTGAGCACCTCTGCCAAGTCAAGGCGACACTCCCTGGAGGAGACCTTACCTAGATTTGTCATCATTAAAAGTGCAATCTATACTTCAATGAAGAGAAACCTAGGGCATGGCGCGGAGCCCAGGGTACGCAGTAGGACCCCCTCGGGGAGTGTGATTTCGGAGTCCTCTTCTCCTAGATGAGTCGTCCACCAAGGCTACTGAGCCTCATCTACCCGTTGTGGAATGTTCTTTGCTTCCCCTCACCTCTTGCCTACCAGAGTCAAAACAGATTGACTTGGTAGACCGTCTGGATCATCCAGTACTGAGCACCTCCGCCACGCCAAGGCGACATTCCCTGGAGGCGACCTTACCTAGATTTGTCATCGTTAAAGGTGCAATCTATACTATAATGAAGACAAATCTAGGACATGGCTCGGGGCCCCGGCTACGCCAAACCCGTACCTACCGTAGTAGGACCCTCCTGGGGGAGTGTCATTTCGGAGTCCTCTTCTCCTAGATGAGACGTCCACCAAGACTACCGAGCCTCATCTACCCGTTGTGGAATGTTCTTTGCTTCCCCTCACCTCTTGCCTACCAGAGTAAAAAAAGACTGACTTCGTAGACCGTCTGGATCATCGAATACTGAGCCCCTCCGCCACGCCAAGGCGACATTCCCTGGAAGCGACCTTACCTAGATTAGTCTTCATTAAAGGTGCAATCTATACTTTAAAGTAGCCAAATCTAGGACATGGCTCTGGGCCCCGGGTACGCCTAACCCGTACCTACCGTAGTAGGACCCTCCTTGGGGAGTTTGATTTCGGAGTCCTCTTCTCCAAGATGAGTCGTCGACCAAGACTACCGAGCCTCATCTACCAGTTGTGGAATGTTCTTTGCTTCCCCTCACCTCTTGCCTAACAGAGTCAAAACGGACTGACTTGGTAAACCGTCTGGATCGAGTACTGAGCCCCTCCGCCATGCCAAGGCGACATTCCCAGGAGGGGACCTTACCTAGATTAGTCTTCGTTAACGGTGCAATATATACTTCAATGAAGACAAATCTAGGACATGGCTCGGGGCCCCGGGTACGCCAAACCCGTACCTAGATAGTAGGACCCTCCTGGGGGAATGTGATTTCGGAGTCCTCTTCTCCTAGATGAGTCGTCCACCAAGACTACCGAGCCTCTTCTACCCGTTGTGGAATATTCTTTGCTTCCCCTCACCTCTTGCCTACCAGAGTCAAAACGGACTGACTTGGTAGACCATGTGGATCATCGAGTACTGAGCCCTTCGTCACGCCAAGGCGACATTCTCTTGAGCTGTGCTTACCTAGATTTGTCATCATTAAAGGTGCAATCTATACTATAATGAAGACAAATCTGGTACATGGCTCGGGGCCCCGGGTACGCCAAAGCCGAACCTACCATAGTAGGACCCCCTGGGGCAGTGTGATTTCGCAGTCCTCTTCTCCCAGATGAGTCGTCCACAAAGACTACCAAGCCTCAACTACCCGTTGTGGAATGTTCTTTGCTTCCCATCGCCTCTTGCCTACCAGAGTCAAACCGAACTGACTTGGTAGACCATCTGGATCATCGAGTACTTAGCCCCTCCGCCACGCCAAGGTGACATTCCCTAGAAGAGATCCTACCTAGATTAGTCTTCGTTAAAGGTGCAATCTATAGTTTAATGTAGCCAAATCTAGGACATGGTTCGGGGCCCCGTGTACGCGAAACCCGTAACTATCGTAGTAGGACCGTCCTGGGGGAGTGTGATTTCGGAGTACTCTTCTCTTGATCGTTTATATTACACGACGATAAAAGTGGAGCCACCGAAACCCAAAAGGGGTGTTATTCAGTGCCTGAACTGCCAGGAATTTGGACACAGCCGTAATTATTGCCACAAGCAACCACGTTGTGTCAAATGTGATGGCAACCATCCTACTGCGCAGTGCTCTAAGGCTCCTCACACACCCCCTCTGTGTGTGAATTGTAAAGGTCCACATACAGCGAACTATAAGGGTTGCCCTGTTCATCGACGGCTCCAAGCTACTCAGTGGTCTCACATTAATCCCCAACGTACTGTTTCTGGTGTACCCTCTGCTACTGTTCCTTCACTTCATACTTTCCCTCGACTGGAGTCTACCGTACCTACTTCTACTGGAGCTGCCTATCCTCGTCCTCCTGTATCTAATGTCCGGCCTCCATCGTCGTCTCCAGATTCTCAGGGCTCACCTGCCGGTGCTTCACAGTCCTATGCAGCAACAGCCCGTCAGGGTGAACCAAACCGTTCTCAACTGGATTGCTTGATGGCACGTCTGGATTCTGTCTTTGCTATTCTTTAGCCTCTCCTTACTACCTTACAACAATTGATTCCTGTTCTGCTTCGTATCCATGGCTAATTTTGTCCCCACTTCAATTCGTATCTGCACTTGGAATTGTTAGAGTATCACCAATAAGTTTCATGAATTACTACACTTCCTTACGGTTTATGAAGTAGACCTCCTGTTGGCCACAGAAACCAAATTGGCTCTTCACATACATTTCCACATTCCTGGCTATGATATCTATCGCGCAGATCACCCTAACTTGACTAGAATGGGTGGTTCTGCGGTGCTTATCAAAACCTGTTTGGCTCACCACGCCCTTCCACCCATTTTGGAGGACTCCTTTCAGGTTGCTCGGATTCAACTTTCTACTACTTCCGCAAACATTCAAGTCGGATCTTTTTATTCTGCTCCTCAGAATCCTGTTACTCTCGCTGATTTCTGGGGTATCACTCATGCCTTCAAGGCCCCCTTTCTAGTCGGAGGCGACTTTAATTCCAAACATCCTCTTTGGAGTTCGAATCTCTCAAATCCTAGAGGTAAACTCCTACACACTGCAATTCATCAGTTACACCTAGATGTAATCTCTCCAACTGAACCCACGTTCTACCCGCACAATGGTGGGACTCCAGACGTGCTGGATTTCTTCATTGGACGTAATATTTCCCGTCACTGTTCCCTTCTTTCCGTTATTCACGATCTGAGCTCCGATCATTTACCAGTCCTGCTTACTCTCTCTGACGGTGTGAAGTATAAATACCTCTTTCCGTCCCTGGTACGATATCCTTTTGATTGGCCTTTGTACACCTCTTTGCTTGCTGGTCTCACTGTTACGACAGTGCCGCTTAAGTCACCCCGTGATGTTGATGTGGCTGTTTCTACCCTGACTCGTAATATACAGTGTGCCGCCAACCTTGCCAGCAGCAATATCCACGATCTCCGTCCTCGGTCTGTGACTTTCTACTCTCCAGAGATTCGTCTTCTACATTCCATCAAGAAGGACTGTAGGAAACTCTGGGAACGTACGCATTGCCCACTTCATAAAACTAATTTTAACCGCGCTACTCGGGAGCTGAAGGCTGCCCTACGTGCTGCACGCAGTAATGCTGCTGAAAGCAAACTTAGAGTCTTAAACACCCGCGATGGATCCTTATGGCAGAAGACTAGAACTTTGACACGCCATTCTGCTGCCATACCGCCTCTTAAGGTTGGCAATACTTGGTTTTCTACGCCACTTGAAAAGGTCAACCTGTTTTCTGAACTCCTGGTACGACAGTTTTCACCCAATCCTGTGCTCGACGTGGAATTTAATCATCGAGTGGAGGAAGAACTCACGCAACCTTTATTACTCACTCCTTTTCGACACTACTTTACCCCTGCTGAAGTTAAAAATACCATCGTCCGCTCCTCAGCTCACAAATCTCCAGGTCCTGATCTTATTGTGCAACCCTTATTACTTCATTTTCCCCGGAATGCGCTAGTCCTGCTAACACAGATCTACAACGCTATTCTCCGCACTGCTCATATCCCTCACCAATGGAAGCATGCTACTGTTATCCTTCTTCCTAAACCTGACAAAGCCAAAAACGATCCCCGCAGTTATCGTCCTATTAGTTTACTCTCCCTTCTCTCCAAAATCTTCGAACGTCTCCTTCTACCTCGCCTCTTCTCTGAGCTCGCACCAATTATCCCTGATACTCAGTTTGGATTTCGCCCTCTTCACTCCTGCTCTCAACAGCTACACCGCATCGTTGACACTATTCTTGATACATATGAACGTCTATCTGTGTGCTTAGGATTGTTTCTGGATACGGAGAAAGCTTTTGATAAGGTTTGGCACAATGGTTTGTTATTCAACCTCAAACCGCATCTCTCGGACACCTATTTCCGCCTCCTACAGTCCTATTTGCATAATCGCACCTTTTCCGTAAAATATGACCATGCCTTCTCCAAGGCCCTTCCTATATCATCTGGTGTGCCGCAAGGAAGCGTACTAGGCCCTTTATTATAATCTAGTATATACCTCCGATTTTCCTCGTCATCCTCAACTCACCATCGCTCACTTTGCCGATGACGTGGCAGCCCTGAGTGTGGGCACTTGTGCTGTGACTGCTAGCCACCTTCAGGACTTCTGTAATCAAATTCAATCCTGGTGTCAACGTTGGAGGGTGACTATGAACGCTCATAAGTCCAGAGTTGTGAAGTTCACTTACAAAAAGAACGTGACCCATCATCCCCTTTACCTGAATGGGACGGAGATACCCACAGCGACTTCCATAAGATACCTTGGCCTTATCTTGGACAGCCGGCTAACGTGGGGTCCCCATCTCTGTAGTCTAGTGCAGAGGATTCGTCACCGTATCCGCGAAGTCCATCATCTTGTGTCTGGTTCCTCGCCCTTGCCTTTGCGGTACAAGCGCCTGGTATATACTTCCCTAATTCGACCCATGTGGCAGTATAGCTGTGCCATTTGGGGTTCTGCAGCCCCATCGCAGATCCTGAGGATCCAGCGTACGCAGAATCGTTTTCTACGCCTCATGAAAGGCGCTCCCTGGTACGTGCGCAACTCTACGCTGCATGCTGATTTAGGTCTACCGGAGGTGATGTGTATTCTCCGCATCTGCCACAGAAGACTGCATCAATCCTGTCTGCGCCATGACAATCCTCTGCTCCGCCATATTTATCTTCCTCCTGAACCTCTACGACGAAGACTGAAGCGTTGGCATTCTGATTTGCGAATGAACATCTAGTTCTATACAAATGCTTTTTCTGTAACTGCTTTTCCCTATTTCTGTGTTATATTGTTGGGACTATCGCTGGATGGCACCACAATTACACGTTTCATGTTGTTCTGTGTATAGCTTAGCTCAACCATATTGTACCTAATTGTACAGAAGAGTTTCCTTTAATATTAATAAAAAAATGGCTCGGGGCCCCGGGTACGCCAAACCCGTGCCTACCGTAGTAGGACCCCCTGGGAGAGTGTGATTTCGGAGTCCTCTTCTCCTAGATGAGTCGTCCACCAAGACCACCGAGCCTCATCTACCCATTGCGGTAAGTTCTTTGCTTCCCCTCACCTCTTGCCTACCAGAGTCATAAAAGACTGACTTGGTACACCGTCTGGATCATCGAATATTGAGCACCTCCGCCACGCCAAGGCGACATCCCTGGAAGCGACCTTACCTAGATTAGTCTTCGTCAAAGGTACAATTTATACTTTAATGTAGCCAAATCTAGGACATGGCTCGGGGCCCCGGGTACGCCTAACCCGTACCTACCGTAGTAGGACCCTCCTGGGGGAGTGTAATTTCGGAGTCCTGTTCTCCTAGATGAGTCGCCCACCAAGACTACCGAGCCTCGTCTACCCCTTGTGGAATCTTCTTTGCTTCCACTCACCTCTTGCCTACCAGAGTCAAAACGGACTGACTTGGTAGACCGTCGGGATCATCGAGTACTGAGCCCCTCCGCCATACCAAGGCGAAATTCCCTGGAGGGGACCTTACCTAGATTTGTCATCGTTAAAGGTGCAATTTTTACTATAATGAACACAAATCTAGGACATGGCTCGGGGCCCCGGGTACGCCTAACGCATAGCTACTGTAGTAGGACCCTCCTGGGGGAGTGTGATTTCGGAGTCCTCTTCTCCTAGATGAGTCGTCCACCAAGACTACCGAGCCTCATCTACCGGTTGTAGAATTTTCTTTGCTTCTCCTAACCTCTTGCCTACCAGAGTCAAAACGAACTGACTTGAAGGACCGCCTGGATCATCGAGTACTGAGCCCTCCGCCACGCCAAGGCGACACTCCCTGGAACCCACCTTAAACAGATGAGTCTTCGTTAAAGGTGCAATCTATACTTTAATGTAGCCAATTCTAGGACATGGCTCGGAGCCCCGGGTACGCCAAACCCGTACCTACCGTAGTAGGTCCCTCCTGGGGGAGTGTGATGTCGGGGTCCTCTTCTCCTAGATGAGTCGTCCACCAAGACTTCCTAGCCTCATCTACCCGCTATGGAATGTTCTTTGCTTCCCCTCACCTCTTGCCTACCAGAGTCAAAACAGACTGACTTGGTAGACCGTCTGGATCATCGAGTACTGAGCCCCTCCGCCACGCAAAGGCAACATTCCCTCGAAGAGACCCTACCTGAGATTGGTCCTCGTTAAGGGTGCAATCTATACTTTAATGCAGACAAATGTAGGACATGGTTTGGGACACCGGGTACGCCAAAACCGTACCTACCGTAGTAGGACCCTCCTGGGGGAATGTGATTTCGGAGTCCTCTTCTCCTAGATGAGTCGTCCACCAAGACTACCGAGCCTGTTCTACCCGTTGTGGAATATTCTTTGCTTCCCCTCACCTCTTGCCTACCAGAGTGAAAAGGGACTGACTTGGTAGACCGCCTGGATCATCGAGTACTGAGCACCTCCGCCACGCCAGGGCAACATTCCCTGGAGGGGAACTTACCTAGATTTGTCATCGTTAAAGGTGCAATCTATACTATAATGAACACAGATCAAGATCATGGGTCGGGGACCCGGGTACGCCAAAACCGTGCCTACCGTAGTAGGACCCCCTGGGGGAGTGTGATTTCGGAGTCCTCTTCTCCTAGGTGAATCGTCCACCAGGAATACCGAGCCCCATCTACCCATTGTGGAATGTTCTTTGCTTCCCCACACCTCTTGCCTACCAGAGTCAAAACAGATTGACTTGGTAGACCGTCAGGATCATCGAGTACTGAGCCCCTCCGCCATGCCAAGGCGACATGCCCTGGAAGGGATCTTACCTAGAATAGTCTTCGTTAAAGGTGCAATATATACTTTAATGTAGACAAATCTAAGACATGGCTCGGGGCCCCGGGCACGTCAAACCCGCACCTACCGTAGTAGGACCCTCCTGGGCGAGTGTGATTTCGGAGTCCTCTTCCCCTAGATGAGTCGTCCACCAAGACTGGACTGACTTGGTAGACCATCTGGATGATCGAGTACTGAGCCCCTTCGTCACGCCAAGGCGACATTCCCTTGCGGGGACCTTACCTAGATTTGTCATCATTAAAGGTGCAATCTATACTATAATGAAGACAAATCTGGTACATGGCTCGGGGCCCCGGGTACGCCAAACCCGAACCTACCATAGTAGGACCCCCTGGGGCAGTGTGATTTCGGAGTCCTCTACTCCTAGATGTGTCGTCCACAAAGACTACCAAGCCTCAACTACCCGTTGTGGAATGTTCTTTGCTT
Organism: Tenodera sinensis; assembly: GCA_030765045.1. Taxonomy (NCBI): domain Eukaryota; kingdom Metazoa; phylum Arthropoda; class Insecta; order Mantodea; family Mantidae; genus Tenodera; species Tenodera sinensis. The sequence goes on along the minus strand of CM060964.1, from coordinate 300,799,612 downwards.
CCCATCGCCTCTTGCCTACCAGAGTCAAAACAGACTGCCTTGGTAGACCGGGTGGATCATCGAGTACTGAGCCCCTCTGCCACGCCAAGGCGACAGTCCCTGGAGGGGACTTTTCCTAGATTAGTCTTCGTTAGAAGTGCAATATATACTTAAATGAAGACAAATCTTGGACGAGCTCGGGTCCCCGGGTACGCTAAACCCGTACCTAACGTAGTAGGACCCTCCTTGGAGAGTGTGAATTCGGAGTGCTCTTCTCCTAGATGTGTCGTCCACAAAGTCTACCAAGCCTCAACTACCCGTTGTGGAATGTTCTTTGCTTCCCCCCACCTCTTGCCTACCAGAGTTAAAACGGACTAACTTGGCAGAAGGTAGAGTTCATCGAGTACTGAGCCCCTCCCCAACGCGGCGGCGCCGTGGCCGAGCGGTTAGCGCGCTCGCCTACCACCAAGGCGGCCCGGGTTCGATCCCAGGGACCCGCATGTGGTATTCGTGGTGGACGAAGCGGCGTCAGGGCGGGTTTTCTCCGGGTACTCCGGTTTCCCCCGCCATCTCATTCCACCGGTGCTCCATCTTCATGTATCATCAGTGTCACCGCCTGCGGTGCCGTAGTAGTAAAAGCGGGCGTTAAACACTACAACAACAACAACAACCTCCCCAACGCCAAGCCGACATTCCCTGGAGTTGAACATACATAGATTAGTCTTCCTTAAGGGTGCAATCTATACTTTAGTGAAGACAAATCTAGGACATGGCTCGGGGCCCCGGGTATGCAGAACCTGTACCTAACGTAGATGGACCCCCCTGGGGGAGTGTGAGTTCTGAGTCCTCTTCTCCTAGATGAGTCGTCCACCTAGACTAGCGAGCTTCTTCTACCCGTTGTGGAATGTTCTTTGCATCCCCTCACCTCTTGCCTACCAGAGCCAAAACAGACTGAATTGGTGGACCGTATGGATCTTCGAGTACTGAGCCTCTCAACCACGTCAAGGCGACATTTCCTAGAGGGGAACTTACTTAGATTTGTCATAGTTAAGTGTGCAATCTATACTATAATGAAGACAATTCTGGGACAAAGCTCGGGGCCCCGTGCACGCCAAAGCTGTGCCTGCCGTAATAGGACCCCTTAGGGGAGTGTGATTTCGGAGTCCTCTTGTCCTAGATGAGTCGTCCACAAAGAATGCCGAGCCTCATCTACAAATTGTGGAATGTTCTCTGCTACCCCTCTCCTCTTGCCTTCCAGAGTCAAAACAGACTGACTTGGTAGACCGTCTGGATCATCGAGTACTGAGCCCCTCCGCCACGCCAAGGCGACATTCCTTGGAGGGATTCTTTCCTAGATTTGTCATCATTAAAGGTGCAATCTATACTATAATGAAGACAAATCTAGGACATGGCTCGGGGCCCCGGGTACGCCAAACCTGTACCTACCGTAGTAGGACCCTCCTGGGGGAGTGTCATTTCGGAGTTCTGTTTTCCTAGATGAGTCGTCCACCAAGACTATCGAGCCCCATCTATCCGTTGTGGAATGTTCCTTGTCTCCCCTCACATCTTGCTTTCGAGAGCCAAACCGAACTGACGTGGTAGACCATCTGGTTCAACGAGTACTGAGCCCCTTAGTCACGCCAAGGCGACATTCCCTGGAGGTGACCATACCTAGCTTAGTCTTGGTTAAAGGTGTAATCTATACTTTAATGATGACAAACCTAGGACATGGCTCGGGGCCCCGGGAACCCCAAACCCGTACCTACCGTAGTAGGACCCTCCTGGGGCAGTGTGATTTCGGAGTCCTGTTCTCCTAGATGAGTCGTCCACCAAGACTATCGAGCCTCATCTACCCGTTGTGGAACGTTCTTTGCTTCCCCTCACCTCTTGCCTACCAGAGTCAAAACAGACTGACTTGGTAGACCGTCCGGATCATCGAGTACTGAGCCCTCCGCTACGCCAAGGCGACAATCCCTGGAGGGGATCTTACCTAGATTTGGCATCGTTAAAGGTGCAACCTATACTATAATGAAGACAAATCTAGGACATAGCTCGGGGCCCACGGTACGCCAAACCCGTACCTACCGTAGTAGGACCCTCCTGTGGCAGCGTGGTTAGAGTCCTCTTCTGCTAGATGAGTCGTCAACCAAGACTACCTAGCCTCATCTACCCGTGGTGGAATGTTCTTTGCTTCCCCTCACGTCTTGCCTACCAGAGTCGAAACAGACTGACTTGGTAGACCATCTGGATCATCGAATACTGGGCCCCTCCGCCACACCAAGAGAACATTCCCTGGAGGGGACCTTACCTAGAGTTGTCATCATTAAAGGCGCAATCTATACTTTAATGAACACAAATCTAGGACATAGCTCGGGGCCCCGGGTACGCCAAACGCGTACCTAGCGTTGTAGGACACCCCTGGGGGAGTGTGATTTCGGAGTCCTCTTCTCCTAGATGAGTCGTCCACCCAGACTAGGAGCCTCATCTACCCATTGTGCAATGTTCTCTTCTTCCCCTCACCTCTTGCCTACCAGAGTCAAAACGGACTGACCTGGTAGACCATAGTGATCATTGAGTACTGAGCCCCTCTGCTACGCAAAGGCAACGTTCCTTGGAGCGGATCTTATCTAGATTTGTTACCATTAAGACTACAATCTACACTACAAAGAAGCCAAATCTAGGATATGGCTCGGAGCCCTGGGTACGCCAAACCCGTACCTAACGTAGTAGGACCCCCTGAGAAGTATGATTTCGGAGTCCTCATCTCCTAGATGAGTCGTCCACCAAGACTACCAAGCCTCATCTACCCGTTGTGGAATGTTCTTTGCATCCCCTCACTTCTTGCCTACCAGAGTCAAAACAGACTGACTTGGCAGACCGTCTGTATCATCGAGTACTGAGCCCCCTCGCCATGCAAAAGCGACATTCCCTTGAGGGGACCTTACCTAGATTTGTCATCATTAAAGCAATCTATACTATACTGAAGACAAATCTACGACATGGCTCGGGGTTCCGGGTATGCCAAACCGGTACCTACCGTAGTAGATACCCCCTGGAGGAGTGTTATTTCTGAGTCAACTTCTCCTAGACCAGTCGTCCCCCAGAACTACCAAGCCTCATCTACCCGTTGTGGAATGTTCTTTGCATCTCCTCACTTCTTGCCTACTAGAGTCAAAACAGACTGACTTGGTAGACCATATGGATCATTGAGTACTGAGCCCCTCCGCTACGCAAAGGCAACATTCCTTGGAGCGGATCTTACTTAGATTTGTTACCATTAAGACTACAATCTACACTACAAAGAAGCCAAATCTACGACATGGCTCGGGGTCCCGGGTATGCCAAACCCGTACCTACCGTAGTAGGAACCCCCGTGGGGCAGTGTGATTTCGGAGTCCTCTTCTCCTAGATGAGTCGTCCACCAAGACTATCCAGCCTCATCTACCCGTTGTGGAACGTTCTTTGCTTCCCCTCACCTCTTGCCTACCAGAGTCAAAACAGATTGACTTGGTAGACCGTCAGGATCATCGAGTACTGAGCCATTCCGCCACGCCAAGGCGACATTCCCTGGAAGGGACCATACCTAGATTTGTCATCATTAAAGCAATCTATACTATAATGAAGACAAATCTACGACATGGCTCGGGGTTCCGGGTATGCCAAACCGGTACCTACCGTAGTAGATACCCCCTGGAGGAGTGTTATTTCTGAGTCAACTTCTCCTAGACCAGTCGTCCCCCAGAACTACCAAGCCTCATCTACCCGTTGTGGAATGTTCTTTGCATCCCCTCACTTCTTGCCTACCAGAGTCAAAACAGACTGACTTGGTAGACCAATTGGATCATCGAATACTGGGCATCTCCGCCACACCAAGACGACATTCCCTGGCGGAGACCTTACCTAGATTTGTCATCATTAAAGGCGCAATCCATAATTTAATTAACACAAATCTAGGACATGGCTCGGGGCCCCGGGTACGCCAAACACGCACCTACCGTAAAAGGACCCTCCTGACGGAGTGTCATTTCGGAGTCCTCTTCTCCTAGATGAGTCGTCCACCAAGACTTCCTAGCCTCATCTACCCGCTATGGAATGTTCTTTGCTTCCCCTCACCTCTTGCCTTCCAGAGTCAAAACAGACTGAGTTGGTAGACCGTCTGGTTCATCGAATACTGAGCCCTCCGCCACGCCAAGGCGACATTCCCTTGAGGGGACCTTACCTAGATTTGCCATCATTAAGGCAATCAATACTATAATGAAGACAAATCTAGGACATGACTCGGGGCCCCGGGTTAGCCAAACCCGTAACTACCGTAGAAGGACCCCCTGGGGGAGTGTGATTTCCGAGTCCTCTTCTCCTAGCTGAGTCATCCACCAAGACTGCCAAGCCTCATCTACCCGTTGTGGAATGTTCTTTGCTTCCCCTCGCGTCTTGCCTACCAGAGTCAAAACGGACTGACTTGGTATACCGCCTGGATCATCGAGTACTGAAACCCACCGCCATGCCAAGGCAACTTTCCCTGGAGGGAAACTTACCTAGATTTGTCATCATTACAGGTGCAATCTATACTATAAAGAAAACGACTCTAGTACGTGGCTCGCGGCCCGGCGTACGCCAAACCCGTACCTACCGTAGTAGGAAATCCCCTGGGGGAGTGTTATTTCTTAGTCCACTTCTCCTAGATGAGTCGTCCACCAAGACTACCAAGCCTCATCTACCCGCTGTGGAATGTTCTTTGCATCCACTCACCCCTTGCCTACCAGAGTCAAAACAGACCGACTTGGTAGACCGTTTGGATCATCGAGCACTGAGCCTTTCCGCCACGCCAAGGCGACATTCCCTGGAGGGGACCTTACCTAGATTTGTCATCATTGAAGGTTCTATATGCTTCAATGAAGACAAATCTAGGACAGGTCTCGGGGCACCGGGTACGCGAAACCCGTACCTAGCGTAGTAGGACCCCCCTGGGGGAGTGTGATTTCGGAGGTCTCTTCTCCTAGATCAGTCGTCCACCAAGACTGCCGAGGCTCATCTACTCGTTGTGGAATGTTCTTTGCTTCCCCCTCACCTCTTGCCTACCAGAGTCAAAACAGACCGACTTGGTAGACCGTTTGGATCGTCGAGCACTGAGCCTTTCCGCCACGCCAAGGCGACATTCCCTGGAGGGGACCATTCCTAGATCAGTCTTGGTTAAAGCTACAATCCGTACTTTAATGAAGACAAATCTAGGACATGGCTCGGGGCTCCGAGTACGCCAAAAACGTACCTACGTTAGTAGGCACCCCTGGGGCAGGGTGATCTCGGAGCCCTCATCTCCTAGATGACCCGTCCACCAAGAGTACCGAGCCTCATCTACCCATTGTGGAATTTCTTTGCTTCCCCTCACGTCTTGCCTACCAGAGTCAAAACAGACTGACTTGGTAGACCATCTGGATCATCGAGTACTGAGCCCTCCGCCACGCCAAGGCTACTTTGCTTGGAGGGGATCTTACCTAGATTTGTCACCATTAAAGGTACAATCTATACTATAAAGAAGACACATCTAGGACATGGCTCGGGGCCCCGCGTACGCCAAACCCGTACCTACAGTAATAGGACCCTCCGGGTGGAGCGCAATTTCGGAGTCCTCTTCTCCTAGATGACCCGTCCACCAAGAGTACCGAGCCTCATCTACCCATTGTGGAATTTCTTTGCTTCCCCTCACGTCTTGCCTACCAGAGTCAAAACAGACTGACTTGGTAGACCATCTGGATCATCGAGTACTGAGCCCTCCGCCACGCCAAGGCTACTTTCCTTGGAGGGGATCTTACCTAGATTTGTCACCATTAATGGTACAATCTATACTATAAAGAAGACACATCTAGGACATGGCTCGGGGCCCCGGGTACGCCAAACCCGTACCTACCGTAGTAGGACCCCCTGGGCGAGTGAAATTTCGGAGTCCTCTTCTCCTAGATGAGTCGTCCACCAAGATTACCAAGCCTCGTCTACCCGTTGTGGATTGTTCTTTGCTTCCCCTCACTCCTTGCCTACCAGAGTCAAAACAGACTGACTTGTTTGACCGTCTGGATCATCGAGTACTGCGCCTCTCCGCCACGCCAAGGCGATATTCCCTCAAGGGGACCTTACCTAGATTAGTCTTCGTTAAAGGCGCATTCTACATTTCAATTAAGACAAATCTAGGACATGGCTCGTGGCCCCGTGTACGCCAAACCCGTACCTAACGTAGTAGGACACTCCTGGGGGAGTGTGATTTCGGAGGCCTCTTCTCCTAGATGAGCCAGCCACCAAGACTACCCAGCCTTATTTACCCGTTGTGGAATGTTGTTTGCTTCACCTCACCTCTTGCCTACCAGAGTCAAAACGGACTGACTTAGTAGACCATCTGGATCATCGAGTACTGAGCCTCTCCGCAACGTCAAGGCGACATTACCTGGAGGGTACCTTACTTAGATTTGTCATAATTAAATGTGCAATCTATACTATAATGAAGACAAATCTACGACATGGCTCGGGGCCACCGGTGACCAAAACCCGTACCTAACGTGGTAGGACCCCCTGGGGAGTGTGATTTCTGACGCCTCTTCTCCTAGATGAGCCGTCCACCGAGACTACTGAGCCTCATCTACCCGTTGTGGAATGTTCTTTGCTTCCACTCACCTCTTGCCTACCAGAGTCAAAACGGACTGACTTGGTAGACCGCCTGGATCAACGTGTACTGAGCCCCTCCGCCATGCCAAGGCAACATTCCTTTGAGGGGAACTTACCTTGATTTGTCATCGTTAAAGGTGCAATCTATACTATAATGAACACAAATCTAGGACATGGCTCGGGTCCCCGGGTACGCTTAACCCGTACCTACCGTAGTAGGACCCTCCTGGGGAGTGTGGTTACGGAGTCCCCTTCTCCTAGATGAGTCGTCCACCAAGACTACCGAGCCTCATCTACCCCTTGTGGAGTGTTCTTAGCTTCCCCTCACCTCTTGCCTACCTGAGTCAAAACGGACTGACTTGGTAGACCGTCTGGATCATCGAGTACTGAGCCCCTCGGCCACGCCGAGGCGACATTCCCTGGAACCAACCTTACCTAGATTAGTCTTCGTTAATGGTTCAATCTATACTTTAATGTAGCCAAATCTAGGGCATGGCTCGGGGCCCCGGGTACGCCAAACCCGTACCTACCGTAGTAGGTTCCTCCTGCGGGAGTGTGATGTCGGAGGCCTCTTCTCCTAGATGAGTCGTCCAACAAGACTTCCGACCCTCATCTACCCGCTGTGGAATCTTCTTTGCCTCCCCTCACCTCTTGCCTACCAGAGTCAAAACGGACTGACTTTGTACACCATCTGGATCATCGAGTACTGAGCCCCTTCGCCACGCCAAGGCGACATTCCCTTGAGGGGACCTTACCTAGATTTGTCATCATTAAAGGTGCAATCTATACTATAATGAAGACAAATCTGGTACATGGCTCGGGGTCCCGGGTAGGCTAAATCCGAACCTACCATAGTCGGAACTCCTGGGGCAGTGTGATTTCGGAGTCCTCTTCTCCTAGATGAGTTGTCCACAAAGAATACCAAGCCTCAACTACCCGTTGTGGAATGTTCTTTGCTTCCCATCGCCTCTTGCCTACCAGAGTCAAAACAGACTGCCTTGGTGGACCCTCTGGATCATCGAGTACTCAGCCCCTCCGCCACGCCAAGGCGACAGTCCGTGGAGGGGACTTTCCTAAATTAGTCTTCCTTAAATGTGCAATATATACTTAAATGAAGACAAATCTTGGACATGGCTCGGGTCCCCGGGTACGCTAAACCCGTACCTACCGTAGTAGGGCCCTCCTGGGAGAGTGTGATTTCGGAGTCCTCTTCTCCTAGGTGAGTCGTCCACAAAGTCTACCAAGCCTCTTCTACCCGTTGTGGAATGTTCTTTGCTTCCCCTCACCTCTTGCCTACCAGAGCCAAAACAGACTGACTTTGTGCACCGTATGGATCTTCGAGTACGTAGCCTCTCCGCCACGTCATGGCGACATTTCCTAGATGGGAACTTACCTAGATTTGTCATAGTTAAGTGTGCAATCTATACTATAATGAAGACAAATCTAGGACACGGCTCGGGGCACCGAGTACGCTAAACCCGTACCTACCGTAGTAGGACGCTCCTGGGAGAGTGTGATTTCGGAGTCCTCTTCTCCTAGATGAGGGGTCCACCAAGACTACCGAGCCTCATCTACCCGTTGTGGTATGTTCTTTGCTTCCCCTCACCTCTTGCCTACCAGAGTCAAAACGGACTGACTTGGTAGAGCGCCTGGTTCATTGATTACTGAGCCCCTCCGCCCCGCGAAGGCAACATTCCCTGGAGGGGACTTTACCTAGATTTGGCATCGTTAAAGGTACAACCTATACTATAATGAAGACAAATCTAGGACATATCTCGGGGCCACGGGTACGCAAAACCTGTACCTAACCTGGTAGGACCCCTTGGATGAATATGAATTCGGAGACCTTATCTGCCAGATGAGTCGACCACCGAGGTTACCGAGCCTCATCTACACATTGTGGAATGTTCTTTGCTTCTCCTCAGCTCTTTCCTACACGACACAAAACAGACTGACTTGGTAGACCGTCTGGATCATCGAGTACTTAGCGCCTCCGCCACGCAGAGGCGACATTCCCTGAAAGGGACCTTACCTAGATTAGTCTTCGTTAAAGGTGCAATCTATACTTTAATGTAGACAAATCTGGGACATGGCTCGTGGCCCCGGGTACGCCAAAGCCGTATCTAGCATAGTAGGACCCGCTGGGAGAGTGTGACTTTGGAGTCCTCTTCTCTCAGATGAGTCGTCCACAAAGACTACCGAGCCTTATCTACCCGTTGTGGAATGTTCTTTGCTTCCCTTCACCTCTGGGCTACCAGAGTCATAACAGAATGAATTGGTTGACCGTTTGGATTATCGAGTACTGAGCCCTCCGCCGCGCAATGCGACATTCCCTAGAGGGGACCTTACCTAGATTTGTTATCGTTAAAGGTACAATCTATACTATAACGAAGACAAATCTAGGATATCGCTCGGGGTCCCAGGTACACCAAACCTGCACCTACCCTAGTAGGACCCAATGGGGGAGTGTGATTTCGGAGCCCTCTTCTCCTAGATGAGTCGTCCACCAAGACTACGGAGCCTCATCTACCCGTTGTGGAATGTTCTTTGCTTCCCCTCCCTCTTGCCTGCTAGAGCCAAAACGGACTGACTTGCTAGACCGCCTGGATCATGGAGTACTGAGTCCCTGCGCCAAGCTAAGGCGACATTCCCTGGAGGGGACCTTACCTAGTTTAGTCTTCGTTAAGGGTGCAATCTATACTTTAATGAAGACAAATCTAGGACATCGCTCTGGGCCACGGGTATGCCATACACATCGCTACCGTAGTAGGACCCTCCTGGGGGAATGTGATTTCCGAGTCCTCTTCTCCTATATGAGTTGTCCACCAAGACAACCGAGCCTCATCTACCCGTTGTGGAATTTTCTTTGGTTCCGCTCACCTCTTGACTACCAGAGTTAAAACAGACTGACTTGGTGCACCGTATGGATCTTCGAGTACGTAGCCTCTCCGCCACGTCATGGCGACATTTCCTAGATGGGACCTTACCTAGATTTTTCATTGTTAAAGGTGCAATCTATACTATAACGAAGACAAACCTACGACATGTCTCGGGGACCCGGGTACGTCAAACCCGTGCCTACCGTAGTAGGACCCCCTGGCGGAGTGTTACTTCGGACTCCTCTTCTCCTAGGTGAGTCGTCCACCAAGACTACCGAGCCTCATCTACCTGTTGTGGAATGTTCTTTGCTTCCCCTCACCTCTTGCCTACCAGAGTCAAAACACACTGACTTGGTAGACAGTCTGGATTATCGAGTACTGAGTCCCTCCGCCACGCCAAGGCGACATTCCCTGGAGGGGACCTTACCTAGATTTGTCATCGTTAAAGGTGCAATCTATACTATAACGAAGACAAATCTACGACATGGCTCGGGGCCCCGGGTATGCCAAATCTGTACCTACCGTAGTAGGACGCTCCTGGGGAGTGTGATTTCGGAGTCTTCTTCTCCTAGGTGAGTCGTCCACCAAGACTACCGAGCCTCATCGACCCGTTGTGGAATGTTATTTGCTTCCCTTCGCCTCTTGCCTACTAGAGTCAAAACTGAATGACTTGGTAGACAGTCTGGATCATCGGGTACTGAGACCCTGCGCCACGCCAAGGCGACATTCCCTGCAGGGGACCTTACCTAGATATGTCATCGCTAAAGGTGCAATGTATACTATAACGAAGACAAATCTAGGATATGTCTCGAGGTCCCCGGTACGCCAAACCCGTCGCTACCGTAGTAGGAGCCCCTGGGGGAGTGTGATTTCGGAGTCCTCTTCTTCTAGATAAGTCGTCCACCAAGACTACCGAGCCTCATCTAACCGTTGTGGAACGTTCTTTGTTTCCCCTGACCTCTTGCCTACCAGAGCAATAGAGACTGAATTGGTAGACCGCCTGGATCATCGAATACTGAGCCCTCCACCACGCCAAGGCGACATTCCCTGGAGGAGACCTTTCCTAGATTTGTCATCGTTAAATGTGCAATCTATACTATAACGAAGACAAATCTAGGACATGTCTCGGGGCCTCGGGTACACCAAACCTGTACCTCCTGTAGTAGGACCCCCTGGGGGAGTGTGATTTCGGAGTCCTCTTCTCCTAGATGAGTCGTCCACCAAGACTACCGAGCCTCATCTACCCATTGTGGAATGTTCTTTGCTTCCCTCACCTCCTGCCTACCAGAGTCAAAACGGACTGACTTGGTAGACCGCCTGGATTATCGAGTACTGAGTCCCTCCGCCACGCCAAGGCGACATTCCCTGGAGGATACCTTACCTAGATTAGTCTTCCTTAAAGGTGCAATCTATTCTTTAATGAAGACAAATCTAGGACATGGCTAGGGGCTCAGGTTATGTTAAACTCGTACCTACTGTAGTAGGACCCTCCTGGGGGAGTGTGATTTCGGAGTCCTCTTCTCCTAGATGAGTCGTCTACCAAGACTACGGAGCCTCATCTACCCGTTGTGGAATGTTCTTTGCTACCCCTCACATCCTGCCTACCAGAGTCAAAACACACTGACTTGGTAGACCGCCTGGATCATCGAGTACTGAGCCCCTCCGCCACGCCAAGGCGACATTACCTGGAGGAGACCTTACCTAGATTTGTTATCGTTAAAGGTGGAATCTACACTATGACGACGACAAATCTAGGACATGTCTCGGGTCCCCGGGTACGCTAAACCCGGACCTACTTAGTAGGACCCCCTTGGGGAGTGTGATTTTAGAGTCCTCTTCTCCAAGATGAGTCGTCCACCAAGACTGCCAACCCTTATCTACCCGTTGTGGAATGTTCTTTTCTTCCCCTCACCTCTTGCCTACCAGAGTAAAACAGACTGAATTGGTAGACCGCCTGGTTCATCGAGTACTGAGTCCCTCCGCCACGCCAAGGCGACATTCCCTGGAGGATACCTTACCTAGATTTGTCATCGTTAAACGTGCAATCTATATTATAACGAAGACAAATCTAGGATATGGCTCGGGGACTCGGGTACACCAAACCTGTACCTACTGTAGTAGGACCCCCTGGGGGAGTGTGATTTCGGAGTCCTCTTCTCCTAGATGAGTCGTCCACCAAGACTACCGAGCCTCATCTACCCATTGTGGAATGTTCTTTGATTCCCTCACCTCCTGCCTACCAGAGTCAAAACGGACTGACTTGGTAGACCGCCTGGATCATCGAGTACTGAGCCCCTCCGCCACGCCAAGGCGACATTCCCTGGAGGAGACCTTACCTAGATTTGTTATCGTTAAACGTGGAATCTACACTATGACGAAGACAAATCTAGGACATGTCTCGGGTCCCCGGGTACGCCAAACCCGGACCTAGTTAGTAGGACCCCCTTGGGGAGTGTGATTTTAGAGTCCTCTTCTCCAAGATGCGTCGTCCACCAAGACTACCAACCCTTATCTCCCCGTTGTTGAATCTTCTTTTCTTCCCCTCACCTCTTGCCTAACAGGGTCAAAACAGACTGAATTGGTACACCGCCTGGTTCATCGAGTACTGAGCCCCTCCGCCACGCCACTTCGACACTCCCTGGAGGGCACCTAACCTAGAGTAGTCTTCGTTAAAGGTGCAATCTATACTAAAATGAACCCAAATCTAGGACATGGCTCGGGGCCCCGGGAACGGCAAAGCCGTATCTACCGTAGTAGGACCCCCTGGGGGAGTGTGATTTCGGAGTCCTCTTCTCCTAGATGAGTCGTCTACCAAGACTACCGAGCCTCATCTACCCGTTGTGGAATGTTCTTTGCTTCCCCTCACATCCTGCCTACCAGAGTCCAAACAGACTGACTTGGTAGACCGCCTCGATCATCGAGCACTGAGCCCCTCCGCCACGCCAAGGCGACATTCCCTGGAGGAGACCTTACCTAGATTTGTTATCGTTAAAGGTGCAATCTATACTATGACGAAGACAACTCTAGGACATGTCTCGGTTCCCTGGGTACGCCAAACCCGGACCTACGGTAGTACGATCCCCTGGGGGAGTGTGATTTCGGAGTCCTCTTCTCCCAGATCAGTCGTCCACAAAGACTGCAGAGCCTTATCTACCCGTTGTGGAATGTTGTTTGCTTTCCCTCACATCCTGCCTACCAGAGTCCAAACAGACTGACTTGGTAGACCGCCTCGATCATCGAGCACTGAGCCCCTCCGCCACGCCAAGGCGACATTCCCTGGAGGAGACCTTACCTAGATTTGTTAACGTTAAAGGTGCAATCTATACTATGACGAAGACAAATCTAGGACATGTCTCGGTTCCCTGGGTACGCCAAACCCGGACCTAGCGTAGTACGATCCCCTGGGGGAGTGTGATTTCGGAATCCTCTTCTCCCAGATCAGTCGTCCACAAAGACTGCCGAGCCTTATCTACCCGTTGTGGAATGTTCTTTGCTTCCCCTCACCTCTGGCCTACCAGAGTCATAACACAATGAATTGGTAGACCGTTTGGATCATCGAATACTGAGCCCTCCGTCGCGCAAAGCGACATTCCCTGGAGAGGACCTTACCTAGATTTGTCATCGTTAAAGGTGCAATCTATACTATAACGAAGACAAATCTAGGACATCGCTCGGGGTCCCAGGTACACCAAACCTGCACCTACCGTAGTAGGACCCCCTGGGGGAGTGTGATTTCGGAGTCCTCTTCTCCTAGATGAGTCGTCCACCAAGACTACGGAGCCTCATCTACCCGTTGTGGAATGTTCTCTGCTTCCCCTCACCTCTTGCCTACTAGAGTCAAAACGGTCTGACTTGGTAGACCGCCTGGATCATCGAGTACTGAGTCCCTGCACCAAGCCAAAGCGACATTCCCTGGAGGGGACCTTACCTAGTTTAGTCTCCGTTAAGGGTGCAATCTATACTTTAATGAAGACAAATCTAGGACATCTCTCTGGGCCGCGGGTATGCCAAACCCATCGCTACCGTAGTAGGACCCTCCTGGGGGAATGTGATTTCCGAGTCCTCTTCTCCTATATGAGTCGTCCACCAAGACTACCGAGCCTCATCTACCCGTTGAGGAATGTTCTTTGCTTCCCCCCACCTCTTGCCTACCAGAGTCAAAACGGACTGGCTTGGTAGACCGTCTGGATCATCGAGTACTGAGGACCTCCGCCACGCCAAGGCGACATTCCCTGGAGGGGACCTTACCTAGATTTGTCTTCGTTAAAGGTGCAATCTATACTATAACGAAGACAAATCTAGGATATGTCTCGAGGTCCCCGCTACGCCAAACCCGTCGCTACCGTAGTAGGAGCCCCTGGAGGAGTGTGATTTCGGAGTCCTCTTCTTCTAGATAAGTCGTCCACCAAGACTACCGAGCCTCATCTAACCGTTGTGGAACGTTCTTTGTTTCCCCTGACCTCTTGCCTACCAGAGCAATAGAGACTCAATTGGTAGACCGCCTGGATAATCGAATACTGAGCCCTCCACCACGCCAAGGCGACATTCCCTGGAGGAGACCTTTCCTAGATTTGTCATCGTTAAATGTGCTATCTATACTATAACGAAGACAAATCTAGGACATGTCTCGGGGCCTCGGGTACACCAAACCTGTACCTCCTGTAGTAGGATCCCCTGGGGGAGTGTGATTTCGGAGTCCTCTTCACCTAGATGAGTCGTCCACCAAGACTACCGAGCCTCATCTACCCATTGTGGAATGTTCTTTGCTTCCCTCACCTCCTGCCTACCAGAGTCAAAACGGACTGACTTGGTAGACCGCCTGGATTATCGAGTACTGAGTCCCTCCGCCACGCCAAGGCGACATTCCCTGGAGGATACCTTACCTAGATTAGTCTTCCTTAAAAGTGCAATCTATTCTTTAATGAAGACAAATCTAGGACATGGCTAGGGGCTCAGGTTATGTTAAACTCGTACCTACTGTAGTAGGACCCTCCTGGGGGAGTGTGATATCGGAGTCCTCTTCTCCTAGATGAGTCGTCTACCAAGACTACGGAGCCTCATCTACCCGTTGTGGAATGTTCTTTGCTTCCCCTCACATCCTGCCTACCAGAGTCAAAACACACTGACTTGGTAGATCGCCTGGATCATCGAGCACTGAGCCCCTCCGCCACGCCAAGGCGACATTCCCTGGAGGAGACCTTACCTAGATTTGTTATCGTTAAAGGTGGAATCTACACTATGACGACGACAAATCTAGGACATGTCTCGGGTCCCCGGGTACGCTAAACCCGGACCTACTTAGTAGGACCCCCTTGGGGAGTGTGATTTTAGAGTCCTCTTCTCCAAGATGAGTCGTCCACCAAGACTGCCAACCCTTATCTACCCGTTGTGGAATGTTCTTTTCTTCCCCTCACCTCTTGCCTACCAGAGTAAAACAGACTGAATTGGTAGACCGCCTGGTTCATCGAGTACTGAGTCCCTCCGCCACGCCAAGGCGACATTCCCTGGAGGATACCTTACCTAGATTTGTCATCGTTAAAGGTGCAATCTATATTATAACGAAGACAAATCTAGGATATGGCTCGGGGACTCGGGTACACCAAACCTGTACCTACTGTAGTAGGACCCCCTGGGGGAGTGTGATTTCGGAGTCCTCTTCTCCTAGATGAGTCGTCCACCAAGACTACCGAGCCTCATCTACCCATTGTGGAATGTTCTTTGATTCCCTCACCTCCTGCCTACCAGAGTCAAAACGGACTGACTTGGTAGACCGCCTGGATCATCGAGTACTGAGCCCCTCCGCCACGCCAAGGCGACATTCCCTGGAGGAGACCTTACCTAGATTTGTTATCGTTAAAGGTGGAATCTACACTATGACGAAGACAAATCTAGGACATGTCTCGGGTCCCCGGGTACGCCAAACCCGGACCTACTTAGTAGGACCCCCTTGGGGAGTATGCTTTTAGAGTCCTCTTCTCCAAGATGAGTCGTCCACCAAGACTACAAACCCTTATCTCCCCGTTGTTGAATCTTCTTTTCTTCCCCTCACCTCTTGCCTAACAGAGTCAAAACAGACTGAATAGATACACCGCCTGGTTCATCGAGTACTGAGCCCCTCCGCCACGCCACTTCGACACTCCCTGGAGGGCACCTAACCTAGAGTAGTCTTCGTTAAAGGTGCAATCTATACTAAAATGAACCCAAATCTAGGACATGGCTCGGGGCCCCGGGAACGGCAAAGCCGTATCTACCGTAGTAGGACCCCCTGGGGGAGTGTGATTTCGGAGTCCTCTTCTCCTAGATGAGTCGTCTACCAAGACTACCGAGCCTCATCTACCCGTTGTGGAATGTTCTTTGCTTCCCCTCACATCCTGCCTACCAGAGTCCAAACAGACTGACTTGGTAGACCGCCTCGATCATCGAGCACTGAGCCCCTCCGCCACGCCAAGGCGACATTCCCTGGAGGAGACCTTACCTAGATTTGTTATCGTTAAAGGTGCAATCTATACTATGACGAAGACAAATCTAGGACATGTCTCGGTTCCCTGGGTACGCCAAACCCGCACCTACGGTAGTATGATCCCCTGGGGGAGTGTGATTTCGGAGTCCTCTTCTCCCAGATCAGTCGTCCACAAAGACTGCAGAGCCTTATCTACCCGTTGTGGAATGTTGTTTGCTTCCCCTCACATCCTGCCTACCAGAGTCCAAACAGACTGACTTGGTAGACCGCCTCGATCATCGAGCACTGAGCCCCTCCGCCACGCCAAGGCGACATTCCCTGGAGGAGACCTTACCTGGATTTGTTATCGTTAAAGGTGCAATCTATACTATGACGAAGACAAATCTAGGACATGTCTCGGTTCCCTGGGTACGCCAAACCCGGACCTACCGTAGTACGATCCCCTGGGGGAGTGTGATTTCGGAATCCTCTTCTCCCAGATCAGTCGTCCACAAAGACTGCCGAGCCTTATCTACCCGTTGTGGAATGTTCTTTGCTTCCCCTCACCTCTGGCCTAACAGAGTCATAACACAATGAATTGGTAGACCGTTTGGATCATCGAGTACTGAGCCCTCCGTCGCGCAAAGCGACATTCCCTGGAGAGGACCTTACCTAGATTTGTCATCGTTAAAGGTGCAATCTATACTATAACGAAGACAAATCTAGGATATCGCTCGGGGTCCCAGGTACACCAAACCTGCACCTACCGTAGTAGGACCCCCTGGGGGAGTGTGATTTCGGAGTCCTCTTCTCCTAGATGAGTCGTCCACCAAGACTACGGAGCCTCATCTACCCGTTGTGGAATGTTCTCTGCTTCCCCTCACCTCTTGCCTACTAGAGTCAAAACGGTCTGACTTGGTAGACCGCCTGGATCATCGAGTACTGAGTCCCTGCGCCAAGCCAAAGCGACATTCCCTGGAGGGGACCTTACCTATTTTAGTCTCCGTTAAGGGTGCAATCTATACTTTAATGAAGACAAATCTAGGACATCTCTCTGGGCCGCGGGTATGCCAAACCCATCGCTACCGTAGTAGGACCCTCCTGGGGAATGTGATTTCGAGTCCTCTTCTCCTATATGAGTCGTCCACCAATACTACCGAGCCTCATCTACCCGTTGAGGAATGTTCTTTGCTTCCCCTCACCTCTTGCCTACCAGAGTCAAAACGGACTGACTTGGTAGACCGTCTGGATCATCGAGTACTGAGGACCTCCGCATCGCCAAGGCGACATTCCCTGGAGGGGACCTTACCTAGATTTGTCATCGTTAAAGGTGCAATCTGTACTTTAAGGAAGACAAATCTAGGACATGGCTAGGGGCCTAGGGTATGTTAAACCCGTACCTACTGTAGTAGGAACCTCCTGGGGGAGTGTGATTTCGGAGTCCTCTTCTCCTAGATGAGTCGTCCACCAACACTACCGAGCCCCATCTAGCTGTTGTGGGATGTTGTTTGCTTCCCCTCACCTCTTGCCTAACAGAGTCCAAACGGACTGACTTGGTAGACCACCTGGAACATCGAGTGCTGAGTCCCTCCGCCACGCCAAGGCGACATTCCCTGGAGGGCACCTTACCTAGATTTGGCATCGTTAAAGGTGCAATCTATACTATAATGAACACAAATCTAGGACATGTCTCGGGGCCCTGGGTACGCCAAACCCGTGCCTACCGTAGTAGGACCCCCTGGGGGAGTGTGATTTCGGAGTCCTCTTCTCCTATATGAGTCGTCCACCAAAACTACCGAGCCTCATCTACCCGTTGAGGAATGTTCTTGGCTTCCCCTCACCTCTTGCCTATCAGAGTCAAAACGGACTGACTTGGAAGACCGTCTGGATCATCGAGTACTGAGGACCTCCGCCACGCCAAGGCGACATTCCCTGGAGGGGACCTTACCTAGATTTGTCATCGTTAAAGGTGCAATCTGTCCTTTAAGGAAGACAAATCTAGGACATGGCTAGGGGCCTAGGGTATGTTAAACCCGTACCTACTGTAGTAGGAACCTCCTGGGGGAGTGTGATTTCGGAGTCCCCGTCTCCTAGATGAGTCGTCCACCAACACTACCGAGCCTCATCTACCCATTGTGGAATGTTCTTTGCTTCCCTCACCTCCTGCCTACCAGAGTCAAAACGGACTGACTTGGTAGACCGCCTGGATTATCGAGTACTGAGCCCTCCGCCACGCCAAGGCGACATTCCCTGGAGGATACCTTACCTAGATTAGTCTTCCTTAAAAGTGCAATCTATTCTTTAATGAAGACAAATCTAGGACATGGCTAGGGGCTCAGGTTATGTTAAACTCGTACCTACTGTAGTAGGACCCTCCTGGTGGAGTGTGATTTCGGAGTCCTCTTCTCCTAGATGAGTCGTCTACCAAGACTACGGAGCCTCATCTACCCGTTGTGGAATGTTCTTTGCTTCCCCTCACATCCTGCCTACCAGAGTCAAAACACACTGACTTGGTAGATCGCCTGGATCATCGAGCACTGAGCCCCTCCGCCACGCCAAGGCGACATTCCCTGGAGGAGACCTTACCTAGATTTGTTATCGTTAAAGGTGGAATCTACACTATGACGACGACAAATCTAGGATATGGCTCGGGGACTCGGGTACACCAAACCTGTACCTACTGTAGTAGGACCCCCTGGGGGAGTGTGATTTCGGAGTCCTCTTCTCCTAGATGAGTCGTCCACCAAGACTACCGAGCCTCATCTACCCATTGTGGAATGTTCTTTGATTCCCTCACCTCCTGCCTACCAGAGTCAAAACGGACTGACTTGGTAGACCGCCTGGATCATCGAGTACTGAGCCCCTCCGCCACGCCAAGGCGACATTCCCTGAAGGAGACCTTACCTAGATTTGTTATCGTTAAACGTGGAATCTACACTATGACGAAGACAAATCTAGGACATGTCTCGGGGCCCTGGGTACGCCAAACCCGTGCCTACCGTAGTAGGACCCCCTGGGGGAGTGTGATTTCGGAGTCCTCTTCTCCTATATGAGTCGTCCACCAAAACTACCGAGCCTCATCTACCCGTTGAGGAATGTTCTTGGCTTCCCCTCACCTCTTGCCTATCAGAGTCAAAACGGACTGACTTGGAAGACCGTCTGGATCATCGAGTACTGAGGACCTCCGCCACGCCAAGGCGACATTCCCTGGAGGGGACCTTACCTAGATTTGTCATCGTTAAAGGTGCAATCTGTCCTTTAAGGAAGACAAATCTAGGACATGGCTAGGGGCCTAGGGTATGTTAAACCCGTACCTACTGTAGTAGGAACCTCCTGGGGGAGTGTGATTTCGGAGTCCCCGTCTCCTAGATGAGTCGTCCACCAACACTACCGAGCCTCATCTACCCATTGTGGAATGTTCTTTGCTTCCCTCACCTCCTGCCTACCAGAGTCAAAACGGACTGACTTGGTAGACCGCCTGGATTATCGAGTACTGAGCCCTCCGCCACGCCAAGGCGACATTCCCTGGAGGATACCTTACCTAGATTAGTCTTCCTTAAAAGTGCAATCTATTCTTTAATGAAGACAAATCTAGGACATGGCTAGGGGCTCAGGTTATGTTAAACTCGTACCTACTGTAGTAGGACCCTCCTGGTGGAGTGTGATTTCGGAGTCCTCTTCTCCTAGATGAGTCGTCTACCAAGACTACGGAGCCTCATCTACCCGTTGTGGAATGTTCTTTGCTTCCCCTCACATCCTGCCTACCAGAGTCAAAACACACTGACTTGGTAGATCGCCTGGATCATCGAGCACTGAGCCCCTCCGCCACGCCAAGGCGACATTCCCTGGAGGAGACCTTACCTAGATTTGTTATCGTTAAAGGTGGAATCTACACTATGACGACGACAAATCTAGGATATGGCTCGGGGACTCGGGTACACCAAACCTGTACCTACTGTAGTAGGACCCCCTGGGGGAGTGTGATTTCGGAGTCCTCTTCTCCTAGATGAGTCGTCCACCAAGACTACCGAGCCTCATCTACCCATTGTGGAATGTTCTTTGATTCCCTCACCTCCTGCCTACCAGAGTCAAAACGGACTGACTTGGTAGACCGCCTGGATCATCGAGTACTGAGCCCCTCCGCCACGCCAAGGCGACATTCCCTGGAGGAGACCTTACCTAGATTTGTTATCGTTAAACGTGGAATCTACACTATGACGAAGACAAATCTAGGACATGTCTCGGGTCCCCGGGTACGCCAAACCCGGACCTACTTAGTAGGACCCCCTTGGGGAGTGTGATTTTAGAGTCCTCTTCTCCAAGATGAGTCGTCCACCAAGACTACAAACCCTTATCTCCCCGTTGTTGAATCTTCTTTTCTTCCCCTCACCTCTTGCCTAACAGAGTCAAAACAGACTGAATAGATACACCGCCTGGTTCATCGAGTACTGAGCCCCTCCGCCACGCCACTTCGACACTCCCTGGAGGGCACCTAACCTAGAGTAGTCTTCGTTAAAGGTGCAATCTATACTAAAATGAACCCAAATCTAGGACATGGCTCGGGGCCCCGGGAACGGCAAAGCCGTATCTACCGTAGTAGGACCCCCTGGGGGAGTGTGATTTCGGAGTCCTCTTCTCCTAGATGAGTCGTCTACCAAGACTACCGAGCTTCATCTACCCGTTGTGGAATGTTCTTTGCTTCCCCTCACATCCTGCCTACCAGAGTCCAAACAGACTGACTTGGTAGACCGCCTCGATCATCGAGCACTGAGCCCCTCCGCCACGCCAAGGCGACATTCCCTGGAGGAGACCTTACCTGGATTTGTTATCGTTAAAGGTGCAATCTATACTATGACGAAGACAAATCTAGGACATGTCTCGGTTCCCTGGGTACGCCAAACCCGGACCTACCGTAGTACGATCCCCTGGGGGAGTGTGATTTCGGAATCCTCTTCTCCCAGATCAGTCGTCCACAAAGACTGCCGAGCCTTATCTACCCGTTGTGGAATGTTCTTTGCTTCCCCTCACCTCTGGCCTAACAGAGTCATAACACAATGAATTGGTAGACCGTTTGGATCATCGAGTACTGAGCCCTCCGTCGCGCAAAGCGACATTCCCTGGAGAGGACCTTACCTAGATTTGTCATCGTTAAAGGTGCAATCTATACTATAACGAAGACAAATCTAGGATATCGCTCGGGGTCCCAGGTACACCAAACCTGCACCTACCGTAGTAGGACCCCCTGGGGGAGTGTGATTTCGGAGTCCTCTTCTCCTAGATGAGTCGTCCACCAAGACTACGGAGCCTCATCTACCCGTTGTGGAATGTTCTCTGCTTCCCCTCACCTCTTGCCTACTAGAGTCAAAACGGTCTGACTTGGTAGACCGCCTGGATCATCGAGTACTGAGTCCCTGCGCCAAGCCAAAGCGACATTCCCTGGAGGGGACCTTACCTATTTTAGTCTCCGTTAAGGGTGCAATCTATACTTTAATGAAGACAAATCTAGGACATCTCTCTGGGCCGCGGGTATGCCAAACCCATCGCTACCGTAGTAGGACCCTCCTGGGGAATGTGATTTCCGAGTCCTCTTCTCCTATATGAGTCGTCCACCAAGACTACCGAGCCTCATCTACCCGTTGAGGAATGTTCTTTGCTTCCCCTCACCTCTTGCCTACCAGAGTCAAAACGGACTGACTTGGTAGACCGTCTGGATCATCGAGTACTGAGGACCTCCGCCACGCCAAGGCGACATTCCCTGGAGGGGACCTTACCTAGATTTGTCATCGTTAAAGGTGCAATCTGTACTTTAAGGAAGACAAATCTAGGACATGGCTAGGGGCCTAGGGTATGTTAAACCCGTACCTACTGTAGTAGGAACCTCCTGGGGGAGTGTGATTTCGGAGTCCTCTTCTCCTAGATGAGTCGTCCACCAACACTACCGAGCCCCATCTAGCTGTTGTGGGATGTTGTTTGCTTCCCCTCACCTCTTGCCTAACAGAGTCCAAACGGACTGACTTGGTAGACCACCTGGAACATCGAGTGCTGAGTCCCTCCGCCACGCCAAGGCGACATTCCCTGGAGGGCACCTTACCTAGATTTGGCATCGTTAAAGGTGCAATCTATACTATAATGAACACAAATCTAGGACATGTCTCGGGGCCCTGGGTACGCCAAACCCGTGCCTACCGTAGTAGGACCCCCTGGGGGAGTGTGATTTCGGAGTCCTCTTCTCCTATATGAGTCGTCCACCAAAACTACCGAGCCTCATCTACCCGTTGAGGAATGTTCTTGGCTTCCCCTCACCTCTTGCCTACCAGAGTCAAAACGGACTGACTTGGTAGACCGTCTGGATCATCGAGTACTGAGGACCTCCGCCACGCCAAGGCGACATTCCCTGGAGGGGACCTTACCTAGATTTGTCATCGTTAAAGGTGCAATCTGTCCTTTAAGGAAGACAAATCTAGGACATGGCTAGGAGCCTAGGGTATGTTAAACCCGTACCTACTGTAGTAGGAACCTCCTGGGGGAGTGTGATTTCGGAGTCCCCTTCTCCTAGATGAGTCGTCCACCAACACTACCGAGCCTCATCTACCCATTGTGGAATGTTCTTTGCTTCCCTCACCTCCTGCCTACCAGAGTCAAAACGGACTGACTTGGTAGACCGCCTGGATTATCGAGTACTGAGCCCTCCGCCACGCCAATGCGACATTCCCTGGAGGATACCTTACCTAGATTAGTCTTCCTTAAAAGTGCAATCTATTCTTTAATGAAGACAAATCTAGGACATGGCTAGGGGCTCAGGTTATGTTAAACTCGTACCTACTGTAGTAGGACCCTCCTGGGGGAGTGTGATTTCGGAGTCCTCTTCTCCTAGATGAGTCGTCTACCAAGACTACGGAGCCTCATCTACCCGTTGTGGAATGTTCTTTGCTTCCCCTCACATCCTGCCTACCAGAGTCAAAACACACTGACTTGGTAGATCGCCTGGATCATCGAGCACTGAGCCCCTCCGCCACGCCAAGGCGACATTCCCTGGAGGAGACCTTACCTAGATTTGTTATCGTTAAAGGTGGAATCTACACTATGACGACGACAAATCTAGGATATGGCTCGGGGACTCGGGTACACCAAACCTGTACCTACTGTAGTAGGACCCCCTGGGGGAGTGTGATTTCGGAGTCCTCTTCTCCTAGATGAGTCGTCCACCAAGACTACCGAGCCTCATCTACCCATTGTGGAATGTTCTTTGATTCCCTCACCTCCTGCCTACCAGAGTCAAAACGGACTGACTTGGTAGACCGCCTGGATCATCGAGTACTGAGCCCCTCAACCACGCCAAGGCGACATTCCCTGGAGGAGACCTTACCTAGATTTGTTATCGTTAAACGTGGAATCTACACTATGACGAAGACAAATCTAGGACATGTCTCGGGTCCCCGGGTACGCCAAACCCGGACCTACTTAGTAGGACCCCCTTGGGGAGTGTGATTTTAGAGTCCTCTTCTCCAAGATGAGTCGTCCACCAAGACTACAAACCCTTATCTCCCCGTTGTTGAATCTTCTTTTCTTCCCCTCACCTCTTGCCTAACAGAGTCAAAACAGACTGAATAGATACACCGCCTGGTTCATCGAGTACTGAGCCCCTCCGCCACGCCACTTCGACACTCCCTGGAGGGCACCTAACCTAGAGTAGTCTTCGTTAAAGGTGCAATCTATACTAAAATGAACCCAAATCTAGGACATGGCTCGGGGCCCCGGGAACGGCAAAGCCGTATCTACCGTAGTAGGACCCCCTGGGGGAGTGTGATTTCGGAGTCCTCTTCTCCTAGATGAGTCGTCTACCAAGACTACCGAGCTTCATCTACCCGTTGTGGAATGTTCTTTGCTTCCCCTCACATCCTGCCTACCAGAGTCCAAACAGACTGACTTGGTAGACCGCCTCGATCATCGAGCACTGAGCCCCTCCGCCACGCCAAGGCGACATTCCCTGGAGGAGACCTTACCTAGATTTGTTATCGTTAAAGGTGCAATCTATACTATGACGAAGACAAATCTAGGACATGTCTCGGTTCCCTGGGTACGCCAAACCCGCACCTACGGTAGTATGATCCCCTGGGGGAGTGTGATTTCGGAGTCCTCTTCTCCCAGATCAGTCATCCACAAAGACTGCAGAGCCTTATCTACCCGTTGTGGAATGTTGTTTGCTTCCCCTCACATCCTGCCTACCAGAGTCCAAACAGACTGACTTGGTAGACCGCCTCGATCATCGAGCACTGAGCCCCTCCGCCACGCCAAGGCGACATTCCCTGGAGGAGACCTTACCTGGATTTGTTATCGTTAAAGGTGCAATCTATACTATGACGAAGACAAATCTAGGACATGTCTCGGTTCCCTGGGTACGCCAAACCCGGACCTACCGTAGTACGATCCCCTGGGGGAGTGTGATTTCGGAATCCTCTTCTCCCAGATCAGTCGTCCACAAAGACTGCCGAGCCTTATCTACCCGTTGTGGAATGTTCTTTGCTTCCCCTCACCTCTGGCCTAACAGAGTCATAACACAATGAATTGGTAGACCGTTTGGATCATCGAGTACTGAGCCCTCCGTCGCGCAAAGCGACATTCCCTGGAGAGGACCTTACCTAGATTTGTCATCGTTAAAGGTGCAATCTATACTATAACGAAGACAAATCTAGGATATCGTTCGGGGTCCCAGGTACACCAAACCTGCACCTACCGTAGTAGGACCCCCTGGGGGAGTGTGATTTCGGAGTCCTCTTCTCCTAGATGAGTCGTCCACCAAGACTACGGAGCCTCATCTACCCGTTGTGGAATGTTCTCTGCTTCCCCTCACCTCTTGCCTACTAGAGTCAAAACGGTCTGACTTGGTAGACCGCCTGGATCATCGAGTACTGAGTCCCTGCGCCAAGCCAAAGCGACATTCCCTGGAGGGGACCTTACCTAGTTTAGTCTCCGTTAAGGGTGCAATCTATACTTTAATGAAGACAAATCTAGGACATCTCTCTGGGCCGCGGGTATGCCAAACCCATTGCTACCGTAGTAGGACCCTCCTGGGGAATGTGATTTCCGAGCCCTCTTCTCCTATATGAGTCGTCCACCAAGACTACCGAGCCTCATCTACCCGTTGAGGAATGTTCTTTGCTTCCCCTCACCTCTTGCCTACCAGAGTCAAAACGGACTGACTTGGTAGACCGTCTGGATCATCGAGTACTGAGGACCTCCGCCACGCCAAGACGACATTCCCTGGAGGGGACCTTACCTAGATTTGTCATCGTTAAAGGTGCAATCTGTACTTTAAGGAAGACAAATCTAGGACATGGCTAGGGGCCTAGGGTATGTTAAACCCGTACCTACTGTAGTAGGAGCCTCCTGGGGGAGTGTGATTTCGGAGTCCTCTTCTCCTAGATGAGTCGTCCACCAACACTACCGAGCCCCATCTACCTGTTGTGGGATGTTGTTTGCTTCCCCTCACCTCTTGCCTAACAGAGTCCAAACGGACTGACTTGGTAGACCACCTGGAACATCGAGTGCTGAGTCCCTCCGCCACGCCAAGGCGACATTCCCTGGAGGGCACCTTACCTAGATTTGGCATCGTTAAAGGTGCAATCTATACTATAATGAACACAAATCTAGGACATGTCTCGGGGCCCTGGGTACGCCAAACCCGTGCCTACCGTAGTAGGACCCCCTGGGGGAGTGTGATTTCGGAGTCCTCTTCTCCTATATGAGTCGTCCACCAAAACTACCGAGCCTCATCTACCCGTTGAGGAATGTTCTTGGCTTCCCCTCACCTCTTGCCTACCAGAGTCAAAACGGACTGACTTGGTAGACCGTCTGGATCATCGAGTACTGAGGACCTCCGCCACGCCAAGGCGACATTCCCTGGAGGGGACCTTACCTAGATTTGTCATCGTTAAAGGTGCAATCTGTACTTTAAGGAAGACAAATCTAGGACATGGCTAGGGGCCTAGGGTATGTTAAACCCGTACCTACTGTAGTAGGAACCTCCTGGGGGAGTGTGATTTCGGAGTCCTCTTCTCCTAGATGAGTCGTCCACCAACACTACCGAGCCCCATCTACCTGTTGTGGGATGTTGTTTGCTTCCCCTCACCTCTTGCCTAACAGAGTCCAAACGGACTGACTTGGTAGACCACCTGGAACATCGAGTGCTGAGTCCCTCCGCCACGCCAAGGCGACATTCCCTGGAGGGCACCTTACCTAGATTTGGCATCGTTAAAGGTGCAATCTATACTATAATGAACACAAATCTAGGACATGTCTCGGGGCCCTGGGTACGCCAAACCCGTGCCTACCGTAGTAGGACCCCCTGGGGGAGTGTGATTTCGGAGTCCTCTTCTCCTATATGAGTCGTCCACCAAGACTACCGAGCCTCATCTACCCGTTGAGGAATGTTCTTTGCTTCCCCTCACCTCTTGCCTACCAGAGTCAAAACGGACTGACTTGGTAGACCGTCTGGATCATCGAGTACTGAGGACCTCCGCCACGCCAAGGCGACATTCCCTGGAGGGGACCTTACCTAGATTTGTCATCGTTAAAGGTGCAATCTGTACTTTAAGGAAGACAAATCTAGGACATGGCTAGGGGCCTAGGGTATGTTAAACCCGTACCTACTGTAGTAGGAACCTCCTGGGGGAGTGTGATTTCGGAGTCCTCTTCTCCTAGATGAGTCGTCCACCAACACTACCGAGCCCCATCTAGCTGTTGTGGGATGTTGTTTGCTTCCCCTCACCTCTTGCCTAACAGAGTCCAAACGGACTGACTTGGTAGACCACCTGGAACATCGAGTGCTGAGTCCCTCCGCCACGCCAAGGCGACATTCCCTGGAGGGCACCTTACCTAGATTTGGCATCGTTAAAGGTGCAATCTATACTATAATGAACACAAATCTAGGACATGTCTCGGGGCCCTGGGTACGCCAAACCCGTGCCTACCGTAGTAGGACCCCCTGGGGGAGTGTGATTTCGGAGTCCTCTTCTCCTATATGAGTCGTCCACCAAAACTACCGAGCCTCATCTACCCGTTGAGGAATGTTCTTGGCTTCCCCTCACCTCTTGCCTACCAGAGTCAAAACGGACTGACTTGGTAGACCGTCTGGATCATCGAGTACTGAGGACCTCCGCCACGCCAAGGCGACATTCCCTGGAGGGGACCTTACCTAGATTTGTCATCGTTAAAGGTGCAATCTGTACTTTAAGGAAGACAAATCTAGGACATGGCTAGGGGCCTAGGGTATGTTAAACCCGTACCTACTGTAGTAGGAACCTCCTGGGGGAGTGTGATTTCGGAGTCCTCTTCTCCTAGATGAGTCGTCCACCAACACTACCGAGCCCCATCTACCTGTTGTGGGATGTTGTTTGCTTCCCCTCACCTCTTGCCTAACAGAGTCCAAACGGACTGACTTGGTAGACCGTCAGGATCATCGAGTACTGAGCCCCTCCGCCACGCCAAGGTAACATTCCCTGGAGGGCACCTTACCTAGATTTGTCATCGTTAAGAGTGCAATCTATACTATAATGAACACAAGTCTAGGACTTGGCTCTTGGTCCCGGGTACGCCAAACCCGTACCTACCGTAGTAGGACTCCCTGGGGGAGTGTGATTTCGGAGTCCTCTTCTCCTAGAAGAGTCGTCCTCCAAGACCACCGAGCTTCATCTACCCGTTGTGGAATGTTCTTTGGTTCCCCTCACCTCTTGCCTACCAGAGTCAAAACGGACTGACTTGGTAGACCACCTGGAACATCGAGTGCTGAGTCCCTCCGCCACGCCAAGGCGACATTCCCTGGCGGGGACCTTACCTAGATTTGTCATCGCTAAAGGTGCAATGTATACTACAACGAACACAAATCTAGTATATGTCTCGAGGTCCCGGGTACGCCAAACCCGTGCCTACCGTAGTAGGACCCCCTGGGGGAGTGTGACTTCGGACTCCTCTTCTACTAGGTGAGTCGTCCACCAAGACTACCGAGCTATGTTGTGGAATGTTCTTTGCTTCCCCTGACCTCTTGCCTAACAGAGTCCAAACGGACTGACTTGGTAGACCGTCTGGATCATCGAGTACTGAGCTCCTCCGCCACGCCAAGGCGACATTCCCTGGAGGGCACCTTACCTAGATTTGTCATCGTTAAAGGTGCAATCTATACTATAACGAAGACAAATCTAGGATATTGCTCGGGGCCCCGGGTGCACCAAACCTGTACCTACCGTAGTAGGACCCCCTGGGGGAGTGTGATTTCGGAGACCTCTTCTCCTAGATGAGTCGTCCACCAGGACTACCGAGCCTCATCTACCTGTTGTGGAATGTTCTTTGCTTCACCTCACCTCTTGCCTAACAGAGTCAAAACGGACTGACTTGGTAGACCGTCTGGACCGAGTACTGAGCCCCTCCACCACGCCAAGGCGACATTCCCTGGAGGGCACCTTACCTAGATTTGGCATCGTTAAAGGTGCAATCTATACTATAATGAACACAAATCTAGGACATGTCTCGGGGCCCTGGGTACGCCAAACCCGTGCCTACAGTAGTAGGACCCCCTGGGGGAGTGTGATTTCGGAGTCCTCTTCTCCCAGATGAGTCGTCCACCAAGATTACCCAGCCTTATCTACCCGTTGTGGAATGTTCTTTGCTTCCCCTCACCTCTTACCTACCAGAGTCAAAACAGACTGAGTTGGTAGACCGTCTGGATCATCGAGTACTGAGCCAGCCCGCCACGCCAAGGCGACATTCCCTGGAGGGGACCTTACCTAGATTTGTCATCGTTAAATGTGCAATCTATACTATAACGAAGACAAATCTAGGATATGGCTCGGGGCCCCGGGTACACCAAACCTGTACCTACCGTAGTAGGACCCCCTGGGGGAGTGTGATTTCGGAGTCCTCTTCTACTAGATGAGTCGTCCACCAAGACTACCGAGCCTCATCTACCCGTTATGGAATGATCTTTGCTTCCCCTCACCTCTTGCCTACCAGAGTCAAAACTTACTGACTTGGTAGACCGTCTGCATCATCGGGTACTGAGCCCCTCCGCCACTCCAAGGCAACATTCCCTGGTGGGGACCTTACCTAGTTTGGTCTTCGTTAAGGGTGCAATCTATACTTTAATGAAGACAAATCTAGGACATGGCTCTGGGCTCGGGTATGCCAAACCCATTACTACCGTAGGAGGACCATCCTGGGGGAGTGTGATTTCGGAGACCTCTTCTCCTAGATGAGTCGTCCACCAAGACTACCGAGCCTCATCTACCCCTTGTGGAATTTTCTTTGCTTCCCCTCACCTCTTGCCTACCAGAGTCAAAACGGACTGACTTGGTAGACCACCTGGATCATCGAGTACTGAGTGCCTCCGCCACGCCAAGGCGACATTCCCTGGAGGAGACCTTTCCTAGATTTGTCATCGTTAAAGGTGCAATCCCTACTATAACGAAGACAAATCTAGGACATTTCTCGGGGCCCCGGGTACGCCAAACCCGTAGCTACCGTAGTAGGACCCCTTGGGGGAGTGTGAATTCGGAGTCCTCTTCTCCTAGATGAGTCGTCCACCAAGACTACCGAGCCTCATCTACCCCTTGTGGAATTTTCTTTGCTTCCCCTCACCTCTTGCCTACCAGAGTCAAAACGGACTGACTTGGTAGACCACCTGGATCATCGAGTACTGAGTGCCTCCGCCACGCCAAGGCGACATTCCCTGGAGGGGACCTTACCTAGATTTGGCATCGTTAAAGGTGCAATCTATACTATAACGAAGACAAATCTAGGACATGGCTTGGGGCCCCGTGTACGCCAAAGCTGTACCTACCGTAGTAGGACCCCCCGGGGGAGTGTGATTTCAGAGTCCTCTTCTCCTAGATGAGTCGTCCACCAAGACTACCGAGCCTCATCTACTTGTTGTGGAATGTTCTTTGCTTCCCCTCACCTCTTGCCTACCAGAGTCAAAACGGACTGACTTGGTAGACCGTCTGGATCATCGAGTACTGAGCCTCTTTGCCACGCCAAGGCGACATTCCCTGGAGGGGACCTTACCTAGATTTGTCATCGTTAAAGGTGCAATCTTTACTTTAATGAAGACAAATCTAGGACATGACTCATGGCCCCGGGTTCGCCAAATCGGTACCTACTGTAGTAGGTCCCTTGTGGGGGAGTGTAATGAAATAAAATAAAATGGCCTTAGAAGAAATGGATCCCAAAAATTGGCGAAAAAGTCCTGTCGAAAAGACAATGTATTTCGAAGGCATCAATCAAGTGTAGCTACAAGATGAAACCATTGTATGGAGGACCATACATAATCAACAAACAATATGGGGATCATATGTACAAATTGCACATTACAGGCAAGATGCTGAGAAGACATTTCTAAGACGAGGTTAAAAGCACATAAGGAAAATTAAGATTAAAATTTTCAAAACACTGATAACACTGTACATGAACATGTAAACTCATTACAAGGGGATAAGGTTTGGACTTGTAAACTAAAAATTTGTGAAACCGTATTGTATGTATACAAATGTAAGGGGAATAATAATCATGTTACCTTTGTCTTGAAATAGTAATAAAATTAAAACACTAATCACACAAATGTAATGATTATGGGGCACATTTAATTGGAATTGTGTGTGTTAAAATGCACCAGGGAATATGCCAGGTTGTTTGGACTAGACAATTGTAAATATTGTGTACTGTATTTCGTTGTCAGGATTGTATATTTTCTCTTTCTAGTCAATGTCCCAAAACTGTGCGTATCAAAGGGAAACATGTCTAAGGTCGATCATGGCTGTGTGATTGATGTATCGTGGTCGAACCAACGATTAGCCAATCAATCGTGGTTACTATGTCCATAACTTTGGAAACACATTACCCCTATAGAGATGTAATGAATGACAATTGCTATTGATATATACATCATGTAAGACATCGTACATCATGTAAGACAGACATATACTCGCGTTAAATGTTTGCGAAGGCTTCCACGGCCGGTGTCCATTGTTGATGTCCATGGTGACTTGATGTCGAAGCTTACTTTTTTGGAAACTATAAAAAAGTTTGTTTTTCAACCTCACCACTTACTTGTAAGCTTCGACATCAAGTCACTTTTCACCCGCATCCCAATTGAAGAAGCCCTGAACACAATACGTGACAAAATTCAAAATAACTGCCTTCCCATAGACTGGTTTGATATGATAGAACACTGCTTAACAAACACGTATTTTACATACAAAAACAATATATACAAGCAAGTGCAAGGAGCAGCAATGGGTTCGCCTCTTTCTCCAGTTGTGGCCAACCTGTTCCTTGAAGATTTCGAAAGTACTGTACTAGACACCTGCCACCTGAAACCAGCTCTGTGGCTGAGATATGTTGATGACACGTTCGTGGTATGGCCACATGGTCAAGACACCATTCCAAGCTTCCTGGAACATCTTAATGGCCTACACCCTAATATACAATTCACAATGGAATTGGAGAAAGATGGCAAACTTCCTTTCTTGGACGTCTTAGTGGAAAGGTTTCCCGAGGAAAAAACAGTCAAGTGTTCAGTGTACCGGAAACCGACGCACACTGACAGATATATAGATGGTAACTCACACCATCCTCCATCTACAAAACGGGCTATGGCCAACACACTATTTCGTCGTGCCTCTCGCATATGTGACCCGAATCTTTTAATACACGAAAACTCCAGGATCTGTGAAGTTTTAAGAGCGAATGGTTACTCCTCTAAAGTCATCCGTGACCTTATTCGTCGTAATAAGAAACCAAAGACATGTGAAGATAAAAAGGATAAAAAGTGGGCATGTCTCCCCTACATCAAAGGAGTAACCGACAAAATAGCAAAAACTTTACGAAAACAAAACATTGCAACCCGGTACAGTGCCGTAAAAAAGATTCAGGGATTCCTACCAAATGTTAAAGACAAAAGTGATATACTCCTTAATGCTGGGGTATACAACATAAGTTGCGACTGCGGAAAATCTTACATCGGACAAACGGGGAGATCCATAGCCACCAGAAGAAAAGAACACATCCGAAGTTTAAAACTCAACCAGCCAGAAAAATCTGCATTGACAGAACATGCATTTGTCACCCGTCATCACATCGACTTCGACGGAATAAAAGTTTTAGCCATCTCTGACAACTACTCTCACAGAACAATCCGTGAGAGTATAGAAATTTTAAAACATAAAAATAATTTGAACCGCGACAACGGAAGAGCCCTGAGCACTATATGGCACCCACTTTTAACCTATGACGTCACTGGCCCTCCCACCACCAATAGCAACGCTGGTGGGCGGAGCGAGGAAAGTATAAATTAGGACGCGCAGCTGATTTTCTTCGCACATAGCCCAAGAGGAAGCAGGACACATGACCTGCGAAACGTCGGCAAGCAACGCCTACATGACGCGGCCTACACCGGAAGAGCCAAGAAAAACAATATACTCGCGTTATTAATTATAACAAGATATTATTGGCAACCAATAATACTGGGTTGTATTGTCAAAGGACAGTATTTTAGTAAAATATCGCTTGTTGATATTTGTCACAATATTTAAAAGAGAAGTGTGAATTTACCTTGCATAAAAATCACGGAGGTTTTGACTCAGATAGTTTCAGGACTTCACAACAATATTTGTGAAAAGAGAAGATAATTTGGTGTTTTAATGTAACTTCATCTTAATAAAGTTAAATTGATAGAGAACTGAATATTTATGGAAAATATATTAATACCTTCCCCTTTTTTGTCTGTTTGCACCCATAACGCCCTGTAGATAAGAACCTCATCGCTAGAGCAACCACAATTAAAACTGCTACACATAGCCGTTCGTTGACTTCATCTTCCTTGGATGTGGCTCAGTCATCAGAGCATCCAACTCCATTGTGCAATGGCCCACTATCACCACGCATGTAGGACACTGGTGGGAGGCCCTTGATTGACTAGGGTTCTGTAGCAGACTGCAATCTGAAACGTTAAAAGAGATAGATGAGTGTAGGGAATTTGTGTCAGTCGTGTACAAGTGGAATTCCTGTATTTCAGCATTATTTCATGAAAATGTTCTATCTAAAAGCATTAGGGATTGTGCATGCATTTTAATTTCTGTATTATTCCATTGTATTTTCCTAAATTAGCAAATAGGGTATTGTGGTGTTTGTGTGAGTTTTTGTAAGTTGTGTGAAGGCTTCTTAATGAATTTGTCTACAGTGTGCATTTTGAATTCATCAAGCAATAGGGCAGTCGGACCTGTGGAAGGCACTTTTGCATTCATGCATAATATTTTGTTTTGTAATAGTTGTAGTCTTTTGATGTGCATTTTGGCAACATAATCCCAAACTGGAGCAGCATATGTAAATATTGGTTGAGTTGGTGTCTCATATAACATGAGTCCCTTGTTAATGTTTAGTATGAATCCATGTTTATAAGAGGTGACAGGTTGCCTAATTGGGCTTTCTTTCTGAATATGGTGAGTGGGGAAAGTTGGTGTTACGGGATTCTGTGGGTAATTATCTTAGTGAATATAGGGCTTGTGTTTCCTTTGCTTTCAGTTAGATTCGCCATTTTGTGAACCACTCCTGTAGGTCACTGAGGACATTTTTTAGTCTCCTGTGTATAAATTGCTTATTTTCTGACTGTGCAACAATTGCCATGTTATTTGCATAAATGAATACACTTGTGGTTTTTGATTGTCATTCATTGTTATATTAAAGAACTTTTACCTTAAAACACCACCTTGCAGCACTCCCACTTTTATGAGGGGGATGGTGAGAGATGATTGTTTATTTTTGAGTGGAATGTTCAGTTGAGCAGCACCGTGGCCAAGCTATTAGACCGTTTGCCTGTCACCAAGGTGGCCAGAGTTTGATCCCAGGGACCTGTATATGGTATTTGTGGTGGACAAAGTCGCATCTGGGCAGGTTTTCTCCAGGTTCTCCAGTTTCCCCCATGACTCACTCCACCAATTGCTCTATCATCACCTTTCCAATCATCCTTTCAGCTGCATTTTGGTGCAGTTTTTGTAATTATTATAAACGTTGTGTCTTTGAGCTATTGAGATCTTTGTGATCTCAAGGCGTGGTAACGGATGGAATGAAAAATCACACAATGTTTCTTCACCACAATGTATTATTTTATTAACACTTTATCAATATTTTACATTAAATAACTCCTCTTAGCACCATTCTAAATGATTTAAAACGTTTCCACTTTTTCATTTAGTGGAACTAATGCTTGATGAAAGTCTGGTGAAAGTTCTATATTCACACGTTACACCAATACGTCCTTATGTCTTGATTACACACACACAAATGGGCAGTTTATGGCGTCACCTCATGCGACACCGCCTTTTTCGTATACATCCGCGTATGCGTCCATCAAATAGTTCTTTCTTGTTAGGGAAGCGATCCCTAACCATCCTCCCTTACATTTATTATGGAACACATATAATTCTAATATTTATACATATATATTAAAATCAAATATGGAAATATTTATGACGTCTTTAAAATAACTTAGTTGTTCGTAACAATGACAATTTGTAACATGTTTTCGTCATTTGACCAACACATACCAACATCAAAAAATAAATTACACTTTTAACAAATATTCACATAAATGATTTTCTTTTGGGGTCTTCTAATATTCTGTCTCACATGCCCCTTGTTTTGTTTTTCAAGTTGTCACCTATATTTACAATCTTGAAACACAACACAATACTTCTCCCTATTCCTCTGATACAATCACTTTGTACAATACTTTTTTTTTTTTCTTTACAGGTCTTTTTCGCTGTTTGTTTTTGTCTTTTGTTTTGGCATGACACAGCATGTCTTTATAAATTTCACGTATGCAGTTACTACACAATACATGTTCAGTTATTATACATCACTTATTCAGTTATTATACAATACATATTCAGTTATTGTACAACACATTCAGTTATTATACAACATATCCAGTTATTATACAACATATGTTCAGTTATTATACAATACATATTCAGTTATTATACAACACATATTCCTAAGATTTTACATTTGACATTGACATAAATATAATTTAAGTGTATCATGGTTTATTGTGTGGCTTTTGACTTATGTTCCTTGTTATGAGGAGAGAAAAACAGGATACTAATCTTGAGCTAATGATTATGTTCATATTTATGGCAATATGTTATTCAGTTCTTTGCCTTCTTTGTCTTGTAAGCTTATTATGTATAGGCAGGTCGTTGAGTCGGTTCTTAAACTCCGATGTTACTAATGGTACCATTTTTTAATTGGGTTCTTATTCATTATTGTTTGGTTCAACATTTCTTCAAGCTTAGCATTGGCTATATCCATCTTAATTCATGGGCATTGCTTTTCTGACTATGGTTTTCCTCACTTCACTAATTTTCACCTCTTTGTCTCTTATCCCTATAAGAGAAAATTTCTATACTTATAATTATTCTGCAATTGTATTATTTTTCTTCTCAATTCACCCTCGACACCTTTGTGTCAAAAATATTTTATCTTTGTCATCACAATTGATTCCTTCTTATTTTTGTCCCTGACATCCTTATGTCAAAAACACATTATTTTCCGTCGCTATTCACTTCTTTAATGACAATGCTCTTGGTGGTCAATATAGCCAATGACTATGTTGACTTTTCTTTCTTGTTGTATTTTCCAATCTGAACATAATCTTCTGTAAGTAACCCATTAAAAATTATTATTTTCCATCATCTCTACTATTCCTGCCTTACATGTTTGTTGGCAAAGACTATTTGGTCCCTTCTTTGTATGGTTTTAATTTATTTTTATATCTTCCTACCAACTTGCCATTTGTATTCTGTAGCTCATACATGTGGTCACCCAGCTGTTTTGTTACGACCAGTGGTTCAGTGTACAGTAGTTCCATCTTTCTCCTTGTGTAGCCATCATGGTGTCAATGTCAATTGTTAATCTCTTGGGTTTTGTGTTGTTGGTCATCCACTCGGTTGGGACGAACTTAGTTGTGGTAATTTCCCTGAGTGTTGGTGGTGGTTGTTGTTTCTGTATTCTGTGCAACATCTGCCCTATTTGGCACATTTTCATCTACTTCCTGCTGTCTTATGTTGCCAATGTACCATTGGTTTCTGCCCCTTTGGCGTGAACCCCTGTTGTATGGCAGTCTTTGGTTGTTCAAGTGTTCCCTACAGAATCGTAAGTGATTCACTTGATGGGTACGATCTCCTGGTCTTCCACAATCATATGTATATGTTTGATGTCTCGATTCATCCCTTGGTATCGTGTCGTGGTACCACTGTCTCGTGTTCTCCATCCTTTCACCATGATTGTGTGATTGAGGGAAATGGTGTGCCCCTCTCCCTCTGTCATGGGTGCTCCTAGTATTTCTATCTTCTCCCTCATTCTGGTTGTTCGTAGCCGTGCTCCAGTTTAAGATAGGTGAGTTTGGGTTACCGTTCCTATGTCTATGCTCATTAGGCCGACCATTTTGTGTTTCAAAGGCTGTCAGTAATTCTATCATGTCTGCAAAATCTACTGGCCTCGCAACAATTAACCCTATTCTCACTGTGTCTGGGAAATGTCTTGTTATGCTGGTAATTAACTCTACTTCCGACAGGTTAGGGTCTAATAGCTTTCCTTTGTTGGCTACTTTCATAAAATAATCGACTAGCGATAACCCTCTGGTTGGATCATATCTACCTGTCGCTAGCTCTACCCTAGTTTGGTTTTGCTTAGCTGGGCCCCAATACCTTGATAGGAATAGATTTCTGAATGAGCTATACTATTCATGACCAGCTAGTGTTAGGCTAAGCCATTCCAATGCCTTGTTTTTTAAGCTTTTCTTAACTATCATCATCCTAAGCTCATTTGGTATCCTTTTCACTTTAAAATACTCTTCCATCTCTTTAACAAAGAGTTTTGGATCGTCTCCCGTCTCCTCGTCAAATGTAGGTGGTGTGATTTCATGTAATATGCTGTTGGTGTAGCATGTGTTGTGTGTTGTGTCATTGTTTGATTGTGAACCTCTTTCTCTGCATGGTGAGTCAACATTTTGTACATTATTCAAATAACTCTCATCTTGTACATTACTTACGTCTAAATCATCTTGCCTTTGTAGTGCATTCACAACATCATTTACATTCGCCAAACTTTCTTTTCCTTTTTTCATTCCTTCACAAATTGATTTTAAATCATTCTTTATTTCTAAGTGACTTTGTTTCATATCATTTATAGCATCCTGCTGCGAATGTACTACATCAGCCATAGTCTTAATTTTAGGAATTACAATTTGTTCTACAGGTTCATTAATAATGCCTTTCTTTACCACCTCAATCTCTTTCCTTAATTCCTCAGTTATTTCTGCCCTTACATTTGTAATCTTACAGTCTACACTTGCATTACATTCTGTTATTCCATCTCTATATCTACTAATTTCTTCTTCTAATACAATCTTATTTTCTCTCATTTCCGATTCAATTTTACTCATCCTATCTCCTATGATTTCTATCTTAGCTTCTAAGGCTTCCTTTGTCTCATTTAAGTTTTTATGTACTAATTTTAAATTAGCTTCCATTACTTTCATATTTTCTTTACACTCCTGTCTTCCTAATTCTATTTTCTGTTCTAAGTTCTGTCTTCCTAATTCCTTTTTCTGCTCTAAGTCCTGTGTTCCTAATTCTATTTTCTGTTCTAAGTCCTTTCTCACTTCCTCCATTTTCTGACCTATCTCTTCCTTATTCTGTTCTAGTTTCTGGCCTATACTCTGACCTAAACTTTGTTCTATGTTCTGTCTCAATTCTACGTTATTTTGTTCCATTTTCTGACCTAATTCTACCTTGTTTTGTTCCATTTTCTGACCTATTTACTTTATATTCTGTTCTAGTCTTTCAAACATGATCATCATTAACCTTTGGTCTTTTCCTATTGCTACCTCTTCTTCGCTTTCTGGTTCTATTTGATAACTAGGCCTATCTGCCCCTTCCCCTACTCCTGTTACTAGCTCTTTTCGCGACATTTTAGTTTCTTTATTTAGTTCACTTTGGCTTAAAAGTCCCACTATTTTGCCGCTTCGCAGTAACATAAAAATACAAATAAACTGGATGTAAAAATAAAAACTTTTAGTCCTACTTTTTTCTCGTTGATTTGTCCAGTTACGTGCGTCTCCTGGGCAGTTGGCTTCGCTAGACGATCTCTGGTGTTTTCCCGCGTTGATTATCCGTTCATCGATGTTCTGATGTATTGGATTTCAAACAATGGTCTAATGGCGTCTTCTTTCTTTTTGGCACGAAGATATGGCGTCACTTGGTATTTCGCGTAAGTTCATTTCCCGTAATTTCCATTCCATCCAAAATTCGTGTTCCACGTTGGGCAAGCCATTTGGTGCAGTTTTTGTAATTATTATAAACGTTGTGTCTTTGAGCTATTGAGATCTTTGTGATCTCAAGGTGTGGTAATGGATGGAATGAAAAATCACACAATGTTTCTTCACCACAATGTATTATTTTATTAACACTTTATCAATATTTTACATTAAATAATTCCTCTTAGCACCATTCTAAATGATTTAAAACGTTTCCACTTTTTCATTTAGTGGAACTAATGCTTGATGAAAGTCTGGTGAAAGTTCTATATTCACACGTTACACCAATACGTCCTTATGTCTTGATTACACACACACGAATGGGCAGTTTATACGTCACCCCACGCGACACCGCCTTTTTCGTATACATCCGCATATGTGTCCATCAAATAGTTCTTTCTTGTTAGGGAAGTGATCCCTAACCATCCTCCCTTACATTTATTATGGAACACATATAATTCTAATATTTATACATATATATTAAAATCAAATATGGATATATTTATGACGTCTTTAAACTAACTTAGTTGTTCGTAACAATGAACATTTGTAACACATTTTCGTCATTTGACCAACACATACCAACATCAAAAAACAAATTACACTTTTAACAAATATTCACATAAACGATTTTCTTTTGGGGTCTTCTAATATTCTGTCTCAATTTCATATCATCTTTTTCCTCACTCTCATACTGACCCCCACTCCAAGTCTCCATTCTACCCGGTCCATAGGTTTGCCGGTTCACCACCAGGCCCCTGACCCTAGGAGGCACCAGTCCTCCACATGGGGAAGCTAATAATTAGAAGATGATGTTCAGTTGTAAAGATAATTTGTACTTAATTTGATAAGTGAGTAAATATATATAAATATTTAAGAAAATCTCCATGCAGGAGGAATCATTCAAGCAGGATGGACTAGAGATGTTCCAGGAGGGGCAGGTCTGTTTCTTGTTGTTGTTGTTGTTAGCTAATGCTGGATTTCTGACAATTAAGTCATTAATCTTCTTGCTCTCCAATATTTTTCACTGATGGATGGGGTGTTAGAAATGGCCGGGCATATTTGAAGGTGGTCTCGGTCCATTTCCTCTTGCAGATCACATAGAGGACAGAGTGGTGAAGAATATATCCCAATTCTCTTTAAATGTTTAGCCAGACAATCATGTCCTATAATCAACCTGAAGGTTGCAACTGCCTTTTTTTCGAGGATACTCAGGAATTACTGTTTGAATGTTTGGTAGTTCCCATCTTTTATTTTTTTATTTTTCATAGTAATATTTTGCAATAATTTTTTTGAATACAGGGTTGACTAATCTTTTAGCTGCATAAAATGGTAGATTAACTACAGATTTCTGTACACTGCCAGTACCCTTTTTGCAATAAAATCAGCTTTCTCATTACCACTCAGTCCACAGTGAGCTGGTGTCCATTGGAAGACTAGGTGTTTTTGAATTGCTGTTAGATGGGTAAGGATTTTCCAACATTCTATAATTGTTTGGGTTTTTGGTGACAACTTGGTAGTAATTGCTATAATTGCCAACCTGGAATCTGAGAGAATAACTGCTTGATGAAAATGTGAAATTCTATACAAAAGATTTTGTAGGGCCATTCGAATTGCTTCAATTTCTCCATCAAAGTTTGTAGTTCCATAACTTAAAGATTTGTAGTAGGAAAAGAGGTGACATGTGACTCCAGCCCCTGCTCCATCTCAATTTGATATCAATGATCCATCAGTATAAATATGGAGCCATTCATATTCTGGAAATCTAGTATGGATTGTCCCTAATGGCAATAATCTTAGAACACTAGTTGGAGTATCACTTTTCTTAACTTCTTCTGTCAAGTGTAAATAGTATGTGATGTCTAATAAATGTGTTGGATTGACCTTAGATATGAAGTTTTCCTTTGAATTAGGAAGGTGTACATCCTTCTTGATGTCTTGAATTTTGGAAAGAAAGCTCTCCTGAGTCATTAGTGTATGTGTAAAATTTCTCTTGTGCCACGTATTGAATGGGAGTCTGATCAACTTTTCGTGTTGAATAAGAGCCGATTTTTCTATTTCATATTCAATGGGGTATTGATTGGTTAGTATTTCCATAGCTGGTATTGGTGTGGTTTTGATAGCACCTGTAATTAGTCTCAGACTTTGGTTTTGAAAGATTTGAATTTTTTTTGTATTTGCTGTTACAAGGACTTCACTGCAGTAAGTAAATAATGGCTTTATATATACATTGTATGTTGTGTTAGGAGTTGCTCTGGAGCATCCCCACTTCATTCCTGTTAGACGTTTTAACAGTGAAAGGCGCCTCTCTGCTCTTTGTGTTACATTTTCTATTTGTTTGGTCCATATAAGTTTGGTATCAAATGTAACTCCTAAGTACTTTGCTTCCTTTGTTTCTGGCGATTGTTGACCCTCAAAATTTGGTTTTATTTTTAGTGGTTTTTTTCTTAGTGAAAAGATTTGATAGTTTGATTTTGTTGTATTAACAGTCATTAAATTTTCTTTGGTCCACTTTTGTAGGTTGTTTAAGGATTGTTGCATGGTTTTTTCTAGTTCTGTACTTTTGTGTTTTGGTTTTGAAGTCCACATTACTAAGTCATCAGCAAATAGTGCACACTTCACACTTGATTCTTGTATTTTTTGTGGCAGATCATGAATAAATAGATTAAAAAGTGTACTGCTGAGCACTGCGCCTTGTGGTAAGCCGTGGTGTACTTGTTTATATTTAGATATATTTCTTCCATATCTGGTAGCAATAAAGCGTTGTGTTAGGAAATGATATAGCCATGAAAACATTGGACCTTGTAGCCCTATGTTTTTTACTTTTTTTAGCAGTTTTGTTCTGCATATAGAATCATATGCACTTTCGAAATCAATAAAAACTGATAGATTATCTTCTTTTCTATTGAACGAGTCTTTGATTTCTTGACTGAGAAGTAAGACCTGTTCATTTGTATGAAATTTTTTATTCTTCCACGAGGAGTATGTTTTTTTGCAGTTTCTAGGATGACTTTACAGAAATGTTGTTGTTAGCTAATGCTGGATTTCTGACAATGAAGTAATCAATCCTCTTGCTCTCCAATACTTTTCACAATGATATTGAAGAGAGCAGTAGCAGTAATAGTAACCGTTTTTTAGAGAGCACCATATTTTTAATTTTTTGGCGGTCACATCGCTCTCTCACAACCCCCAGAATGTCTGGAGGACCACACCTGTTGTTGGTTTACGGGTCTCACTGACCTGACCGGGAGAGTTATCAAAATAAATTCACCGACCATATCCTCTGATTACCAATCAGAGGACGTATTACATGCCATGACAGGTCATGGCAATATGTTGATACCAATAAAAAGGTTTCAGAATCAACTCTATTGCAATTGTCTACATAATTACAAACATTTACTTGCACGATTAAATGCAAATTTTAATGCAACTTGTGAAATGAGTGTTTATTTATGATTTACCACAAAATTAATAATTTATGACGATATTTACATCTGAAATGAACGTTTATGATTTAACATGAAATTAACATTTCATTGTAATGTTTCTGCATAACCGACGGTAAACGATTTATTTTAGCAATAAAACAAGACCAGTTTCACTTTTTGCAACATAGAAAGCCAGGTGAGAGGTCAAGGTCAAGAGTTCAAGCTCACCTGTTTACATAAGCAGGAAAGGTATGCTAACAGATAGCCAGTAGTGTACGTGAGCATTCAATGAATGCATAGAATAATATACCTTCCATGCTACAGCACCACCACTGGAGCAAGGTGCCGGAGATAACACCCCCTCCCGTCTATTGGTTTTCCCGCACTCCACAAACACACATAGCTTAGACTTGAACAATAAGTTCATGCGTATTTTACTGAAGGCTGTGATAGACACCACGCAAATTTAATGCAAAAAATGGCGAGAGTTTTTTGCCAAGGCGTGCGATTGTACAGTTACATTAAAACAAGTCCATTCTGACAGCTAGGTGCACAAGTGCACTTGAAAGAGTTTCCATGGAAATGAACATCATCGTCCTCTGTGGTCTAGGAGTAACATGCTAGTCTCTGGTTCCCTAGGTTACGGGTTCAAACCTGGCGGAGGGCAATGAATTTTTGTGGATGTAAAAATCCTCAGCATGGCTTCCTTTGGAAGGGAAGTAAAGCCAGTGGTCCCATGTCATAGATTTATGGCATATAAAAGAATTTCAAGCTTAACAGAAAGAATGAGCAAAATTAAGTGGTCTTTCATGCCCAGTGTAGAATGGAACACTGAGAACCAGTTTATGTATCTATCTAAAGTAAAAACAAATTAGAAAATAAAAGCTTCACTTATCCTAGCAACATTCCAAGTTGTTTGGTGCTAACAAGTTTTGAGTTGACTCCTAGCTCAACTTGAAACTTGCCAGCACCAAACAACCCAGAATACCACTAAGATAAGTGAAGCTTCCAGTTTCCAATTTGCTTTTACTTTAGATTCTTGATGCTTCACTGTTAATAGCTTCATTGTTTCCTTATTATGCCCCTCCGAAGGAGTGTTGCCTTGCCGTGGCGGAGGGGCTCAGTACCCGATCCAGACGGCCTACTAAGTGTGTCTGTTTGACCACTGGTAGGCAAGAGGTGAGGGGAAGCTAAGAACATTCCAAACGGGTAGATGAGGCTCGGTAGTCTTGGTCGACGACTCATCTAGGAGAAGAGGACTCCGAAATCACACTCCCCCAGGGGAACCTACTACGGTAGGTCCGGGTATGGCGCACCCGGGGCCCCGAGCCACTCAGAATCATTTCACCCCCTCCACCTTCATTAACTGTGCCACGTGCAACATTTTAGGTTGCTTTTTATATCACCCTCTTCCTCTTCTAGGCTTATTCTGATTATTAGTTTGTAAGTTCCTAGATTTATAACTCCTGTCTCACCAGCAGGGATCTTTCCTATCTCCGTGGTCCTGTCCCACGGTTTTTGGCGCGGCCCCCGACTTGTGTGCTCTTCGGAGGTCTCAGGCGCGAAGGTTAGGCGGAGCCTTCACACTGCCCCCATGTGTAGCCTTAGGTGCGGAGCCCGTCCACACGTCAAGTACACCCACGTAGCTCCTTGAGGGCACGGCTGGTGCTAATCTCCCGACGGCCGCGTGCCGTCGGGTTAGTATCACCGGCCGGACGTGTTACCGCTGACGGAACCCCGGTGTAATCTACCCAAAGTCCCCTGAATCCACGCTGACTCCGTTGAGGCAGCGTGTGCTAAAGCGGGGAGCCACAGGCGGTTATTCCTGTGGTGGGGGCATAAAACCGGGGTGTCACGTGGTGAACGGTTTACCCATGCGGACAAGCAGTGGAGATCGGAGGGTAGCCACTCTGAAGTACGCTTTGAGATCAGTCATGGAGGGGTCTCCATGGCGGCACAGACCGTGGAGATTTTGGTGTCTTTTATCCTTTGACCCCCGGATGGCAGGCTGACGCCGACGGTTCCGGATGGGGGTCCAAATAATCATGTCTCCGCGCAACCCCTCTTCCTTTGATCCTTTCTTAGTTTTGACTTTGGCATGTGACGGGAAAACGATAAAGGACCTTAGCTCATTTTATATAAAACGAAAAGTCGACAGAATATGTGGCCCGGTTAAGAACGCGACCAGAGTTCGAGACGGTACGCTGTTGATCGAAACCAACACGGCAGACCAGACCCAGAAACTTTTAAAGGCGAGTTTGTTGGGCTCCTACCCAATTCGGGTAGCCCCACACAAATCGCTCAACACTTGTAGGGGAGTTGTCAGCACCTCCAGTCTGGACAATCTGTCGAACGATGAGATTACCTCCTGCCTCTCCGACCAGCGTGTGTGTCAGGCTTACCGTCTTACCCGAAAGCAGGATGGCAAGGATGTACCTTTGCGTACGGTGTTTCTGACGTTCAGAGGAACTAAATTGCCTGAGTACATCTTTTGTGGCTACGAACGTGCCGCCGTACGCCAGTATGTGCCTAACCCCATGCGTTGTTTTAGGTGCCAACGGTTCGGCCATACTAAGACGTTGTGTAATAATCCTGCTATATGTGAGCGCTGTGGTTTAGCAGCCCATGAGGACCCGACATGTACACGGGATCCCCTCTGTGTGAACTATGAAGGGAAGCATCCATCCAGCTCGTGTCAGTGTGCGAAGTTCCTGGTTGAGAAGTGTATACAAGATTTGCGCGTGAAAGAACACCTCACGTTTCCAGAAGCGCGTCGTCGCTTTGAGCAGCTGAAACCTGCTACTACCACAGGTTATGCCTTGGCTGCCCGACGCGCTCCTGCCAGCAGCGTAGCGATCCAGCACGTTCCTGTGTCAGATGCTTCTACACAGACTGACCTACCTGCGAATACCCCTTCACTGTCTCGTGCCACAGCTGCACCTGCTACTACATCTATAGCCGTGCAGACACCAGCTCAGAAGACAACTAGCCGCAGCCAGCCTGTTGACAGCCATTATTCTAGGCCTTCTGGTCGCGCCAGCAGTCGCACATCGTCCATGAAGTCCCGCTCCCGCTCTCGTTCATCGAGCCGCCGGGGATCTTCAGACTCCCGGACGTCGGCGGAG
Organism: Tenodera sinensis; assembly: GCA_030765045.1. NCBI lineage: Eukaryota > Metazoa > Arthropoda > Insecta > Mantodea > Mantidae > Tenodera > Tenodera sinensis. The sequence continues at coordinate 300,754,745 of CM060964.1, read as the reverse complement.
TCACCAGACGATGGCGAATTTAACCTACCCCGTCCGAAGTCGGTTAAGATAAAGATGAAAAAGAAAAAGATGAAGACGAATCCCTAATTCTTCTTTACCATGAAAATAATCCAGTGGAATGTTAATGGGTTCCGGGCACGTGTTCCGGACATACAGCATCTCGTTTCGCAACGCTCTCCATCAATCGTCTGTCTACAAGAAACGCACTTGCACCCTAACCACGCATTACAACTTCGTGGTTTTTCGGCATTTAGACATGACTCTGCAGCTGATAGGCGAGCAAGCGGGGGTGTTGCTATTCTGGTGGCGCATGATATCTCTGCCACCAGTGTGCCACTCAACACGCCGCTACAAGCTGTAGCAGTGCATGTGCAGCTGCAGAGCCTCTGTTTCTCCCTTTGCAATGTCTATCTGCCACCGGTCAGTGTCGTACACACGAACGATCTTCGGGCTCTCTTGGCACAGATTCCGCCACCGCTCATCTTTCTCGGCGATCTGAATGCCAAGCACTCTCATTGGGGCTCCGACATTGACGATGCCCGTGGGTGCCTTGTAGCAGACGTTTGCCATATGTCCGGCCTAGTCATATTAAACACTGGCGTGCCTACTTACTTATCATCTGCCTATGGTACACACTCCGCGCTTGACGTTTCTTTTAGCAGCCCATCACTGGTACCTCTACTCGACTAGTCAGTACTTTCCGACTTATTTGGCAGTGACCATTACCCCATTAGCATTCACCTATCAGGCCACAATTCCGTGCCAACACGCTTTCCTCACTGGATTATTTCCAAGGCTGACTGGGGGAAGTTTCGTTCCCTCATTCACCTTACCGACGATGGTTTTACCACCATTGACGACATGGTGGAGTATTTTACTTACTCTATCCTTCGTGCAGCGGATTCCAGCATTCCTCGTGGTTCCACTACACCTCGTCACGTTCCTGTGCCTTGGTGGTCCGAGGAATGCCGTTTGGCTACTAAAGCTCGCAAGCGTGCATTGCGTATCTTTACATTACATCCTACGCAGGCGAACTTTGTCACTTTTAAGCGTGCTCGTGCTAGGGCGAGATTTATACTTCGAGACGCAAAACGCAAATCGTGGGAAAAGTATGTATCTTCTCTTTCCCGTCGAAGTTCGGCGCAAAAGGTGTGGACTGCTGTTCGGCGAATGTACGGCAAGTGTCGCCGGACGATCATCCCCGGCCTTGCCGTACAGGGCTCCCGTTACACCAGCGAGCAGGACATCGCCGACGCCCTTGCCGAGTGTTTTGCCTGTACTAGCCAAACCCAAAGCTATGATAGAGCGTTTTTAGCTATCAAGGAATCTGCGGAGCAGATAGGCCTTAGTTTTAACAGTGCCCAAAGTGAACCGTACAATGCACCATTTACCGAAGCGGAGCTGGCGCATTCCTTGTCCCTAGCAAAGAATTCTTCTCCCGGTCCTGATGACATCCACCGCCAAATGCTGCTTCATCTTCCACCTGTAGCTCTTTCCTTCATGTTGGGCATGTATAACCGCATCTGGCATCAGCAGGTTTTTCCGTCTTCCTGGCGAGAGGGCATTGTCATCCCTATCCCTCGACCAGGAAAAGACCGGACACTTCCCTCTAGCTACCGCCCTATTTGCCTGACGAGTGTCGTCTGCAAGACCTTGGAACGGATGATTAACACTCGCTTAGTGTGGTGACCAGAGACGAATAACCTGCTGAGCAATGTTCAGTGCGGATTTCGTCGCTATCGCTCCAGTGCCGACAACCTGACGCGCATGGAGGCATACATACAGAATGCGTTTCTCCTGAAGCAGCATGTCGTGGGTGTCTTCTTTGATCTGGAGAAGGCCTACGATACTACTTGGCGCTATGGCATTCTCCGTACTCTACACGGTTATGGTTTGCGCGGTCACTTAGCCGTTTTTCTTTTTATCTTTTTACTCATTCGCCGTTTTCGTGTCCGTATAGGCAACACGCTGTCTCAAGAGAAGATCCAGGAGAATGGTGTACCCCAGGGATCCATCCTCAGTGTCACACTTTTCGCAGTTGCCATTAATGGCATCACTAGTGTTGTTCGTAGCGGTATCCCGATGTCGCTGTATGTTGACGACTTTGCGATCTACTATCGCTCTTATAGTTTGGAGCACATCGAGCGTCAACTGCATCTGACCATAACCTCCATCGCCGAGTGGGCATTACGCACGGGCTTTCGGCTGTCCCCTACGAAAACACAGTGTCTTCACTTTCACCGACTGCGAGGAGTACACCCTCCTCCTGATCTTCATCTGCGCGACACACGTCTTCCTTTTGTACCGCACCTTAAGTTCTTGGGCCTACACCTCGACAGTAAACTCACATGGGAGCACCATATCCGCTATCTTCGTGCTTCCTGCGATCGTTCGCTTCGGGTACTCAGGGTCTTATCTGGGGCATCTTGGGGCGGCGATCGCACCGTCATGTTGAGATTGTATGGCTCTCTGGTTCGGTCCAAATTAGACTACGGCTGTTTTATTTATGGCGCGGCGTCTGCGTCTAAACTCCGGCTTTTAGACACAGTACATCACACTGGTATCCGTCTCGCTACTGGGGCTTTCCGCACCAGCAGAATCGATTGTCTGTATGCTGATTCTGGCGAACCTCCACTGTCTGTTCGACGCTCTTTATTACTTTGTTCTTACGTGGCAAGGCTGGCCGCCCATCCAGGTCACCCTTCGTTTCCACCCGTGTTGCGTCCAGACCTCGCGCACCGTTATATGCGAAATACAACCATCTCCCGTCCAAGTGGTATCCGGTTTCGTGAACTGCTTGCTGCACACGCCCTTCGACTGCCAGCCGTAGAGCGGCATTCACGTGGCCGATGTCCTCCCTGGCAACTCCAGCGCGCACGCTTTGACCTGGAGCTGTCGGGCTGTGATAGCTACCCCTCATTCCGTGTTTCGCCAACTATTCACGGAACTACTGGGGCGATACCGGACTTCCTGTCCGGTATTTACCGATGGCTCCCAGATGGGTAGTTCGACGGGTTGCGCCTTTATATACAACGGTGACGCTCATACGTACCGCCTACCGGACGCCAGTTCAGTATTTACCGCCGAGTTGTTTGCCATATTTTATTTCCTCCTTTTTATCTCCAGTTCAGGTCCTGGAAGTTTTATCGTTTGTTCCGATTCTTTTAGCGTTCTCCAGGCCCTGCAACAGTTTATCGGCACCTCGGCATTGGTTGTTAAAATCCAGACGTTGATTTCTCAGCTACTGTCTCGAGGATACCAGTTTGTTTTTACGTGGATCCCAGGCCATGTGGGTATTCCGGGCAACGAGGCGGCGGATGCGGGTGCAAAGTCTGCATGTCGCCTTCCGGAGTATTCCACCCGTACGCTCCCCTATGTAGATGTGCAGAAATATTTCCGTCGCCATCTATTTGCTCTCTGGCAGGAATCTTGGGAAGCGTTATCTGGTACTCAGTTACGGACAATCAAGGACACGGTACAACCCTGGCATACCAACTGCAGGAATTCCAGGCGGGAAGAAGTGGTTTTAACCCGCCTGAGGATAGGCCATACCCGAGCCACGCATGGACACCTTTTGCGTGGTGATCCGGAGCCTGTCTGTACGACGTGTAACATTCCAATCTCCGTCGCACATGTCCTTCTTGATTGTCCGCGATACGCTCGTGAGCACCAGTCCGTTGGCCTGGGCCTTACACTGTCGTCAGTTTTAGGCAACGACCCAGTATCTGTAAATACAGTGCTGCGGTTTTGTTCCACAATTGATTTTATGAAGCAAGTGTAAGGTTATTTTATTTCAGAGATTTTAGCCTTTTAGATTGCCGTATTTTTGGGTTTTTTAACGTTTTAGTGTTTTTTTACTTTGTAGCAATTTTAAGTTTCTGTTTTTAGCATTTTAAAAGAAACGTTTTAATAGTTGTTTAGAGGTTTTTATCTATTTTAACAGTAGATTTTTAGTTTTTAATGGGTGATTTTTTAACACTTGACGGTATGTAATTTTACTTCTGGACTCGGGGCCCTAATGACCAAGTTGTCGACAGGCCCTTAAACCCAACACACTCACTCACTCCTTATTATGTCTCTATATTTCAATTTCTAGTGGTGATGGTGAAGGAGCTCTTTCAGTGTACAATATTTTCTCAGGTAAAAGAACTAATATTACAGCAGGGAACTTAGAAACCGTGCTTACTTGTTATTTCAATGAACATGCTACATACAACATTTGATACATTTTATTTCACCACTTTTATCCCATTTGAGTCTTCTATTTATACCTACATTCACAACTTTTACTCACCATAAAATTGTGTCCCTAACCATTATTTAACCTTCCCTTACACTTACTCAACTCAGGCTGCCTTCTAGCAACGTTTCCACAATTCCATAACTTTTAACTGTGGCCGACCACATCACATGCTTTTGGGAAATGTTTGTTCATATGATCTGGGTGGTCATGCAGCTGTGAGTTTGTTCTTTAAATTTATGTTCCAGTTCAGTTTTATATCTGTTCCAATCTTCTTTTTTGAAGTTCCAATACAGATTTGTCTGATTTTGACTGTTATTTGTATTACCTAGTTTTATATCAGCAATTACTGCTCTGTGACCAGAACTTGGGTCTTCTATAACTTGTTTTTTAATTTTATAAACAATATCTGCTCTAGCTAACAACAGGTCTGGGTTACTGCCCGCTCCAGAGTAATGTATGAAGGTTTTGGGATCTTCTTTATAATATATCAGTTCAAAGGTTGTGGTAGTCAAAAATTCTTCCACTATCTGCCCTGTAGAATCCACTTTTTCATAACCCCATCTTTTGGAATGGGCATTGAAGTCCCCAATTATGATTGTTTTATTTAATTGGTCAATAAGTGAGAGATCTGGTTCATTCCTGGGAGGATTGTAAATACTGTATAAATGAAGATGTGTTTTGTTATCCCAAAAATGTAGCTTTATTAATTCAGCTTTATCTGTGTTATCCATTTCTTTAACAATTTGAATTTGAATTTCTTTAACAATTTGAAAGGAGGATTTAATATCATTTTTGACTACAACTAATATTCCACTACTTATCTGTCTATTTTTGGGTAGTAGGTGTAGTTAAAATCCAGTAAAATTGAAGTATTTAAGTTGATTTGCTTCTTGCATGAAAAATATATCTATGTTATAGTCAAATACAATTTTATTCAGTTCTATTTTTTTGTTTGGGTGAGACCACCTGCGTTCCATTGTAGAATTCTGATGTTAGATCTTCTATTAATATAATGTTTGGTTCTCGAGAAGTAGTCCCCGCCCAGAGATCCAAATGGGGGACTATTGTAACACCGGAACATTTTACCCCCGAGTCATATTTCATAGATATTGAGGAGACTCAGCAGTAATAGTAACCGCTTTTTAGAGAGTACCTTATTTTTATGTTTTGGTGGTTATATTGCTCTCTCACAACCTCCAGAATGTCTGGAGGACCACACTGTTGTTGGTTTACGGGTCTCACCGACCTGACCGGGAGAGTTATCAAAGTAAATTCACCGACCATATCCTCTGATTACCAATCAGAGGACATATTACATGCCATGACAGGTCAGCATGTTAGGGGTTAAGAGTTTTATAGAGAAATTAGAGAAATGGAGAGGTTGGAAAAATAAAGACTCCCTAGCCCTCAGGAACCCTAATAGCATCAGGGTCAGAAGAGAACAAGAGATGACCAAGGTAAGGTCAGATAGAAAAGCTATAGTGAGGAGCAAAACACCAGTAAGTGGAAGTAATGTTCTGCTCAGCTTGGGTACCTTATGGTCGCCATTCACATATCCCCTAGACGGAGCCCTGAGTACAGTTTTACCAATATAAACTGAAATTCTGTGATTATCAAATAAACTTTATCACAATCCAAACAGCTAAATTGATAAATGCCAGATTTTTTATAATTTGGAATTTTATCTTTTTTAGAAACATTTAGGGAATTTTGTATATTAAATTTATTTTGAGGGACCAAATTCATTCCATATACTTTAAAAGTCTTTGTAAATTTTTTATTGACCCACGGATGGTATGCAAACTTTTTAATACAACTATCTTTTATTTTTTTGAGGGTAGAAGCCTCTTTAACAGCCTTTTGATACTTAAATTTTTCTATCTTTTTATGTATAACTTAGAATATTACTAAGATAAGTGAAGCTTTTGGTCTCTAATTTGTTTTTACTTTAGATTAAAAAGTACAAATTTAAATTAAGATTTCACCTCAATTCTTCTACAAATTAGTTTTACAAAAGCTTATGTTTGTACCTACTTGATGAGATATATGATCATCATTGCATCATTTTTAATCCTCAAGAAGTATACAATGAGCTTACAACACCAACAATTTAGATTTCCTTAAAATACAGAATTTATATCATATAAATGTATTGTGCATTAAGTGTTTTTAGATACTTGTTATTGGTTTGAATTTTTCAATACCTATATGTTTTAAGTCACCATTGTGTTGTTCATCACATTGTCTTAAGGCTGGTTCGCAACCATCGGTAACAGTAATGATAACCAGAATGAGAAAGTTGAAATACACATATTCAAATGGGCAAGAAGACTTGGCCAGATTTGAACTTTCTGTTCCCGTTACCAGGCACAGCATGTTAGATTCATATTGTATGTATTAGGCTTTTCACTGTAGAAATTATTCAAAATGGCTATGCCATGAAACAACCTAGAGCTCTCTCTAATCGCAAGCTAGAAAAAAATCACATGTCAGTAAGAAACAAATGAATTCCCAATGTGCAATATCAGCCTGCACTTTCTAATGATAAGCTGATTGACAGTATGCATACTTGTTCCTGTTGCCATTCGGATGGTAATGAATCAACCTTTGCAAAGGATGTGGAATTTCAAAGCCCACTTGTAGCAACCCATTAAATTAAGGAAAATGAAGCTATTAACAGTGAAGCAACAAGTTTCTAAAGTAAGAACAAATTAGAAACTAAAAACTTTATTATCTTAGTAATGTTGCAAGTTCTTTTTGCAAAACTGACACAAGTTTCCAGTTGACTCCAACTCATTCTCATTCTTACTTTAGAACCCATTAAATATTTGACTATCTTTCAGTCTCCTGCATTCCTCTTTATCTATAATAAAATATGTAATCAAACTATTTCTGTAAAATGTTTATCTCAATTCACATGCAGCAGTCGGAAACAGAAACTTTCGTAACAATAAGTATAAGCTAGAATCAGAAATGAAAAATTCAATATCATAGCCAGGATTTGAAGCAGGATGTTCCAATGTACATGAGGATGCTCTTAACTACTGAGCTACTATGGCAACATGCTAGCATATAAATATTTTTGTGTTTTTTCATGTAAATAAGCAATTGCAGAATGTGGACTATTAAATAGGAATTTTAAAAAAGCAGATTGGTCCAGTTTCCAAAATGAGATAGAAGGGAAGTGTAATATACTGTTAGAATCAGAGTTCAAGTCAACAGATGAAATGAATAAAAAAATTTGTGAAATATTATTGACAGTAGCCAAAACACATATCTCCAAAGGAAAGTTAAAGAAATATAGCTACTTTTGGTCTCCATCTTTATCTAAGTTAAAACACGAAAGAAATATAGCAAGAGTCAAAGCCGAAAGAACCAAGTGTCCAGAAGATGTACAAAACTGGAGAAGAAAAGCAGCCATTTTTAAGAAAGAATTAATTACAGCAAAGAGGGCCAGTTTCACAAATTTTGTAGAACATATGGACTATAGGAAAGATGGAAATAAAATATTCAAATTCCTTAATAAAACAAAATTATCAAAAAATACAACTGAACCATTAAAACATAATAACAAAAGCTTAACTACAGATAGGGAAATAGTAGAATCCCTTAACAAGTTTTATGCTCAGTCACAAAGAATACCCCAAGCATATAAAAAACAAGATAAGGCTATCCAAAAAACTATCAGAGAAACTAATAAGCCAAAAGGTATACAATATGATATTTTTATTCAGGATTTTAACGAAACAGAACTGGATTTAGCAATAGAACAATTACAGAACAAAAAATCTCCAGGACCTGACAAGATCCACCCAGAGTTTATTACACCTTGGCAGGAAAGGAAAAGAAACCCTACTTAAACTGTATAACATGTGTTGGAGAATGACTGTACCTTCCGACTGGAAAAAAGCCATTATCATCCCGATTTTAAAGAAAAAAAAACCTTCAAACAATATTAATAGTTTCAGACCAATATCTTTGACCAGTGTTATTGCAAAAGTGATGGAAAGAATGGTGGCATCTAGACTTAACTGGTTCTTAGAATATTACAGCTTAATTAATAGTTCACAGACCGGCATCAGACAGAATCATAGTACAAGTGAAAATGTACTCCTACTAAGCCAAGACATCAAGGAAGCTTTCAATAGAAAGGAGGATACCTTAGCAGTATTCATTGATTTTAAATCAGCATATGACTCAGTCTGGAGAAACAAATTAATTGAGAAGTTGCAATCAATAGGTGTGAAAAGTAATATGCTTAAATGGATAACTCAGTTTATTTCACAAAGATTTTGTGCCACAAAATATAATACATACATTTCCAAATATAAACAAACACATCGAGGACTTCCACAAGGTGCTGTTCTGAGCACAACACTCTTTAACATATATATAAATGACCTTCCATCAATAATAAAAACTTCAGAAACCAAAATTGCTTTATTTGCTGACGATGTAGTCATTTGGACTTCAGGCTCTACAAAAAAACCTGAATTAATTAAAGACAGAATAGAAACAGCCCTAAACAAAGTACATGAATGGAGCTCCAAAAACCTCATGACTATCAATGTGGAAAAAACAAATTATGAATTATTTACACTAAAATACAAACCAGTTAATATTAACATAAATTATAATGGTAAACCACTCAAAGCAGTTGATGATGCCAAATACTTAGGTATCACTTTCGACAGAAAGCTAAGTTGGAAAAAACATATAACAAACATCTCAGAAAAGGTTGGAAAGAAACTGCAAATCCTGAAAAGGTTAGCTGGTGCTAAATGGGGCTGCTCAAGGAGAGTCCTTAACACAACATACAAAATGTACATTAAACCAAACCTCTTGTACTGTTCTGATGCTTTAATAACAGCAGCAAATGCTAACATCAATAAACTTGAACAAATACAAAATCAGGCTCTTCGCCTAGTCACTGGAGCAGTTAAATCCACACCTATTGATGCCATGCTTGTCTTAACACGGACCCCATCAATAACAACAAAAATAGAAGAACAAGCATTGCTCCAACACGAGAAAATGTTACGACTGCCAAACTCTAAATGGACAGAAGAGAACCTCCCCCCTTCAATCCTTAAAACTCATAGTAGTTTCCTAGAAAAGGTAACACAGATTAAATCCAAATTGAACATTCCTAACACCAGAGAAAATCTACTTATAAGAGAAAATCCATTGGAATTATTGCAACCTACCTTCAGTTTGGAATTGGTAGAGGAAATAAGTAAATCAGACACACCAAAAGAAACACAAAAACTTCTAGCTCTGGAAACAATCAATACTAGGTATCCCACAGAAGAATGGCTGCACATATATACTGATGGATCCTCCACGGAAAACCTTACTGGAGCTGGAGTTACATGTTCACATTTTTCCTTTTATCATTCTGTTGGCAGAGACACAACAAATTATGATGGAGAAATAGAGGCTATACACATTGCTCTCCGACAATTATTAAATCTTTCCTTAAATAAATTTAACAAGGCAGTAATTCTTTCAGATTCTAAAGGTGCAATTCAGGGAATATGTTCAAATACTACAAAGAAGTCAACAAAAATTAGAGAATGCTACAAAACGTTAACACAACTCCAAAAAGTTAATAAGACTGTTCATCTCCAATGGATTCCAGCACACTGTGGAGTCATGGGGAACGAAGCTGCAGACTCACTTGCAAAGAAAGGCACAACAATAAAACAAAAGTCTAAATTCAATTTCTCATATTCCTCAATAAAACGCTTGATCATTAAAAAGTTTTCTCATTCATACCTACAAGAAATAGAAACAAATGCCAAAGATAAAAAATGGATTACACTACTTTCCAACCCAGATATAATCCCCCAGAGACCAAGGAAAACAGCGGTTGCAGCCTTCCGACTATTGACAAATCACGATTGCTTAGCAAGTCATCTCTACAGAATAGGTATCTCAACCTCACCAATATGTGTCCTGTGTAACAATCCAGCAGAAACGAATGAAGACCACTTGAAGACCTGTGAAGCATTAAGATCAGAAGAAACTACAGTTCAAAAGTATTGGAAAGCACGAATGCTAATGGCTTCATTGCCAGATGCAAGGCACTAGAAAACAACAACAACAACAACACTATTAAATAGGATGTATGTTAACAAATGAGCATTGTTTCTGTTTCTAGAAGTCGACAACATGCATCTAGATGCTCCAAAATAAGCTGAAGATAGGGATATGATGTCTACACATTCGAAATCAAAGCCATTAACATCCATCAGAAAAACTGTGCAATTTAGTGTACCTGTGCAAATAATAATTGCCATGTTGCTGCAATTAGGCTTCCAAATTATACAAGTTTTCCTTAACTTCAATAAATATATTTTGGCTGAGCTATTACATCAATAATTAATCAGTAAATAAAAGAGTGGAAAGAGTTCAGATATGTTGTTATAAACACCTGATATAGGTCATGAGGCAAGACAAGAACAATTCCTCTACCTGCGCAGTGGCAACTCTTCACCTGAAAGGCTGATGGTGGGGAAAGCTGTGCAAACATGTATGCGTAGAAGTCATAACATTTCTGTCCATGCAGGAGTGAAGTTTGCTAAAATAGCTTTAGTGCATATTGCTAACCACATTATATATGTATAACAATTATCTTTATAACAATCGGATCTGGTGGGGACATCTTTAGGCAAATTTCATAACAACAATTCCAATACTTTAAGAATTCTACAATGGAATGCAGGAGGCATGTCCCAGCCTAAAAACAAGAGCTAATGAAAATATTAAAAGACCAAGATATAGATGTTTCACAGTACAAGAAGCCAATATATCAGAAGAAGGAAGTATACTTTGAAATGGATCAGTACACTACACATATACTTCCAAAAGCTCGTCAAATAGCAAGTGGTATTCTTACAGGAATTAAAAGAAATATGAAAGCTACTATTCAAATCCAAAAAACAATGGAAGAACAAGATAAATCAGAAATAGTTAAAATTGAAGTATGGAAAAGTAACTACCACTATAGAATTTACAGTATCTACAATCCTCCAGACAATACACTAGATCTAAATTCTATTCCCATAGAACCCAAAAGTATTTTAATAGGTGATTTTAATGCACACTCCCCTAGGTGGGGCTACAGAGATATAAATTCAGCAGGAAGAGTCATAGAAGACCTATTAAACTCATCAACAATGGAATTAATATTTAATCCAAATGATCCACCCACTTACCTTCATTATAATGGTTCGGGTACAAATCCTGATCTTCTGATGGTGTCATCTGACATAATTGACAATACAAAAAGAGAAATAATAGAAGATCCAGGTTCAGGCCACAGAATCACCATAAACTCCATAAGAGGTCTAATAAATAAAAGTAACAAACCAAAAATTAAAACTTCTTGGAATTTTAAAAAAGCAGATTGGTCAAGTTTCCAAAATGAGATAGAAGGGAAGTGTAATATACTGTTAGAATCAGAGTTCAAGTCAACAGATGAAATGAATAAAAAAATTTGTGAAATATTATTGACAGCAGCCAAAACACATATCCCCAAAGGAAAGTTAAAGAAATATAGCTACTTTTGGTCTCCATCTTTATCTAAGTTAAAACACGAAAGAAATATAGCAAGGGTCAAAGCCGAAAGAACCAAGTGTCCAGAAGATGTACAAAACTGGAGAAGAAAAGCAGTCATTTTTAAGAAAGAATTAATTACAGCAAAGAGGGCCAGTTTCACAAATTTTGTAGAACATATGGACTATAGGAAAGATGGAAATAAAATATACAAATTCCTTAATAAAACAAAATTATCAAAAAAGACAACTGAGCCATTAAAATATAATAACAAAAGCTTAACTACAGATAGGGAAATAGCAGAATCCCTTAACAAGTTTTATGCTCAGTCACAAAGAATACCCCAAGCATATAAAAAACAAGATAAAACTATCCAAAAAACTATCAGAGAAACTAATAAGCCAAAAGATATACGAAATGATATTTTTATTCAGGTTTTTAACGAAACAGAACTAGATTTAGCAATAGAACAATTACACAACAAAAAATCTCCAGGACCTGACAAGATCCACCCAGAGTTTATTAAACACATTGGAAGGAAAGGAAAAGAAATCCTACTTAAACTGTATAACACATGTTGGAGAATGACTGTGCCTTCCGACTGGAAAAAAGCCATTATCATCCCGATTTTAAAGAAAAAAAAACCTTCAAACAATATTAATAGTTTCAGGCCAATATCTTTGACCAGTGTTATTGCAAAAGTGATGGAAAGAATGGTGGCATCTAGACTTAACTGGTTCCTAGAATATTACAACTTAATTAATAGTTCACAGACCGGCTTCAGACAGAATCATAGTACAAGTGAAAATGTACTCCTACTAAGCCAAGACATCAAGGAAGCTTTCAATAGAAAGGAGGACACCTTGGCAGTATTCATTGATTTTAAATCAGCATATGACTCAGTCTGGAGAAACAAATTAATTGAGAAGTTGCAATCAATAGGTGTGAAAAGTAATATGCTTAAATGGATAACTCAGTTTATTTCACAAAGATTTTGTGCCACAAAATATAATACATACATTTCCAAATATAAACAAACACATCGAGGACTTCCACAAGGTGCTGTTCTGAGCACAACACTCTTTAACATATATATAAATGACCTTCCATCAATAATAAAAACTTCAGAAACCAAAATTGCTTTATTTGCTGACGATGTAGTCATTTGGACTTCAGGCTCTACAAAAAAACCTGAATTAATTAAAGACAGAATAGAAACAGCCCTAAACAAAGTACATGAATGGAGCTCCAAAAACCTCATGACTATCAATGTGGAAAAAACAAATTATGAATTATTTACACTAAAATACAAACCAGTTAATATTAACATAAATTATAATGGTAAACCACTCAAAGCAGTTGATGATGCCAAATACTTAGGTATCACTTTCGACAGAAAGCTAAGTTGGAAAAAACATATAACAAACATCTCAGAAAAGGTTGGAAAGAAACTGCAAATCCTGAAAAGGTTAGCTGGTGCTAAATGGGGCTGCTCAAGGAGAGTCCTTAACACAACATACAAAATGTACATTAAACCAAACCTCTTGTACTGTTCTGATGCTTTAATAACAGCAGCAAATGCTAACATCAATAAACTTGAACAAATACAAAATCAGGCTCTTCGCCTAGTCACTGGAGCAGTTAAATCCACACCTATTGATGCCATGCTTGTCTTAACACGGACCCCATCAATAACAACAAAAATAGAAGAACAAGCATTGCTCCAACACGAGAAAATGTTACGACTGCCAAACTCTAAATGGACAGAAGAGAACCTCCCCCTTCAATCCTTAAAACTCATAGTAGTTTCCTAGAAAAGGTAACACAGATTAAATCCAAATTGAACATTCCTAACACCAGAGAAAATCTACTTAGAAGAGAAAATCCATTGGAATTATTGCAACCTACCTTCAGTTTGGAATTAATAGAGGAAATAAGTAAATCAGACACACCAAAAGAAACACAAAAACTTCTAGCTCTGGAAACAATCAATACTAGGTATCCCACAGAAGAATGGCTGCACATATATACTGATGGATCCTCCACGGAAAACCTTACTGGAGCTGGAGTTACATGTTCACATTTTTCCTTTTATCATTCTGTTGGCAGAGACACAACAAATTATGATGGAGAAATAGAGGCTATACACATTGCTCTCCGACAATTATTAAATCTTTCCTTAAATAAATTTAACAAGGCAGTAATTCTTTCAGATTCTAAAGGTGCAATTCAGGGAATATGTTCAAATACTACAAAGAAGTCAACAAAAATTAGAGAATGCTACAAAATGTTAACACAACTCCAAAAAGTTAATAAGACTGTTCATCTCCAATGGATTCCAGCACACTGTGGAGTCATGGGGAACGAAGCTGCAGACTCACTTGCAAAGAAAGGCACAACAATAAAACAAAAGTCTAAATTCAATTTCTCATATTCCTCAATAAAACGCTTGATCATTAAAAAATTTTCTCATTCATACCTACAAGAAATAGAAACAAATGCCAAAGATAAAAAATGGATTATACTACTTTCCAACCCAGATATAATCCCCCAGAGACCAAGGAAAACAGTGGTTGCAGCCTTCCGACTACTGACAAATCACGACTGCTTAGTAAGTCATCTCTACAGAATAGGTATCTCAGCTTCACCAATATGTGGCCTGTGTAACAATCCAGCAGAAATGAATGAAGACCACTTGAAGACCTGTGAAGCATTAAGATCAGAAGAAACTACAGTTCAAAAGTATTAGTAAGCATGAATGCTAATGGCTTCACTGCCAGATGCAAGGCACTAGAAAACAACAACAACAAACTAAGTGATTTTGCTCTAACTATGACCCTGTGCCAACAATATCTTTCATGTGAACTGCAATTGTTTCAGCTGCATGCTGTTGCAATGTTTCGCGGCAAACTGACACTTCTATTCCCCCTCTCAGTGATTGCAGAGGGAGGAAAGGAAAGTAGCTTTCCCTATGCGCAAGAATTGCTCTTGTCTTACCTCACTACCTCTAAGTGATGTTGCCTCTGATAACACAGGAACCTGTTATCCCATTCATATACACATTTCTGAGCTCAATCTGCAAGGAGAAAATAGCATGCAAGATCACAATGCTTCTTTCAATTAATCCTTAATATTTAGCACAATAAAATTGCATGCTTCCTCACTTATGACTAGCAAAATCGATGCTGATTTGCTAGTGGCGTGGCATTGGCATGGCATTGAGTTGCGACAACTGGAGATGCACAAAAGAGTTTTGATACTCGCACCACTACCTGGCGCCACGTTTTAACACTAGTCTGAGTAGCAGTATGAATGCTAAGTGCTGGCATGTGTATGGGAAAATGTCATTCACTAGTACAGAAAATAGCCTATTTTTTAATACACCTTGTTTTTTAATTAACTTAGTGGGGCAAAATCCTATCTCAAATTTGATAATTACAAAAATCACACAGGGAAAATGTTTGGACAGAAATATAAGAAGTTATGGTAAAAGCATTCAAGTGATACGCATATTTAATCTAAATTCCAAATTTTCACGTCATTGGACTGTAACATTTTAGCAAAATTATGCATGGTGTTTGTGGTTAAAGAGATTTGGCATTAAGGTTGTGAACATGATTTCATATAATTGGATTTCCTAAATCTCATCCTGTCTGTTTTTCACAACTGTATTGACATTCATTACATAAAATGCCACTTTTGTTTATCGAATGTCAGTTTGTCTCTCCTGTCCAAAAAGGGAGCTTTCAATATTACTTAAACACTATTTTATTGTATATTTTACCTTTGAAATTTGGAATAAAGTGAGCATACTTTTCAATATTCGAACACCTTCAGGGCATAATGCAGGAAGCAAGGTAGCTTTACTAAACAGCAAGTTTTTTAGATATCATAAAACAGAGTCACAAATTTAGATAAACATGGCATTTGACTATGAGGCAATCTCAAGCCTTCTTGGCAAATTATTCAAAGTGTACTTTGATTTTAGAACTATAGTTCTTTTAACATTAAAAACATCACACTCACTAAGATTCAATTTTGTTTCTGAAGCCTTCCACATGTATGTCTAAAGCATTTACACAGATGGTAATTATTATTTATTTATGCCAACAAACTGAACTGGTTTGAGAATTCAATGCCATTCTGGCAGTTTGTCACAGTAGCTCAATGGTTAGAGCAGTCACCTGGTAAGCGGAAGGTCTGTGGTTCAAATCCCAGCTGTGACATTGAAGTTTTAAGTTCCAGTTCTACCTCTCAAATCATATACACAGAGTTTACCGAGATTGTATTCTCTTGATTACAAGGAGATTTGATGATTTTTGTTGCACGTCTTTAAATGCTGATGCTTTAAGTGCTATAGGGGAGATGTCAATTAAATGCAGGATATTTCATAAATAATAACCATCTTGATTTTAGCCACCGCTTAATTGAAACTGGATATCTTTTATTCCCTTATATGATACACATGGTAAATTTCAATAAAATTGAACAAATACTTTTTTGAAAAGCTAGATAGGTATATTTTTAAAATTAGAAAGAAGCATGTCCCTTTTTAAAAGTATACTTCAAAGACAATCACTTAAAATTTTGCACAGTGCCTATTTAATCATAGTAAAACAAGCCACTGTAAGGAATTTGGCTTTTGATGGATGTTTGGTTTATTTTATATGATTTTTTAAAAATAATATACCAAAATTGATACTTTTTGTTGTAATGTGTTCACTGCTATCAAGTATAAATTAATGTAACAGCAATCAAGAAATGCTTACATGGAATTGAAGTTTTTAGTGAGTGAGTGAGTGAGTGGAGTTTAAGGGCCCATCGACAGCTAGGTCATTTGTGCCCTAAGTCATATTTTAAAAGCTAGAACACAAACAAAGTGATGTGGTGAAAAGGGAAAGCTAAAACACAATATTAAAATAGTAAATAGCTAAAAACATTAAAAAGAAAAGTGAATGTTAAAACAGTTAAAACGATAAAAGGTGAATGCTAAAACCTAAAGGTTAAAATGCTAAAAGCAAATGGGAGAAACAACACAAACCAGAGGCCATATTCTAAAACCATAAAATCAAATGCCAAATAAAACACAAATTAAACTTGTTTCGCAAAATCAATTTCAGCAGCAAACCACAGCACTGTATCAACGGAGACCGGGCCACCACCTAGAATTGACCGCAGGGTAGAGCCCAGGCCAAAGAATTGGCACTCTCTAGTATATCTCGCACACTCAACCAAAACATGTGACATGGAGAGTATTACATCGCATGTGTGACACACAGGGGGTGGCTCACCATGCAAAAGGTGGCAATGTGTGTCCTATCCTCAATTAGTTAAAGCAACCTCTGACCAATGGGAATCCCTGAAAGATTGAAGCTTATATATAGTTATATAAGTGTGCATAGTCTGTCACATAGTGAGAAAATGGTACATACATTTTGAAAAATGAAAAATTTAGGTTTGTATAGCAATAAAAATTTGTTTCTTGTTCCTATCTTCAAAATCCTCTATACAAATACTGAAACTCATCCTGGGCATCATCTGAAGACCTCCTACTTATTTCCTTCTCTGGGTGAATTGGAATATATCTTCAACGGCTTTGTAAGCAACAGCAGTGATCCTATTTTCATCAATGCGTTGTAGAGTCTGTCTCATATACAGTACATCCTAACTTCTCAATAACTGCAAATCTACTTGCATTTGCATAATTAAACATGAGTGCAGAATCAAAAGCAGCAATTTTCACAACTTTTAGTAGTGCAAAGGTGATTTAAGGCATGGCTTCCATATTAACCTCTTAACACAAAATACTCATGTTTTTAACAGTGACAAAAAAAGTATGCAGAGTATACTTGCACTTAACATTTCCGAATGACATGTTTTAAAAGGCCAAATTTGCTCATTATGTCTCATGTTTTAGTAGTCCCTTGATTCTTTCTCTAGATTTCGCTGTGGTCTGATATTTTGAATGTATATTTCTGCCAACAGGTGTGTCTGAATCAGTCTGTTCATTGATATGTAAGATACATGTCTAGAATAGTTGTGATGTAGCTCTATATATTGATCCTTGCTTCAGGGTACTTCACACAGCCACAAATATATAAACAATGGTACTAACATTCATTATTTATTGTTGCTGTTCACTTATTTGTGCCTCAATATCCCAGATTTGGTTTTTGAATGTAATTTCAGCAAGAAAAACAAAGGTTAAGTATATCACGAGGATATTTATGATTTTAATCTAGGGGATATTCAGAGATTAAAATCTCCATTAAGCTCATAAAAATTAATTTCTTTGTTACTAGTATTGTTGTACTTAATGAATATTTCATTTTGGCAATAAAAAAAATAGATGACAAAAGAGCCAAGATATTGTAAAATAAAAGGTACATTAAGAGGTTAAACTGTTGAGACTCATTTGGATTCTTGTCTTGTTATGAGCACACTTGAACAACAAAGCTCTGAATGTAGGTTTTATTGCATTCATAATGGCTATTGAAAGACTGCGTATGCCTATATGGTGTACCAGTGATGAGCATCTCCAACTTTCTCAACAGTTTATTTCACTTGAGCCAGTAGCAATCGTTTTTATTAAGGACACCATTTTTTATGACATGGCAATTACTTCGACCTTTTCCAACGTTTATTAGGCACAAAGGAGTGCTGCTGACATTGGTCATTGGGTTCCTTGGACCTAGTCGGGAGGTTCAATTCTTTAAGCACCAGCTTTTTCCCACATTTTCCAATTGTGAGTCAATTATGTTCCATGGCAGGTCCAGAACAGTTAGAAGATATCTAGAATGTAGAAGTGGTGAAATAAGAGAGGAGAGGAAAGATAGTGGAAAAAGTTCCCTCGGCCTTGAATGCTCTAATACCTTAGGGTCTGAAAATGGATCAAGAGTTTAGCCAAGGGAGGCTACAGTTAAAGCTTAAAGAGAGAATATCCATTAGGGTCGCATTTTACAACCTGTATGGACTACGGTTGAGCTATTCTGTTCCTAGTCACTACACGTTCTGTTCTAATCATCTCTAAATTGTCTGTTATACAACAAGGAAGAGGAAATGATGCTGGCTCCATAGTGCAATTGGTAGAGCACCTGCCTACTGTGCAAGGGGACCCAGGTTCGATTCCCGGCAGGGGGGGTAGGAATTTTTCTCCAGCCAAGATCATTCCTCATCCTTCCCTGAGTCTGGAAGTACAATGGCAGTGCCATGGCTGAGTGGTTAGACCGCTCACCTACCACCTAGGCGGGACCTGCATGTGGTATTCGTGGAGGACGAAGTGGCGTCTGGGCAGGTTTTCTCCAGGTTCTCCAGCTTTCCCCACCATTCATTCAACCAATTGCTCCATTATCACCCTTCCAATCATCCATTTTGCCTGCATTTCATATCATCCTCTTCCTCACTATCATACCTGATGCTTGGCTGACGACCTGCTTCCAGGTCTTCACTCCATCTGGTCCAGAGGTCCCTCTGCTCCCCGATAGGCGTCTGACCCTAGGCACGGGCTTGTAAGTCCTACATAAGGGGAGGGTAATCAGGGAAAGAAGAAGAAAGAAGAGGAAATGAATATGGAACATCTATCAACCTGTGAATAACTTAAATGGTATCCAAACTTGACCTCAAAATATTGGGAGGCAAGGAGAATGCTAAAACCTGAGCATTAGCTACGCACACACCTTTCTGAACAAAGGCAATTTTGAGAATTCTCATCTAATGCTATTAAATATTTGTAGTTTGCACTACAAAGTGTCCTTGACCAAGAGGGAATCCCCTGGTGACAGAAATGTCAGTATGATTGTGACAGCTATCCAGACAATATAGGAAAAGCTAGAAACAGAACACTAATAACTCTAATGCTGAGGAAGACGTTCCTCCTGTAACTTGCTCTTCACAGCAAGAAGTCTTATCTCTACCCGTTTAATGAGTAGTGTGAATAAACAGCAAGTAAACACCTGGGGGAAATTCATGACTTGGTTTGATCAAGTACTTCAGGTGTCTGGTAATCCCACCGTCCAGCTGAAATCACAATTTTTGTTTATCCCAAGCATTTAAAATGGCAGGTCACAGAGGGCATAGATATCGGTCTTCCGATGACTGTTTTCATTTTCTTCCTGTGGACACATGAGGTGATTTTTCCACAGTGTAATTGATATCTCTATTGTATAAGTCGGTTTGCTGATCCACTTTTGTCATGTATTAAGAATGGAACCAGAGGAAAACCTTGAGCTTCAGTCAGCATTCATGGATTTATTAAATACATCTCCCATACTATTGTCAAAAGAAGAATTATGCCAGATGCCAGGAACAAAAAATAGCATGAAATAAAAAATATTAACCCCACAGTTTAATATAATGCTCAATGAGCAGCAAATGGCAAAAATAGGCAGAATACATGAGAAGCAGACAAGGTCAATACTGATTCCAAAAGAACAGTAAAAGAAGAATTGTACTGATTAAAAGATAAGTTAATGTTCCAAACAAGAACACAAATGTCAGGGAAGGAGAAACTGAACAAGCTGAGAAAACTTCATTTGATTGCTTTAAAAGTTACTTTCAGTATTTTTAGTGCAGGCACAAAATTTCCTCTTCCTCTGCCCCTCCCCCCCTCTTCATCTTTTTACTTTTGTCTCTTCTTGACGTACAAATAGGGCTTTAGTCCTCTTCATCCCTTAGCTACGCCACAAAGCATGGCCTAAGGATCTGTGAAGCTAAACCCCAATGACCCAGAATGGGACAAACTGGTTTCAAATAACAGGTAATACCATATACCAAATCATGGTGTAAATGAGGTGAACAAGTATGAGTACAGGAACTTATTAGTATGCTTTAAAACACAGCCAATCTTGCAAGCTTCAATCCCACCATTAAGTAATTATTAATGCCATTCTGGCAGTTTGTCACAATAGCTCAATGGTTAGAGCAGCTGCCTGGTAAGCGGAAGGTCTGTGGTTCAAATCCCAGTTGTCGCATTGAATTTTTAAGTTCCAGTTCTACCTCTCCCACCATTAAGTTTTCAGTTGCCTCCATACATGCGCTTTAGCAATAAGATGGCATGATTTGTTGGCATAAAATCATAATTTTATTATAAAAGAAAGCGTCATAAACAGGGTAGGTGGATCACAGGCTCCAGAAGTTCTAACTTCAACTCTAAAAGCAGTTCCTAAGGTAGGATATCTTAACCTACCTACCCACCCTTTTAACGATGCTTTCTTTGAGAGGAAAATAATGGCATCTTCCCACCAATGAGTATACACGATGGGGACTGCCAACCTAAATCAGAATGAATTAGCTGAATTAGCGATGTTTTAATTTATGTTTCCTTTTCATGTTCTTGAGGAACTGAGCTATAACCACATTAATAACGCACACTTGCTATATATCTAACCCCGACCTAATGTCATGTGAATCAGAAACCTGACAAAGTTGAATAAGCAGTTAACATTTGGCCCAATATCATCTCTATGATTCCTGAGTTTACCTGCAGACAAAATTCTGTCAACATAAGACTAACAACACCACCAGCGACTGATAAATGCCATACCAAACCACACAAGCAAAGCGAGTATGTGTTCTTAACATGCTTATGATTCACGTTTATATAAGTTTAGGTTTTGATTCAGGAGAGGTAGGTTAGGATAAGCTTAAATATATTAGGGGCCTGTAGCAGCACAAGCTGCTATTTAGTTGGTGGCAGTTTAAAAACTTGTAAAAAAGAAACACGCAAAGCAAAGATCAGTAATAAGAGTAAAGATTGATGCAATCTTTTTCACTGAAGCTAATTAATTGCACAATACAATTTCATGGTTACAATACCAGATGCAACTCGACACACTGTACAAGGTCAACAGATTCAAGTCACATATCACATATTTCTCTGTACTTTTTGTGTACACGGTTTTGCCATCTTCGCCCTGCTCACTTTAACAATTTTGATATCTTCTAGATTCTTCATATGACTGAATTCCATGTACATGAGTATATACTACCTTATAAATTAAATACCCTTGTACCTTGTTTATAGTCTTAGTAATGTTAGCTGTAATGGGAACAGTAACCTTGACATAGAGAAAGGCATATTGGAATCAGTAGAAATTAACTCTACTTTTGGCATGAAGATAATAATTCAATTTCCAGCTCCCATAATAATCCACAATATTAAAGATCTTTCCATTAAGACATGCACACCTGTGGACCAAGCTAAGTGGCTAACTCTGGCCCCAAGTTTCTTTTTTCTTAAAAAATATAATATCCACAGATCATCCACAGGTCGTGGTTACATGATGAGATAATTTGCTATAAGTAATAAATAGTTATTA
This sequence comes from Tenodera sinensis, assembly GCA_030765045.1. NCBI lineage: Eukaryota > Metazoa > Arthropoda > Insecta > Mantodea > Mantidae > Tenodera > Tenodera sinensis. The sequence goes on along the minus strand of CM060964.1, from coordinate 300,732,626 downwards.
CACTCAATCCAGCCTTAAAGTGTGTCAGGATGTCAAAATTACATTGCAGCACAACTTTCAGAACGAATGAAACAGTCAAGCGTAATTGGAAACAGTTCATTACTACATTCTGTATTCTATCGCTTATTTGATACATTAAAATAATGAAAGGGGTGAATAAATACTGTAACTCAATGTCCAAAACATTTAAACATGAGCATAAATGTTTTACTTCCATTTATTGTCACATGGTACCCGGTACTTCTCCGACTGAATTGTTTACTAGACTGAAGGATTGTTTTTACACTCGATCTATTTGTATTGCGTGTTTGTGTGTGCAGTCAGTAAGGCAGAATGCTCAATTCCTCAGACTGGTGTACAGAAACATAAAAGCTGAAAGTGTCTAAAAAGTGGTGAAAAGACTATTGTACTACATGTGTTTAACCTTTTGTTTCAATGTTATAATATCCTGGCTGTAAAAAACAATCAAATTGACATCTGCAGCAACTATATGGCATACAGTTTTAGAAAGCACATGAGCTGATCCAATGTGTGCGCACGGTGGCTGCACTGCTGCCAAGTGATGCGCCAGAAGTTACAGGGAGGGAACGAGGAAAGTAACATTTGTTGTGTCACAAATTGTCAGAATGTAAACTTACGCAGCAAAGGATAATGATGATAACATTATAAATTGTAACACTCAATATTAACATACTTATTTACATGCACTTCCTCAGATGCCAATTCCTTAAAAAAATTGTACACTTTAAAAATAATATTTCTTGCCTTAGAGCAGAGTACTTTACCCTTAGTACCTGTACCACAGGTACCAGGCTTTGAAAGTGACATTGTTAACACTTCACTAAACACAATGTAAACATGTGAATTTTCTGCTTATTGTCACAATTACACAAAGAACAATTTGCGTTACGGATTGGCCTTGAACCGAACTAAAGAGTTCACTTGTGACTGCAGTGATTCATGGTCAATTAATTTATGAACTAAATATACACAGTTCCTAACGACACTTCATAATGTCTTACTCTGTAACTGCATAATGAAAAGAAATAAAACACACAGGCAAGATTGGAAGTTGCATATATAAGCATAAACACAAGAATCAGTTGTTTATTCTCGAAGTGCTAACTCGAGAACCATACATCATAGAAAAATGGTCTTTGTACAGGCTGCCTCAAAAATTCTTGCCACATACACCAAGGCATATTAGAATGTCAAATTTCCAGTAATAATTTTGGGCGCATGAAAAAGAGAAATCTGTTGCTCATGCTTGTGCTGTGCATTCCGAACTAGGCAACGCTGCACGACTATGATAGGACAGTCGCTCTAGGCGAGCCCTCTCCTAGCTCTGCCTCATGTGCCTTCTAATACCATATACCTTATAGTATATCTGTGAACACTGTTTTAAAAGTGAGAATGGAAATAAAACAAACACAAACTATAAAAACTCCTAAAAAGAAATGAGAAAAGCCATCTAGTGTTTTAAGGCAAGAGGACGTTTTGTTAAAAATGCTATTTGCTTTAGAGTACATAGTTTCTTTTTAAACAATGAGCCTCCTACAATAGATAAGCTAATTTCTTTAGTGAGCAGTGGCCCAGATCTTCCAAATTTTAAGAAACTCGTGTTCCGCAATTTGCTGAAAGACATTGGGTTTGAGTTTGCAAAAAGGATCAAAATTAATGTGACTGTTCCACTCATACATGAGTTAGTTGAAATCAACCGAACATGTGCACAACAATTTCAAATTTCAACCAATGACAGCCTTCCTTCGCAGAAAAAATTACTTCCTCTGCTTTTCTTATGTTATGATCAGCTCATGAGCTGTATAATAAACTCCCTGCTTATCTGAAAAAGTATTAATAACTTTAACCTATTCAAGAAAGAGTTAAGAAATTCTGCATAGAAGGTTGCTACTACTCAAGTGACGAATATCTTAGATAATAGGGACCAAATAAATAGTATTGATATAATATTAAGTTGTAATACTGTATAGTAAGTAATCCATTATTGTAGATATGTCACTATAAAATTTATCCATGTATATATAAAACTGTATGATGTTTTTGTACATGTATGTATTCCTTTAAGCAAATAAATTAAGAAAAAATCTGATGTGTTACACTCACATGACTTTCTCTACTCTTGTACTAACCATTCTTATAAACTCTTCTTACTATATCTTCTTTGTGTTAGTTGAGATAAACATTTGTACAAATTATCTTATTGCTTATTTCCTTGTAGGTACAGGGGGAATATTAGAATACAGTAGGCTTTGTGAGATAAGTCATATCTTTTAAAGCTTTCAGATTGCATTCTCTTTGCACACTTAACATATAAAAAAATGAACAACGATGTTCCATTTCATGAAAGCTTAGGTTTTCCGAAACTCAGACACATAACAAGGAATATCTCTGAAGTGGTTCACCCTACAAGAAAATTTATTCAGATATAAATTGTGTGTTTTAGCAGGATCTACATTTTTTGTACAGTAAGAGTTTATCTATCTCTAACGGTTTACCAGTTATGCAAATGTAGTCCAGAGTAAATACGACTACAGGGGCTATAGCCAGAAAATTCAAGATATACATTTCATTTATCATAAAAATACATCAAACATGACATTTTAATCAAAATCGTTAGAACCATTTTCAAGAAAATCAAAATTTTCTAAACATTTTCCATGTAAAGTGTAGTTTAGGGTGGGGCTATTGTCTTGAAAATCTTTGTGTCACATCCTTGAAAGACATTAAACTTAAATACCAACTTTGGTTTTTAACCTACTTTTCGTTCTTGAGTTATGCTGTCCACAGACAGACATACAGACACACACATGGACCTTTTTCTAAAAATGCTTCTTTTGGGTTCAGGGGGTCTCAAAACATATATTTCCAGTGAAATCTAGACATAAAATTTTTGGGTGGAATACAATATTTCCCCTACTTACCAGGGGAGAAAGTAAAAAAATTAAGGTTAGAGAATTTAGCTGCACTGTGCTAACATATGTACAACAGCTGACATAATTTGACACAATAGAGCCACTATTCAAAGGTCAAATATGGCTGACTTTTGCTTTGGTACTGAAATAGATTAAATAATGTGAAGAGGGAAACATCAGAACACAGAATACAACATGAAATATGTTTGAAATCAGTTTGAAAAATTTTGTATTGAACTAAACTATAAATTAACAGTAGATACTCCAACTTCTGAGATTATCAACAACTTAAAAAATTAGAGCATCAATATGATAATCTAGTATTCTGTATAATGGATGCTGATGTATGTATTTATACTACATATTTCTTTTAAGAGGTTAGTAATTACAACACAACATTTAAATAACTTTTCATGGGCTATATAATATTTTAAATTGTGAAATAGTCTTAATAAATGCAAATCGTGATAGTCAAATTGTCTAGATAAATTGAAAATCACTGGGGCATTACTTCAGATAATTGATTGGGAAACATTGTGGTGTGGAGAAGACATTACCTGAAATCTGAGGGTGTCGCACCTCTATCTGATGACTTACATTAGCATAACTTTTTACTCGCAAAATTACATTTCATAACTTTTCTTAACCATTTTCTTTAATTAGTTAATTTAGTTTATTTAGTAAATATGAGCTGAGTGGAATTCTAACCCCCACATTGTTACAGTGAAAGATATAACAGTTGCAATAAGTGAGACATAAATAGCTGTGGACAGAGAATGTCAACACATGTATGTTGGCGGAGTGATAGAATTGCAATGTTTATGTGCGTCTCCACTTTAAGCCCGGAATGACTATAGTTACATATAATCAAGGCCCAGACGTTTATGACATGTTATAGATTTTCTTTGTGGTTTTCTTCAATGGAAAATATAAATAAAGCATGGTTTTATATATGGTGATTAAAATTACACAATTTTCATGGTTCATATAGTAATACTTTGGATTTTTAAACGTTTGTTGTTATTGCCTTTTTCATATTAAGATCATATTCTCTTGAATTTTTGTGTTTTTTTTCATATTTTTATACTTCTATTCCAATTTTGCATATGCGCTGAAAGTTATCTCAAAAGCCTTTTTTTTCCACATCTCCTAATTGCTGTGTGTAATGTTTCTTACAATTATCTTTCTTAGAAACATATGTTTCAGTGAATTTGGAGAGTAAGCTGTATAGAAAGACACAGATACATATATGACATGCATTGCACATGCACTAAACAGAGTTGTGAAAAGAATTCATAAAAAGTATCATGATGTGAACAAATTAGTATCAGTAGTGAAAAAAATCTTTGTCAAAGCTCCATTACAAGTGCAGAAATTAATGGAAATGGTTCCTGCTGTGATAATGCCTCCCAGCCCATCCTCACACGTTGGGAAACATGGCTTAATGCCACAAACTACTACTGTACCAATTGCAATGCTATCAAAAATCTTGTAATGCATTCAAAGGTGAAGCTTCCCCCATAAAACTGCCAGGACACGGTTTTTACTGGCCGGAGATCTTGCTTATATCAGTCAAAGTTCAAAATATCAACAACAGCCTCACAATTACAGCAGTGGCGGCTCGTGACATTTAAATGTGGTAGGGCACACAAAAATCAACATACAGTAGTATATAAGGACAATAAAGCAATAAATTATGATGTAAGGCTCACTTGTTATCTTTTGTATATCAGCTCAATTCTCCTATTTTTGGTTGTAGAAAATTCCTCAATTGCACGTTTGTTGAAATCTGGAATAGTGTTTATCATCTTCTCTATTGATGGCATCGCCAGCACGTTCAGTCTCTCGTTCCCGATGGAATTTCGTAAGAATGTCTTTATTCTATTGAGTGTAGAGAATGATCGTTTGGTCTCTACAGTCGTCATTGGAATGGTAACAATTATTTTTAAAACCATCACACACCCGGAGAATGTTCGTGTCATGTTGTGTTCACATAAAACTGCAGAAGAGGCATTGCACCGGACGCTCTACGCAAATTTTCAAGACTATACAGCACCTCCAATTCAGTTCGAAATTTTGGACCACTGATTGTGGGATATAATTTCAAGGTTGTCTGAAAGGAACTTTCAGGAATACATTGCAGTATTGGGGAAACTTGTCAACCAAAAATAGCTTCGAGACACTCAAATGACCTGAGAATTGAAACCTATATTTGCTTGTAATCATGTCACTGAAGCTGTAATATTGGCTTCCTAGTTATTACCTCGCCATTTGAAGCTGCAGTCGTTGGTGACGTGATGTTGTTGGTCACGTTGATGTGGTTTGGTGTGTTGTCTCCGGCTAGCTGAGCATGCTCTCTTTATCTCGGGTTTGCATGAGTGTAAAGGACAACCCAAGAACAACTTTGCACATCAATTTATTTTATATTAAATATTTTCGGGAGATATGCCGATTCTATATGTGTATCTGTAGAAGCATCGCAATCACATCTGCGCAGCACGAACTGCACGAACTCCCGTACTGTTCTCTGGTTGAGTACTGACTAGACGCTTCTCTCTTACCCACGCCAAGAAGACCGTTCGCTTCCAATTTGAATGTCATGACGTCATCCAAGAAAGCCTCGTATCCAAAATGTTATTTTCTTTTCCCGCAATTTAGAAATGTCCCTTTCCATTATAACATGTTCTTTTATGAATTTTGAATATATAATTACCTTTTTAGGATTAAATGATGTTTACTTTATATTTTATTAAATATATCGCGCGACTTTTAAGGTTGGTAGAACTGACTTTCGAACGTGTATTTTAAACTATGTGGTATGACGTCATGACTCGTTAATTTCAAACCAATAATGCGTTTATACTACAAATTTAACGACTATCATTTACTCATATCTTGCTCACCTTACAACACTTGCTACTCTATTATCTATTTATGTTATTACTCAATATTTATCGCAAATCTCATATCCGGCAATTAAATTAAAACGTATCTTTTTCAAAAGCCCATTCAATCGGAAATCTAAATTTCGGTATCAAATGCCCCCATTTATGTTATTTTATTATTTCATAATAAAATAATGTAAATGTCTTGCCCGAAAGAAAAAACTAAAATTACTCCTGTATTTTGAATAATCGGCAACACTCCCATTGTATACAATTTTCAATTACACTGTTTTTGAAATTGGTTATTAACACATTTTCTCATTAATCTATTTAACATGACAAACAATTGTACACTTGACTAAACATTAATCCTTAAATACTAATTACAATATGTTATGGTTTCTTCTATGAAGCTTCTATATAAAGGTTAAATTTCAAGAGTCTTTCTTTATACTTCCTTCTTTTAGTTCATGTTTGCTCACTTCGCTCTCACTATCACTTGCACTGTGATTTTTCACTTTTGTTATTGTAACACATATCTGTACTAGATCCTTTAAGCACTAAAATGTACATATATTTTTATATAAATCCATTGCACTCTTTAGACAAGTTCTTTCTTTGTCTTTCTGTGATAACTATCTATACATCTAAATATTTTAACAAATGTTTTACAAAGTAAATATTCTGTTTTCTCTCTATGCGGAGATGAACAATTTAACAATCTTTCTGAAGCTGTTATTGTGAGCTCTATACAATATATTTTTTTAAGCTCTTTGTAGTAGATAGCAATTCACATTCTGCATTTTTCATGAATATGTAAGTACCTGACCAATATATGATTTTCAAGTAAGCTAACATTTACATTTTATCTCCAAGCTGTTTGGGCGCCAATAGACAAATGACACTTCCAATTTTTCTTTTACATTAAATCAAGGTTCCAAGGCACCACACGGTTTCTTGTATGGTCGAAGGAGTTGTTTATGCCATCTTCCCAGACCTTTTTCATTTTTAACATCTTTTAATTCATAGGTATGATAACCAAATTTTGATATAATTTCTGCAGGACCTTTATATAACAATTCCATCCTTTTGTTCCTACCTCTCAAGGCACTTGATAACTTATGGTCTTTAACTAGTACCCAATCGCCTATCTTAGGTTCCCATTTATGTTTTCTACTCTTTTTCTTTAATTTTCGCTTCTCTGCCTTTTTCTTGATTCGTTCAAAAGCAATTTTCGCTCTTTCTTCCTCACTTAACTGAATGTCATTAATTTTCAGTGTTTTTGGTTCCCCTATCAATATTGGTTCTGGTTCAATTCCTAACATTAATTTTATTGGTGCAAACCCAGTAGTTACATTAATGGTGTGATTGATAATCTTTTCTATCAATGGACAATATTTCACCCAATCCTTGTGATTATGATGTGTAAGTACACGTAAATAAATTCCTATATCTCGGAGGACACGTTCTGTTGGATTCCCTGATGGAAAGTATGAGGAACAATAATTTAGTTTTCTCGAGTCTAATGTCACCCTAATCTTTCCATTGGCCTTAATTACAATACACAGGGGATTCACAAATTCTGAATTCGAAATCTCAATAACCTCATCTTCTAACATTGACTTTATAACTGCATCTACCTCTTCTCTTATTGTACTAGGGATAGCTCTCGCTTTATGTGTAAAAGGTTTGATGGGTATCATCTCAAACGAATGAGTATAAATATTACATTTACCAGGTTTCTCAGAGAATACTTCTTTATTTCGGATTAATATTTCAAACAGTTTATCCCTCTGTTGTTCATTTAGTTGATCAGCCTGAGTTACTTTTTCCCTCAACAATTCTTCTAAGTCTTCACTACTCTCCCTATCATAGTACCTAGTTGCATCAGAAACCTTCAAATCGTCTATGAAATCATTTTTATCCCATTCTACGTTTTCTTTATTATCGACTCTGTACTCTTTGACATTTACTTCAGTTAATTCCATAGCTCCTACTTTAACATATTCTACAAAGAATGTATCCCCTTGGATTTCTTCTTCCTCTTTTTCTCTTACAATAGTTTCTGAACTACTATCTTCCACAAAAGGCACTATAATGATCTCATCTTCAACTTTCATTTCTAGAATCATGTTTTTAAAATTCACCACAGCTTCCCAGGCATAAAGACAATCACAACCTATTATAATATCTGTCACAAGTCTTCCTACAATCAGAAATAAAATTCCAAGTATTCTCCCATTTATTTCAATATTTATCATTGCTTGAAATTTTACTCTCTCTTTTCGTTTTCCCACAGCTAGCGAGCAATATATCCCATTAACTGGTAAAGACATTACTTTAAAGCCACTACTTTGTAAATTATCATAAAAATTTTGTGAGCATACTGTGCTATTTGATCCTGTATCTATAATTGCATTGTATTGTTTTCCATTTACTCCAATTTTGATTTTAGGTGGATCTCCTACTTTTTCGTTTTCGTCGTTTCTATTTTTCCATTCTCTTTTCTTTTGTATCATCATTTGCCTTCTAGGACTATTTATTTCCGAGTACTTATCACAATCATTACTAGGATACCCAGTTCTCACTGAAGGCGCGTTTGACCGGGTCTGGCGTTTCCCTGATTTTTATGTATTGCTCCTGTACTATTTCCCGAATTGTTACTTCTGTTTTCCTGCATTAAATCGGGGTTACTTCCTACCATGTTTTTGACCGTGTTAATGGCCTCGACCATTTCCGCATTTTCGGGGGAATTTCGTCCATTAGAATACCTTTCTTCCTGTCTTGGTGACCTCGGTCTAAACTCGTTATCTCCATTTGTCCAATACCCATCATTTGAATTTCTACTATGTCCAAAATAACGTCCCCGTCTACCTCGATCAAATCTATTTGTATTCATATAATTCACCCTTATATTTCTTCCCCTTAGATTACCATTTCTATTTTGGTGATGCCCTTCCTGGTTATATCTACCTTGATTTTCCCACCGGAATGATTCCATCCTTGGTACTGGTCCTTTATATCTTTCCCTAACCTCACTTCTATTCTGATAATACTGTGCCCCTTGCCCGAAAGAATTGACAGTTTCTTTTCCTTCATATGTATTTCCAAATGCGTGTTTTGGCTTATTGACTTCTAAGGCTGATAATAATTCTATCATAGCTGCAATGCTATCGGGTCGGGCTATGATTAGGTAATGTTGAAGTGTTTCCGGAAAATGTGGAGTAACTATATTTATTAGATCTTTTTCATCCAAGGGAGGGTCCAACATCTTCGATTTTCTCGCTATTCTCATAAAATAGTTTACCATGGATTCCTCCGATCTAGGATTAAATTTTCCATTGCTTAATTCAACTCTTATATTAGCCTGCCTACTAGCTCCCCAATATCTGGTTAAAAAGATGTTCCTAAAGGTCCTGTAGTCATTATTGTTACCCATAGAAAGGCCTAGCCAATTAGCAGCATTACCCTTTAGACATTTTCTTACTATCACCATCTTGTACTCCTCTGGTATACGTTTCACCGTGAAGTACTCTTGTAACCCTTCTAAAAAGGCTTTAGGATCATCTGAATCTTCATTTTCAAAAACTGGAGGTGTCATTTCATTTAAGACATGGTTAGGCCAATGTAAATTTGAATGGTCACCTATCCCTGAGCTATTTCCGAGATCAGAATGGGAATTACTGTTACCCCTATTTTGCATCGAAATGTCAGCTGATACACCTGGTATTGCCTCGTTTCTTGCAACTTCTTTACTAAGATTGTTGTGATTACATGCATTTTCACTTAATTTCAAATTTTCTAAGGCCTCTTTTACCTGAGTAATTTCTGTTACTACTCCTTTTATTTGGTCTGTAACATCCTCCAAATTTCTAGCCTGCCTTTCATTTTCTACATCAGATCTTTCTATTCTAACTTTACACCCCTGTAACTCTTCTCTAATTTCTTCCCTTTCTTTATCTAATTTTTCACTCACTTGTTGACCTAATTTCTTTTCAGAATTCTTTACTTCTTGCCTTATTGTCTCTAATTCTCCCTTAACCTGTTCTACCTGTTCTCTATTTTCTTTTACTTCACTACTAACTTTATTAATTTCCTCCCTAACTTCTTCCCTAAAGGTTTCGAAAGCTCTCTTCTGATTTTCCAATTGCATTCCCAATTCCTGTTGTCCCTTCTCTACTTTCTGTCCTAACTCTTTACTATTTTCATCTATCTTTTGACTTAACTCTTTACTATTTTCATCTATCTTTTGACTGAAATCTGTACTCATCTTTTGACTTAACTCTTTACTATTTTCATCTATCTTTTGACTTAAATCTGTACTCATCTTTTTCATTATCGTTTGAAACATATTCTCTATTTCTGACATAAATGCTGGCCTTTCTGAATTACTACTAAACATTTCTGTACTACCTCTAGGTGTTTCTCTAACGTTCTGATCTTCTAATTCTTGGTATATTCTGCTACCAATTACATTCCGATTAAATTCTTCCATCCTACTTATACTTTCCTGAATTTCCGGACTATCAAAACCTCTAAACTCACTATCACTGTCTTCCATTTCTAAGCTATTTACATGTGTTTTTCTACTCACCAAAATTTTCAGTATTTTCACTATTTCACTTTAACTGCACTTAAACTTGTTCACTACACGTTTCACAGATGTTGACGCGCTGGGCACCTTCTTGTCTGCTGGTTCGATGCTGGCTCGGTCGTCTTGGGGTTTGGTCCATTCTTTCGAAGCCACACGTTGGGAAGCCAATTTGAAGCTGTAATATTGGCTTCCTAGTTATTACCTCGCCATTTGAAGCTGCAGTCGTTGGTGACGTGATGTTGTTGGTCACGTTGATGTGGTTTGGTGTGTTGTCTCCGGCTAGCTGAGCATGCTCTCTTTATCTCGGGTTTGCATGAGTGTAAAGGACAACCCAAGAACAACTTTGCACATCAATTTATTTTATATTAAATATTTTCGGGAGATATGCCGATTCTATATGTGTATCTGTAGAAGCATCGCAATCACATCTGCGCAGCACGAACTGCACGAACTCCCGTACTGTTCTCTGGTTGAGTACTGACTAGACGCTTCTCTCTTACCCACGCCAAGAAGACCGTTCGCTTCCAATTTGAATGTCATGACGTCATCCAAGAAAGCCTCGTATCCAAAATGTTATTTTCTTTTCCCGCAATTTAGAAATGTCCCTTTCCATTATAACATGTTCTTTTATGAATTTTGAATATATAATTACCTTTTTAGGATTAAATGATGTTTACTTTATATTTTATTAAATATATCGCGCGACTTTTAAGGTTGGTAGAACTGACTTTCGAACGTGTATTTTAAACTATGTGGTATGACGTCATGACTCGTTAATTTCAAACCAATAATGCGTTTATACTACAAATTTAACGACTATCATTTACTCATATCTTGCTCACCTTACAACACTTGCTACTCTATTATCTATTTATGTTATTACTCAATATTTATCGCAAATCTCATATCCGGCAATTAAATTAAAACGTATCTTTTTCAAAAGCCCATTCAATCGGAAATCTAAATTTCGGTATCATCACAAACTTCTAGAGCTGCCACCCTATTACTCCTACTATTGCCTTTTACTTGGGGGTTTGTATACAGACACTTCTTCATGTTCATATATTTTCCTAACTTTCACTATAGCATTAAATAAGTGCTTGACAAACTCACTAACTTTAACAGCATTGATGTTTTTTTTTTTTCCAGATACAGTCAAAGAATACTGCTACATGAGGCAAATTTTGTGATAGAATTCAAGCCAAAAGGTGAATTCAGAGTCTCTCAATGTTCTTACAAATCCTGTTGCTTTGCTAGATGCTTTTTTATCATTTAATTCGTTGTCTCTTATATGTTCAAAACATTTTAGTAGATTATATTTCTGCTCGAAATGCACAGTGCGATACTGAAAATACCACCTTTACGGTGGGACACTGCCGAGGTTTTTCTGAACAAATTCAGTTAGATAATCCATCCTTTTTGGAGACCTCGAAAAGAATGTCTGCATCCCCTCTAAGTCTTGGAAAAATATTCTGCTGTGAAATGAAGCTGACGTTGCACTCTGAAGGATAAGATTTCCTTGATGTGCATAGCAGTGAATGTAGTTTGCATTAGGGTACCTTTCTTTTATCAAACATTGCACCCCACCCTTCTTCCCACTCATAACAGAAACTCCATCACAAGTTTGGCATATAAGTTTCCCTGGATTTTTCTCTACTCCCATTTTATGTAACTGTTCTACAATAATTGCTGCTAAACCAGTGGCACACCTGTCAAGTCACTTCAAAATATCCCTAAAATTTCTCAAATATTTCCCTTCAATTTTATATCTTACAATTAAGGACAGTAAAGTTTTACATGAATTGTCTGTTGTTTCATCAGCCTGAAGGGACAGAAACTCTACATCACCTAGCTCAGATAAGATATAATTTCTGCAAACTGATAAAATTGTGTGTAAAATGTCATTCTGAACTATTTTTGATGTGCTGTTAAAGACAGTGTAATTTTCTAAATGATCTCTCAAAACCTTGTTAAGGGCCGCGGTATAGTTTATTAGACCTTTAAAAACACCTGGGTTAACGGAATTGTTAGTTTCGTCATGGCCACGCAGAGTTAGTTCAAATTCGCCACAGAACTTGGATGGATGAATGGATGGATGGAGTTTAGGGGCCCGTCGACAACTAGGTCATTTGGGCCCTAGCCACAGAACTCAATAGCATCAATAATGCGTAATAAAATGTACCTATTTTTATCAACAAGTTGTGTTTGCAGACAGGCACTCTGTAGCTATCACCAAGCTGTATTCTAACATCAGTTTTGCCTAGAACAGCGAGGTTCATTTCATTATGAAAATGAGTCTTAGATAAACTATGTTTCTTGCTTTTCTTCTGGCAAATGTTTCAAGTTTTTTACGCCAGTTTTAGTCCACGTGTCGTCCCCACCAAATAACACACAAAGAAAGCAAAATAGTGCATTATCTACAGAACACCCGCACATCCATTCCCATTTTTCATACACAGCTTTATTAAATTTCTGTTGTTATGTTCTGCTTTTATCCTTAAAAACCTGGTTTATGCAAAGATCTGGCTTAGGAGGTCCTAATTCCTTTGCTAGCAAACGGCCCTTGAAACTTAAGGATTTAGTTCGTAAGAACTTCACCTGATTCATTTTAATAGTTTCGCTCACTATACATTAGTGATGCTAAATTATATAAACTTAGCAGCTGAATAAAAAATACTGTTATACATAATTTCATTCACAGTTAAAACTGAAAAATATAATATCTACACTGCACTACAATGGACACTACTGCAGCAAACTGGACAATGGCGCTTGTAATGTTTTAAACGAAATAAGCTGGTGAAGGAAGGAAAACATTCATAAGTTTTAGTGACAGCGCCGCATAGTGTCAGTTCTCATCACTATTGTGACCATATGCAAGCAAATTCCTCATAACTCCCCTGTCACTTCCCGCAGCTAAGAGTGAGGGGATGATGTTATATACAAGAAGTTGGAAGTCCGCACGGAGACTGTGACCGCGCAGGGTTGCCAAGTTTTGTAAAGCTTACAAACGTGAATATCAAACAAAAATCAATGCAAATAACATATTTAAAGAAAAAATAAAACTTATTACAGTTCTGTCTAGAGCACTAGAACATGATTGGAGGGGCACGTGACCTTGTGACCTGAGGGTACAACCACCCCTGAATTACAGGAAGGTGTTAACCTCTGTGATGCCCTTGAACTGGTGAAAAATGTTGAGAGTTTAAGGCTCTAGGTGGTGCATATGTGAGTGCCAAACTGCAGGATGCGTTGGGTCAGAATGAAGGGTGCTCTACTCTCTGCAAGACTAGTGACATTCTGAGTGGCAAGCTGGCAACGTTCTATGAAGGTGAGCCTAAATAGAGCTCTAATGACATGACTTATTTCAAATATAGAAATTATCTTTTTATATATTTCCTTATAGATACAGTGGGAACATGTAAAAGAATACAGCAGGCTTAAGTAATAGTCAAACCTTTTATGAGTTGGTCACTATGTGATATTTTTCAAATTCCATTCTCTTGCCACAGCCAAGAGATAAAAAGACTACTGTGTTGCACTCACATAGCTCTCTCTTCTCTTGTACAAACTATTCTTTGCGGCTGGTCGTCCTAAAGGTCTCACACAGATTGCCTCGGCTGAGATCTTATCTCGTGGGTGTTGAAGAAATAATAACCACAGTTATTATTGTGAAACCTTTTTTATTCCAGTCCACAGTAAATGCTACTCTTCCTACCATATACCCTTTGTTATCGACTTCGTCAGTGACTTTTCCTCGCGGTACTGGCCGGCGCTGATACTAATGTTGCAGGGGTGTTGTAATAATGTCGGAGTGTGTGGTAGGGCTCTCGGTGTGTGTTGTAGGACTCGCGGGGTGTATTACAGGACTCCTCTGGGTGTATTACATGACTGACTGGGTGTATCACAGGACTGGGCTCGGGGTGTACTGGGGTGTATCACAGGACTGGGGTCGGGGTGTATTGTATGACTGGGGTTTTAAAATGCGTGTTCGTCGGTTTTATAACTTTCCCATTTCCCCTGACTATAACCTTACCTTCTGTCCACGCAGTTTGCAGTGATTGGTGGAAATTCATATTGTACGCGCGGCTCCCGAATTTCCACCTATAGGCATGCGTTGTTGTGGCGGGAGTTCCAGAAGGGGATTCCCCCTCACTGCACATGGCGTCCCTATTAGCCTAACAAAAGGCACAAAAGGATTTTTCGCCTTTTGTCCAGCATTGTCTGCGTCGTCACCTTAATGATGGTTTTACCCTGAGTTGGAGCAAATACTAGCTGATACACGCCTCTACCTGCCACACGGAATGATCGGTTGGCCAATATTTTGTTTAAGAATTTGCTTTAGCAATTGATTTGATTTATCCCGCTACAAATGCCCCGCTATGAAGAAATCAGTTACCACCATCGGTAGGAATTGATTTGTTCAGAGCTCGTCTCCCACTGAACTTTAAAAATTTTCTTTCTTTTCTCTTTTTACATTTTCCGGGTTGTCGGCGAGTCAGTGTTTTTTTTTATCATACGACGGCGCAATGGGTATATGGTTCGATACTTGAGTATTCCCTTTTTTACATATTTTACATGCTGAACATATTATACAGGTTACCCTTTTGAATGACATCTTTTGAATACACATATACACATACATAAATAGCCCTTTGAATTTTACATCTTTCATGTGACATATACTTACATGGAATACACATATATATAAATAGTCATTTGAATTTTATACATACTTTACATGAATGACCTGTACAATTGGCGTACATATTTCATACGAAAGTGACCTGGATTTTTTTTTTTTTTTTTAACTATCACTTCCTTGACACTTTTACTTCGGTTCACATCTTTAGGTCTTTTCACACGGCATTGGCTACATGTCCTTGGTATTTGAAGATTTCGGAAATTAAGGTCTGTGTGAACCAACTGTGTGTTAATATATGAATTGCCGTTATCACGTCACCAGAGTTGTCATTCATTTATTCTTATTGCTGGCAATATTTCAGTATACTAGTTCTGACGAAAGTAGGCAATTCTATTATTACAATTCATTTGGAATTCCTTTCGCCAAACAGCCTATCTGAGAGGCCTCGCTTTCCAGTGTCACGTGATTGCGTCATATTTACAGGATCTACTATTTACAATTTACTAATTACTACGTTTAATGCAATCTTCCACCTTACCCGTGAGGTATAAATTTTGTTTAAAATTATTTATTTAGTGCATTTCCTTGCTCCACATGCGATTTGGTTTTTATTTTCTATTCCCTGAAGGGTCTTAGCAGTGAAAGGTGGTACGGCCCAGATTCTTATGGCTTTTTATTTCCCTTATTTCAAATGCAAGTGGCCCGAATTGGTTCACAATCTCACACGGACCTCTCCAGAGTTCTTCCACTTTAGCATTTCTTCTGTCCAGTGCGGAGGATATGGGGTGCCGTCTTACCAGCACCTTTTCTCCTACTTTTGGCGACCATTTTCGGCGGTGGCGTTTCGCCTTTCGCTTTCGTTCTTCCGCCCGCCTTTTAATTCTAAGGAACGCTTTTTGTATCCTCTCGTGTTCCTCTTCAGCGTCTCCGATTTCTAGTGCCCCTGGGATGTGCCTTATAATGGGTTCGGATTCGGTTCCCAGTTGTAATGTCGTCGGGGGATATCCGGTGACAGCGTTCGGCGCATCATTAAAAATATGCTCGATGTATGAGCAGTATGTCGGCCAAGAAGTATGTTTACGGGCGTACAGGATACGCAGGAATATAGATAAATCCTTCATCACTCTTTCGCATGGGTTACTCTGGGGATGGTACAAGGTTGAGTTATAAATTTTAATTCCTGCCTCATGCAGTTTATTCACAAAAGCTTTCCCTTTATGTACCGACGCGTTGTCTGCCAACACTGCATCTATTTTCCCATACTTCGGTATGTAATCGTTTACTATTTTGTCCGCGCATATGGTGCTGGACAGTTTTTTAATTGGATATATCTTTACGAATTTCGTGAAGATATCGATCATCACGAACACGTGCTTTAGTCCTCCTCTACCTTGTGGTAGAGGCCCATGGCTATCGACAGCCACCAACGCACCAGGTTTTTCGCGTAGTATTGGTTGCAGCGGAGCGTCATATCTCACATTTAGCGGTTTATTTTTCTGGCATACGTCACACGCCGCTATCAGCTTCCTCGCCTTGTGTTGCAGCCTAGGGATGTAGCATCTTTCTTGTATCGCGAGGCTAGTTCTTTCACTTCCGGCATGAATCATCGCATTGTGGTAGGATTTAATGACCAACGTCTCCATGCACGTCGGGACGTATACCGTCCATCTCGGCTTGTTTCTGCCTTGACGCTTATAGATGACGTCATCTTTGATTCCCAATGATCCAACTGTGTCGCGTTCAATCTTCGGTAGTTTCATTCGTATTTTCACTAGCCTGGGGTCTGTTTTCTGCTGGTCACTTATTTTCTTCATCTTAGCTGTTAATTCTTTGTTTACTGAGAGGTCCATGCGCATTATGGTTACTTCCCTCTGCCGGTCCATTGACCGTTCCGGTATGTTTCTACCTGCCGGGGTCCTTGACGAAAGGTCGCTAAATATGTTTTCGCTCCCCGGTATGTGTTTCACTTCAACATCGTATGATGTTATTTCGTGTATATAGCGAGAAATCTTTGTGCTCGTCAGTTTACAGTTTTGAATGAAAGATAGGCTCACATGGTCCGAGTATATTATTATGCGTTTATTGTAAATGTAATGTCTGAATTTTTGTAATGCATAATAGATGACCGCGATTTCCTTCTCCGTGATGCAACTTATTGCTTCAACCTTGGTCAAGCCCCTGGAGCATGTCGCGATGACGTGTCGGTCCACATTCTCGTCTCGCTGTGTCAGGACGCTAGCGAATGCGACATTAGATGCATCACAGTAAATTTCGAACGCCAAATTCATGTCGGGCGTCTCCAATAATATTGACCGTCCGAAGAGTTCTTTCACCTTTTCGAACGCCTGTTGTTCGACGTCGGTCCATTTCCACGTGAGGTCCTTCTTTAATAATGCCCTAAGCGGAGCAACTTCCTTCGCATAATTGCAGGTGAAACGGGCTTGGTATTGTAACATTCCGAGGATCCGCTTCAACTGTTTGGGATTTCGAGGAGACGGTATGTTTTTTATCGCCTCTATCCTGGCCGGGTCCGCTGATAGTCCTTCACTCGAAACCACGTACCCTAGGAATTTTACTTGGGATGCAAAGAATTCAGTCTTCTCTAGGTTTACGGTCATCCCGCATTCCCTTAACCTCTTTAGCACCATTCCGATGTGATGTAGGTGTTCATCTACATTTGTATCGTGTATGAGGCAATCGTCGATGTATTGTGCCATAAACGGTTGGTACCTTTCCCCGAATATCTTATCCATCGCCCTGAGAAACGCTCCATTGCTGGTTCGTACTCCGAACGGACATCTCCGGAATTGCAAAACTCTACCTTTATGAGTGAAAGCCATATATTTTCGCGACTGTTCGTCCAATTCTATTTGAAGATAGGAGCTCCTTAGATCTAAGCTAGTGAACCATTTCTTGTTCCCGATGCTTGCTAGAATTTTATCTATTGGTTCGGATCTGTAATTGTCGGGCGTAATGTGTTTATTTAGTCGTCTGGCGTCTATAGTGATACGTACGTCACCATTTTGTTTCTTCACTATGCATAGCGGGCTGAGGTATGGCGAGTTGGAAGGCTCTATGATCCCTTCCTCCAGCATCTTCTTTATTGCCTTATCTACTCCTGCCTGTAAATCCATAGGGATCGTTCTGCTCTTATATCTAAATGGTTCTAAGTCTTTTACTTCACAGTTGTATTTAAACACGTTACATAAACCTGTTCTATCCTCGAACACTTCCATATTATCTAATAGTATTTCAAACAAGGCATCTCTTTTCTCTTCATCCAACGCAGTGACGTTTCTGGCTACCCGGCCTATCCTGGCCAACAAACTGGTTTCCAGGTCAAATACCTCGTATTCCGGCTGTCCACTAATTGCCTGTACATTACCGTCTGCCCATTCATTTAGAGCTCGTATTTCCTGCACTCGCATGCTAAACTGTTTAAACACCTGTTCCTCGAACGGATTTTTGCGAGAATAACTTTCACTTTCGTGTTTATCATTATCATCATCATCAACTATCCATAGCTCTTCATTTCCCCTTTCGTACTCGTTATTCCCATCGGACTTATTCTTCATGGATATTCTTTCTACAAAGAATTCTGCATTTTGTATATTTTCTCCGTCTCCGAAACTCTCTTTATCATCTCTTGTCATTTGCGTGAATGGAACTGAAAAGATCTTTTCTTGTGCGGTGATCTGCAATCTTTGACATCCGAAGTCTATGTTTGCCCGCGTGGCCATTAAGAAATCTGACCCGATAATTAATTCCGTCGACAACCTTGGCACAATTAGCGCAATAATATCCAACTTCACCCTTTTAATTTCGGTGTCTATCAATACTTGTTGAGTTATTCTCGTTTTGCTTCTACCGATGGCCAATACACAGTATACATTAGAGACAGGTAGTGTTTGTAGTTTCAGCCCACGCGATTTCAAATTGTTAAATTATTCCTGACTGCAGACTGTCACATTAGACCCGGTATCCACTATTGCGTGACAATCCATTCCTCCTATCGTAACTGCGATCCTAGGCGCCTCGACAATGTCACACATTCTATTTTTACTTAAATTCCTTTTAGCTTCGGGATGCTCTGCGCTGTCCTTATTGTCATTTGATAGACCCATATCACTCTCCTTTTCATTTCTGTTATTTTCATCATCATTCGGGGCGCATATCGGAGAATTTATGTCCCCGTTTATTAGTTTAAAGAACCCCAGTCAGCTTCTTGGGTACATTTTACGGGAGCCTTGAATCTTACATCCTGGGATGGGCTTGTACCGTGCCGTTGTTCCCTTTCCCTCGAGGTCAACGGACTTTCACTCTCATCTCGTCGGTCTGGTTGGTAGGCGTTGCCTGCGTCTGGACGAACGTCGTTCCGTCGGTTCTGCCATCTTGTTGGTTGCCTGTCATTGTTATGGTTCCACCGATAACGCATGAATTGCATTCTCCCCTCATTGGTGTGGTTCACTTGGGCATGGTGGTTCGGACCATCGTATCGGCGATTTCCTCCGCCGAACGGATGTCGGGGCCTTTCGTCATGGCGCCGGTCACCTGTATTGTAGGGCTGGTGTCGTCTGTTCGGGTAATTGGGGGCAGTTCGTGCCCCGCTCCCACTGAGATGTTGCCTCTGAGTGTTAGGTGCGCGCTCTGTTCTCTCCCCTTGGAAGGCGGTTAGCAACTCAATCGCGTCATTGAGGTGGCGGAGTTTGGCAACAATTAAATGATTTCTAATGTGCTCGGGGAAGTGCGACGCCATGAGGGTTATAAATTCCTCCTCTCTGATTGGTGGGTCTAATAGCTTGGCCTCTTGTGCAAGCTTAAGGAAATAGTCTACCATACTCTCCCCACTATGACTATTATATCTGCCATTGTTTACCCTTATTCTTACGTTGCACTGTTTCTGGGTGCTCCAGTATCTGGCAAGGAAGGCCATTTTAAATTGCTCATAAGGGACTCGGTCGCCCAGTGTGAGCCTAAACCAATTTAGGCATTTCCCCACTAAACCCTTTTTAATGACCATTAACTTGAACTAGTCGGGGACAGACTTCATCTCAAAATATGTTTCTAGGTCTAAAATATATTGTTGGGCGTTGTCATGGGCGTCATCAAACGATGGGATAGCTATCTCGTTTAAAAACTGAAAACGCATGTTTTGCATGTAGTTTGCACTTTCATACGGAACATTTATATCGCTCTCACGTGGCACTGTTAGCGGCGTCCCTCTTACATTACTATGGCTGTTATTTGATTCTGCACGTGAGATGGCCGTGCGTACGCTGGAGCGAGCGGGTTCATTCATTACAGAGGCCCGCTGTATTTGCGTCCTCATATCAGCAATGTCACGTGCAGTTTCAGTAATCTTGTCACTATGGGAGCTCTGGGCTTCGGATATTTGTGCCAGCGTTTCCGCCATATTGTTTTTTACTGACTCTATTTCCCTTACCATGTCATTCCTGATTAATTCTAGATCTTTATCTATCTTGTTCTCCATTGATATGCAATTTCTCCTCAGCCCATCACTCACGTATTTTCTTATATCTAGGTTCTCTAATTGAAGAGCTTCCACTTTCTCTGTTAAATGTTCTATTTCTGCCTGCGTACCTTTTAGTTCTGCCCTGATTAAGAGGAAATCTTCCTGCATCTGATTTTGACCTATTCTGATGTCTTCTAGTACCTCCTGTTGCTGCGCTAATTTATTTTGTATCTTTACATCTAATTCCCTATTGCTATTTTCTATTTCTTCCCTAACTGCCCTATTGCTATTTTCTATTTTCCTCTTAATTTCTTTATTACTATTCGATATTTCCTCTCTATTGGCCTGCAGTTCCCCTTTAAGTCCATTAATACTTTCAGCTAATTGCCTAAGCAGTCCCGCTACATCTACCTGACTTGGGTTGTTCCTTTCACTTTCATACATAATGGGCCCTTCTGCGGACATCTGATTCTCGCATTCCATACTAATGGGTTTCCCGTAATTCTTCCCGCTTCTCAAAGTCATACAAAAGTCATAAACTGTTTAACTCTACCCTATCAGTTGTTTATTTTAAATCCCTCTTATGGAAGCCCTTCGTCTTTAATTCTATATTTACAATATTTTTTTTTTTTTTAACCCTGTAAGAAAATATCTAGACGTAATTTTCCTACACACTTTCACTTAAAGTTTTTATTTTGTTTTTGACTTACTGCGGCGCCTTCTGCAAGTTCTGGAGGTTCTGGACGTTCTGGAAGCTCTGGAAGTTCAGGACGTTCTCGCTTCTGTCGTGTGGTGTGTTCCTGATGTGGTGTCTTCCTTCACGCTTGTTGGCGTTGGTGTCCGTTGCTACTGGTTGTGGTTCTTTCGAGCCCCACGTTGAATGGCGTCATTTGCGGCTGGT
This sequence comes from Tenodera sinensis, assembly GCA_030765045.1. Classification (NCBI taxonomy): domain Eukaryota; kingdom Metazoa; phylum Arthropoda; class Insecta; order Mantodea; family Mantidae; genus Tenodera; species Tenodera sinensis. The sequence goes on along the minus strand of CM060964.1, from coordinate 300,711,195 downwards.
CGTCCTAAAGGTCTCACACAGATTGCCTCGGCTGAGATCTTATCTCGTGGGTGTTGAAGAAATAATAACCACAGTTATTATTGTGAAACCTTTTTTATTCCAGTCCACAGTAAATGCTACTCTTCCTACCATATACCCTTTGTTATCGACTTCGTCAGTGACTTTTCCTCGCGGTACTGGCCGGCGCTGATACTAATGTTGCAGGGGTGTTGTAATAATGTCGGAGTGTGTGGTAGGGCTCTCGGTGTGTGTTGTAGGACTCGCGGGGTGTATTACAGGACTCCTCTGGGTGTATTACATGACTGACTGGGTATATCACAGGACTGGGCTCGGGGTGTACTGGGGTGTATCACAGGACTGGGGTCGGGGTGTATTGTATGACTGGGGTTTTAAAATGCGTGTTCGCCGGTTTTATAACTTTCCCATTTCCCCTGACTATACCCTTACCTTCTGTCCACGCAATTTGCAGTGATTGGTGGAAATTCATATTGTACGCGCGGCTCCCGAATTTCCACCTATAGGCATGCGTTGTTGTGGCGGGAGTTCCAGAAGGGGATTCCCCCTCACTGCACATGGCGTCCCTATTAGCCTAACAAAAGGCACAAAAGGATTTTTCGCCTTTTGTCCAGCATTGTCTGCGTCGTCACCTTAATGATGGTTTTACCCTGAGTTGGAGCAAATTCTAGCTGCTACACGCCTCTACCTGCCACACGGAATGATCGGTTGGCGAATATTTTGTTTAAGAATTTGCTTTAGCAATTGATTTGATTTATCCCGCTACAGCTTATAAATGTTTATTTCTCTATCTAGTTCATGTTAATTGAGATAAACATTTGCAGAAATTATCTTATTGCTAATTTTCTTGCAGGTACAAGGGGAATATGAGAACACAGTAGGCTTTGAGCAATAGTAAAATCTTTTAACAGCACAGATGTGACGCCTTTGACCTTCTCTTCTCTTTGCATGACCAGGAGATTTAAACAAAAAGTATACTATTTCAGAAAACTGTAAGTATTGGAAAATTCAAACAAATAACCAATAATACAAGGGCTGTCCCTGAAGTACCTGACCTGGCATACACCGGGACAGCAAAAAAACTCAGAATGGACTGTGTGGTGCTTTGCCTGTCAGCATTTGTCTTGTACACTTTATGCTTTAAGTTACCACATAGATAGAAATCACTGGGGGTTAGGCCGTAATTCTGTCCTGAAACACACTTTCAATTGTTCTTATCAAAAGCCTGGCTGTATGAGCTGTTGCAGAGTTGTTGAAACAAGGTAAAATCACAGTTCCTGTCTGCTAATTCTCTAGCAAAAGGGGGACAAAATTGTATTCACATAAGTACAGGTGTCAACTATTGACTTGAAAAAGTCTGATGTGTTGCACTCACATGACTTTCTCTACTGTTGTACTAACCATTCCTACAAAGTCTTATTCCTATATCTTCTTCGTGTTAGTTGAGATAAAAATTTGTACAAATTATCTTATTGCTTATTTCCTTGTAGGTACAAGGGGAATATTAGAATACAGTAGGCTTTGTGCGATAGTAAAATCTTTTAAAGCTTTGAGATCCCGTTCTCTTTGCACACAACATATAAAAAAATCAACAATGTTCCATTTCACGAAAGTTGTAAGTTTTCTGAAACTCACACACATTACAAGGAATATCTCTGAAATGGTTTACCCTACAAGAAAATTTATTTGGACATAAATTGTGTATTTTATCAAGGTTTACATTTTTTGTGCAGTAAGATTTTGCCTATCTCTTACAGTTTAGTAGTTATGCAAAGGTCATCTAAGAGTAAATATGACTACAGGGGCTATAGCCAGAAAATTCAAGATGTATGTTTCATTTTTTATACAAATATCTTAAACATATGACATTTTAATCAAAATCATTAGAGCCATTTTCATGAAAATCAAAATTTTCGAAACATTTTCCATGTAAAGGGTAGTTTAGCATGGGGCTATTTTCTTCAACATCTCCATGTCGCATCCTTGAAAGACATTAAACTTAAACACCAACTTTAGTTTTTAACCGACTTTTCTTTTTTGAGTTATGCTGTCCATAGACACACAGACTGACAGACACCCACACATGGACCTTTTACTAAAAATTCTTTTTTTGGATTCAGGGGTTCTCAAAACATATATTTCTGGTGAAATCTTGACATCAAATTTTTGGGTGGAATACAATACTTCCCCTACTTACCAATACAGGATGTAAAAATTGGTCCTATAACTCAGAACTTAATATTGTTCATGAAGTAACCCCTCTTGACGAAAAATTTGGTGTATGGTGTGCCATTAGCAGAGAAAGCTTTCTCAGAACTCCAATAAGCAATTTATATCACTAAGATAACTTATAACATAAAATGTACAAGACAAACGCACACACCCTGGTAGAATTAGAACAAAATATCTGTCAGGAAATTGCCAGCATTTCTCAATGTGAACTATGGCGAATGATGGATGGTTTCAGCATCTTCATTCATAAACTTGGTCAATAAAGCCTTTAAAAGTAATTTTAAAAATTTTTATGGTTTCATCTGCACCTTTCTATGATGCGGCAGTTGGCAATGAGCACTGGGGATGCTGACAGGCAATGCACTGCACAGCCTGTTGGGGATTTATTGCTCTCCTGGTAGATGGCAGTTGTTATTTGAAATAAATGACAATGGTAGAAAGTACCAAAGCTTAAATTTGACAATGCTACATTGTTTAGTATTTGTTTGGCAGCCATCAACAGTGAATGCTCTCAGCATATTTGCAAACAAGCATAAAAGTGGCCATCGTTATGTGACAATATATTCATTCAATATCATGAATCAAGGCAGTTGCACAGAATTCAAATATCCAACGACGTCATAGTCACGTGTTTTCTAGCCAATCAGGCACAGTATGTTTCAGAGCATGTGTGAGAGTACTTGCCTACAGTTTAACAGTGAAATTAAATAATTCTGAGCAATAAGCCCACTCCATTGTGTGATAGTAAGTCCGTTAAGAGCTCCGATGATGGCAGGAGCAAAAAAAGTTGCATTATTCACAGTCAAGTCAGAGAAATGGTGTATAATGTATACAAACACTTGCTGAAAAAGATGGGTAACAGTTGCCATGCAACTCTTCCCCTAGGTGCACGTTATAAGTCATTTACTGCCATCGTTCCTGACGGCTACTCTAGTCAAACAAACATTTAAGCTGAGCTAGATTCTACTCTAGGAGAGTGTGCTCCTTTATTTACAACAGTAAAATATTGGGTGGCACAGTTTAAGTGAGCTGCCAAGAAGAACTTCGCAGTGGTTAACCGAATAAGGTGACCCTGCCAGAAATTGTAAAGAAAATCCACAGAATGGTATTGGATGACTGTCGGTTGAAAGTGCGCAAGCTAGCAGCCATTACAGGCGTTTCAAAAAGTGCTGCACATTGTACACTGACTGAAAATTTGGACATGAGAAAGCTGTGTGCAAGACGGGTGCCAGTTTGCTCACAATGGAACAAAAACAGCATTGTGAGGATGTTTCAGTTGAGTGTTTGGTGATGTTTCACAACAATAAAGCTGAGCTTTAGCATCAATTCATAATCATGGATGAAACATGGATCCATCACTTTCACACCTGAGGCAAAGAGACAGCTGAAACATTGGACTGAAAGGGAAGAATTGGCTCCAAAGAAGGCGAATACAGTTCCATCTGCAGGCAAGGCCATGGTGTCAATTTTGTACTTTCTCTACTACCCATACTAAAGTAGAGGAAGTATTGTATTCTACCCAAAAATTTGATGTCGAGATTTCACCAGAAATATATGTTTTGAAGCCCCCTGAATCCAAAAAAAAGCATTTTTAGAAAAAGCTCCATGTGTGTGTGTCTGTCAGTCTGTGTATGTCTGTAAGTCTTTGGACAGCATAACTTAAAAATCTTATGTGTTGCACTCACATGACTTTCTCTACTCTCATACAAACCATTCTTACAAACTCTTATTCCTATATCTTCTTCGTGTTGGCACAAATGAGCTCGTTATTGACGGGCCATTAAACCTTACACATTCACTCACTCACCTTCATGTTAGTTGAAATAAACATTTGTACAAATTATCTTATTGCTTAATTCCTTGTAGGTGCAAGGGGAATATTAGAATACAGTAGGCTTTGTACGATAGTCAAATCTTTTAAAGCTTTGAGATTCCATTCTCTGTGCACGGTTAACATATAAAAAAATGAACAACGATGTCCCATTTCACGGAAGTTTTTAAGTTTTCAGAAACTCACACACATAACAAGGAATATCTCCGAAATGGTTCACCCTACAAGAAAATTTACTGAGACATAACTTGTGTATTTTAGCAAAATCTACATTTTTTATACAGTGTGATTTGGTCTATCTCTAATGGTTTACCAGTTATGCAAGAGTCCTCCAGAGTAAATACGACTACAGGGGCTATAGCCAGAAAATTCAAGATCTGCATTTCATTTGTCATCAAAATATCTCAAACATGCATTTTAATAAAAATCGTTAGAGCCATTTTCAAGAAAATCAAAATTTTTGAAAAATGTTCCATGTAAACTTTGTAAAGGGTAGTTTAGGGAGGGGCTATTTTCTTCAAAATCTTCGTGTTGCATTCTTGAAAGACATTAAACTTAAATACCAACTTTGGTCTTTAACCGACTTTTCGTTTTTGAGTTATGTTGTCCACAGACAGACACACAGACTGACACACAGACACGCACACGGACCTTTTTCTAAAAATGCTTGTTTTGGATTCAGGGGATCTCAAAACATTTATTTCCGGTGAAATCTCGACATCGAATTTTTGGGTGGAATACAATACTTCCCCTACTTACCAATAGAGAAAGTAAAAATCTGATATGCTGCACTCATATGACTTTCTGTACTCTTGTACTAACCATTCTTACAAACTCTTATTCCTATATCTTCTTCGTGTTAGTTAAGATAAACATTTGTATAAATTATCTTATTGCTTTTTTCCTTGTAGGTGTAAGGGGAATACTAGAATATAGTAGGCTTTGTGCGATAGTCAAATCTTTTAAAGCTTTGAGATCCCATTTTCTTTGCACACTTCACATATAAAAAAAGAATGATGATCCATTTCATGAAAGTTTCAAGTTTTCCAAAACTCACACACATTAAAAGGAATATCTCTGAAATGGTTCACTCTACCATGAAATTTATTTGGTCATAAATTGTGTGTTTTAGTGAGATCTACATTTTTTGTATAGTAAGATTTGGTCTATCTCTTACGGTTTATGAGTTGCTCAAAAATCATTCAGAGTAAACAGGACTACATGGGCTATAGCCAGAAAGTTCATAATATACGTTTCATTTTTCATACAAATATCTTAAACATATGACATTTTAATCAAAATCATTAAGAGCCATTTTCAAGAAAATCAAAATTTTTGAAAAAATTTCCATGTAAAGGGTAGCTTAGTGTGGGGCTATTTTCTTCAAAATCTTCATGTTGCATCCTTGAAAGACATTAAACTTAAATACCAACTTTGGTTTTTGACCGACTTCTCATTTTTGAGTTATGCTATCCACAGACTGACAGACACACAGACTGATTGATACACAGACACACACACATGGACCTTTTTCTAAAAATGTTTTTTTTTTTTAATTCAGGGGGTCTCAAAACATATATTTCCAGTGAAATCTCGACATTGAATTTTTGGGTGGAATACAATACTTCCCCTACTTACCAGTACAGAAAGTAAAAATGAAAAGTCAGTTAAAAATCGAAGTTGGTATTTATGTTTAATGTCTTTTAAGGATGCGACACGAAGATTTTGAAAAAAATTGCTTCACCCTAAACTACCCTTTACATGGAAAATTTTGATTTTCTTGAAAATGGCTCTAACAATTTTGTTTAAAATGTCATATGTTTGAGATATGATAAATGAAATGTGTATCTTGAATTTTCTGGCTATAGCCCCTGTAGTCGTATCTACTCTGGATAACTTTTACATAACTGGTAAACCATAAGAGATAGATCAAATCTTACTATACAAAAAATATAGATCTTGCTAAATCACCCAGTTTATGTCTAAATAAATGTTTTTGTAGAGTGAACCATTTTTGAGACATGCCTTGTTATTTGTGTGAGTTTTGTAGAACTTATGCTTCTGTCAAATGGAATATTGTTATTAATTTGTTTATATGTTAACCGTGCAAAGAGAATGGAATTTGAAAGCTTTAAAAGATTTTACTATCACTCGAAGCCTACTGTATTCACATATTCTTCTTGCACCTACAAGGAAATAAACAATAAGGTAAATTGTACAAATGTTTATCTCAACTAACACGAAGAAGGTATAGGAATAAGAGTTTGTAAGAATGGTTAGTACAAGATTAGAGAAAGTCATGTGACTGCAACACATCAGATTTTTGGGACGTGCATTGGATAATATTCATTGAGGATTGGATAATATTGATTGCTCAGAAAAGCAATCAATGGCAAGTATTCTGCAAACTTGCTGCAGCACTTGAGTGATGAAAGCAACCAAAAACAGCCATATTTAGCGAAAAAGAAAGTTTGGTTTCATCAAGATAGTGCACCAGTTCACACATCCATTATTGCCATAGCCAAAATCAGAGTTATAGTTTATTTATGCCAACAAACTTACTGTTGGTTTTTTAAACACACAAGCCGTGTGTGGGCAAAGTTTGAGAGGTAGAACTGGAACTTAAAAATTCAATGCCACAACTGGGATTTGAACTACAGACCTTCCACTTAATGGGCGGCTGCTCTAACCACTGAGCTATTGTGACAAACTGCCAGAATGGCATCAAATTCTCAAACCAGTTCGTATTTCTCCTGGTAAACCACAAAGGTAGTCTCACATCAGAGACAAATTACCCCAGTGGTGACTTACTATTGTAAGTACTTTATATCCCAGGACTAAATAACCTTCAGATGGTAATTATTATTTATTTATGCCAACAAACTTACTGTTGGTGTTTTTAAACACACAAGCCGTGTGTGGGCAAAGTTTGAGAGGTAGAACTGGAACTTAAAAATTCAATGCCACAACTGGGATTTGAACCACAGACCTTCCACTTACCGGGCGGCTGCTCTAACCACTGAGCTATTGTGACTAACTTCCAGAATGGCATTAAATTCTCAAACCAGTTCGTATTTCTCCTGGTAAACCACAAAGGCAGTCTCACATCAGAGACAAATTACCCCAATGGTGACTTACTATTGTAAGTGTGTTAAAAACACCAACAATAAGTTTGTTGGCATAAATAAATAATAATTACCATCTGAAGGTTATTTAATCCTGGGATATAAAGTACTTACAAATTTAGCGGTATTTCGCTAAATGTGTTTTCTATCACTTTACACTTTGTCTATTTTACGTCCTTTCATTTAATTGCACACTTCGTATTAACTAACTTGTTAAAGTTAGCTAATGTTTCACTTATTTTACTCAAATTAACAGTCTTTAAACACTTAGTAATTTTACTTTCACTATTTTATGATGTGCACACATAAAAATGCATCCATCTATACCAAAGACACGGACCCTATTAACAAATTCTTTTGGTTGCGAGTCTAGGATTCCGACTGCCATGTGTACATCCGCGTATGCGTTCATCAAATAGTTCCCGAATTGTTAGGAAAGCAATCCTTAGCCATTCCCCCTTCGCTTTCAATATTGAACACATATAATTCTTTTATTTATACATATATATTAAAATTAAATATGGAAATATTTATGACGTCTTTAAACAAACTTAATTGTTTTTAACAATGAACATTAGTAACACGTTTTCGTTATTTAACCATCTCATACCAACACCAAAAACAAATTACACTCTTAACAAATATTCACATAAATGATTTTCTTTTGGGGTCTTACAATATCCTGTCTCAGTACTTACAATAGTAAGTCACCATTGGGGTAATTTGTCTCTGATGTGAGACTGCCTTTGTGGTTTGCCAGGAGAAATATGAACTGGTTTGAGAATTTAATGCCATTCTGGCAGTTTGTCACAATAGCTCAGTGGTTAGAGCAGCCGCCCGGTAAGCGGAAGGTCTGTGGTTCAAATCCCAGTTGTGGCATTGAATTTTTAAGTTCCAGTTCTACCTCTCAGAGTTATAGTTTTAATTCCTTCCTCATGCACCCTATTCGCCAGATTTAACCCCCTCTGATTATTTTCTGTTTCCAAACTTGAAGAAATGGCTTGGTGGTAAAAGATTTGCCCACAATGAAGAGGTGGAGTCTGCAGTTGATGGCTATTTTGGAGAGCTTGATAGTTCTCACTATAAACAGGGTATCGAAGCTATTGAGCATTGCTGGGAAAAGTGGATCAGGCTGAAAGGAGACTATGTAAAGAAATAAAAACGTATTTTCCCAAAATTTGTTGCTTTGTTTGTTAGGTTGGGTATTTCTGGGATAGCCCTCATATCTTGGAAATGGTTCATAAAGGATAGAAAAAATTGATATAAATTATATATTTTAATGAGATCAACATATTTTGTGAAATAAGATTTTTATTTATATCTTTATGTTTACCAGTTAAGCAAAATCATCCTGAATGAAGAGGACTTGTGAGGATGTGCCAGAGAATTCAAGATATACATTTCAATTGTCATGAAAATATCTTAAATGCATCATATTTTAATCAAAATCTTTAATTCATTTTTCAGAAAATCAAATTTTCCAAAAATTGTTCCATCTAAAGGGTAGTCTCAGCTCGGGGTGGGGATCTTGAAAACCTTTGTGTCACATCCTTGGAGGATGCTAAATTTAAATAGCAAGTTTGATATATATAACACATGAACACACACAGGCCTTTTTCTAAAAATATACCTTTCTGGATTCAGGGGACTTCAAAATGTGTATTTCCAGTGAAATCTCAGCATCAGATTTCTGGGCGGGATGCAATACTTTCTCTACCTACTCTGTAACTGGTGGAGAATGTAAAACGTAGGACTCAAATTCTTATGCACTAGAAATTTCAAAATATTTATTTTTCATGTCCTAATGATTCTAAAATTATGTCCTAAAAGTTGAAAATGATTTTCAAAAACATTAAAACAAAACATAAGAAAACATTTATTTTGTAGAACAATGAACATCTGAACTCACCAATTTGCAGCTATGCATCAGATTCCAGCGCACGACAAATGTCATCTCCAAATTGCACACCACCAGAGCCCAGATATTTATGACATGTCATAGTTTTTGTTTGTGTTCTGTTTCATGGAAAATATAAGTGAAGCATAACTTTATCAATGGTGATTAAAATTGTGCAATTCTCTTGGGTCATATCAATTCATATTTTGGGTTTTTTAACGTTTTTTGTCATTTTCTTGACATTTTTCATGTTATAGTCATATTTTCTTCTAAATGTTCATATTTTTATATTTCTACTCTAATTTCTCACATGTGCTAGTCGTCCTAAAGATAAATTTTCACACATTTAATAATTCTTGCTTGCAATATTTCTTGCAATTATCTTTCTTATAAGATTAGTGAGATTCTGAGTGGCAAGCTGGCAATGTTCCATTAAGGTGAGCCTCAACTGAACTCTAAAGATATGATTTCCCATTACAAGTCAATGTTGCATGCAAGTAGAGGATCGTTCCTTTTTTAAAAACTTTAAAACTTATGTAATTTGCTTTTGTAACTCTTCTCTCTGATTGCCCTTAAAAATGTGACATTTATTTCATTGCATGCAAAGCGGAGGGTCAGCACTGGATTAATTAAATTCAATATGCAACAATAAAATTAATATTGTTTATTACTGAGTGTGCTAGATTTTCAATATAACAATAATTTAAATAGCATTAAATTTTTGAAGATTTCGAAAACGCACCCAAAAGCATTTTAGGTCATATTTAACATCATATTTTCTCATTTTTTTCCGTCACAACTGCTTGCATATTTCTAGCATTGTTAGTTCATAAACATCTGGGCCCTGAACATCACATAGCCTTGCCCATTGTATTTGAGTAATGCCTTATATTGGGAACAGGAACATTCTCTAACATACGTCAGACTTGAATACTTGAAGAGGGGAATATCACTAACAGATGCACTTTCAAGTTCGTCTATGTTTTTCCCTTTCTAAGTTTGAGCCACTTTACTATAATATGTCTCAACCTAGTTCCATCCTGTTGTAAACATCTGGGCGGGAAGAGAGACAGAGACAGAGATATTGGGGCAGAGAACGGTTAAGCTGTTGACTGGTTTGGCGAAGATAATGGGCGTTTTCTTTTATTTGCATACGTAGGATAAACCCCTCCTTTAAGTACAGTATTGTACGTAAGTAGTTTCCCGATCACTACTCTGCGCGAGCTAATTTCAGACACAAAAAAGTATGCAAATGTTTTGATTCTTATAAACATAAATAGGCCCACATTTTATCTTTCTGCTTCACATACCACATAGATATGTTCTGGGCTTGTGACTTCTGAAGGGAATATATACATAATAGTATACTATATACAGATTAGACAGAAGACAGGTGAAATTATACACACTATTAACGTATTATGTTAAATTAAGCTGCATTTTACTTAACAATTACTAAAGCACACTGCTATTATATAATATTTTTGCATTCCTATACCAGGCAACTCTCTCGCAACGAGGTCTGTATCGAGTTGAATGCTGATTAAGATGTTTTTGTTTATAGTGTGGAGTTGCTTCTGATATTTAACACTGTATTTCCTGTACATCTCGCGAACCTCACAAGGCTAAGGACACTTATGTATAGGTATGCAATTATAAATCAGTAAGCTTTTCATCATGGAGCAGACTGGTGCTTCAGTAGAAATAAAACACAATTGAGGCAAACCTTTAAAAAGTGGTGAGAGGCGAATGATCGCGCAGTGTTTCGCATTACTTAAAGAAAGAACACCGGAAAAATCACGTAAATGTAAACAGCGCATGGAGAAATACGACGATTTTACGAAAAGTGCTATATGCAGTAAAGTTCATGGTTATTTTTTCAGAAATGAACCGCCGACTCTAAACAAAATTTTGCATGCGGTAAATTCTGACACGGACTTGCCGAATTTTTCACGAAGTACTCTCCACTATTTGCTGATAGATATTGGATTGAAGTTTCAAAAGCGAGACGGAAATCAGAGAGGAAGGAATCCGATTAAAGGTAACCATTATGTTACTGCATGATACTATTAATATTCCAACTCATAGATTTAATAAATTAATGTGTAACCCAACTCTATTTATTGTCTAGAAGTTAGCGCTGCTATATATACTGCTAGTGTTGCAAAACTTTTGTGCGTGCCTGTACGTCTAACACATGGCGAGTTGAGTCAGCTCCGCCTTGTTGTTTACAGCAGGATTGAACTAGGCTGAGACATGGTATAAGAGTTGGTAGCCCCTGTTGTATTCAAACAAAGTCTGAACTTTTCACTTTCTCTACTACATGTAGTAAGTAGAGGAAGTATTGTATTCCACTCAAAAATTTGATGTGGAGATTTCACTGGAAATACATTTTGAGGCCCTCTGAATTTTTCTTTTTTTTAAAAAAAAAAGGATTTTTAGAAAAAGGTCCATGTGTGTGTTTGTCAGCATATGGATAGATTAACTCAAAATTGAAAAGTCAGTTAAAAACCAAAGTTATTATTTAAGTTTAATGTCTTTGAAGGATGTGACACAAAGATTTTGAACAAAATTCCTCCACCCTAAACTACCCTTCACAAGGAAAATTTTTCAAAAATTTTTATATTTTCAAAAATGGCTCAAATGATTTTGATTAAAATGCCACATATTTGAGATACTTTTATGGCAAATAAAATGTATATTTTGAATTTTCTGGCTATAGCCCATGTAATCCTGTTTACTCAGGATGACTTTTGCATAATTGGTAAACTGTAAGAGATACAACAAATTTTACTGTACAAAAAATGTAGATCTTGCTACAACACACAATTTATCTAAAATAAGAACAAATTAGAAACCAAAAACTTCACTTATCTTAGTAAAACTGCAAGACCTTCCAGAGCTCTTGTTCTTATTTTAGATTCTGTTCCTTCAATGTTAATAGCTTCAATTTTCCCTTACTTAACACAATTTATCTCTAAATAAATTGTAGAATGAACCATTTTGGAGATATTCCTTATTATGTGTGAGTTTTGGAATACTAAAACTTTTGGAAATGTAAGATCGTTATTAATTTTTTCATACGTTAACCATGCAATGAGAACAGAATCTCAAACCTTTAAAAGACTTGACTATCACTCAAAGCCTACTGTATTCCTATATTCCCCTTGCATCTACAAGGAAATAAGCAATAAGATAATTTCTGCAAACGTTTATCTCAACTAACATGAAGAAGATATATTTTTTCTCATTGCAGACTAGGTTATCCACATTAGGATAAAGGGTTTGGATTGCTGCACACAACCTATGCAGCATGAGCGGCATAAGTTACAAGAATTATATTCAGGATACTTAGAACTTGGCCAGCTTTCTTCATGTATGCTGCAAAGTCTGTAAGCAGAAGCAATACTTTGTCATATTTTACACCATTTGACACAAGGTTTCTAAAGCTTCATTAAACACTCCAGCTTTGTTATTTTAGACTCATTTCTTTACAGGCTCACAAGAATTTTTATTAAGAAATTTGTTTGTCATTTTTCAATATAACTACAATTACATTCCTCACTTTTCTACCACTGGCATCCATAGTTTTGTCAATGGCAACCCAGATATTTTCACTTTCATAAATGGACTTTATGTGACTTAATGTTTCCTTATAGCAATATGGAAGATGATTTTTCCATCGTGTTAACCCACCAGGAGGATTTATATTTGTATATTTAGTAAGAAACTTTCTGAGCTCAGGACCATCCACCTTATAAATGGAATGTCAGCTCAAATAAATGCTTTACATAAATCTCAATAAAATTCTGAATGTCTTGCTATGTTTTGCTGTTGAAATGCATTTTGTAATAGGGGTTGCTACAATTTGTTTGAAGGGTCTTGTTCATTTGATGCTTAGAGCTGGAAATGTGTTGTTTGACAGGGGTTGAAGGTTGGTGTGTTAGGGAGGGGGAACTAGCTTTGTTAGCTGCTTCGCTAGGTTCCGGCATCAGTACAGCCATGAGTGAGCAAGAGGTTCCTTCGTCTGTTGCGCAAAGCATTATTATCAAGTTTTTAACCAATGAAGGGGTTAAACCTTCTGAGATTTTAACTTGTTTAAGGGCACAGTTTGGAGACACTACACTGTCACAGAATCGAGAGTTTACTTGGGCCAGACAATTTAAGGGTGGCTGAGAATTTTTGGAAAACGAAAGTCATGCTCGATGCCCAAGGTCAAATCTTACAGATCTCATAAATATCACATGCGTGCTGTTCGAGAGCTTATTGAAGGTGATCACCGCTCCACTGTTGAAGAAATCTCATCAGAAGTTGGTTGATTTTCTTCATGATCGACGTACAGTGACTGCAGCTTACTACTGCCAATTGTTAAGGTCTGTAAAAGCTGCCTACTGAAGCAAAAGATGTTGTATGCCCATCAGAGATGTCATCCTTCTCCAAGACAATGCCACACCTCACACCGCCAATTTGACAATGGACACAATGGCGGACATGCACTGGGAAACCCTTGAACACCCTCCCTATAGTCCAGACTTGTCCCCCCCCGACTATTTTTTGTTTGCACCCATGAAAGAATCGCTTGGAGGGAAACATTTTGAAAGCAATGACAACGTCGAGGAGCATGTGCGCAATTGGTTGGCAATGCGCCCTCAAACTTTTTTTGAAGAAGGAATGTTCAAACTTCCGAAACGTTGGCAAAAATGTGTACAGTGTGAAGGAAGCTATATAGAGAAATGTTGATGTAGTCACTTCTGTATATATTTAATCAATAAATATTTTTAACAAAATTACTGTTTATATTTGAATCACCCTCATAATACACTCATTTATAGTTGGCGCACTCTTAGTTAGTGATTGACGTTTCCTGCACACATGCTAATGTGCTCTGAAAACTTTAGCAGAATGGAAGGAGGGGGTTACAGTGTCACTCTGGTCTGGATCCTGGAGTATGGAGTAACGAGGCAGCTGTGTTACTCATGCGCTCTGCTATTAAGTAAATTTTAAGTGGTATAAATAAGTTTATTTGTATAGTGATTTATATAGAAGGCAAGATTATTGAAGTAGTAATCTGTGAGTATTTAAATAATTGCTATGAGAGAAGTAGTTTAAAAGTTATTGGTAGTTATAGATATCAAGTAACTGTATCATATAGCATAGCATTAGTGCATGTGCACCCGCAGTCAGCCAGCTGTGTGCTGCTGCATTGACCTTCACTGCACGCGCTGTTTAGCGGAAGTGCTGTATACTCGCGGCGCGCAGAAAATCAGTGTTTTTTGTTATATTTTATATTTCAAAAAATATTTGTGGTATGGATGGAAGATTTAAAAGCCAGGATTAGTTTGCAAAGGGCTTCACCTAGAAGCGATGATAAGGGGCAAAAGGAAATAAAATCGGGAGGTGAAAAAGAAGAAAGGAGGAAAGAAGAGAAAGAGAAGAAGAAAGAAGATAAGAAGAATAAAGATGCAGGGATTATGGAAGTAAATAAAGAGGAGAAGGAGAAAGAAGAAAAAGAATTAAGTGAAAAGAGAAAGGAAGAAGTAAAAGCTAATAAAATGGAGAATAGTAATGTACAAGATAAAGGTGGGGTGGAGGAAGAAATCAATAATGATTGTCTTGGAATGATGAGGTATGAAGATTATTGTAATGAAGCCAATTCCATATTGACTAATGATACAAGAATGGGAAGCAGATTAAAGGAAAGAGTTTTATTTCTTTTACAGGAAATGAGAAAAGAATTCTTTAAAGTAAATATTGAGAAAGGTAAAGCGGTAACGGAGGCCAAAGTGTGGAAAGAGGCGAAAGCAATAAAGCAAGAAACATCAAAAAGTTTTGCACATGTAGCAGCTACTCCAGTAATAACAGGAAAACAACAACAAGTAAGGAGGGCACTGGAGAAGAAAAAACATGTTGTTTTTATCTCATCAAAAACAAATATGGATATCAAAGAATTACAAGCAACAGTTACCAAGAATCTAAATCCAGCAAAAAATAAAATAAAAATTAGTAGTTGCAGACCAGTAGGAAATAATGTAATTTTAGAGATGGAAACAAAAGAGGACGTGGATAAAGTGATTAATAGTAAAGATTTATTGGAAAAAAATTTGAAAATTGAGGAGCCGAAGAAGAGAGATCCGCAAATCATTATGTACAATGTTTTGGCAGGAGTTTCAAATGAGGAGTTGAAGGAAAATCTGTATCATCAGAATTTTGAGGATCGTATGACGAAAGAAGAGTTTGGTAAACAATTTTTGTTGAAATTTAAAACAGGACCAAGAAATAGAGCTACAGTGCATCATGTTGCTGCAGTCTCAGCAAAATTATGGAAACAAATTGTGGAAATGGAAAGAGTATACATTGGTTTTCAAGCAGTTAGTGTAAAGAACTATGTTTCTGTACCACAGTGCTTGAATTATTATAATTATGGACATGTGGCAAAATCATGCAGAGAGGAAAGGAAAACGTATGGAAATTGTGGAGAATATGATCACCAGAGGAAGGATTGTCAAAAGTCAGCGCAAAATATTTGTGTTCCCTGCACAAGAAGAAAGAAGACCTGTGGAGGAAAAGGAAATTGTTCAACATACAATATGATGTTGAAATAAGAAGAGTCACACTAATTTTTACAATTACTCCACTCACTTGTTTATTAAAAACTGGAACGTTTTCGAGAGATGTCTTAGTGTGACTCTTCTTATTTCAACATGAATGAAACTTCACTGTCAACATTGCTTCTATGTCAAATACAATATGATGTTGGAAAGAACAATTTCTAGAATCGATTATGGATAATAAAGCTTCAAAGTATCCCTTAGCAGTAAAAAAGAACAGAAATACTCCATGTAGGATAAGGAGAAATATTAAAAGAGTAATAGAATATAAAAAAAGAAAAGATAATTTAAGTGATAAAAATTGTAAAGTAGAAGAAGAGATAGAAATAGAAAAAAGTGTATTAAATAAGAATGTTAGGGAGAATTATAAAGAGGAAGAATTGAGAAATATAATATGTGTCGAGGTTATAGTACATAATGAACCAAAACAAAGTAGGTTAAATAATATAGATAATAAAGAAAAAATAAATCAAAGGATTCCGAAATTTATAAATTTTGAGAAAAAAGAAGTTCTAATACATCAAGATGTAATAGAATATGATAATATATGTATAGAGCATGAGGAAAAAGAGAATGTAAATTTAATAGTTGAACAAGGAAGTGAGAAAAGTAAGGAAAGGAAAAGTGAAAATGAAAATGTTAAGGAAATTTATCAAAATTTTGAGCTAATGTTAAAATTAAGTAGACTTGAAGAACCTAAAACATTGATGGCAGCCTTAAGATTTGTTGTGCGAAAATTATATGAAAATGGAGATAAAATTACTTTTACGATCCCAAATGCCATAGATAAAATGGAATTAAGAACAAAAAATTTACCAACCAATGCAGAGGATCTAAAAGATTTATTAGAGAAAGCTTTTGAAAGAAGAGGAGAAATTTTGGACCTGGAAGAACTGTATAATGATTTCGTATTATGCTATGGAAGGGTGGTATTTGATTCGTCAGCAAATTGGCCTTATTGCTACGTGCAGACCAGACATCCGGGGACAATTAGAAAAATGAAACAAGTAAAAGAAAAGCCAAAGGAAATTATAATTATTAATAAACAGACTGATACAGTATTTAAACCAAAACCAATATCTTGTAAAATAAATACTAAAAAAATTCCGAGCAGAATTAACAAATCAGATAATGTGATAGGATCTTGTATATCGGCCATTAACACAAGTAATAAGATAAATTTAAATCAGAAGAATAAAGTAACCCAAGTGAGGAAACCCATAACAAAACGAAAATTTTTTAACCATAATATGGCAAAGGAAGTGGATGAAAATAGACAAAATTTTGCTAAATTAAGAACAAATGTTTTTAGCGGATTAAGTTTTAAAAATTTATCATGGAAATAAATTTGAGAATAGCTCAGATAAATGGGCAAAGAAGCAAATTAGTTATGGGGGAAATTAGAAAATTAATAGAAGAATTAAAATTGGATATAATCTGCATTCAGGAACCGTATGTTGTAAATTCTTATATTCCTTTTATGCCCTTGAGATCAAGACAAATATTATCTTCGAAAAATGCAATGGCAGCAATAGTAATTATTAATGAAAGTTTGGAAATAGTAAATATAGCACAGTTTTTGGATACGCATGTAAATTGTATTGAAATTATAAGCAGGCAAGGTAGTTTTATATTAGCAAACTATTATTTTCAATATAGTTGGGACATTGAACCTTTTTTAAATAAACTGCAAAATATTCAAAATAAATTTAGAGACAAAGAAATTATACATGTTTGCGATTGCAATGCAAAGTCTACATGGTGGTATAGTAAAAATCCCGACGAAAGAGGAGAGAAATTGGAAGAAATTATTTCGGAATTGAATTTATATGTAATGAATAAATCTGGAAATCCTCCAACATTTCAAAATAGAGCAGGGGCGGAGGAAAATATAGATATTACTTTAGCTTCTAGCAATGCGGAGAAAAAAATCATTAATTGGAGGGTCACACAAGGTCAAACAACAAGTGATCATAATTTGATTTATTTTGACTGTCTGCTGGAGAAGAAGATACTTCAAGAAGATGTAGAAATAAGATATAATTTTAAAAGGGCAAATTGGGAACAAATGAGGCAAGAATTTAAAGAATTAGAATTACAATATATGGGATTATCAGTTGATTTTGATGCAAGAAACCTAACAGAAGCTATTAATCTAGCGGTATCAAGATCTGTTCCGAAATTAAAGATTTTCAATACTAAAGAGAAAATCTGGACAAATAAGTTACAGAAGCAAAGGTCAATAACCAGGAAATTGAGAAGAATTTATCAAAAATCGAACATATATATGGAAAGAGAAGAAAATTTGAGGAAATAAAGGGAAGCCAAAAATAAATATAAATTATTATTAGAAGATACAAGAAAACAATACTGGGAGAAATTTATTGAGCAAAATTTAAAAACGGATATCTGGGGACAACCATATAAAATCATCATGGACAAAATCAAGAAACCGGAAATATTAACAACTTTAGATAAAGGAAATGGACAAATGACAGAAAGTGGGGAAGAATCGGTAAAATTATTGTTACATACGTTACTGCCAGATGATAATCAGGAAGAGGATAATGATATTCATGTGGCAAGAAGAAATCAGATGAATTTGCGGTATAAAGGAAGTGTTGTTTATCCATTTGATTTGATGGAAATAAAATTAATTCTTGAAAAATTGAAAAAGAAAAAGGCACCTGGTCCAGATGGTATTGTAAATGAAGTCTTATATAATCTACGGGAAGAAATTATTTTATTTTTGTATTTTTTATTTAATGATTGTTTAGTAAGAGGAAGATTTCCAAATATTTGGAAGGAAGCCAAAGTTGTGATCTTGAGTAAAGGAGCAGATAAAGACAGAACACAACCAAAATCTTTTAGACCAGTATGCTTGTTAAACTCTTTAGGCAAAATATTTGAACAATTAATTTATAAAAGGATGATGGAATTTAGAATAATGATAGGGATGAATATGAAACAATTTGGATTCAGGAAAGGATATTCAACTGAGGATGCTATTTTAAAAGTACAAGATATTGTGTTAAAAAGCTCAAAAAATTATGTAATTGGAATATCTGTGGATATATCTGGTGCTTTTGATAATTTATGGTGGCCGAATTTTTTTGGCATCTTAAGAGAGAAGGAATATCCAGGTACCATATATAATTTATTAAAAGATTATTGTCTAAATAGAGAAGCATACATTGGAGGCTCAAATTACGACACTAGGAAGCAAATTACTAAAGGCTGTCCTCAGGGTTCTATTTTGGGGCCCCTTTTTTGGGATATTTTGTCAGAAAGTCTCTTGGAACAATTGGAAAATGATGGAAATGTTTTAGATATAATTGTGTATGCTGATGATATTGTGATAATGGTGGATGGGCAAAGCAGAAGGGAAATGGAAATTAAAGCGAAGGAAGTTACTGCAAAATTATCAAATTGGTGTGAAATAACCAAATTAAAAATTGCACCAAATAAATCAAATTATTTGCTCTTAAAAGGAAACTTAAAAAGGGATCCAACAATAAAAATTAATAATCAAAATATTCGAAGAGTAAAAGAAGTTAGATATTTGGGGATAATGTTGGATGAAAAATTTAATTTCAGAAAACATACAGATTATATTAGGCAGAAATCTGAGAAAATAATGTTAAAATTGGCAAGAATTACTAAATTAAATTTTGTACTTCCCTTACAGACCATACAAATTTATCACAATACAATCTTTGCCTCAATTATTACTTATGCTGCAGCAGTTTGGGCGGAAAGAATGGATAATGTGCAAATTTAAAGGCTGCTAAGAAGAACCCAAAGAAAGATCTTATTAAGGCTAACAGGAGCAGTAAATACAACACCCACAATGGCACTGTTAGTCTCTACAGCAATATGGCCCATTGATCTATTGGTAAAATTAAAGGGAGCAAAATTCTGGCTAAAGAAAGGAAATTTAGAAAAGGTTTATAAAATTAGTGGTGTAAGAACAGATAAAATTTGGGAAGTAAAAAATGCTTTGAAAAATAAATGGCAAAATGAATGGTCGGAATGTGCTGCAGGTAGAAGAGTTTATGGATTTTTCCAGAATATTAGAGAAAGATTAAAATTAAATTTCATTCAACCAACAAAAGGATTCATTCATTATATAACTGGACATGGACCATATAAAACATATTGGAAAAAAATTAAAAAAACGAATTCTGATATATGTAATATCTGTCAAGTACAAGATAACCCGGAGCATGCGATCTTTGAATGTGAAAGGTATGAAACTATGAATGTAGAAGAAAGGCATCAATTAGGAGGATATTATATAAATGATATAATTAGAAATCCAAATTTAATTTAAAAACTACAGTTTTTAACCAATTATGTTAGTAAAAAAGCTTGGGAAACTGAAAACATCGAGGTAGAATGGATTGAAAATGAACAAATTGAAATAGATGAGATAAGAAGATCTTCTAGATTACGAGACAGGCAGAGAAGAGGAAATGTAGCAATAGAAGGCATCGAAGAAGAAGGAGGAGTAGGCCAACAAAGAGAACAGATAGAAATTGAACAATAAATAGAGAGAAATGATTTAAATCAAGTAAATAGAAGAAGATATTTTGTAGTCTTAACGGGTAGGCAAGAATGGGCAGAAAGAAGAAGGATAAGATCAAGAAGAAGAGAGGGAGAAGCATATGCCGACTATCGTAGGAGACTGCAAGAGGAATGAGGCGGAAGTAATGTGTGAGAGAAGTTTGCTGTTGCAGGAGAAGGAGGAGTCCAGCCAGGGGAAGATGGAGGCCGTTGCTAGGCAACTGAGCAGCGGGCGGGTTGCAGAGAATAAAAAGTAAATTTGTGTTGTGTATAGTGTAATAAAATTTCATAAAAGTTAACTATTTGGATATGTATTCATAAGAAATGTATGTTTTTAGAAAGAGGTGAAAATCTAGATTATTGAAAAGATTAATTATCTAAATCTATCTTTAGGTGACATTTTATTTTTCTTTAAAGTTAGTATAATTATATTCCGAAAGTAGATAAATATTTGTATATAAATTTTTAGTTCATATTTAAATGAACTTATTTATACAAATATAAATATAATTTTAATATATAGTGCTGGTTACCAGTATGGTATTGTGCATAGAAGATAGCTGGAAGTTTTTTTTTTTTTTTAACCAGTTGTCCAGTCGCTGGAAACCAGTGGCATAGATTTAGGTTTATTTAAATTAATGTTTTCTTTTTTAGAATAGTGTAGATGTCTTAGTTATTTTCTTGTTAGTAGAATTAGATTTGCTGGAAACCAGTAACTTTAGGTAGTTTTTATGTTTTTGTTGTAGTTTTCTTTTGTTTTGTAGTTAGAAATTTTGAAACATAAATTATTATATAATGATGATTGTACATAAATATTTTGGTTAAATAAATAGAAAATTTGAATAAATGCCCCGGTATAGTTGTTAAGGTGCCGGGGTATAATATTCAGATTTTATTTTATTTTATTTATTTTTGTCACTCTGGTCTCTTAACAACCACTGGAGGCACCAATTAGAAGCAAGCTTCCCCAAGTCGTATCCGTAACAATGACTGGGGCAATTATGCAGTTGCCAGCAGTAACACTGAATACCACGTGTTTTTCATTTAGCATGGCGACTGAATTCCTTGCCAGGAATCTTTACCTGATGCTAACAGTATGCTATTGTGTTGCACTGCAAATCAGTGAGTTGTTGACATCACGTACCTGGTACATCAGATTACTTGTTTCACGTGCACTATTTAGTTCATGAAATGTCTGTATTATGGCCGTGTTCATGAACACAGATTTCAGTGATAATTATTACATGTCTCAGTATTATGGTTGCATTTACGAACACAAAATTCAGTGATACTTATTACACATAGTGTATTACAGTTGCATTTATGCACACAAAATTCAGCGATAACACTGTTCTGCATGGAATTTGTATTTATTTTTAAATGAATGAGTGTTTCGGAATCACATTTTCACACTGATTGCAAAACTGAAATCCGTTTTTGCGTACCACGTCAGAACTTTTTGCAATTCAAATTTTATGTTTTGAATATTTTTCATAAAGCACGTACTGCAGTAATATTACCGCATGCTTATCATTTGCTAGAAAGTCTCAACAGCTTATAATTTGAACTTTATCACTTAAAATATGAAATATTATAACTATTACTATGTTTATATTCTTTATTTTTATACTTATATATTTTTTATATTTATTAAAATCTACTAACTATATCTGCCCTAGGGGATGTACAAAAATTTGTCATGGCGATAAGACATGCAATTTTTATTCTTGGAGATGTTTATCTACAGTATCAGATACATTGCCATCTGCATCCAGTAGCACTGAAACTGAATCTCCAGTGGATAATACTTATGAACCAGACAATTCTAATGAGGATAAATCTTTTAATCAAAGTGAGCTTAATGATTTAGTGAGGGATTGCCTAAAGAATCAGAAGAACTTTTAGGCTCTAGGTTAAAAGAAAAGAAAAGGAAGTATTGGCTGAGGGTACATATGTTTCATGGTATAGACTGAGACAGAATATGTGGTCAGACCCCGGAAAGAAAGTATTTATGTAAATATATATACAGGGTGTTAATGAACTACACCGAAATATTTTTAGAAGACATGGAGATGTCTTAAACAAGTAATTTGACACAGGAGACTTATGACCTGATTGTTCAAATTTCGAAGTTACGGCTATAAGTGTCTAATGTGCCAGTACGCCACTGACTAATTTCAACCATTCAAGAGCGCAACACACAAATAGGAAGGGACGTCTTAGATCGTGCCTCTCTGGCACAATGATTATGACATTAGCGTTCGAGCACAAGGTCCTCATCGTGCTTGCACCTCGTTCGCTTCTTTCTTTGTTTCTATTTATTTTCTTTATGCTGAATAGAGCATGTTAATGCTGTTTTCATCCAGATTTTAAATTGTTTCAATGTATTCAAATTGTTCCAACATGCCAGTACAATTCATACAATTCCAGCTAAGAAAAAGTTAAAACCTGCTTAATATGTTAATATGCTGCACTTCAGAATGGAAAGTACTTTAAAGGGTCACAGAAAGAGTAAAAGCATAAAAAATCTCAGAATTTGTGTCAGTTTTATAGGAACTGCTCGAAATTGTAACCTGAATTTTCATGGAAAAATTGACAGCGCCGAAGGAAGGATAGTCGTACTCTATTTAAGATTTCTGCTGCGAGCCGAATAAGGAAATTATAGTATCTTCATATGGAATAAAAAAATAAAGTAAAATTAGTATCTGCATGATGGGAAACAAACCCATGACCTTCGTGACTACAGCCTTTGATGTTACAAATTGAATCGCAAGAGCAATCAAGGAAACGTCTCTAGAGTAGGCTTCACAACGCAAGAAGGCAGCTAACTTTGTTCAGTGTTGCACTGTCAGGTAATAAGTCCGAGATTGGAGAGATCTTTGTGGCATTAAATCTTGAGAAAGCTGATAAAGGGTCACTGAACATAGATATCTCTATACTCGGGTGGCAGTTTTAAAGACATTCTAAAGCAATTTTTCACTAGGCTTTGCTTTAACACCGACTTATGAGTATCTTATATTAATATGTTTAACACAATATAACTGCGTTATGTTTAGTCGCGGACCATACATTGCCTATCTCAAATTATTTATATCAGTCACATCTACTATCTCTCGAGTTATTTCGGTGTAATTCATTAACACCGGTATATATATATATATATATATATTGCAAAATTTAATTTATTTTTTCATGTTGGTTGGGATTTGTTAAGTACAGAGAGTGTTATACCATTGTTTCATTGTTAAGAATATTATTTGTTTGATAAATCATTAATGTTTAGTAATATGTTCAAATTTCATGTATATTATTATATTAATTATTTTAGATTTAATATTAAAAGTGTTGGGAGGATGGATTGAAATCACTTCAACATTTTTGGGAACTATTTAACATGTAAGATGACATCATAAGGGACGCCATAAAAAAGTATATGCATACGCATATGAATACAGACGTGCTGTTAAGGAATGTGCTAGATTCAGCGTCTTAGTGTCACATCATCTAAAGAGGGAAGATGTGTATTCGATATGTGTGAGTTAAAATGCTAAAAGTATAATTTAAAATGACAAAGTATGATTATTGTCTGTGTGCATAGAATGTTAACCAAATAACACGTGTATAATTCCCAGTGAAAAAGGTGCGAATAAAAGATTGTGAAAAATTTTTAACCTGTGTGGACACATTATTTCACCTGTACCATGACTTGAGATAACGAAAGAGTCAAATCATCACCATCACCAACGTATTATTAAAAAACCGCACCAAGACATAATGAGAAGAAACTTGTCCCTTTTTTTTGCTGAAGAAGAAAATTTGGTGTACTGCCAAATTGCTGTCTTCTAATGTTATAACAAAAGTTATAATTCGAAGGAGTGGAGGTTCTTCATAGGTTCTTCTCATAATGAAAGCATTCATCCTTCCATTCCTGTAGCCCACTCTTTTTCTTTTAAAGGAGACATATGAAAATGTTAGATTTTTGTTACAAAAACTACAGTACGAAAACCATCAACGGCTAGCCTGTAGAGATTTCAAGATTGTTGGACTATTACTTGATCAGCAGGCTGATTTCACAAAGTATCCTTGTTTCTTATTTGAAAGGAATAGCAGAGCTAGGTCAGTACACTGGGAAAGGGAACAGTGGCCACATAGGACTAATTTAACACCGGGCAAAAAAAAAGATAAAAAGTGAACCTCTTATTGATCCCTCAAAGGTATTGTTGCTACCTCTCCATGTGAAATTAGGTTTAATGAAACAATTTGTGAAAACTCTAGATAAGGGAAGTGAGTACTTTAAATACCTTTACGTTACATTTCCTTCATTACCCAATGAAAAAAATTAAAGTTGGTGTAGGTATTTGTTGGCCCACAAATTCAAAAACTGATGGACAGTCAGTTCGAGAATACTGTGAGTCGAGAAGTGAAAGATGCCTGGAATGCTTTCAGAAATATTGTTTTTCATTTCCCTGGAAATAAAAAAGACCCAAATTATGTTAGCATAGTGAAAGTGATGCTACAAAATTTCAAACAATTTGGTCACAACACGAGTGTGAAAATACATATTCTTCATTCTCATCTAAATTATTTCCCTGATAATTTAGGAGATTTTAGTGAGGAATAGGACAAAAGATTTCACCAGGATATAAAAATTTGGAAATGAGGTATCAAGGGAAGTGGAGTGTTCACATGATGGCAGAATATTGTTGAATGTTAAAAAGGAACAATACGCGAGAGAATCAGAAGGTCAAAAGGAAAAAATATGAAGTGTAATATTGAGGTAAGATTATGAATGTGCTTATAATTATTGTTAATTAGTGGCAAATAAATTATAATTATGGCCTAGTTTTTCATACAAAAGTCTTGTTGAAGGTAATTTTTTATTATTACATTTCACAAATTTGTAATTTCATTTCAGTTATTTATGAATATTTTGAAAACCTGGCATGATGGGAGAAAATGGAGATTATTTTCAAATTCATCACAAAAAATCTGTTTAGGATCACCTATCAGACTCAAAAAAACAAAAAAATAAGTTTTGAAATGCAGAACAGTGTAATTATTATGCGTAGTGTCAATGTTACCCCCGCATTTATGCACACAAAATTCTGTGATAATTATTGTATGTGGGGGTGGGTGTGTGTGTGGGAGGGGGTGTGTAAGTGTATGTAATATTAAACATTGTTATTTAACTATGTTGACTGAAAATAATGAAAG
Source organism: Tenodera sinensis (assembly GCA_030765045.1). Lineage (NCBI taxonomy): Eukaryota > Metazoa > Arthropoda > Insecta > Mantodea > Mantidae > Tenodera > Tenodera sinensis. The sequence goes on along the minus strand of CM060964.1, from coordinate 300,685,707 downwards.
TCAAAAAGACAAATCAAAGCTTTCTGGGAAAATGAACAAAAGTGTTTTCATAAGAGGTATTGCAATAAGAGGACAGATGTGTGAAATTATAAGCTCCATAAGGAAATACTCTTAAGACGAGAGAATTAGGGCTTCTAATTTCTATTGCTAAAGTCCTAGATAGGACAGCACGTGCAGTAGAAATAAGCAAGAACATAATAGAGCAGGCAAAGAAAAATATGAACTAGAACTGAATCAGTCATCTTCATCCAAACTTGAAACTTCAGGGACAAAGAGAAAGAGAGGCAACCCGGTTACAAACCTAGATCCTTTTCAGCAGAATGCAATTCCTCGTCATATTTATGCATATTACACCAGAAAAGAACTTCCTATCATATTAAAATTGTATTCTTCTTGCAAGATGCAGAACTTTTTACAGGCAGCAAGACTTCCCTTCGGAAAATAGCTAAGGAATTAGGCTTCCGTAATAAAAATGCTTAATAGTCATAAACTTCTGTTAGAAAAACCAGACACCTGCACCTGGCGATGTAGATTTCATTGGAATAAAACATCAAATTGCAGGTATGGTTCTTTTATTTAACATGATGTAATTAAAATAGCTCCAAAATGTTACAGTCAAGCTAACAAGAAGTTAAGTTTCCTTATCCACATTCATGTAATATTGCATTTATGCAGACGATTAATGCTCATTTTTTAATGAACGCTGACATAAGTATCAAATAAAACATGACAGTCAGTGTGTTTAAACATTTGAATTGAATCCTCATTCTCTTTTTGTGTTTGTTGCCTTAATCTGCTTTGATCCGTTAATGATTACGCCATTAATTAAGGAAAAATTGAAGCTCTTAACAGTGAAGCAACAGAATCTAAAATAAGAACTAAAAGTTTCACTTATCTTAGTAATATTGCAAGATCTTCCAGTGAAGCTTTTAATTTCTAATTTGTTCTTATTTTAGTTTACAGTCATTGTTAATTCCTGTGAATCTATGCGACATTATTCCTATTTCTGCTACGCATTTAATCACCATGTGGATGGAGGCACTAAAAGTGGCAACACTGTTGTCTCCACTGGTTGAAGCGTCAATCACCAGCTAAGGATGCGCAGACTTTAGTAATGTAACAGGGGTCTAACACCAGTTCTAAAACACAACTTTATTTAACGTTAAAGCTCTACAATTGTACTAAACACTCAATGTCAGAACTGAAAAATTCAATGCTACAGCTGGGATTTGAACTACAGAACTTCCGCTTCATGCACGGCTGCTCTAACAACTAGGCTACTCTAACCATTAAGCTACTCTGATAACTTGCCTGTATAACATTGAATTCTCCAACCGATTTGTATTTTTCTCAGTAGACCACAAAAGGAATCTCACATCAGAGATCAATACCCCAAGGACAACTTACAATTGTAATTACTTTATGTTCCACGATTAAATAACCTTTACATGGTCATTACTATTTATTTGTGCCATAAAACTTACTGCTAGTGTTTTTAAACACACAAGTCGCATGTGGGCAATGTTTAAGAGGTAGAATTGGAACTGAAAAATTTAATGCCAAAGCCAGGATTTGAACCACAGACGTTCCGCTTTATGTGTGACTGCTCTAACCATTAAGCTATTGTGACAACTTTCTAGCAATAAGTTTGTTGGCATAAATAAATAATAATTACTCAATGTCACTTCAAAAACTCACTATCTCACTGAATCATTTACCCAATGCGGCTCACATAACTCATTCTTCCAGCCACTTACTTGCTGTCCTCAGTCTGATACAACACTACAACAATTACCAGAATGTTCTCATTTATGCTGGAACTTCAATCTCAGCGATTTCTAGTAGCTTCAAGCAGCATCCAGTCTCAATTCTCAGAACTATGTGCATGTGGTTATTGCCATCTCTGCGTAACCTTGGCCTTTGCATCCATGCATGCAGATTACGTCTGTCACAGTAACACTCGCATTCACAAACAGCATGCTGCTGATTCTGGTAAAATTAGAAGGATAGAATGTTATGCACTCATTGTCAATTGCTGTACCGCAGTCTACTTTATAGTGCTGAAGTGAGAGAAAGAGGATTTGTCGTACACACAATTATTTTCCATTGTTGTAGGTGTGTTTCCAAGTCCTACACAGTGTTTACTGAAAGAGGTAGGCTTGTTATTCACATGTTCACAGCAAACTGAAGAGACATTAATTGAAATTGAAATTATTATTCTATATTGATTAGAAATCACTGAATAAAATGAAGAGAAACTTAACAGAAAAAAGGTGGAAAAAGGGAATTATGGGCATGTTTGGGGGTAAAAAGGGATAAAGGTCACAAAAAAGGGAAAATGCCTCTTTTCACAACTAGAAATGAAATTTCATACTGTGGTATCTTTCCAAAGAGCTTTAATTTACCCTAGGAAAAAAGCCGCAACCTAAAAATCCTAATCCTGCTTTTTACATTAAATTCACACACACGCACGCCCGCACGCCCGCCCGCACGCACGCACACACACACACACACACACACACACACACACACACACACACACACACACACACACACACACATCCCCATTCATACTTCCAGACTCTAAGGAAGATTTAGGATAATCCTAGTTAAAGAAAAATCCCTACTCCCCAACCAGGAATCGAACCTGGGACCCCTTGCACAGCAGGCAGGTGCTCTACCAAGCGAGCTACGGGGCCAGCCTACAATCAGGGTGTCGAGCTCTATGGTGGCCAAATGGACAGGTTCTTCAGAAAGGACTTCACTTGCAATGTCCACACAGTTGGCAATGGTGCACTACACATGGCTGCATAATGTACTTGTATTGTGTAAGTCAACCCGTGTTAACATCATAGAATCATGTGAGATTAAAACACCATATGATCAATAAATAATTTAATGGCACATATTAAACACAAGATAAATGTGGATCAGCATGCATCATAACATCATGTTGGCATATTTTCCTTTCATAGAAGTTTGAAAACAAATTAAATTAAAATTAAATTAAATTTAATTTAAAATTAAATTTAAATTAAATCATGTTGACATTTAAAATATTTTTCCTGTGTTGCAATATACAAGATGGGAAAATTGGTAATTGATAATGCATAAGGTGTAGTTGTCACCATCTAATTTTGAAGATAATGCCCGCCCCCCACACAAAAACCACCTTTATATGAAAACTTTTGGCTATGTTTTATTTCATGAAAATGACCAAAGGACGAAACAGATGAAAGTGTGATGGTGCAAGATCCAGACTGTGTAGTGTACGCTGGAGCACCTCCCAACCAAATTTGGTGATTTTCTGAAGAACAGCAGCAGCAGCAGTCCAGAGCATGACGAATCATTTAAGTTCACAAAGCCCTCTCAGAAGTATGCACACCATCTGGAGAAATTGCCACAGTCCATAGAAAAATACCCATACACGCCACACATATCCCTGTGAATTTCAATCAGGTTTTGGCTCATAAAAGTCTAACTATACCTCGCTGCTCTTCACACTTAAACGACAGTAACATGCACATCATCTTTGTTGCATAGTTCATGTTTCTCTCACTAGAGCTGCACATGAAAAAAATACCCCCTGTAGTGAGAACTTCAAACCATATCTGTGTGAAATGTCAACATTCCAGCTACAATATCAAGGCAGAAAAAAATTAATATGCGTTACTTTTTGATCTGCCCTAGTAGTGAACCACAAGAGTTAGACCAAATCTGGTTATACTCCACTGTCACAGAAAAACTCAGCCACTTATACAATGCATATACACCATTGCTTTATTGTTTAACCAGGAAAAATACACATAATGAACACTTAACACCAAAGTTTATGTGTGTTCCTTAATGACACAATGATTGAATATTTATATAAGCTTAGGTTTCTTATTCATGGGAAATTGGGTTAAACTCAGTTTTATATATAAAATGTTACTTTGCCAACTCGCTGGCTTCTGCTATACCTATACGTAAAATCACTTAAAGGAAGCATAAGAGACTGTCATGGCAATGTCTTATGCTTAAACCAGCCCTTAATTCGTCTGGATTATTATAAAGCTACCCTGTACTCACTAACCAAAGTATTTCTCACGTATTATTGTTCTTTCTGATGTTAGAGTGAAACCCAAAATTGTACTACACAAAAAATGTGTTGTTGATCTAATGTGCAGGATTTTGATCCATCAATTTTTCCCTAGCCAGCCAATATAAATCATGTATTTTCCCATCTGGTACAGCTTTCCTCAACTGTGGGCATTCCAGTAGGTGTTCTCCATTTAAAATCTTGTCAGCATTGCAGATCTTACATGCATTGTCATTCATAAAACCCAACCTATATAGATATTCCGCAAAACAGTCATGTCCAGTGGCTAATCTGAAGTGAGAAACTACTTCTTGCCTTAGGACATATTTTATTTTTTATACTATTTCTTTTATGTTAAAATAATTTTTATTGGAAATTTCCTTTTGAATATTATGTTGATATTTTTGTTCTATACTAATTTTGACATTTTTTAGTTTTGCATGTAATCCACAAGACTTTATAGGTTTTGAATGTAACACTGCACCTTTTTTGGCCAGAAAGTCTGCAGTCTCGAATCAATCACTCCTACATGTGTTGGTATCCACTGTAATACTGTCTGTTGGAATTTTTTTTGGAGTAATCTATAAGATCTCACATTCTTTATATTATAAGATTCATATGGACTATTATATTATTTAATTGTTTGAATGGCAGAAACTGAGTCTGTGAGAACTACTGTATTTTCTTTTATATCACTCCTATAGTACATCTGTTCTAATGCTTGTATTGTAACCATTTCACAAGCAAAATTTGAGGATTGTCTAAGGAATGTAAAATAATGTGAAAAGTGTTTATAATATGTACCACCTTCCACATTATTTCTCAGTTTATCTGCAGAACCATCTGTGTAAATTCTGAGTCACTCTGTTTCAGGGAATTGATTATGTAGATGTTCAAGTGTAGCAATTCTGCATACTTCTGGTGAGTCTTCTAGTTTCTTTACTTGTTCTGTCAACTCTTTACTTGTTACTATCTTAATAAAATCCATTGGATTACTTCTAGGAGGATGACAACAAATATAGTGGCAAATAAGGAAACAATAAAGCTATTAACAGTGAAGCAACAAGAATCTAAAGTAAAATCAAATTAAAAACTAAAAGCTTCACTTATCTTAGTAATATTCCAACTCGAAACTTGTTAGCACCAAACAACTTGGAATATTACTAAGGTAAGTGAAGCTTTTAGTTTCTAATTTGTTTTTACTTTAGACTGTGGCAAATATTTATGTCAAATAACATTTTTTAATTATTACTGAGAAAATGAATTTTCAAATACGTTTATTTTTTCAAGTGGTGAGTTGATATTCATTTGTTCTCATAGTCATGCAAGGAATAGAAACTTGAAAGTCATCACATAGTCACAAGGACTTTAAAAATCTGACTTACTTGAATCCACTTATGCCTGCAACAAAACATGTGTAGCTTATAGCCATGTGTAAAGATGGAAGCTTTAGTAAGAATACATTTTAGAAGAGCGAGTAGAGAAAGTCATGTGGATGCCATGTTTTGTTTTAGAGGACATAAAAACATGTATGCTCTATTTACTCTATACTCCATCCAGCCTTAGATCCACACCTTGTATCTCTCAACGATAACCTGGTGCTTGTATCAGCTGCGATTAACGCAAACAAATGCCACGTGGACTCATGCCTCATGTTTATGATGCAACAGAACATTTACTTGGGAGTTTTAGGGAATAGCACTGCTATCATGTTACATTCAAGTAGTCTTTACCAGGGTTATCATACATCTTGAAAACTCACAGAATCTACAATATTTAAGGTACTATATTTTGTGGTGTGCTTTGGTTTTGGCATATCGTGGATTAGTTGTTGACAGCTTATGTTTATGTCAAGTTGGAACCTAAGAGTGGAGCAAATATAGGTATCAGTATTTTAAGTACTTTGTTTAAGCAGAAGGGAAAGTAAACTCTAAAATTACCCCCCTCCCCTCTCTACCAGCCGTATATCAGCTGCTGGACAAACAAGAACTCTGAACCTCCCCATTTTATGAGAAAGTATTTGTTTCTTTCATTCTCCTGAAACACTGACTGTGTTGGAAATAAATGACTACATGAGGAAAGAAATAAACTGGTACTAAATTTGCCAGTGTAATAAATGGATAATGCAATGGAACTTGGTATCAGGATTTCAAACATAATTGTTCACTAATCTTTAAAGTTATAGGTTATAAGTTATATATAAGTTATAGTGATGTTCTGGGATACTAAGATCACTACGGCAAAAACAAAATTTACCGAATTTTTGTCACAAATGCTTATGTTAGGGAATGTTGGGTACCTTGATAAATAACATCAGCACATTATTTTTTTAAGATCATGATATTGCCTCCTGAAGCTCTTAAAACCACGTAAATAACTTTTTTTCAAACCCCATTAGAACACACAGAACATCTAATTAGGAAGCAGATGTCACATACAGAAGGCACATTGAAAGAACATGAACAAGGTAGGGGAAAGTGGTATTGCCAACATATGAAACACAGGAACTAAGTCAGCAAGATATGCAGCAAATGGCAAGTGCAACACCATGTGCTTGTGTTTCAAGTATTGATGTTGGCAACATCTGCACAGAGAGGGAAGGGATGAACTGGAGAGGAATGCTCCCATGAAGCCTTGGGTGAAACATGTGGAAACAATTTTGTTCAATTACTTCACTTTGTGCACCTTGCCTCAATTAAGTGCAATTTACAGACATTTACAGAAATAAATAACATATTATGTGTGTCAATTATTGTTCCTAAAGGTATATTCTTAATACTTATGCAATAAAATAGTGCAATATAGTGTCAAAAGTGCGAGGAAAATCCATTTGAAGTGTTTTGGTAAATGCACTACACTATCCAACAACAAAATTAAATCAATATTCATTTCATGTACCTTTTCTAAAAATCAAATCAAGCAATTGTAATAAAACTTTGTGGTCAAGTTCCTTATACAGTGACAATAAATCCCATCCATCAAAATATTGATAAGGTTTTTAGGTTTGCATAATAAAAGTTTTTCGGTTGTATTTTGAAAAAATCCCTTAAATTTACTGGCAAGTATAATCATAAATACTGTTATTTTCAAAATATCAAGAAACTGAAAGATAGGATTGTTCGCTGTACACTTTTAGAACATACTATCAAGTTTCATACTTCTGAGGTAAATAGTTTCCAATAAAATGTACATTCTTTGTGGAAAAATGTAATTTCCTAGAAAACTGTGCAGAAGATTTAGTTTATTTTAAAGTTTGATATTTCTTTACCTCTACCGATTAATGCTGGCCATATACATAGTCTACATCCTCTTGCTTCTATTTTCTCTTCAACTGGTTCCTCTGCCTAGCTGCCTTTTGCAAATTTTCCAGTGTTCTCCGAGCTCCGTTGAGTCAAAGCTCATCAATGCTTCCCAGCATGCTGACTCAGAATGCCCCTGGTTGGAATCCTAGCCTGTGAATAGTTTTAATTCTGCCTGTGATAAACATGTAGAAAATGGAGCTCCCAAGAAAATGAATGTAATATAGTGCAATCGATAGATTTTGTATTTGTGATTGCGATGTTGTAAATTTCATATGGCGGTCAAGCTTCGTTTTTCATTTATGAGCATATTTCCTAAGAGTGCTGCAACGGTTTTATTTCCCTTATGTGGCTGATATTTCGCAAATATCTGTCCATTGCACTATATTTCATTCATTTTCTCAAGGGGCCGATTTTAAACATAATTACCCTGCCAGTATTTGCCCTATTAAACACGAAATAGGCATCATATGGAGCAATCTTCACATTTGAGAATGTAAACATAGTTAAGGACAACATTTCCAGATGAGACTATTGTAGCTCTCATTTGGATTCTGGATTTTTCCCTGGGTACATTTTTTCAGTAAATCTGGATCTCCCAGAAATCTGACAGTGTTGCCAACCTGTGGAATTTCTCTCATATTGTGGGACATTTTGACAAATATTTTTCAGGAATGGACAAAGGAGCTTTTCTGAAGAAAAAAAAGTGAGGTGAATATGGGACATTTAATAATTGCTGCCTATAACATACTTTAGTAATTGTTATGGTACACACAACAGCAAAGATAAACATTTCACGGAAGTTAAATACACAACTCACGCAAACTGTCATTTGTGCAATCAGCAATCAACACTCTCACTAAGGGCACAGTAGGTTTACTTACACCAGTGGTGTCAATCGTGGCCCTGAGTGGCAATGCCACGTAGAGAGCAAGTCGCTGTGCCCTGGGCATAGCGGACCAATCTGTTAGAAACCAGTTCAGTGCAGTTTTCCGTGTGATGCAGGCAGAGCAAGGCTGCGTCCGAGAGCAAGACACGAGTCATTTGTATTCGCCCGCACAGTTCACCCGTTTTGAATGGCGCCGTAGCCGAGTGGTTAGACCATTCGCTTCTCACCAAAGCGACCCGGGTTCGATCCCAGGCAACCGCATGTAACATTCGTGGTGGACGAAGCAGTGTTGGGGCGGGTTTCCTCCGGGTTCTGCAATTTCCCCGTTATCTCATTCCACCGGTGACTTCATTATCATCAGTGTCACTGCAGTAATAAAAGCAGGCATTACACACTACAAAAAAGTGTTTCGAATAGGAAAAACAATTCCTATGCAAAATTGTCAATAGTAGTGTTCGGTATCTAATATGCAACCAGTATCTTGCGTTAAAAACACAACATACAAAGACGTTAGGAACATAGATAAAGTAAATAATGCAACAGGTTAGCTAGAGCTGATAGAAGTACAATGTGATCGCCACCTTCAAGAGAAATTCAACAATTCATGCTCAGACGCATTGATTGAATTCTGCCGAAAACTTGACAATAGGCGTTTCCCAAATTATATTTCCAACGCAGCAAAAAATATGACAATGTATGGTAGTACCTACCTTTGTGAACAGGGTTCCTCCATAATGAAGCTCCTGAAAACTCGTCACAGAAACAAGACTCTCAGATAGCAATTTGGCATCAAGTCTGTAACGATTAAAAAGCTGGGGATTCCAATATCCACGACGATTATTTAAAATATTTGTCCACGTAATATTTAACCACGCAAGCACCATTTTGCGACGATGAAACTTAGAATATTTGCCAAAATTCTCTATGTATCTCGGGCGCAGTACGAGTCAACAACTAATTAAATTATTCTATAGATCCACGTTAAAATGTTTGTTTTTATTTCAATCTATAAGCACACAAGTATCATGACTTGGCGTCCTTTTGTTGCACATGCTACGGGGTTCACACTTCCACAATCACAGGCTATATATTTTTATAAGTTCATATTCTTATTTCTATTTCATGCCGCTTCACACATTATACACTTGTTCTATGCGTCGTTATTTTGCATTCATTCACTACAAAAAATTTTAGTCTAAAATAACACTTTACACAAATAAATTATTAAATTTATGCGGACGTTTGTCATTTTCGGTGTGATGCCTACCCAAGCCATGGAAAGAAGACAATTGAATCTACACTTCACCAACAATAATTACCATTCATAAGTTTAGGAGGCCCTTTTTGTATTAAACTACTTTAGAGGGCTTACATAGAAATATCACCTCAAGTCTTAGAATCTGTTTTTGTAATGTTATTGAGCCAAATTTTGAAAAGTGTGTGAATTCAAAAATATGCCAAGTGGCTGATCCTACAAATGTGTAACATGTAGTATTTTACAAAGAATACCCTAAGCGTATAAAAAACAAGATAAAGCTATCCAAAAAACTATCAGAGAAACTAATAAGCCAAAAGGTATACAAAATGATATTTTTATTCAGGATTTTAAAGAAACAGAACTGGATTTAGCAATAGAACAATTACAGAACAAAAAATCTCCAGGACCTGACAAGATCCACCCAGAGTTTATTAAACACCTTGGCAGGAAAGGAAAAGAAATCCTACTTAAACTGTATAACACGTGTTGGAGAATGACTGTACCTTCCGACTAGAAAAAAGCCATTATCATCCCGATTTTAAAGAAAAACAAACCTTCAAACAATATTAATAGTTTCAGACCAATATCTTTGACCTGTGTTATTGCAAAAGTGATGGAAAGAATGGTGGCATCTAGACTTAACTGGTTCCTAGAATATTACAACTTAATTAATAGTTCACAGACCGGCTTCAGACAGAATCATAGTACAAGTGAAAATGTACTCCTACTAAGCCAAGACATCAAGGAAGCTTTCAATAGAAAGGAGGATACCTTGGCAGTATTCATTGATTTTAAATCAGCATATGACTCAGTCTGGAGAAACAAATTAATTGAGAAGCTGCAATCAATAGGTGTGAAAAGTAACATGCTTAAATGGATAACTCAGTTTACTTCACAAAGATTTTGTGCCACAAAATATAATACATACATTTCCAAATATAAACAAACACACCGAGGACTTCCACAAGGTGCTGTTCTGAGCATAACACTCTTTAACATATATATAAATGACCTTCCATCAATAATAAAAACTTTAGAAACCAAAATTGCTTTATTTGCTGACGATGTAGTCATTTGGACTTCAGGCTCTCCAAAAAAACCTGAATTAATTAAAGACAGAATAGAAACAGCCCTAAACAAAGTATATGAATGGAGTTCCAAAAACCTCATGACTATCAATGTGGAAAAAACAAATTATGAATTATTTACACTAAAATACAAACCAGTTAATATTAACATAAATTATAATGGTAAACCACTCAAAGCAGTTGATGATGCCAAATACTTAGGCATCACTTTCGACAGAAAGCTAAGTTGGAAAAAATATATAACAAACATCTCAGAAAAAGTTGAAAAGAAACTGCAAATCCTGAAAAGGTTAGCTGGTGCTAAACGGGGCTGCTCAAGGAGAGTCCTTAACACAACATACAAAATGTATGTTAAACCAAACCTCTTGTACTGTTCTGAAGCTTTAATAACAGCAGCAAATGCTAACATCAATAAACTTGAACAAATACAAAATCAGGCTCTTCGCCTAATCACTGGAGCAGTTAAATCCACACCTATTGATGCCATGCTTGCCTTAGCACGGACCCCATCAATAACAACAAAAATAGAAGAACAAGCATTGCTCCAACACGAGAAAATGTTACAACTGCCAAACTCTAAATGGACAGAAGAGAACCTCCCCCCTTCAATCCTTAAAACTCATAGTAGTTTCCTAGAAAAGGTAACAAAGATTAAATCCAAACTGAACATTCCTAACACCAGAGAAAATCTACTTATAAGAGAAAATCCATTGGAATTATTGCAACCTACCTTCAATTGGGAATTAATAGAGGAAATAAGTAAATGAGACACACCAAAAGAAATACAAAAACTTCTAGCTCTGGAAACAATCAATACTAGGTATCCCACAGAAGAATGGCTGCACATATATACTGATGGATCCTCCAAGGAAAACCTTACTGGAGCTGGAGTTACATGTTCACATTTTTCCTTTTATCATTCTGTTGGCAGAGACACAACAAATTATGATGGAGAAATAGAGACTATATACATTGCTCTCCGACAATTATTAAATCTTCCCTTAAATAAATTTAACAAGGTAGTAATTCTTTCAGATTCTAAAGCTGCAATTCAGGGAATATGTTCAAATACTACAAAGAAGTCAACAAAAATTAGAGAATGCTACAAAATGTTAACACAACTCCAAAAAGTTAATAAGACTGTTCATCTCCAATGGATTCCAGCACACTGTGGAGTCATGGGGAACGAAGCTGCAGACTCACTTGCAAAGAAAGGCACAACAATAAAACAAAAGTCTAAATTCAATTTCTGATATTCCTCAATAAAATGCTTGATCATTAAAAAATTTTCTCATTCATACCTTCAAGAAATAGAAACAAATGCCAAAGATAAAAAATGGATTACACTACTTTCCAACCCAGATATAATCCCCCAGAGACCAAGGAAAACAGCGGTTGCAGCCTTCCGACTATTGACAAATCACGACTGCTTAGCAAGTCATCTCTACAGAATAGGTATCTCAGCCTCACCAATATGTGTCCTGTGTAACGATCCAACAGAAATGAACGAAGACCACTTGAAGACCTGTGAAGCATTAAGATCAGAAGGAACTACAGTTCAAAAGTATTGGAAAGCACGAATGCTAATGGCTTCATTGCCAGATGCAAGGCACTAGAAAACAACAACAACTTAGGTTTTCAGTAAGATTGTCTTAAATTCATTATGCAGACGCTTAACACTAAAATATGCATCTATGGGGTGAGTATACTATGTAAATGTATAAAATGCTATCGCTTACTCAAACCTTTATTTACTGCCATTCATTCTACAACAAAAGAAGCTTGTTGCCACCATACAACTCTTTTTTCTTTTTTTTTTAACTGTCGTGTATACATGCCACATCACTCCCCTTCCAGTAACCAAGTTACGATACAAAATTCAGATATACTAAATATATATAATAGTATGTAAATAGCGACTAGGGAGTTTCACTGATCTATCACTTCGAGTCTTTCTTGTGGTTTTTTCTTCATCTGATTGACTGAAAATTAGATGTAGACTGTTGTGATTCCTTTGGTTCTTTTAGAGAAGTGTGCTGCTTTTCTGGGAGTATTGTTGAAGTATCATCATCTGCACTAATGAAATATGCTGGTTTCAGGCGGTCAATTGAGATGTTTACAGGTTTTCCCTTAATTTTGAGTGTGAAATATTTTGCAGTTTTTTTGATGACTTGAAAAGGACTTTCATATGGTGGTTGCAGAGCTTTCTTGACTCTGTCAATTCTCACAAATACATGTGAACATTTGCTGAGATCTTTATGCACAAACACAGATTGGGAAGTTTTATGCTTAACTTCTAAAGTTTTGAGTTGTTGCATGTGTTTTTGAAGATTAGATAAAAAACTTTCTGGCACCATTACAGCTTTAGGTTGATCAAAAAATTCACCAGGAAGCCTGATATGTGTGCCATACACCATCTCTGCTATCGAACTGTTTGTGTCGTTATGAAATGATGCACGTAGACCAAGTAAAACTGTGAGAAGTGTATCTGTCCACTTTATTGAGTTGTGTGCGATTATAGCTGTTTTCATTGTGCGATGCAGACGTTCAAATTTTCCATTGCTTTGCGGATAATAAGGAGTTGTATGTTTAAGTTTCACACCACAAAGTTCTGAAAGTTTCTTGAAAAGTTGACTTTCAAATTGTCTTCCTTGGTCTGTAATTAAAGTGCTTGGAACTCCAAAACGAGCTATCCAGTATCATAAAATGATTTTTCCACTGTTTCAGCTGTGATGTTTTGCATTGGTATAGCTTCCATCCATTTAGTGCAGCGATCTATACAAGTGAGACAGTAGAGATAGCCAGCTGAAGGTGGAAGTGGACCAATAATATCAACATTAATGGTACTGAATCACTCACCTGCTTCTTGGAAAGTGTTGATTGGTGATTTGGTGTGTTTTGTTACTTTACTCTTTTGACATGCCAGGCAAGCTTGAGTCCATTCTTTTACATCTTTTTTAATGTTGGGCCAAATAAACTTAGAGGTCATTAGTGCTACAGTTGATTTGATTCCAGGATGTGCTAAATGATGAATTTGAAGAAAGAACTGCTTATGAAATTCTTTTGGAATATAAGGCCTTATGTCATTGGTTGATACATCACACCATAATGTTTTTCCAGATGGTAATGGATAACTTTTGAACTTTAAACTGGGATTTTCTTCTTGAAGTTGTTTCAGTTCCTTGTCTTGTTGTTGGCCGTCAGCAACTGCATCATAATCGATGACAGAGACGGACTCTAAACGTGACAAGTTGTCTGCAACTATGTTGTCTTTGTCACTAATGTGCTGAATGTTTGTTGTAAATTGAGAAATATATTGTAAATGCTGCAGTTGTCGTGGGGATGCTTTCTCATTTTTTTGCTTGAATGCAAACATAAGTGGTTTATGATCCGTATATATTATAACATCTTTTCCTTCCAGAAAATGCTTAAATTGTTTGACAGAGAGATAGATTCCTAGCAATTCTCTATCATAGGGGATGTACGTTCTCTGTGCCGTGTTTAGTTTCTTTGAATAGAAGGCGATGGGTTTCCATCCATTTTCTTCATATTGGTGTAGAACACTTCCAACTGCAAAGTCTTTTGCATCTACCACTAATGCTAGTTGAAATGTTGGATCTGGAAATGCCAATATTGCTGCATTAGCTAAGTCTTGTTTGCATTTCTCAAATTGTTGAATAGTTTCAGGAGTCCATTCAATTTTTCATTTATCTTACTTTTTTGCGCCTTTCAGGTAGTCGTGTAGCATAGCCTGTGTTTCTGCTGCATTTTTAAGGTATCGTCGATAGAAATTAACAGTGCCTAAGAACAAACGAAGATCATGAATTGTTTCTGGTAGCTTGTAGTCAAGAATCACTTTCACTTTATCTGGTAGAGATCTGGAACCTTCACTGGTGATTAAATGTCCTAAAAATTCCAGTTGTTCTATGCCAAATACTGATTTAGAGACGTTTAAGTGGAATCCATATTTATTAAGTCTTTCAAATACCATCTTGAGATGTTTACGATGTCTTTCATTAGATTCTGAAGCAATCAATCATCAATATATGGAAAGACAAAGTCTAATCCTCTAAATACTTCATTAATGAAGCGTTGGAAACTGCTTGGTGCATTTCTAAGTCCAAATGGCATTACATTAAATTCATACAATCCAAATGGAGTTATTATTGCTGTTTTTGGCTTATCTTCTTCGGCTACTGGAATCTGGAAGTATGCCTTGAAGAGATCAATTTTACTAAATACCTTTTTTCCTCTTAATATATGTTGAAAATCTTCAATCCGAGGTATTGGGTATCGATCAGGGATAGTTTGAGCTTTCAGCTGCCTATAGTCACCACATGGTCGGAAAGCTCCATCTTTCTTTGGGACTATATGCAGGGGACTAGCCCATTGAGATTTTGATGGCCAAATAATTCCATTATCTTGCATGAACTGGAATTCCTGTTTGGCAATGTGAAGCTTCTGAGGCTGTCTTAGTCTGCAATGTGTTGGTGTTCCTTCTGTTGGAATGAAATGCTGGATACCATGCTCAATTTTTGTGGGTACCAATTGAAGTTTGGTTAAATTTGGGTAATTGGATAGCAAATCAGCAAATTTTTGAGTTTTTGATATAGTGCTAATTATATTATTAGCTGTAACAGCTGTTATTTCACCCTTGATGCAGAGTTTTGTTTCACCATCAATTAGTTGTCTTTTATTTAGGTCAATTATTATTAATAAATTGAATTTTTTAAGAAAATCAGCTCCTAAAATGCCCTTGCTAGTTTTTGCTACTATAAAAGGTCATTGGAATTGTCTGCGGAGTCCTAAATCAATATTCATGTTTTAAACCCATAAGTTGGAATCACAGTATCATTTGCTGCATACAGTTTAAAATTTGAATGTGAATTTTTGTTATAAGCGGGATTTACAGCAATTATTAATAGCTTCAGTAGCAGAGTCCGCTGCCCACTCGACTACTATTTCAAGTTTTCCGGATCATTCCATGAGCATGGAGGTTGACATTTTTCAGGAAAGCATGTTTCCGAACTTAAAATGATAATAACAATATTTTCCATTGTGATTATATCTTCTGCTACGTCGATTTCGACTGGAGCTTCGACTTCTAGGCCTAACAGGCTATAATGAGGCTATATACGCTGTTCTAAAGCAGATATCTGTGCAGAAAGTTTGGTTATGGCGTCGCAGTTGCTTTCGGATACTTCATTATCCGTACTAGCTGTTTTATTTATGCTGTAAAGCTCATTATGGGGGTTAATTTCAATAACTTTATCTGCCATAATAGCAATCTTCTCCAAACCCTCGTCAGACACTATCAAAACGTTCTTAATGGAGTTCGGTAACTTTTCTAACCAAAGAGTGCGAAGTACTTTTTCGGATATGTTAATGCCAGCTAAAGACTGCATTTTCCTTAAAAGTTGGCTTGGTTTCATGTCTCCGAGCTCCAAACCCGTTTATAACCGTTTTATTTGCTTTTCTTCGCTTTCTTTGAACGTATTCAAAAGACGTTCCTTGGCAGCAGAATATTTGTTCGATTCGGAACCTTTAA